>JAJUPC010000159.1:0-740558 GCA_023614405.1 Avena insularis | reverse complement strand
AATGGAAGTCCATCAAAGTTGTCATCGATGGAGGGAGTTGCCACAACCTTGCAAGTACGGAATTGTGTGAGAAACTCAATCTCACCCTCCATCCGCATAAACACCCCTACCATATCCAATGGCTAAGTGACCAAGGATCCGTCAAGATCAAGCACACCGTCTCGGTGACGTTCTCAATTGGGCACTACAAGGACACGGTGGAATGTGACGTGGTCCCAATGACGGTTTGCCATATGTTGCTCGGAAGGCCGTGGCAATATGACAAGCGTGCTTTGCATAATGGTCACTCAAACACTTATACCTTCAAATGGCTTGATAAAACTTGTGTGTTGCAACCAATGACTCCTAGCCAAATAATTGCGGACAATGCAAAGGCTTTAGCGGTAATACAAAAACACCTTGTGAGAAGAGTGGTGGCGAGAGAACCACACCATAGTGAGTGAGCTACAAGCCAAACTCAGTGGAAAAACTAAGAGTGTTCTTCTTGCCACCAAAAGTGAGATGAGAGAAGTGCGGAACAACCCATCCATCTTGCACTATGTCCTTGTATGCAAGGGACTAGCGCAAGGAACTAACGACTTGACAAATGTTCCTCCTTCTTTGATGGCTATTTTGCAGGAATTCCAAGATGTATTTCCCGAAGAGCTTCCTCATGGCCTTCCTCCTCTTCGTGGAATCGAGCACCGCATCGACCTCATACCCGGCGCACCACTCCCAAACCAGAGAGGAAGGAGATCGAACGCCAAATCAACCAACTAGTCTCCAAAGGTTTGATCCAAGTAAGCACTAGCCCAAGCATGGTCCCCGTGATCCTAGTTCCAAAAACGGATGATACGTTGCGGTTATGCATGGACTGCCGTCCAATCAATGCTATCACCGTACGTTATCGACATCCTATACCGCGTCTTGATGACATGCTTGATGAGTTATGTTGATGGAGGGGTTAACCTCTTGGGTGCCTGATCTTCACGGATCTCGTGGTCAAATCGATGGGAAAGCGAGGAAAGGGAGAAGGTAGCGGGCGAACACACACCTCGCGAAGAACACGATGAACACACGCAAAACTCACGATACAAGGCCGATTGCTCGAGCAGCGGCCACCGTCCGATAGAATCCTCGCAAGGAAAGATCGGTCAGTGCTCCCTCAAATCCACATCGGAGGGAAGAACAACTTGGGAGGTCTTGACAACTTGGAGACGCCGAACTCCAAGGCCTTGTTCAACGATGGATGCGTGATGCAAAGTCCAATCGAGGTTGGTGGCGATAGTCGGTCCCCTTGGTAAAGGGGATGAGGCAAAACTAGAGATTCCACAATGAAGGGTAGTTTGGGGATAAAGGCGAATATAGGTAAGTAA
Organism: Avena insularis; assembly: GCA_023614405.1. Lineage (NCBI taxonomy): Eukaryota > Viridiplantae > Streptophyta > Magnoliopsida > Poales > Poaceae > Avena > Avena insularis. Next base: position 739,203 of record JAJUPC010000159.1, on the reverse strand, counting down.
AGGGGATACATGGGGTGGCCCAACTAGTGCGCGCAGCATCGCCAGAGCTGGGTAGTACCGGACTTGGGACCGTAGTACAGCCTGGTCCGTAGTGCCGCCTGCACCTTGTGGTACTCGGTTATGCCCCGAGTTGCCACCGGAGCCGTCTGAAGCGAAGCAGATCGATCTGTCTTCTTCCTCCTCTTCCAAGCCTCCGTCTTGTCGGGCTTGATGTCGGGCTTCCTCCTTGCCTCCGTGCTTGTCAATGTGAACCTATCATGCATATGTGATGGGAGTATGAGTAGCATACCATTCAATAGGGTAGGAAGGGGGCTCGCATAGAGGAGCATTCACCTTTGGAGTCCATGACGACTTGGCGTAAGTTGGAGACCAAGATGTAGTAGCGACCGTAGGTCGAGCTACATCAACTCCCCCTTCAAAAGAGTCGTCCTCGACCATGCTCATCACAAAGTAGAAGCGGTCGAGAGACCTTCTTGATCACTGGGGTTCACCATATAGTCGTCCTCGGGAAGATTGACTTGACACTTCAATGTTCCTTCACCTTCCTTGAAGCCTACAAAGCTCACAACAAAAGCAAAGCAACACTCAAAGCGTAGCCAATTCATGAAGATTATAGCATGAGTCCTCAAGTAGAAGGAAGTCACCTTATAGCTTGTAGAGATAGCTCGATGAAGGGTAGCCATAGGTAACTCTCTTGGTTCTTCTTGTCAACATATAGTCCATAGAGGTTGGCGTGTATGCATTGTACCTTCATACAACAAAGACCAAGCAACATATGTTTGTGTGTGATAGAGGAGCATGTCATTTGTGGCATGTCCATTCTTATTCACATTAGCACAACTCAAGTATAGCAAACGGAATGCATATGCAAGGTCAAGTGCATGGAAATCGTTTGAACATCATCCAAATGTGGAAACTCAAAACTCCATATAACATCTTATTGTGGCACTCAAAGCAATCGAATAGAAATTTTATCAACATCTTTGATGCAAAGCTTGGAGAATTTGGCAAAAAACACAAAGGAAGAATATCCAAAAACAACATCATTATGTGTGCAACCAACCATTGGAAAGAAATTGTTAGAGCATGTTGGATGTCACACACATCGCAAACAAATATCATGGGAAAATAGGTATCAAGTGGTCCTTATGTTGTTGCAACAAAAGCTCTCATGACAATACATGCTCTTAATGGAATTGTGGTTGCACACAAAACATCGGAAAGAAAATGTTCAACATTTTGTTGCAACACACAAAGCATCATTATCTAAAGCGAAGAAAACATGAATGTCACAAGGGAAGATAATACCATTAACATGCTTGCAATCAAACCATAGGAAAGAGCAATTTGCCAACATGAAAGATGCAAAGCATGCAAAAAGGTATCGAGCTGGGTTCGATCTTGAACTCACTTGTGGGATGCTCTCAGAGCTCTTTTGTCAACTTCGTGCTCAAGAGGTTGACATGATATCTGGTACCTACACACATCATACACAAAAGGAAGAGCGTGTGTGCATGGTAGAGATACACATCATCCATCATGACGTATCTCTTCTTGTGCACATCACCATTAATGTCAATCAAGTATGAAATATATGCATGGTGAGTATGCAAGTGGGAACATGCTTATCATGGCAATCATCAAAATCTCCAAAAATTGAGAAAGCTATGGGGCCATCTCATTATATAGCATATGATCAATATTGTTGCAAGCAAAACAAGTGAAATAGCAAGCATTCATCTTATTGCAACAGCGGGAGAAATTGAATGACTAGCATGACAAGCAAGTCCGAAGCAATTGGAGGATACACACAAGATGCATAGCATGGCATGTTTATGGAAATGGTATCGCAATCAAACAATTCCACATGAGCAATATTATGCAAAGGCAAAGCATCACATGGGAATATGAATGAAGCATATGTAATGTCACAAGTATCATCCATAGCATGCATATCCTCACAATTCATCATGTCCACTAGTGGGATCATGGCATCATCAACACCCTTATTGTTACCTTGTTCATACCTCTCATATGAAGTGGGTGTTGTGGAAGTAGTGGCCTCCTTGTGGACGACTTCGTCTTCTTGATGTAGCCATGGCATAGCATCATCTTCGTGCACCATGTACATCTTCTCCAATTGAGGCATCATTGCTTCATAGCTTGGCGCGTCTTCATCCATGGAACCTAGCACAACATAAGAAAACACACTAGAGGTAGAGGGTAAGTTGTTAGAAATCGAAATGGTCTCACTTGACCTATCAACTACCACTCTCAACTCACTCGGTGTATCACTCATGCCCTCAAAGTGGAAGCACTCAATCTCACATAAGGTGGAGTCACTCATCTCACTCTTGTTCTCACTCAAGTGGGCTAAGTGGCTCTCATACTCACATGGGATTGGTACCACATCATCACTCAAGCATATGGGGGTAGGCTCGGTTTCCTCAACTCCATGCGCCTCCTTTGGTGAAGGGAAAATCCCATGCTCACCATTCTTGACCTTGTCGCCTTCAAGGTTGGATGCCATAAGATGGGCATCATCACTCTCCTCCATGGTCAAAGGGAAAATCCCATGCTCGACCGTCTTGTGGCCATCTGTAGTAGTGGTGGAGGTAGGCTCATGCTATCCAACTTGGCGAAGTAGAGGTCTACATTTTCCTCATTGGCGAGGTCGTGGAAGTCAAGCGTAGGCATTGAAGCTTGATGGCGTGGACGAAGGCTTGCTCTTGGTGCCATTTTGGTGGTGGCACTAGTAGTTGAAGGTGCCTTGTGTGGTGTCGGCGGAGGTCATTGGCGTGCCTTGATGGTTGATGTTGGTGAAGCACTTGGTCATCCACATGACGCTCATGACGGTGATCATTTGCGTTGGCACTCTTCTTGTGCTTGTGGTGCCTTCTTGAGCTTGCTTGAGCATTATGGTTGGTGCTCATCATGAATTCTTCGTCTTGGTGGCGAAGATGCCTTTGATGATGTCTTGTATCCTCTTTATGGTGGCGATGCTCATGAGAGGATGTTTGTCGATGAAGAGTCTTGTTTCGTGGCGCCTCTTGATGATATGATGTTTGGGCCACTCTTGTTTGGTAGGAGGTGGATCTTGGCGCCTTGGAGGTGATGTGCTTGGCGCCTTGGGGCAGTGGGCTTGGCCCTTGGGTGATGGAGCTTGGCGCCTTGCCGGATATGGTGGCCATGGGTGGTAACACTTATGTATGGGTGTGTATCAGCCAGTAGGTGGTGCCCATTTGGTGTAGCAGCAGCCTTGAAGGTCATGGAATCTTGATGGTCGCCTCCTCTTGGCAAGCGTGTAGTAGAACTTCATATCCTGCGGTGGAGGGAATTCTTCTGGCTCATGTGGAGGCCATCAAAAGTCGATGAGTTCTCCGTGCATCCTCCATGCTGTGGCGTCGATGTACGCTCGTCATCATGTGGGAGTAATTGTTGGTGTACTCCATATCACCCAAGCTATGGAGCCATTGTCGGTGTAGTGCTCACCAGGCTCCATGCATGAGGAGCCATTCGGCGTAGATCTCCATGTCTTCCATGCATGTGGAGTAAATACGTGGGTGTTGTGCTACGGGTCCCTGAAGCATGGAACCATTATCAGTGTGCTCGTCATCCTCTATAATTGTGGGTAACGTCCATGACAAGCTCATCTTTGGTTCTCATAGATATCATCACCAAGTTCGAGTCCCTAAGACGCAGTGCAGACAAGCGGTGTATATGGAAGTGGTAGTGGGAGTTAGCGTCTAGCGTCGACCTTACTTTTGGAAGATAAATATACATTTACAGAGTGGCCACACTTGAGATCAATAAACCAAACAAAGTGAAATTCACAGACACAAAACCAACTCTGAACAAAAACACACACACACAAGGCCTATGGTGAGATAGAGTATGGAAAATGGCATGTCAGAACGATCGAAATCAAGGGTGTGTAATAGCAAGTAAAGAACCACAATGATCACAAAGCAAACAAGTCGATCCACAAGATAGGAAATATGAACAAGGAAACACGCACGGTGTGATAAATGGGACTTGGCGGAGAAATGAGTTAAGAACCAAATGATTACCCTAGCAAGACTATAAGCTCGTGTCCCACAAGTACAAGGAGCGCTAGTTCGATTGCACAAAATTGGTGGGCTACAAGATATGCACAATAAGTACCACCTATATGATGTTCATCGAGCTTGCGCTTCCTATTCTATGAGGCACATGTATTTGTTTCTTTTCTCTTTTCCTTTTTTCTTTTTTTTTTCTTTTTTATCTTTTCTTTTTATTTCTTTTCACTTGCCTCTTCCTTGTGCCAACAACTATACAAGATAACTATATGAGATAAGCGCTCACAATGTTTGCTCGGAATCTACAAGGTATCAAATGTGCATAGCCCAAGCAATCATAAGAGGAACTAGTCTCAATAGGTGTTTGTTGCTCATAAAGATAGTGGGGTTCACAAAGGAATGCAAGTGGGGAGAAGTCGGCGGAATGTTTATACCTTTAAATCGAGATCTTCACCCTTTATTGTTGGATTCCGCCTTGCTCACGGAATTTGGATGGAGTAGATAGCATGAACAACGTGGATGATGATGTAGAGCTCCTTCTCCTCTTGAAGCAGCTAAAGAACACCAAAATCCGAGTTGAATGCAAAAGTTATGCTCAAAGCGGTGAGAGGCTGAAATCTGAATCTGCTGTTTTCTTTACATCTTAGGCGGTAGTACGGATTTTGGTACCGGTGGGCGGTAGACTCGGTGGACAGCGGTGGTACCGGTCGAGACAGAAAATCCAGATCTGACGCGATTTCGATTTGGGGAAAATCTTCAAGAAAACACCAAATCGAAGGGAAATCAAGGAATTAGGCCATGGGAGCGCGGGAAGGTAGATCAACAAGTTTAGCAAGTAATCCATGGATCAAAACCTACCGCACTCAAATCACAGATCGATCCAAAACACGAATTGGGGCTATTTTGGTGGAAATTTCAATTTATGGGGAAAAGACCAAATCGATGAGAAATCCGTGGCAACCAAAAGCTGCGATACCGGATGATGGAGGGTTAACCTCTTGGGTGCCCGATCTTCCGCGGATCTCGTGGTCAAATCGATGGGAAAGCGAGGAAAGGAGAAGGTAGCGAGCGAACACACACCTCGCGAAGAACACGATGAACACACGCAAAACTCACACGATACAAGGCCGATTGCTCCCGAGCGGCGCCACCGGTCCGATAGAATCCTCGCAAGGAAAGATCGGTCAACGTGCTCCCTCAAATCCACATCGGAGGGAAGAACACCTTGGGGAGGTCTTGACAACTTGGAGGCAGACGCCGAACTCCAAGGCCTTGTTCAACGATGGATGCGTGATGCAAAGTCAATCGAGGTTGGTGGCGATAGTCGGTCCCCTTAGTAAAGGGATGAGGCAAAACTAGAGATTCCACAATGGGGTTGTCTTTAGTCTATCATCTATGCCTAAGGGATACATGAGGGTGGAGGCTCTATTTATAGGCCAACCACATAAACAAGGGTAGTTTGGGGATAAACTAGGGATAGGTAAGTAAAGGGGATACATGGTCGGCCCAAAGGCCCGTGCGTGTGAGCACATCATGCCAGTAATGCCGGACTTGGGACGTAGTACCGGTCATCACCGATAATCGCTCATGGTCCGGGTAGCGCTCTTGGGTCTGCCGGCATCAAGCCTCCGTCTTGTCGGGCTTGATGTCGCTTCCTCCTTGCCTCCGTACTTGTTAGTATGAACCTATCATGCATATGTGTGAGTATAGTAGCATACCATTCAATAGGGTAGGAAGGGGGCTCGCATAGAGGATTCACCTTTGGAGTCCATGACGACTTGGCGTAAGTTGGGGACCAAGATGTAGTAACGACCGTAGGTCGGGCTACATCATATGTGGAGCCACTATATTTTCGAAAATTGATCTTCGTAGTGGTTACCATCAAATTCGCATGGCCGAAGGTGATGAGTGGAAAACCGCCTTCAATACCAAGCTTGGTCTCTATGAATGGTTGGTTATGATTGGGAAGAGTGTAGTTGTTTACTTTGATGACATTCTTGTCTATAGCAAGTCACTAGAGGAGCATGTTACTCATGTTAAGGAGGTCCTTCAAATCCTTCATCATGAAAAGCTTTATGCTAATCTCCCAAAGTGCACTTTTGCAAGAGACAAGCTGATTTTCCTTGGTTTTGTCGTGTCTTCTAATGGCATTGAAGTTGATGTCTCCAAAGTAAAGGACATACGAGATTGGCCCATCCCTACAAATGTTAGTGAACTTCGTAGTTTTCATGGGTTGGCTGGCTTTTACCGTCGCTTTGTGAAAGATTTTTCTACCATTGCTTGCCCCCTCAACGAATTGACCAAGAAAAATGTCACGTTCGTTTGGGGCAAAGCACAACAAAAGGATTTTGATGAGCTCAAAAAGAGACTCACCGAAGCACCACTTCTTGCATTACCGGATTTCACAAAAACCTTTGAGATTGAATGTGATGCTAGTGGTATTGGCATTGGTGGCGTCCTTATGCAAAATGGGCGTCCTATTGCTTACCATAGTGAGAAACTTGATGGCGCACGCCTAAACTATCCCATTTATGACAAAGAACTTTTTGCCTTCAAGTGTGGCAACACTATCTTTGGCCCAAAGAATTTATCATCCATTCCGACCATGAGTCGTTGAAGTACCTTAAGGGCCAAGCCAACTTGAGTAAAAACGCATAAAATGGGTTGAGTTTATGGAGTCTTTTCCTTACATTGTCAAATACAAGAAGGGCAAAGAAAATGTGGTAACGCCTTGTCTCATAAAACACAAGCCTTCTTACACGACTCAAGTCAATGTCTTGGGTCTTGATGACATCAAATCTTTATGCGCCCCTTTCTTTGGACCAATAGTTGCACAATGTTCATTAGACAAAGGGATTGATGATTTCTATTTGCATAAGGGCTTTCTTTTCAAACAAAACAAGCTTTGCATTCCGAAATCGTCTCTCCAACTTTTGCTTCTTCAAGAGTCCCATGGTGGAGGCCTTATGGGTCACTTTGGCCGTGACAAGACATATGACATGCTCTCCACTCACTACTTTTGGCCAAAGATGAAGCCTTGACGTGGGCGCCACGCTCAACGATGCACTACATGTATCCAAGCTAAGTCTAAGTCCAACCCCTTTGGTCTTTATATACCATTGCCTATTCCTCATGCACCTTGGTCGGACATTAGCATGGACTTTGTGTTAGGCTTGCCTAGATCTAAACATGGTCATGATTCCATATTTGTAGTAGTGGATCGCTTTTCCAAAATGGCACATTTCATTCCGTGCCATAAGACCGATGATGCTTCACATGTAGCAAATTTGTTTTTCAGGGAAATAATTCGGCTACACGGTGTGCCAAGAACAATCGTCTCTGACCGCGACGTAAAATTCATGAGCTACTTCTGGAAGACCCTCATGGCCAAGCTCGGCATCAAGCTCCTCTTCTCGTCCGCCTCGCATCCTCAAACCGATGGACAAACCGAAGTGGTCAATCGAAGTCTTGGCACACTCCTCCGGGTGTTGATAAAGAAGAACATTAAAGACTGGGAGGAATGCATTCCACACGCCGAGTTCGCCAATGCAAGCACTCCACCACCATGAGGAGCCCGTTCATGATCGTCTACGGCTTCGAGCCTCTCACCGCGCTCGATATCCTTCCACTACCACTTCATGAACGTGCCAATATGGACGTTGTCAAGCGCGCCCACACAATGAAGAAACTCCATGATGACACTCGAGCTACTATCGAGCAACAAGTCCTTCGCCAAGCATCAAGGCTAAACAAGAACAAGAAAGAGATAATCTTCGAAGAGGGCGACCTTGTGTGGATACACTTGAGTAAAGACCGCTTCCCCGAGGAACGCGACTCCAAGCTAAAGCCAAGAGTTGATGGACCATTCAAAGTGCTCAAGAGAATCAACAACAACGCTTATGTCATCGATATTCCAACATCAAAGTATCTTGTGAGCTCGACATTCAATGTCAAGGACCTCTCACCCTACCATGGAGAAGAGGAAGTTGAGACGGTTGAAGAGTCGAGGACGACTCTTTCCCAAGGGGGGGAGCTGATGCAGCCCGTCCTACGACCGCTACTACATCTACTCCCACAAGCTCCCCAAGTGGACCCATGACTCGCGCCCGATCCAAACTCCTTCAAGCTAAGGTGAACTCGCTCCTCTCCTTGTGTGACTTCGATACACCCTTGGATGGCCTGCTACTTCATACCCATACCATGCATCATCAGTGCGAAGAAGAACCCACAGGATGGAGGAGCACCGTGAGAAGAGACCAAATGCTCTCAGCATGTACTCGACACAGCGTACTGAGCGGCTACCGCCTGCTACCGCCAACAACAGAAGGTCCCAGAGCTAGCCAAATGCTCTACATCATGGCGGTACTAGATCCGTACTACCGGCCTGAGTACTATACCGCCACCAGCAGAAGGAAGTCCCGGGAAGCGGTACTACCGGGCCAGGCGGCACATGACCGGTACTATACTACCGGACCTGAGCGTGTTAATTGTAACCCTATCTATATTTCTATTTGTTCCCAAAATATGTTTATGTGGTTGGTCTATATATAGCCCCCACCTCTATTGTAAACCCTAGACTTGGATAATAATAGATATTAATGAAACGCTTTGAGGAACTTATATCTTTTGGTCTCATGCTCCTACCAAGGGAGCCGGATTATCCACACCCCTCTTGGATCTTGCCTAGTCGTTCAAGTTGTACAAGGCCTTGGGTTCTCGGTTTCTCGCCCCCAAGTCGTCAAGATCTCACCAAGCACCTCGTCCCCCGTTGTTGGCGTGGAGAGCGAGCTTCGCCCAACACCGATCCTAGGGATTATGTTGGACCGGTTGCCACCGGCGTGAGAGATAGGCGTGTATCGTGTTTTGGAGTGTGTGTGTTCGTGGTTTTCATCTCCTTCCTCGATTTCATCCCCCGACCACCGCTTTCCCCTCGTTTCTCGTGGGATTCGTGAAAGATCGGGCCAACCCGAGTTTACCCCATAACATTATCTCAACTTGACTTCAAAATATTTGGATTAGAAACTATTAAGGAACAATATGTGCATGATGCTGAATTTAAAGATGTGTTGCAGAATTGTAGAGATGGTAGAACATGGAACAAGTTCGTCTTCAATGATGGATTTGTGTTCTAACAAACTATGCATTCCGAGATAGCTCGTCTTTTGTTGTTCTGAGGCGCATGGAGGAGGATTGATGGGACACTTTGGTGTCAAGAAGGCGGAGGATGTTCTTCTGACACTTCTTTTGGCCACGTGTCGTCGAGATGTTGAGAGATTTGTACTGCACTACTTGTCAAAAAGCTAAGTCTCGCCTTAATCCACATGGTTTATATATGCCTCTTCCTGTTCCTAGTGTTCCTTGGGAGGATTTTTTATGGACTTTGTTTTGGGATTGCCACGAACACAGAAGGGGAGGGATAGTGTTTTTGTTGTTGTGGATCGTTTTCTAAGATGGCACACTTTATTCCTTGTCATAAAACGGATGATGATGCGCATATTGCTGATTTGTTCTTTCGTGAAATTGGTTTGCATGGTGTGCCAAATACTATTGTCTCGATCGTGATACTAAATTTCTTAGCCACTTTTGGAGATGTTTATGGGCTAAGTTGGGGACTAAATTGCTCTTTAGTACTACATGTCATTCCCAAACTGATGGTCAAACTGAAGTAGTAAATAGAACTTTGTCTACTATGTTACGGGCTGTTTAACTTAAAATTGTGGGAAGAGTGTTTACCTCATATAGAATTTGCTTATAATCGTTCATTTGCATTCTACCACAAAGATGTGCCCATTTGAGATTGTGTATGGTTTTGTTCCTCGTGCACCTATTGATTTATTGCCTTTACCTTCTTGATTGCAACATAATTTGGATGCTACACAAGCTGAAATGATATTAAACTTGCATAAGACTACTAAAGATAACATTGAACACATGAATGCTAAGTAAAAACTTGCTGGGGATAAAGGGAGAAAGCATGTTGTGTTTAATGTTGGCGATCTTGTTTGGTTACATTTGCGTAAAGATCGTTTTCCTGATTTACGCAAGTCTAAGTTAATGCCACGTGCTGCTGGTCCCTTTAAGGTGTTAGAAAATCAATGATAATGCATATAAACTTGAGTTGCAGAGACTTTGATGCAGTTAGTCTACATTTAACTTACTTTGATGAGGAAGATGAGATTGCGTCGAGGGCGACTTCAATTCAAGAAGGGAGCATGATGTGAACATCCCTACTATTGATACAACCTTACATAGGACCCATCCACAAGATCTGTTAGTAACAACTATCCCAGGTACTTTCGTTTCTTGGAACTTCTTCCTCACATACACTTGAGAATATGATCTTTCGTCGAGATGTATTTCTTACTCATAGGAATGATGGATGACCAAGCATGGATGAGAGGGACAAACATTGGGGCATGGCCATGCATGGAGATGGCGACAAGCATGTGATGATCAAGAAGAAGACCACGATTCAAGATTTCAGAACTTTGAGAACTACCATAATGAAGAAAGAAGGCTTGGACAAATATTCAAGATCAATACTTCTGATTAGTCCATGACAATATGGTCTTTTAAGCCACCTTTATTTTAGGCCGGGCCAATGTAATTTTCAACGAGTTTTAATTAACCACTTTTTAGAGGTCCAGGTATTTGAGGGAAAAAGGACTTTTAGGGTTGGATGCCACCTTGTGGCTGGCCGAAACCCTGCCATATAAAGCCACTCCCCATATCGACCCCCTAGACCGGTTTGTTTGAGCATTAAGTTAATATAGTGCAACTTTGCTGAGGCTCGGTCCTGGAAGGCCTCTTGTGCCAGCACTATTCAGGATCCCACCTCTTGATAGCTTTCCTCTTAATCCATAATATCTTGATTACCCAATATTGGTTCTTGTTCTCGATTTCAGGTGGAATTAAGACCCTCGTTGGTCGGTGATCGTGTTCCGCGAGGATCGGTAACCTCGGAGATTAGCCTGGCGATTGCATTGGCGTGCTGCGCCCGTGTGATCCGGATGGTCGAGCCAGGCTCCACCGTCGACTATCATCATCTCAGCCGAAGATCGGACACCTTTGCCCTATCACCTTTCCTCATGTGATTTTGGTCTCTACCTTTGGATGGCTTGCTTTTATTTAGCTACTTTTATGTATGCTTGACTGTGACAGCATGCCACCATTTAAGGAAGAGGACTGGGAAGAAAGGCACGGGAGCTCACACTTTGCAGGAGTCTCAGGGTGTAGGCAAGGTCTGGAATCCCCCTGCCAGGAGTCTCGGGACCTTCCTCCCGGTCAGAGCCCAAGAACCAAGCTGGAGCGGCCGGATGCCCCCCCCCCTCCCGGGAGGCAGATTAGGAATTGGCCAGGAGTCTCGACCCCTGCCAGATCTCCGGACCCAACCACCAGTCTCCGGCCGGGGCCAAAGTCCTCCGGGACCCGACATCTTAGGAGTCCTGGCTGCTCGATGTGAGCAATGTCAAGGTATTTTGGGCCTGGCCATGTAACCGGTTCCCCAAACTTCCGGTTTTGTTCAAAACTACCCCTGTTTAAGTGGTTGGCCTATATAAAGCCCCACCCCTCATATATAAACCCTAGACTTGGATAATAATAGATTGAGGACACCCCTTTGAGGATCTTTCATCTATTGGTCTCATGCTCCTACCAAGGGGCACCGTATCCACAACCTTTGGATCTTGCCTAGATCGTTCAACATACAAAATAACAGGTTCTCGGTTTCTGCACCCCAAAATAGTCAGATCTCATAAACACCTCGCCCCGTTATTAATAGAGAAACTTATTTTAACACCGATCCTAGAGTTATATTGGACCAGTTGCTGCAGCTTTAGGATTATCGGCGTGTATAAATTGATTTGTGTGGTAAGTTCGGGTTCTTAGTAGTGTAGCCGACCTACAGTCGTTACCACATCTTGGTCTTAACTTACATGAAGTAAGTCATGGACTCCAAAGGTAGTCAATTCCACTCTCAGGCCCCCTTCCTACCTAGCCAGATGGTATGCTTCATACTGTCCACTTTCATGATAGAGTTCACATTAATGCAGATGAGGGAAGCTTGAACAACAAGCCAAACAGAAAGGAGGCTTAGAAGAGGCGAAGAAAGGCAGTCGCTTAAATATCTCTTGTCTCCAGTGATACAGCCGGATCTGGCGACCCAATTACTCTAGGCAGTGATCTACCACCCCTCAGACAGCATGTGATCCCGGGGAGGCCCATGGCAGTGCTTCTGGATCTGGACCAATTACTACCGGTCAAGCAGTACTACAGACCCACTCAATTTTCTAGGTCATTTGTGCCTGTGGCACTGTGGAGCCCTTGACCCCATGTACCCCTCTAGCTAAGTCAAACCCTAGTTTTATTCTATTACCCTGTTTATGTGGCTGGCTATATATAGAGCCCCGCCCCCTCATGTACCCCTGGGGCATAGATGATGAACTAAAGACAACCTTTATGTGTGGAATCTCTAGTTTGCCATCCCACATTTTACCAAAGGATGACTATAGTCACCAACCTCGATTGGACTGCATCACGCATCCATTGTTAGACAAGGCCTTGCAGGTTGATGTCCGTCTCCAATTGTCAAAGACCCTCCCAGGTGTTCTTCCCTCTCGATGTGGATTTGAGAACACGTTGACGATCTTTCCTTGCGAGTTCTATCGGACGTGTATAGATTCGAGATGTCGGCCTTATGTCGTGTGAGTTTTGCGTGTGTTCATCGTGTTCCTTGAGGTGTACTTAGTCGCTTCCTTCTCCCTTTCCCCTCGCTTTTCCATCGGTTCAGCCACGGATCGTGAAGAGTGGGCTGAAAGTTCTTCCTCCATCATCGGTATCAGCAGCTTTTTGGTTGCCACAGTTTCTCACTCGATTTGATCTTTCCATAAATTGAAATTTCACCAAAATAGCCCCAATTATGTTTTTGGATCGATTTGTGATTTGATGTCGTTTTGGTAGGTTTTGTTGTGGATTGCTTGCTAAACTTGTTGATCTACCTTCCTTTGCATTCCCATGGCCTAATTCACGGTTTTAACGCCGATTTGGTGCTTTTCTTGAGATTTTCCTTAAATCACCCCAAAATCGTGAAAGCAGCGTCAAAACTAGGGTTCTGGACCAGTGATCTCTAGGGCTTAAAAATCCCGGTACTATCGGGCCCAAAATCCGGTGCTACCGCCTAAGTGCAGAAAAAGCAGCAATTTACAGATTTCCAGCGCTGCCGTTTTGACATAACTTTTACCTTCAGGCTTCAGTTTGGTGTTCTTTAGCTTATTTCCCAGGAAAAGGCTCTGTCATCATCCACATTGTTCTTTTTATCTCCGCAAAATTCCATGAGCAAGGCGGAATCCCGTATGAGGTGAAGATAAAATGCGACCAGAAATTATAAACATTCAAACTTCTCATACTTCCTTTAACAGAACCCGCTATACTTTGTGAACCTTGAGCACCTAATGAGACTAGTTACTCTTGCTGATTTAGCAGGCTATGCATTTGGTACCCTTGTAGATTCCGAGCAAACATTGTATTATCTCATATCAGTTATCATATAGTTGTTGCTTTAGGAAGGGGAAGTGAAAAGAAAAGAAAAAAGTGATAAAAAAAGAAAATATATATAGAAAAGAAAAATAAAAGAAAGAAAGAGATATACATGCCTCCTTATAACGGGGAAGCAAAGCTTCGATGAACATGCCATAGGTGAACATTGCATATCTTGTAGCCCACCAATTTTGTGCCTGGTCAGACTAGCGTCTCTCCTTGTGCTTGTGTGACAAGGCACATAGTCCTTCCGCTGGGTAATCATTTTGGTTCTTAGCTCACTTTCTCCCTCGCTGAAGTCCCATTTATCCTACGTATTCCTTTGTATATATTTCCTATCTTGTGGATTGACTTGTTTGCTTTGTGATTCATTGTGGTTCTTTACTTGCCATTACAACATCTTGATTTAGGATTGATTCTTGACATGCCACTTTCCATACCCTATCCACCCATGACCTTGTGTGTTTGTTTTTGGTTAATGAATTGGTTTTGGTGTTCGCGTAGAACTTCCTTTGCTTGGTTTATTGCTCAAGTGTGGCCACTTATGCGTCCCACGATCTTCAAGGTAAAGTAAGGTTTGACGTTGTATCCTAACTCCCTACCACTTCATATCTACCCGCTTGGTCTTGTGCATCATGTCTGGGACTCCGAACTGAGGATGATATCCATAAGAAGAATCATGATGACCACCATGACTCGACTCCTGATATAGAGGACATGGCGTTTGCTCTGAACAATGGCTCCACGGCACTTTTGAGGGACACGAGGCACTACACCTACGATGACTCCACATGCATGGGCTGACTCATCGACAATGGCTCCTCATGCATGTGGAGCCTATCAGAGCACCTACACCGACAATGGCTCCACATGCTTGGGTGATATGAATTTCACCAACAACTTCTCCCAACATGGATGACTTGATCACGACATCGATGACGCCTGTAAGCATGGGCGACGAACTTCGCCGACACAGTGGCTCCTCAGAGCCATGAAGGGAGTTGATTCTCGCGTGTGGAATCCCTGGAAGCCTACTACGTAGCAAGAGGGCGTCATCAATTCCATGACCTTTAAAATTGCAGCGGTACCACACCAAAGGGCACCACCTAGCACTTGATGATCCACCTCCACGTGACATGTGCCACCACCTAAATGGCGTCAGCGCCACCATCTCAAGGCACCGAGCTGTCACCTACAGGCGTCAAGATCCACCATCTCGAGGCGCCCAAGCTGTCACTCGGCGCCCAGCTCATCCTACCTCAAACAGAGTTGGGTCCAAACATATGTCATCAAGGCAGCCAGAAAGCGGGCCTCTTCTGGCAATGAACATCCTCTCATGGCATAGCCACCATAAAGAGGGATACAAGACATCGTCAAAAGGCATCTTAAGCCATAAAAGCGAAGAATTCGCGTGAACACCAGCGATAATGGTCAAGCAAACAAGAAGGCACCACAAGCACAAGAGTGCCAAGGCAATGATCAAATCATGACGTCATGGTGATGATGCTACTAACATGACCATCGGCGACACGCCAATAATATAAAATAGAGCACCGTCCTGGCACCTTCAACTACCAATTGCCACCACCAAATTGGCACCAAACGAAGCGCCGTCCACGCCATCAGAAAGCTTCCCGTTGCTGGCAAACTTGCGACCTGCATGTAGGAAAATGTAGACCTCTACTTACAGCGAGTTGGATAGCATGAGCTACCTCACCGCTTTCTACAACATGGCCTTTAAGGCGAATTGAGCATGGGATTTTCCTTCGACCATGGAAGCGAGCAATGCCCATCTTATAGCGTCCAACCTTGAAAGAAGGCAGAGTCAAAATGGTGAGCATGGGATTTACCCTTCACCGAAGGAGGCGCATGGAGTTGAGGAAACCGAGCTTTACCCCATAGCAGGTGATGATGTGGTACTGCCAATCCCATAATTATGAGGCCACTTATCCCTTGAGTGAGAACAAAGTGAGATGAGTATTCCACTAATAATGAGATTGAGTGGCGCTACTTGGGGCATAGGTGATACTCTAGTGAGTTGAAATTAGGTAGTTGATGAATTCAAAGTGAGACCATTGGAGATTTATTAACACCTCTACCTCTGGTATATTCTCTATGTTGTGCTAGGTTCCATGAATGAAGAAGGCGGCTCAAGCCATGACAATGATGCCTCGAATGGAGAAGATGTACATGGTGGATGAAGATGATCTTCCATCATGGATACATCAGAAGTGAAGTCGTCCACAAAGGCCTCACTTACAACACCACTTCCTTAGCAAGGAGGTAGACAAAGATAACAATAAGAGGCTGTTGATGATGCCATGTTACTAGTGGACATGATGAATTGTGAGGATATGCATGCTATGGATGATACTTGTGACATTATATTCTTCCTCCTTATTCCCATGTATGATGCTTTGCCTTTGCATAATATTAATCATGTGGAATTGTTTGATTAGAATCATTGCCATAAACATGCCATGCTATGCATCTTGTGTATCCTCCACCCCTTGGACTTGCCTTGTCATGCTAGTCTTTCAATTCTCCGTTACTTGTATTAATTAGATACTTGCACTATTTCTTGCTTACAACAATATTGATCATATCGTTATAATGAGATGGCCCCATAGCTTTCTCAATTTTTGGAGATTTTGATGATTGCCATGATAACATGTTCCCACTTGCATACTCACCATGCATCTATTTCATATGAATGACATTAATGGTGATGTACCGAAGAGAATCGTCGTGATGGATGATGTATCTCTACCATGCACATGTTCTTCCTTTTACATATGATGTGTGTAGGTGCCATGAGAATCATCAGCCTCGGTTGAGCCGCGGTTGACAAAAGAGCTCTAGAAGGCATCCACAAGTGAGTTCAAGATCGGACCCAGCTACGATACCTTTGCATACTTTGCATCTTTCATATTAGCAAATTGCTCTTTCTGTGGTTTGATTGCAAGCATGTTAATGGTATTATTTTCCCTCATTATTCATGTTTCTTGCATTTAGATAATGATGTTTGTGTGTTGCATAAAATGAACATTTTCTCTTCCGATGTTGCATTAATAAACCCGATTCCATTAAGGCATGTATTGTCATGAGGCTTCCAGAATCTAAATCTTGTTGTTTGTAACCTGGGACCACGCTCTTTCATTTGGTTTCTTTGGCAAACATAATGCTTTTGTTTTGGATATGCTTCCTTGTGTGTTTTTTCCAAATTCTCCTATTCTTGCATCAAAGATGTTTGTTGAAAATTTGGATCCAATTGCTTTGAATGCTTACTTCTACTGACATTATATGGAGTTTTTGAAGTTTCACATTTGGATGATGTTCAGAATGAGTTTCCATGCACTTTGACCTTGCATATATGCATCCGTTTGCTATCCATGCATTATGCTAATAGTGTTTAATGAACAAGAATGGACATAGCTACACATTTGACATGCTCCACTATCACGCCGCAGACAATATTTTGCTTGAGTCTTTGTTGTGTGAAGGTACAAAGTGCATTACCTGTCAACCTCTACCAACCATGCGTGTTGACAAGAAGCCAGAACGAAGAGTTACCTATGGCTACCCTTCATCGAGACTATCTTCCTGACTAAGGTGACTTCCTTCTACTTGAGGACTCATGCTTATAATCTTCATGAATTAGCTCACGCTTTGAGTGTTGCTTCGCTTTTGTCGTGAGCTTGGTAGGCTTCATGGAAGGTGAAGAACATTGAAGTGTTTATCAAGTCAAGTCTTCCGAAAAGGGACGACTATATATGGTGAACCCTAGGATCAAGAAGGTCTCTCGGCCAGCTTATACTTTGTGATCACGCAACATGTAGAGTAAAGGCGGCGACTCTTTTGTGAAGGGTGAAGGCCCTGATGTAGCCCGACTCTGATCGTTACCATCTTGGTCTCAACTTATGCGGCAAATCGTCTATGGACTCAAAAATTGAATGCGTTCAGTCTTGACCCAGTCCACAGACGCTTTCCATCTACAACACCTAGTTCCCCAAGTGGACCAATGACTGCATCGCGCCCGTATTTCCTACAAGCCAAGGTTAACTGGCATCCCTTTCCTCATGTGATTTTGGCCTACGCTTTGGATGGCTTGCCCACTTCATGCACATCTCGTTGTGTATCACCGGATATGTAAGCAACACCACACACACAGAAAACCACCAAGAGCAGGGACCAGGGAGAAAGAAGCTCACTGGAGCTCACTGGAGTCTCAGTGTAAGCCGCAAGTCTCCGGTTCCTACACGAGTCTCGGGACCTCCTCAGTCGAGACCGAGAACTCTGGCTTGGAGACGACGAAGCCCCCTCAGGAGGCGGGTGGAGGGTGTGGGAGTCTCGGCCTGAAGCCAGATCTCACCGGACCAGGAGCCAGAGTCTCCAGGACCCGACCGACGCCATGAGGCATGTTAAAGCATCTTTTGGCGCACAGCCCATGCCCAATAACCCCAATTTAGCCCAAACTTCGGTTTTTGTTATTCCAGAACTACCCACTGTTTTGTGTGGTTGGCTTCTATATATAGCCCCACCCTCATATGTAAACCCTAGACTTGGATGTATTAGATTAAGACACCTTGTGGATCTTTTTAATCTATTGGTCTCATGCTCCTTGATAAGGGAGCACCTATTTATCCACCACTCCCTCTTGGATCTTGCCTAGTCACGTTTCCAAGTTGTACCAAGAGCCTTGGGTTCTCGATTTCGCCCCCAAAATTAAATCGTCGAGATCTCACTGACCAGCGCCTCCTCCACGGTTGTTGGCGTGGAGAAAACGAGCCGCCCAACACGATCCTAGAAGGTTATGTTGGAATGGGTTGCCACCGAATTGTGAGGATAAAAGCGTGTGTATCGTGCTTTTGGTTTCTGCGTGTGTTAGTAGTTTCCATCTCTCCTCCCTAAATTTCATCCCCAGACCACCCGCTTTCCCCCTGCGTTCTAAAATGGAATTCGTGAAAGATGAATGACCGGACTGACCCAGGGTTACTCCATATAACATCTTGGTTATCAAAGCGAGGTTGATCGCGAATTTCCCCCAATTTTTCTTCTATCCACCACATAAATTTGAAAAATTTCCCAAAAACAGCTAATTTGCTTCCTTTGGATCGATCACATGCGTTTTGGAGTGTTTTTGGTGGTTTTGTGATCAAACAAATCTTGTCTAAGGTGTTGGTTCAGCTTTTTCGTTTCCCAGCCCAATTTTGGCCAAATTTTAGTGGATTTGAGGGACTCTAGGCGTGGATTTCCACTTTCAAGAACGAAGGACGATCCATCCCACACCGAGTCTCTCAATCCTGACACCACCGAGTCTCAGGATTACTCTACCGAGTGAGAATCTCAGGAGCCAAGACCGAGTCCTCTCCGTCCCTGAACAGCCTTATGAGTTTGCCCATTTTCCTCTTTCACCGCATTAGCTAATCTATCCACTTGTTGTTTGTGTTCATTTAATACGTGTCCCCAACTATGAGATGCTTCCATACAGCATATTGGCGCCGTTATCTTGACACCACCGGACCCCAAACTCTTCCGCCCCATCGACATTTAAGATCATCACCATCAACTAAAATTGTAACTTGTGTCGACCCCTTGTAATATATCTTCCTTTGTGTGTACCTATCCTATAGGAGAACAACTCATTTTGTGTTTGTCTGGCAGCATTGTGCACTTGCCATTTGGAAGAGTATGAGAGAGTGAGCGAATACAAAAATGCTCTTCTATTCTTCATAGCAAGGAGAGAAAGAAGAAAAGAATCAAAAAGAAGAAAAAAAAGAAAATAGAAAGATACATAGTCTCCCAATACGGAGAGCATCAATCTTGAGCAGCAAGCAAAGAGAGAGAAAGCGCGCCGTAACCGTCAAGTGCACAAATCAGATTGCTTACCCTCTTTTAACAAGCAGGTTGTGGTCTCTCTCCTTGCGTTCAGCTTTGTTGCACTGGCGTAGTCTTTGTTAAGGAGCCATTTAGTGCTCACTTTCATAGTGGGTCATAACTC
The DNA here is from genome assembly GCA_023614405.1 of Avena insularis. Lineage (NCBI taxonomy): Eukaryota > Viridiplantae > Streptophyta > Magnoliopsida > Poales > Poaceae > Avena > Avena insularis. The sequence continues at coordinate 719,610 of JAJUPC010000159.1, read as the reverse complement.
CATTTTTCTCCGCAGCGTGTGTGTGATCCGTAAATGAGTTCTACGATACACTTTTGGTTGACCATTTCCCCTTTTGACTTGCGTTTTGTTGGATCTTCAAAAGCTTTTGACTATCGCTTTATAACGTTGGTTGGTTCTTTGGCTGGTCCACAATCCTACCCACATCCACCAAAAGCTTTTGAAATTGTAGCTCGCTTATGCGTGAAGTTTCTTTGCCATTTCACTTTGACACGATGTTCCGGCTCCTTTGTGTGTGCAAATTGGTTTGTTGATATAATCTCCAAGGTGAGGTAAAAAGGCTAACTCAGCGCTGCTTGCTACTCTAATATACTAGCCCTTGTTGGCTTTTGCATGTCATGGACGGGGAATGGCGGGCAATCCCAACCAACCACCACCACCTCAGGAGACGACCGAATCCATACATGACAAGATGGGACCATTGGAAGGTTCGAGGAGAATTCTTCTGGTTGTGAAGCCCTTGGCCAGTATCCAAGATGAACAATTTAGCCCAAGCGAGTGAGTTCAAGAACATCGACAACGCTTGAGAGTCCGAGGCCGTCGTGCGTGCAACACAACCTCGGTCATCAATGAAATACTTAGTGCACTCAGCGGATGAGAAGCGGCGCCTCGGTGATGGGTTAGCAAGGCCCACGCTTGCGACTCCATCATCACGGCACTCCTCAAGTGAATCAGTGCCACCATGGGCGTCCGCAACTGAAAACGCGGGATGGACCGTCCTTCACTTTCGTGAGCTCTTCTCCGCAGCGGTACCATCGTAGAGACACGCCCGCCAACGTCGAAGCTGATGGTGACCTCTCATAAGACCTCAAGGCGTGAAGCGGACCACGTACAACAAAAGGGTGCCTTCAACAAGAACAACCTCACATGGACCACCATGCTTATGCATATCAAACATTCTTTCCCCTGACTAGTGAAGCATCAAAATGGAAGAACAATTCCTTGTGGCGTGAAGCTGTTCGAAGATCCACCAAAGGCGTCCCTAAACGACGTCGCCAGCAAATCAACATGATCCTAGCAGCGAGCCTCCTCCACAACAAGAAGAAGAGGCAGCCCATTGTATGCGGCTCGACATCCTCCTGCCACATGGTATGAATGATACTCCCCTCGACGCCAGCCCACGACAAATTGAGCCAGCCCAAGCTCGCAAGCGAGGGATCAACAACCTCCTCCTGCGTCCTGTACTTGACAACAACAGAGCAAGCTCCCTAACCGTCGTCAACCAGTTCCACCACCAAATGCGGCACCTCGACAACCCATGAGAAGCAGCGCCACCATCGACAAGCAAGACATGAGAGCTGGATGATGAAGATGGCCATACAATCATGTGCAAATGCTTAGCCGGAACACGCAATGAGGAAGAAACTTTCAACTAAACTCAAGTTCACCATGCCCAGTTCACCGGTTCCAATGATCCGAAGAATACCTCTCATAGAACTCAAAAGGTTGTAAGATCTTCATACCTAATAATGGGGAAAGGGAGAAGGTAGCCCAGGCAAGCGCACACCTCACATTCCACCGATGAACACCGCAAAACTCACCGATACAAAGGCGGAATTGCTCACGACGGCGTACAGGTCCCATAGAATCCTCATAAGGAAAGATGGTCAGCGTGCTCCCTCAAATCCCACATCCGGAGAGGAAGAACACCTTGGGGAGGGTCTTGACAACGGAGGTGAGGCGTCGAACTCGAGACTTGTTCAACGATGAATGGCGTGCAAAGTCCAATCGAGGTTGGTGACGATAGTGTCCCCTTGGTAAAGGGATGGTAAAACAGAATTCCACAATGGGGGTTGTCTTTAGTACACACATCACTCCCATACTAAAGGGATACATGAAGGGTGGGGGCTCTATTTATGGGTAACCATAAACGAGGGTAGTTTAGGGGATAAAACTAGGGTTTGGGCGAGCTAGAGGTACATGGGGCCGAAGAGCCCAAATTGGCCGGCCAGCATGAGCCCATCGTGCAGGCGGAGACCAGTCTGTCTCGATTATCATCTCAAGATGGTTGGCCCATCCTCGAGAGGCAGTTCTTGGGGTCGATGGGAGGTAGGTCAGGAGACCTCGGTGTGGCAGGCCCGGAGACTCCAGTGTACTTTGAGACCGGAGACTCCGGTGTCAAGACTCCGGTGGTTCAATGGTAACCCCATCAAATCTCCTCTTCAAGCCTCAAGTCTTGTTGGGCTTGATGGAACTTCCTCCTTACCGTGCCCATGGGTGTGAACCTATCAGCCATATGTGACGGGGTATAGTATATACCGATCATGAAGTGCAGGAGGTAGAGGCGCATGGAGAGAGAGCAGTTCTGCCCCAGGTCAAAAGCGACTTGGCGTGAGATTGGAGACCATGATGTTAACGGCCGTGCGTCAGGCTACATCGACTCCCACGCCAAGTGAGTCTAGACTCTCCACCGTATTCATCACAGTAGAAGGGTAGAAGGACATCATGATCTGGGGTTCACCATATAGTCGTCCTCGGGAAGATTGACGAGCAACACTTCAATGTTCATACCTTCCTTGAAGCCTACAAAGCTCACAACAATGACACTCAGCGTAGCCAATTCACTTGAACATTGTATGAGTCTCAAGTAGAAGTCACCTTAGCTTGTAGAATATTTCGATGAATGGTATGCAAATTAACTCTCACCAGTTCTTTTGTCAACATATAGTCCATAGAGTTGGCGTGTAGCCATTGTACCTTCCTTACAACAAAGACCAGAAGCAACATATGTTTGTGTGTGATAGAGGAGCCTGTCATTTGTAGCTCATTCTTATTCTACAACAGATTAAACATAACTCAAGTATGACAAACAGGATGCATATGCAAGGTCAAAGTGCATGTGGAAATTGTTTGAACATCATCCAAATGTGAAGTCAAAAACCCATATAATGTCTTAATTAACGGCACTCAAAACGTGTCGAATAGAAATTTGATCGGCATCTTTGATGCAAAGTTAGGGAGAATTTAGCAAAAACACAAAAGGAAGAATATCAAAACAACATCATTATGTGTACCAACAACCATTGGGAAAGAGAATTGTTCGACTGTTGGATGTCACACAAATCTATCGATGTAAATATCGTAGAATACCAGAGTATCCCAAGCGGAAGCAAAAGCGACATGTTTGCAAACAAACAAATGAAAGAGCAAGTGGTCCTTATGTGTTTTGTTGTAACAATAGAGCCGAGATTCTTAGAGCTCATGACAATACATGCTCTTAATGGAATTGTGGTTGCCCAGACAAAACATCAGGAAAAGAAAATATTTCCAACATTTTGTTCTGACACACAAGCATCATTATCTAAAGCGAGGAAAACATAGTTGTCATAAGGTGAGATAATACCATCAACATGCTTGCAATCGACCATAGGAAGAACAATTTGTCAACATAGAAAGATTTAAAGCATGCAAAGGTATCGAGGCTGGGTTCGATCTTAGAACTCACTTGTGAGAGCTGCTCTCGAGAGCTCTTTGTCTTCGTTCTCAACCGAGGAGTTGACATGATATTCTTGAGAGTACCTACACATCACATGTAAAGGAAGAGCGTGTGTGCATGGTGAGATACACATCATCCATCACATTATGTCTCTTATTTTAATCACTATTAATGTGATCAAGTATAGAAATAGGTTTGCATAGTAGAGTATGCAAGTGGGGAACATGCTTGTCATGTGATCTAAAATCTCAAAAATTGAGAAAGCTATGGGGCCATCTCCTTGATACTTTTTATATAGTCAATGTTATTACCAAAACAAAACAAGTGAAATAGCAAGTATTCATCTTATTATGACAAGCAAAGGAGAAAGTGAATGACTAGCATGACAAAACAGAGTCCGACAAACAGTGGAGGATTTTACACCACAGATGCATAAGAAATAAGGGCTAGTGTAACTTCATCGGAAAGTCACTTTCGCTGAATCGAATACGTATTGACCATCTTTCTTTAGCTTTTCCATCATCACCACGTTGTTATGATACCTTTGGCATCTCTCAATATGACCAACCCCAACCCGACACTTGCTGACATTGTATATCCTTTGTCTTACCATTGGAAGCCATGAAGAAGATGCACTTCTGACGGGGAGACATTGGATGATGGTGGAGGAAGCGGTAATTTGGAAATCTTGTGAGTGGCCTTGAATGTGAAGCGTAGTAATGGTGGCGGAGAATCCACGAGGCGCGCTGTTGATTGTCGGGAGATGTCAAGAGGATGCGACTGCGACCTGAGAATTATTAGTCACCCTCCTCCATGGTGTTTGGCAATCACATTGCAAGGTTACATTTGCGTGAAAGATAGTTTTCTTCCATTTCACTTGAAGTCTAAGATTCAATATAATGCCACGTCTTTGCTCTTTGGTCCCTTTAGGTGTTAGAGAAAAATAAATGACCATGCATATAAACTTAAGTTGCACTGCACAGACTTTGTACGCAGTTAGTCCCTCGTTTAACATTACAGATTTGAAGCCCTTACTTTGGTGAGGGAAGATGAAGTTAAATAAATCTAGGGAACGACTTCCAATTCAGAAGGGGCATGATGTGGACATCCCTACTACAATGATGATACAACGTTGTACCTCTGACGACACACATACACGAGGACCCATCCACAGAAGATCTCGGTATGCCACAACAACTATAACTTCTCAGGTACTTTCGTTTCTTGGAACCAGCTCCTCCACATACATGAGAATATGTGATCTTTGCCCTAAATCAGATGTGTTTCTTACTCTTAGGAATCCAGTGGACCTTAAGCATTCTGGATGAGAAAGGGACCAAGCATTGGAGCATGGCCCATGCACATGGAGATGACAAGCATAGTGATGATCAAGGAAGGCCACAGGATTTGAAGATTTCCCAGAACTTTGAGGCCTCCATAATGAAGAAGAGAAGGCTTGGACGAAATATTCAAGATCAATACTTTAAATTCGTCCAAATTCGTCCATGGCTTAATATAGTCTTCTTGACACACCTTTATTTTGGAGGCAGGCCCATGTAATTTTCTTGAGTTTTTTAATTAGCCGCTTTTTTGGAGTATCCAGTATTTGGGGAGGAAAAAGGACTTTTAGGGTTGGATCGGCCCACCACTTCCATGGCTGGCCGAAACCCCTGCTATCACTTGGCCAATACCTACTCCCTCATGGCCGACCCCCATGGTAGCTGGATTTTGTTTAGACTATTCTAGAATTCTTCCTGCGTCATAGTCACTTAACAACCATGCCAAAGGCTCGCCGTCATGAAGGCCTCTTGTGCCATACCTTTAATTCAGGATCCCCCACCTCTTCAATAAAGCTTTCCTCTTAATTCCATAATATCTTGATTGCAATATTGGTTCTTACTTGTTCTCCGATTTCAGGTAGGAATTAAGACCCTCGTGATCGGTCAGGTTGATCGGTGATGTTCCACTTGAGGATCGGTAACCTAGGAGATTGGCTAGCGATTGCATTGGCCCTTCGTCTTTTCGCCTTGCCGCCGTGTAGTCGGATCGCCAAGCCAGGAACTCCACCGTCGACTATCTTCATCTCATGAAAGATCGGACACCTTTGCCCCTTATCAGCGGGGAGGAGAAGGGTTACAAGGAGACCCTAGCATGATGATAAGCCAAGGATGCATAGGGAGGCGGGAGGAAAGGGCGCAAGAAGAAGATCATCAGAAGGAAGGTTCGGTTAGGAGACGGAATGAAGCCCTGAAATTGAAGCAGGGCGTGGATTATTCCATCTGAACTCCAAATCAAGCAAATAAGCACTTGTTGGAAAGATCACTCCAGAGATTTCCAATGAGTACCACATGTCCCTAGAGGCGGATAATCGTACGGCCCTACTCGAGAATACTGCTAGGACTTGAGCACAAACTGGGCTCGATGAGGGGTGGATAATAAAGCCCCGAGGGAGATAATCATTGAGGCGGATTATCCGCCCCTACTGGGCAGTCGCTGAAAGCTACCATCGGAAGTTCCTGCGTACGAAGTCACAGACCATGAGATCTGGGCGGATCATGTGCTATGTGCCATTTTTGTTTAAGCGATTTTGGCATGACCGCCCAGTATATAAGCCACAGGGGCGTCCCCACTGGTTAGGGATTAGACCACGTTAAAAACTATTTTGGAGTTGTTTGGTTATCAAGAACCTCTGGAATTACCTGTGATCGAATTATCTCACTGCAATTTAGTGTGATCATTGTTCCAGTGGGAGATTAGTAAGATTGCAAACTACCTGGTTCGGTAAATCAGTCGACGGCTGTTGCGTCACGCATAAGAAAGCGTGGTGTTGTGAAAGAATATCCGCGCATAAAGGTTCGAGGAAGGCATTGCATTGGCATCGAGGAGTTCGGCCGGGAGAGTTCATAGCTACTGGGCTAGTTATCTATCATCATCCACCATCATCATCGACAAGTGCTTCTTTGAGAAGATCGAAGGCCACCCCATATCACTTTGTTTTCCCACTTTCGAATTTGGTTTGTGGCTTTCCTCACTATAGTGTGGTTCACTCGGTCACCGCTCTTCTCATAAGGTGGTTTTGTGCTTTAAGCCCTAGCTAAAAGCCTTTGTATTTTCATAATTATTTGGCTAGAGTCATTGGTTGCAAAACCACAAGTCTTTTCAAGCCATTTGAAGGTATAAGTGTTGTGTGACCATCATGTAAGCTGCAACTTGTCATATTGCCACGCGACCTTCGAGCAACATATGGAAGAAACCGTCATGGGGACCACATCACATTCCATGTAGTGTCTTTGTATGGTCCAATTGAGAGCGTTAAAGAGGCGGTGTGTAGCAGTCTTAGCCCGGACCCTTGGTCACTTAGCAGCCATTGTATATGGTAGGGATGCTTGCGATGGATGGAGGGTGAGAGTTGAGTTTCCCACACAATTGGAGTGCTTGCACAAGATTGTGACAACTCCTCATCGATGACAACTTTTGATGGACTTCCCATTTATACTAAGCCACGAGCATGAAAGATGTTTGATCTTTGGTCTTCATTCTCATTGACTTGGTAGTTCAAGACCCTTGTGACCCGCTAAGCGTCGACTTTTCCAGCGTCATGCTCACACAGAGAGAGCTCTTGGTCATCTTCCCAAATGTTGCACCTAGCCAATGCTTCCTTGACCCTTACATCAGGCACCTCATCATCCTCAGTATTCTTTTCATCACCATTGTCGTGGATGAACAAAACTCTTGTTTCACATGTGGTAGAGCTTGTGTCCTTTGCCTCCACACTTATGTAGCATTCACCATTGAATGTTTGATCATCCTTTATGTATGTTGCCACTTGGGGCGGTTTTCCTTGAGGAAGTGTTGGCTTGAAAGGAAGCTTGGTGGTACCGATGAGCTTCCACTTGGAGTTGTTGAAGTAATGGTTGGCGCTTGCTTGTAGGCAAATTGATGTAATCGTCTTTGGCTTGTTGTACTTGATGTCCTCTTGCACTTGCGTTCGGCTATTGATGCTATGTGGACTGAAAGCTCAACCATATTGTACTTTCGTACTTTCGGTGATGTAGCTTATTGGATGGTTCCAAGCCATTGAAGCGTGCCATTGTTTGCTCATCCACGCTCTTCAATGTTGTACCCGGATCATGTTGAGCTCCGATTTGCTTGAAGTACTCTTCCCGCGGTCTTTGTCCCTTGACTAGCGTTTGGAAAGCTTGTTGAAAAACCTGGCGTGTAGTGGGAAAGAACAAAGCGGGGATCTCCATATGAGCCTTCATATCTTGCCAAGTTGAGATTGGAGGTTCTTCTTTTTAATTTCCATGACGAGAGTTGGACTTTGTTCCCACTTAAAGGTTGGCATATTCATCAAACTCGAGGATGCCATGCCATCATCTTCTCATTGCTATAGTTGTTGCATCACGGAAGATCTTGTCAACCTTGAGTTCCCAGAGAGATATTCTTCCGGGCACTCGATTAAGGAACGGTGAACTTGGGCATGGTGAATTTGAGCTTGCAGTTTCTTCTTCATTAAGTTTCCTAGTGGCCGGCCGGTTGTGATGTGGACATCCCTTCTATTGATGACAACCATTACACAGTACCTACAACTACACACATACAGAGGACCCATCACAAGATCTACGTGCCGCCGAAACAACTTAGCTATCGAGGTACTTTCGTTTCTTGGAACTATTCCTCCACATACATGAGAATATGATGCTGCTAAATCGAGATGTATTTCTTACTCTTAGGAGCGATGGACCAAGCATGGATGAGAGGGACAAGCATTGGAGCATGGCAGCATGCATGGAGATGGCGACAAGCATGTGATGATCCAGAGAAGGCCACGGATGGAGATTTTAGAACTTTGAGGCCACCATAATGAAGAAAAGAGGCTTGGGCAGAAATATTCAAGATCAATACTTACGAATTCGTCCATGATAAGCTTAATATGGTGGCTTTGACACCTTTATTTGGGCCAGGCCCATGTAATTTTCCTTGAGTTTTAAATAGCCACTTTTTAGAGTCCCATTATTTGAGGGGAAAAAGGACTTCTAGGGTTGGATTCGACCACCACTTCCATGGCTGGCGAAACCCCACCTTTCCTCCCAAATACTCCCCATACCGTCACCCTAGACTGGATTTTGTTTAGACGATAAGCTAGCCATCGTAGCAACCGCCCAAGGCTTGGCGTAGAGGCCTCTTGTATTCGCACCTATTCAGGATCCCACCTTTCAATAAGCTTTCCTCTTAATCCTCAATATCTTGATTGCAATATTGGTTCTTACTTGTTCTCGATTTCAGGTAGGAATTAAGACCCTGTTCAGGCTGATCGTGTTCCCTTGGAGATCGGTAACCTCGAGAGAGATTGGCTCATGATTGCATTGGCGCTCGTGCTTTCGCCGCGTGTAGTCGGATCGTCAAGCCGAACTCCACCGTCGATTATCGCCATCTCATCGAAGATCGGACACCTTTGCCCTATCAAGTGGTATCAGATTTCAGGTTGCTCGGTGAGATTTTCTTGTTTTTAGAGATTAGATCTGTTTTTACCTATAACCTGAAAAGCCAAAAACACAGTTAGAGTTTAGATCCATCCCATAACCAATCTACGCCTCGCATTATCTTTTCAGTTTTTGCATTGTTGAATTTTTGTCTACATCGTCGCGTCGAGTTGCTGGTCTTAGTGTCGTCCTTAGAGTTTGAGTTCTGATCATAGTAGTCACCGCCACACTCGTAGATCTGAGCCACCATATTCATACCATATTCGCCATACACCCACCATAAACCCTAATACTCATACCGCCTTCCTACCATGACATAGAATCGATCAGTTTTTACCGCGGTGTCCACGAGTCCGAAGTTGAGTCATTATTTCCTAGTTATTTCTTTTTACTTTCCTTCTTTGTTGTTTGGTGTTAAGCTAAAGTCGAGCCGAACTCCGAGTTCGGTCGTAAGTCAGAAGGAAAAAAAAATTGGGGCTAACTCTCGAAAAAAAAATTACGGATATACTAGTTTTTAGCTCTAGGGATCACTTTTCTCCATCGGTAGTTATAGCAATATTTTTTGGCGCTTTTGTCGCTTTCAGACGAAATAAAAATTCGAAAAAAATAATAATTTTGGGGCTAACCTATTTTAGACCCGTAGATCTGATGTGGACATCCTTCTATTGATACAACCGTTGTACCCATGGAACACACATACAAGGACCCATCACAAGATCTCGTGCCAAACAACTTAACTATCAGTACTTTCGTTTCTTGGAACTATTCCTCACATACATAAGAATATGATGCTGCCTAAGTCGGATGTATTTCTTACTCTTAGAATGATGGACCAGCATGGATGAGAGGATGGGCATTGGAGCATGGCCATGCATGGAGATGGCAGCAAGCATGTGATGATCCAAGAGAAGGCCACTTGATGAAGATTTCAGAACTTTGAGGCCACCATAATGAAGAAAAGATGGCTGGACGAAATATTCAAGATCAATACTTTTACAATTCGTCCATAGCTTAATATGGTGCCGACATTATCCTTTATTTTGGGCCAGCCCATGTAATGTTCGCAGGATTTTAATTAGCCACTTTTTAGTGTCCGGTATTTGAGGGAAAAGGACTTGGGGTTGGATTCGCCACCACTTCCATGGCTGGCTGAAACCCCACCTTTCCATAAATACTCCCCATAGCCGACCTAGACTCGGATTTTTGTTTAGACATTAAGTTAATACGATGCAACTTCGCCAAGGCTCGAGCGTCGTAGAGGCCTCTTGTACTTCGCACCTATTCAGGATCCCAGCTTTTCAATAAAGCTTTTCTCTTAATCCGCAATATCTTGATTGCAATATTGGTTCTTACTTGTTCTCGATTTTAGGTAGAATTAACACCCTCGCTGGTCGGTGATCGTGTTCCCAGGATCGATAACCTCGAGGAGATTGGCCTAGCGATTGCATTGGGCCGTGCTACGTGTAGTCGGATCGTCAAGCCTTTAACTCCACCAAATCGATTATCTTCATCTCATCAAAAGATCGGACACCTTTGCCCTATCAAGTGGTATCAGATTTCAGGTTGCTCGGTGAGATTTTACTGTTTTCAGAGATTAGATCTGTTTTACCTATAACCCGCGAAAAAGCCAAAAAACACAGATTAGAGTTTAGATCCATCCCATAACCAATCTCGCCTCGCATTATCTTTTCAGTTTTGCATTGTTGAATTTGTGTCTACATCGCCGGTCGAGTTGCTGGTCTAGTGTCTCATCCCTTAGAGTTTCGAGTTGGGATCATAGTAGTCACCACACTCGCCGTCGCCACCATATTCGCGCCATACCACGCCACCATAAACCCTAATACTCGCCAGCCTTCCTAGCGACACGATCCGATCGGCTCTCACGTGCAGTGGAACAAAGTAGAGTTATTGTTTCCTAGTTATTTCTTTTTACTTTCCTTCTTTGTTGTTTCCTTGTCGAGCTAAGAGCCCGATTAGCCAAGTCGAAGGAGAGCAAAAAATGAACCGCCTCAATTTTTTTAAGCTATACTAGTTTTTTGGCTTTGGGGATCACTTTTCTCCATCGGTAGTTATAGCGATATTTTTGGCGCCAAGGCTTCCGGAACAAAATAAAAATTTAAATTTTTTTGGGCTAACCTCTTTTAGACCCGTAGATCAGTTCTAGACACCGCCATCATAGTGATTTTCCACCTCTCGGTTAGCTTTTGGTGCCATATCATCATACATTGCTTGTTGTGTCGGCGTGACATCGTTGGTGATCTAGGCTCGTGTCTCTAGTGCAGTCTAGCCTAGGACCAACTTGCTGCCGTCGTTGAGCATTCTTTCAAATTTTGCATTGCTGTTTTGATAATTGCTAACCCCCTTGCTAAGCCTTCCCGTAGCTCCACAGATATTCTCCACGTGCGGTGTCTCGACTCACGGTACTCGCTTGGTTCAATCTGGACCCACCGATCCTCGCGGTTGCACATCGCCTTTCCTGTTGTTTGGTAAGAACTTGTAAGAGCTTCATTATATTGCTTGGATTACGCGTGACTTCCACCATATTCCTGTAGTATATACGTGCTTTTAAGGACTAACCATGACAGATACTTGCGGAACCTGCCACCATGAGGAGCGAACTACATGCCCACTTCTCGCGCTCTTGGTCATTGCTGAAGGCGTGAATCTGCGCCTAGGGAGTTTGACACCAAGCTCACCAGCGCCATGGACAAGATCGATGGACTCGAGAAATCCTTCAGCGCCAAGCAGCGTTCGGTTCAAGGAGCTTTTGAACAGATTGCACCGCACCCAGCACACATGGCGCGGCGCATCCGATCCGGGTCGGTTGCTGGTTGCTGCCGCGAGCACAGCGTCGCTGGTAGCGCCCCTCGACTTCCGCGCGGCTCTGCTGCGACATTGAACTGGCCCGGGTACTACTGACCCGGCGGACGACGATCTGTTTGACGAGGAGGTTGAACAACCTCCACAGTACTGTTGGCGTCCCGACATTACTATCATAGCAACGCCGCCGATGCGTGATGATGATCATGTTGCAAAGCTTAAATTAAATATTCCATCTTTTGAGTAAATATAATCGATGGAGGGTTAACCTCTTGATTGCCCGATCTTCACGGATCTCGTGGTCAAATCGATGGGAAAGCGAGGAAAGGGAGAAGGTGGCGGGCGAACACACACCTCAAGAACACGATGAACACCGCAAAACTCACGATACAAGGCCGATTGCTCGAGCGGCCACCGGTCCGATAGAATCCTGCAAGGAAGATTGGTCAGCGTGCTCCCTCAAATCCACATCGGAGAGGAACACCTTGGGAGGTCTTGACAACTTGGAGGCAGGGCGTCGAACTCCAAGGCCTTGTTCAACGATGGATGCGTGATGCAAAGTCCAATCGAGGTTGGTAGCGATAGTGGTCCCTTAGGTAAGGGATGAGGCAAAACTAGAGATTCCACAATGGGGTTGTCTTTAGTCTATCATCTATGCCTAAGGGATACATGAAGGGTGGGGGCTCTATTTATAGGCCAGCCACATAAGCAGAGGTAGTTTGGGGATAAAACTAGGGTTTGGACGAGATAGAGGTACATGGGCGAAGGCCATTGGCAGCCTGTGAGCCCATCGTGAAGGCGGAGACTCCGGTGTGGTCGAAGACTCGGTCTAGGGAGACTCAGTCTGTCTCGTGTCGTCTCTCGGGAGTGGCGTGACTGTCCTCGAGGCGGTTGTTGGGGTCGATCCGGAGGTAGGTCAGGAGACTTCGGTGTGGCGGGAGGAGACTCGGTGCAGACCCGGAGACTCCGGTGGTTCAGCCGTGGCTTCTTAATCTCCTCTTCAAGCCTCCGTCTTGTCGGGCTTGATGTCGGGCTTCCTCCTTGCCTCCGTGCTTGTCGGTGTGAACCTATCATGCATATGTGAGTATGAAGTAGCATACCATTCAATAGGGTAGGAAGTGGGCGCATAGAGGAACGGATTCACCTTTGGAGTCCATGACGACTTGGCATAAGTTGGAGACCAAGATGTGGTAACGACCGTAGGTCGGGCTACATCAGCTCCCCCCCCCCTTCAAAAAGAGTCGTCCTCGACTCTACATGCTCATCACAAAGTAGAAGAGGTCGAGAGACTTTCTTGATCCTGGGGTTCACCATATAGTCGTCCTCGAGAATATTGACTTGAAAACACTTCAATGTTCCTTCACCTTCCATGAAGCCTACAAAGCTTACAATAAAAGCGAAGCAACACTCAAAGCGTAGCCAATTCATGAAGATTATTGCATGAGTCCTCAAGTAGAAGGAAGTCACCTTATCTTGTAGAGATAGCTCGATGAAGGGTAGACATAGGTAACTCGCTTCGGTTCTTCTTGTCAACATATAGTCCATAGAGGTTGACGTGTATGCATTTGTGCCTTCACACAACAAAGACCAAGCAAAATATTTTTGTGCGTGATAGAGGAGCATGTCAAATGTGGCATGTCCATTCTTGTTCACAACACTATTAGCACAATACAAGGATAGCAAATGGAATGCATATGCAAGGTCAATGTGCATGGGAATCGTTTGAACATCATCCAAATGTGGAAACTCAAAAACTCCATATAACATAGTAGTGGGGCACTCAAAGCAATCGAATAGAAATTTGAGCAACATCTTTGATGCAAAGTTAGGAGAATTTGGCAAAAACACAAAAGGAAGAATATCCAAAACAACATCATTATGTGTGCCAACCAACCATTGGAAGGGGAAATTGTTCGACATGTTGGATGTCACACACAAATCATCGATAGCAAATATCATGGGAATATGAGTATCCCAAGCGGAAGCAAAAACGACATGTTTGCAAACAAAACAAAGGAAAGAGCAAGTGGTCCTTATGTTTGTTGCAACAACAAGACGAGATTCTTGGAAGCTCTCATGACAATACATGCTCTTAATGGAATTGTGGTTGCAAACAAAACATCGGAAAGATAAAATGTTCAACATTTTTGTTGCAACACACAAAGCATCATTATCCAAAAGCAAAGAAACATGAATGTCACAAGGTGAGATAATACCATCAACATGCTTGCAATCAAACCATAGGAAAGAGCAATTTGCCAACATGAAAGATGCCAAGCATGCAAAAGGTATCAGAGCTGGGTTCGATCTTGAACTCACTTGTGGGATGCTCTCAAGAGCTCTTTTTGTCAACTCGTGCTCAACCGAGGTTGACATGATAGTGCGGGTACCTACACACATCACATGTAAAAGGAAGAATGTGTGTGCATGGTAGAGATACACATCATCCATCATGATGTATCTCTTCTTGTGCACATCACCATTAATGTCAATCATGTATGAAATAGGTGCATGGTGAGTATGCAAGTGGGGAACATGCTTATCATGGCAATCATCAAAATCTCCAAAAATTGAGAAAGCTATGGGGGCCATCTCATGATAACGCATATGATCAATGTTGTTGCAAGCAAAACAAGTGAAATAGCAAGCATTCATCTTATTGCAAGCAACGGGAGAAATTCAATGACTAGCTTGACAAAGCAAGTCCGAAGCAATTGAGGATACACACAAGATGCATAGCATGGCATGTTTATGGAAATGGTATCGCAATCAAACAATTCCACATGAGAAATATTATGCAAAGGCAAAGAATCACATGGGAATATGAATGAAGCATATGTAATGTCACAAGTATCATCCATAGCATGCATATCCTCACAATTCATCATGTCCACTAGTGGGATCATGGCATCATCAACACCCTTATTGTTACTTTGTTCATACCTCTCATATGAAGTGGGTGTTGTGGAAGTAGTGGCCTCCTTGTGGACGACTTCGTCTTCTTGATGTAGCCATGGCGTAGCATCATCTTCGTGCACCATGTACATCTTCTCCAATTGAGGCATCATTGCTTCATGGCTTGGCGCGTCTTCATCCATGGAACCTAGCACAACATAAGAGAACACACTAGAGGTAGAGGGTAAGTTGTTAGAAATAGAAATGGTCTCACTTGACCTATCAACTACCACTCTCAACTCACTCGGTGTATCACTCATGCCCTCAAAGTGGAAGCACTCAATCTCACATAAGGTGGAGTCACTCATCTCACTCTTGTTCTCACTCAAGTTGGCTAAGTGGCTCTCATACTCACATGGGATTGGTACCACATCATCACTCAAACATATAGGGGTAGGCTCGGGTTCCTCAACTCCATGCGCCTCCATTGGTGAAGGGAAAATCCCATGCTCACCATTCTTGACCTTGTCGCCTTCAAGGGTGGATGCCATAAGATGGCCATCATCGCTCTCCTCCATGGTTGAAGGGAAAATCCCATGCTCGACCGTGTTGTGGCCATCTCGTAGTAGTGGTGGAGGTAGGCTCATGCTATCCAACTTGGCGAAGTAGAGGTCTACATTTTCCTAATTGGCGAGGTCGTGGAATTCAAGCGTAGGCATTGAAGCTTGATGGCGTGGAAGGCTTGCTCGTGGTGCCATTGTGGTGGTGGCACGAGTAGTTGAAGGTGCCCTATGATGGTGTCGATGGAGGTCATTGGCGTGCCTTGCCGATGGTTGATGTAGGTGGCGCACTTGGTCATCCACATGACACTCGCGACGATGATCACTTGCCTTGGCACGCTTCTTGTGCTTGTGGTGCCTTCTTGAGCTTGCTTGAGCATTATGGTTGGTGCTCATCAAGAATTCTTCGTCTTGGTGGCGAAGATGCCTTTGACGATGTCTTGTATCCTCTTTATGGTGGCGATGCTCATGAGAGGATGTTTGTCGATGAAGATTCTTGTTTCTTGGCGCCTCTTGATGCATATGATGTTTGGACGCCACTCTTGTTTGGATAGGAGTTGGAGCTTGGCGCCTTGGAGGTGATGTAGCTTGGCCTTGGAGATGGTGGAGCTTGGCGCCTTGGAGGTGATTGAGCTTGGTGCCTTGGAGATGGTGGCACTTGGCGCCATCTAGGTGGTGGCACTTGTCGCCTTGGAGGTGGATCATCGAAGTAGGTGGTGACCTTTGGTGTGCAGCAGCCTTGAAGGTCATGGAATCTTGATGATGCGCCTCCTCTTGCTTGGCGTAGTAGGCTTCCATCTCCACGCGGTGGAGGAATTCTTCATGGCTCGTGGAGGAGCAATCAAACTCGATGAAGTTCTCCGTGTCCTCCATGCTTGGTGAGGCGTCGTCGATGTCGCATTCGAAGTCATCCATGCTTGGGAGTAATTGTTGGTGTAGTACTCCATATCACCCAAGCATGTGGAGCCATTGTCGGTGTAGTGCTCCATAGTCTCCATGCATGAGGAGCCATTGTCGGCGTGCTCCATGTCTTCCATGCATGTGGAGTCGTCGTGGGTGTAGTGCTCGGGTCCTCAAAGCATCTTGAGCCATTGTCGGTGTTGTGCTCCGTCATGTCCTCTTTACTAGTGGAGTCGTAGTCATGGTGGCTCATCATGGATTCTTCATAGATATCATCCTCGGTTCCGGAGTCCCTAGACATGATGCACAAGACCAAGCTCGTGTCACACAAGTACAAGGAGAGACGCTAGTTCGATTGCACAAAATTGGTGGGCTACAAGATATGCACAATAAGTACCACCTATATGATGTTCATCTAGCTTGCGCTTTCTATTCTATGAGGCACATGTTTGTTTCTTTCTTTTCTCCTTTTCTCTTTTTTTCTATTTTTTCTTTTCTTTTCTTCTTTTTCACTTGCCTCTTCCTTGTAAACAACTATACAAGATAACTATGAGATAAGCGCTCACAATGTTTGCTCGAATCTACAAGGTATCAAATGTGCATAGCCAAGCAATCATAAGAGGAACTAGTCTCAATAGGTGTTTGTTGCTCATAAAGATAGTGGGGTTCACAAAGGAATGCAAGTGGGGAAAAATCATGAATTTTATACCTTTAAATAATGAGCTTCACCTTATTGTTGGCTTCCTCCTTGCTCACGGAATTTGGATGGAGTAGATAGCATGAACAACACAGATGATGATGTAGTGCTCCTTCTCCTCTTGAAGCGAGCTAAAGAACACCAAAATCCGAGTTGAAATGCAAAGTTATGCTCAAAACCGTGCTGCAGTTTTACATGCGCGGGGAGGGCAGACTCGATGCAGAGCCCAAAAGTCCGGGGACTCGGTCTGGGCGGAGACTCCGGTCCGGTGATTCAGGCGTCCAGAACTTCGAGCGGGACGCGATTTGGGCGGAAAAACTGAACCAAAACCTCAGTTGATGGGGAAATCAAGGAATTAGGCCATGGGAGCAGGAAGGTAGATCAACTAGTTTAGCAAGTAATCCACGGATCGAAACCTACCAAAAGCACTCAAATCACAGATCGATCCAAAACACGAATTGGGGCTGTTTTGGTGAAATTTTCAATTTATGGGGAAAAGACCAAATCGATGAGAAATCCGTGGCAACCAAAAGCTGCTGATACAGGATGATGGAGGGTTAACCTCTTGGGTGCCGATCTTCCACGGATCTCGTGGTCAAATCGATGGGAAAGCGAGGAAAGGGAGAAGGTAGCGGGCGAACACACCTCGCGAAGAACACGATGAACACCGCAAAACTCACGATACAAGGCTGATTGCTCGAGCGGCGGCCACGGTCCGATAGAATCCTCGCAAGAAAAGATCGGTCAACGTGCTCCTCAAATCCACATCGGAGGGAAGAACACCTTGGGGAGGTCTTGACAACTTGGAGCGAGGCGTCAACTCCAAGGCCTTGTTCAACGATGGATGCGTGATGCAAAGTCAATCGAGGTTGGTGGCGATAGTCGGTCCCCTTAGGTAAGGGATGAGGCAAAACGAGAGATTCCACAATGGGGTGTCTTTAGTCTATCATCTATGCCTAAGGGATACATGAAGGGGTGGGGCTCTATTTATAGGCCAGCCACATAAGCGATGGTAGTTTGGGGATAAAACTAGGGTTTGGACGAGAGAGGGGTACATGGGCGAAGGCCCAGATGGCGATCTGTGAGCCCATCGTGAAGGCCAGAGACTCCGGTGGGGGGTTCGGAGACTCCGGTCTAGGCCGGAGACTCCGGTCTGTCTCCGGTGTCGTCTCCGGAGTGGCATTCTGACATCCTCGGGCGATTCTTGGAGTCGATCCGGAGGTAGGTCAGGAGACTCGGTGTAGCAGGAGGAGACTCCGGTGTAGGAGACTCGGTGGTTCAGCCATGGCTTCTTAGTCTCCTCTTCCAAGCCTCCGTCTTGTCGGGCTTGATGTCGAGCTTCCTCCCTTGCCTCCGTACTTGTCGGTGTGAACCTATCATGCATATGTGACGGAGTATGAAGTAGCATACCATTCAATAGGGTAGGAAGTGGGCGCGCATAGAGGAACGGATTCACCTTTGGAGTCCATGACGACTTGGCGTAAGTTGGAGACCAAGATGTGGTAACGACCGTAGGTCGGGCTACATCAAATCCTGATGCATATCTTACATGGGAGATGGAAGTAGAACAATGTTTTGCATGCTTAAAATATCCTGAGAATATGCGTGTTAGTCTTTGCTACATGTGAATTTACTACATTTGCTTCCCTTTGGTGGTCTGAGTATTGTCGTTTAAAATCCTACTACTATTCCTAGTACTTGGACTGCTTTAAAAACTGCTATGCGTGTTCGTTTTGTACCTCCCACTTATCAACGTGATTTACTAAAGAATCTGACACGTTTAGAGCAAGGGCAAAAATCTGTAGAAGAGTATTATCGAGCGCAAGCGGGGATGGTTGATTGTGGTCTTGTTGAATCTAATGAACAAATGCTTGCACGTTTCTTTGGTGGATTAAACAAGGAGATTCAGCACATATTAGATTATAAGGAATATAATTTTATCACTCGTTTGTTTCATCTTTCTTGCAAAGCTAAACGTGAAGTGCAAGATCGCCAAACACCATGGAGGAGGACTAATAATTCTACAGGTCGCACATCCACTTGGACATCCCGACAATCAGCGCCTCCTCGTGATTCGCCACCAGCTACTACC
Source organism: Avena insularis (assembly GCA_023614405.1). Lineage (NCBI taxonomy): Eukaryota > Viridiplantae > Streptophyta > Magnoliopsida > Poales > Poaceae > Avena > Avena insularis. The sequence goes on along the minus strand of JAJUPC010000159.1, from coordinate 700,709 downwards.
ACATCCAAGGCCACCACAAGATTTCCAGCTGCTCCTCCGCCATCATCCAATGCTCCTGCTCGTAGTGCATCTTCTATGGCTTCCACGGGTAAGACAAAGGATACACAATGCCGCAAGTGTTGGGGTTTTGGTCATATTGAGAGACAGTGCACAACACAACGTGTGATGATGGTGCGAGAAGATGGTCAATATGATTCAGCGAGTGACTTTGATGAAGATACACTAGCCCTTATTTCTGCTCGAGATGGAGACAATTCTGATGTTGATGAAGAGATAGAGGTAATGGGAGCTGAAGCTGCTGATCAATACAAGAGCTTAATTACACAACATGTGTTGAGTGTGCAATTGAGCAAATCTGAGCAAGATCAACGCCACAACCTGTTCCAAACACGTGGTGAATCATCATTGATGGAGGGAGTTGTAATAATCTGGCCAGTGTTGACATGGTAGAGAAGCTTGCGCTTCCAACAAGACAACGCCCACATTCATATTACATCCAATGGTTTGAGAGTTCTCGCAAGATCAAGGTAACAAGAGCGATGCAGCGTGCATTTTACTATTGGTACATATTCTGATTTTGTTGATTGTGATGTTGTACCTATGCAAGCTTGTTCTTTGTTACTTGGTAGACCATGGCAATTTGATAGAGAATCTGTTCATAATGGCAAAACTAATCACTATTCTCTGATGCATGATGGAAAGAAAATTGGTCTAAAACCTATGACTCGTGAACAGATTTTAAAAGATGATCTTGCTAGAGCTAGTAGAGCTAAAACTGAGGAGAAAAATAAAAGTGAGAATCAGATTGTTGCTGCAGATTTTATACCACCAAAGAACACTAAATCTGATTCTACACATGCTACTGAAATTCGTTTGAAGAGTCCATGTATGCTTGCAAATAAAATTGATATTGCTGAACTAGATGTAAACAATACTCAATGTTATGCAATTTTTTGCAAAGAGGTTTTGTTTTCATTTGAGGATATGCCTCCTTCTTTGCCACCCGCTATTGCTAACCTTTTGCAGGAATATGAGGACGTCTTTCCTTGAGCTGCCACCAGGACTACCTCCTATTAGAGGAATTGAGCACCAAATTGATCTAATTCACGGTGCCACGTTGCAACCGCGCCATATAGAACCAATCCGGAGGAGACAAAGGAGATACAACGCCAAATTCAGGAACTACTCGTGGAGATCATATTCGTGAGTCCCTTAGCCCCTGTGTTGTTCCTATTATTTTGGTACCTAAGAAAGATGGTTCTTCGCGCATGTGTACTGATTGTAGAGCTATCAATAATATTACTATTCGATATCGTCATCCTATTCCACGTTTAGATGACATGCTTGATGAATTGAGTGGCTCTACCATGTTTTCTAAAGTTGATTTGCATAGTGGTTACCACCAGATTCGTATGAAATTAGGAGATGAATGGAAAACAGCATTTAAAACTAAGTTCGGTTTATATGAGTGGTTAGTGATGCCGTTTGGTTTAACTAATGCACCCAGCACTTTCATGAGATTAATGAGCGAAGTTTCGTGCTTTCATTGGACGTTTGTGGTAGTCTACTTTGATGATATTCTGATTTATAGCAAATCTTTAGAGGATCATTTGGACCATTTACGTGCTGTTTTCAATGCTTTACGTGATGCGCGTTTGTTTGGTAACCTTGAGAAGTGCACCTTTTGCACCAATCGAGTTGCGTTTCTTGGCTATGTTGTTACATCACAGGGTATTGAAGTGGATTCATCCAAGATTGAAGCTATTGAGAATTGGCCTTGACCAAGGCGGTCACACAAGTGAGGAGTTTTCTTGGCCTCGCTGGTTTTTATAGGCGCTTTGTCAAAGACTTTGGATCAATTGCGGCGCTGAATGAGCTTACCAAGAAGGATGTGCCCTTTGTTTGGGCGATGCATAACAACAGGCCTTCGTCATATTGAAAGATAAGCTAACACATGCTCCCTTACTCCAACTTCTGATTTTACTAAGACTTTTGAGCTTGAATGTGATGGTAGTGGAATTGGTTTGGGAGGGTGTTATTACAAGAGGAAAACTTGTTGCATATTTTAGTGAGAAATTGAGTGGGGCTAGTCTGAACTATTCTACTTATGATAAAGAATTATATCGTTGGTTCGGACATTAGAAACTTGGCAACATTATCTATGGCCTAAGGAATTTGTTATTCATTCGATCATGAATCTTTGAAGCATATTAAGTAGTCAAGCTAAGTTGAATCGTCATGCAAAGTGGGTTGAATTTATTGAGTCTTTTCCTTATGTTATCAAACACAAAAGGGTAAAGATAATATTATTCTTGATGCTTTGTCGCTAGTTATACTTTGTTGTTATCTCAACTTGATTTCAAAATATTTGGATTAGAAACTATTAAGGAACAATATGTGCATGATGCTGAATTTTAAAGATGTGTTGAAGAATTGTAGAGATGGTAGAACTTGGAACAAGTTCCTCTTCAATGATGTATTTGTGTTCATTGCTAACAAACTATGCATTCCAGATAGTTATGTTCGTCTTTTGTTGTTACAGGAGGCGCATGGAGGAGGATTGATGGGACACTTTGGTGTCAAGAAGGCGGAGGATGTTCTTCTTGCACACTTCTTTTGGTACGTGTCGTCGAGATGTTGAGAGATTTGTGGCCTGCACTACTTGTCAAAAAGCTAAGTCTCGCCTTAATCCACATGGTTTATATATTCCTCTTCCTGTTCCTAGTGTTCCTTGGGAGGATATTTCTACGGACTTTGTTTTGGGATTGCCACGAACACAGAAGGGAGGATAGTATTTTTGTTGTGGATCGGTTTTCTAAGATGGCACACTTTATTCCTTGTCATAAAACGGATGATGCTGCGCATATTGCTGATTTGTTCTTTCGTGTAATTGTTCGTTTGCATGGTGTGCCAAATACTATTGTCTCTGGTCGTGATACTAAATTTCTTAGCCACTTTTGGAGATGTTTATGGGCTAAGTTGGGGACTAAATTGCTCTTTAGTACTACATGTCATCCCCAAACTGATGGTCAAACTGAAGTAGTAAATAGAACTTTGTCTACTATCTTGCGAGATGTTTTAAATAAGAACTTAAAATTGTGGGAAGAGTGTTTACCTCATATAGAATTTGCTTATAATCGTTCGCTGCATTCTACCACAAAGATGTGCCCATTTGAGATTGTGTACGGTTTTGTTCCTCGTGCACCTATTGATTTATTGCCTTTACCTTCTTCGGTGCAACATAATTTGGATGCTACACAACGCGCTGAAATGATATTAAACTTGTATAAGACTACTAAAGATAACATTGAACACATGAATGCTAAGTATAAACTTGCTGGGGATAAAGGGAGAAAGCATGTTGTGTTTGATGTTGGCGATCTTGTTTGGTTACATTGCGTAAAGATCGTTTTCCTGATTTACGCAAGTCTAAGTTAATGGCACGTGCTGCTGGTCCCTTTAAGGTGTTAGAGAAAATAAATGATAATGCATATAAACTTGAGTTGCCTGTAGACTTTGGTACGGTTAGTCCTACGTTTAACATTGCAGATTTGAAGCCTTACTTTGGTGAGGAAGATGAGATTGCGTCGAGGACGACTTCAATTCAAGAAGGGGAGCATGATGAGGACATCCCTTCTATTGATACAACCGTTGTACCTACAGCAACACACATACAAGGACCCATCACAAGATCTCGTGCCAAACAACTTAACTATCAGGTACTTTCGTTTCTTGGAACTATTCCTCACATACATGAGAATATGATGCTGCCTAAGTCAGGTGTATTTCTTACTCTTAGGAATGATGGACCAAGCATGGATGAGAGGGACAGGCATTGGAGCATGGCCATGCATGGAGATGGCAGCAAGCATGTGATGATCCAAGAGAAGGTCACGGATGAAGATTTCAGAACTTTGAGGCCACCATAATAAATAAAGAAGGCTTGGACGAAATATTCAAGATCAATACTTTACGAATTCGTCCATAGCTTAATATGGTGCTGCGACACCTTTTATTTTGGGCCAGGCCCATGTAATTTTCGCAGGATTTTAATTAGCCACTTTTTAGAGTCCGTATTTGAGGGGAAAAGGCCTTTTAGGGTTGGATTCGGCCACCACTTCCATGGCTGGCCGAAACCCCACCTTTTTGCCCTTAAATACTCCCCATAGCCGACCCCCTAGACTCGGATTTTGTTTAGATATTAAGTTAGCCATAGTCGCAACTTCGCCAAGGCTCGAGCGTCGCAGAGGCCTCTTGTACTTCGCACCTATTCAGGATCTCAATAAAGCTTTCCTCTTAATCCGCAATATCTTGATTGCAATATTGGTTCTTACTTATTCTCGATTTCAGGTAGGAATTAAGACCCTCGCTGGTCAGGCTGATCGTGTTCCCGCAGGATCGGTAACCTCCAGGAGATTGGCCTAGCGATTGCATTGGCGCTCGTGCTCGCACGTGTAGTCGGATCGTCAAGCCCGAACTCCATCCAATCGATTATCTTCATCTCATCGAAAGATCGGACACCTTTGCCCTATCAAGATCAGTTCTAGACACTCGCCATCCTAGTGATTTTCCACCTCTCGGTTCGCTTTTCAGGGTGCCATATCATCATATATTGCTTGTTGTGTCGCGTCATGACATCGTTGGTGATCTAGGCTCGCGTCTCTGGTACGGTCTAGCCTAGGACCAGCACAGTACCGTCGTTGAGCATTCTTTCAACTTTTGCATTGTTGTTTTGATAATTGCTAACCCCCTTTGCTAAGCCTTCCCAGAGCTTCACAGATATTCTCCACGTACGGTGTCTCGACTCCTGGTAATCGCTTGGTTCAATCTCTGGACCCACTGATCCTCGCGGTTGCACATCGCCTTTTCCTGCTGTTAGGTAAGAACTTGTAAGAGCTTCGTATATTGCTTGACGGATTACGCGTGCCTTCCACCATATTTCCGTAGTATATATGATGCAGCCCGTCCTACGGACGCACCTCCATCTACAACCCCTAGCCCTCCCAGTGGACCAATGACTCGCGCCCGAGCTAAGCTCCTCCAAGCCAAGGTTAACTCGCTCCTTTCCTTGTGTGACTTCGACACACCCTTGGATGGTTTGCTACTTCATACGCATACACTATGCATCATCAGGTATGAAGAGAAGGACCCAAGACGGGAAACAGAGGCAGGAAGCAGACGCCAGACGCCGTGATCACCGGATCAGGCGGCCGGTACTACGGTAGCGGTACTAATGGACCCACGGACGCTCAGGAAAGAACCACTCACCGCCCAGATGCAGCCAGTACTACTACCGCCCCTCTGACCGACTCAAGACTCGCCAGCGGTACATCTAGACGCCCCGAACCGTACTACCGGCCAATGTTATTCTGTGCCCCGGGGGCCCCCGGGCCTCTGGGGGAACCTGAAGCGCGAGAGGCCTGACGCCCTACCCCTTTCTATATTTTACGCCTCCTATACCCCTTTCTATATTTTCTATTATTTTCCTAATTAGTTCGAAACTACCCATTGTGTGTGTTTGGACTATATATAGCCCCCACCCTTTATGTAAGCGGAAGACTTGTACTTAGATAATAATAGATTAAGGAAACCCTTTGAGGATCTTACATCTATTGGTCTCATGCTCCTACCAAGGAGCACCCTATTATCCACCCCCCTCTTGGATCTTGCCTAGTGGGTTCAAGTTGTACAAGGCCTTGGGTTCTCGGTTTCTCGCCCCCAAGTCGTCCAGATCTCACCAAGCACCTCGTCCCCCGTTGTTGGCGTGGAGAGAGAGCTTCACCCAACACCGATCCTAGGGATTATGTTGGACCGGCTGCCACCAGCGTGAGAGATCGGCGTGTATCGTGTTTTGTGTGCGTGTGTTCGTGGTTTTCATCCCCTTCTTCCCCCGACCACCGCTTTCCCCTCGTTTCTCGTGGAATTCGTGAAAGATCGGGCCACCCCAAGGGGTTACCCCATAACATATTGGTATCAAGAGCACGGTTGATCACGAATTTCCCCCCAATTTTTCTTTGATCCCCCTTAAAATCGAAAATCCCACCAAAAAGAGCCCCAATTTGCCTTCGGATCGATCGTTGGATTTGGTGAGTTTTTCGTGGTTTTGGTCCATAGATCTGTTGCTTTTGGAGTCGATCTATAGCCCCTGTTGTTCCTAGCCCAGCCTTTCGGTCAGATCACCTTTGAGGATTTTGTAAGTTGATCTCGTTCACATTTCGCGGTGGTACTACGTCTGGCGGTACTACATAGTCACCGGTACTACCGGTCGTACAAGCGGTACTACCGCTAGCCGGTACTACCGGTCGTGCCTGGCGGTACTACCGCCCGCCTCTGACCGTGTTTCTTTACTCTTTGACGCCTCACCTTCGTTTGCTGACTATTCCCCTTAACTTGTTCGTGTTTCGCGTGTTTGTCGCCATTTTAACAAGCTTCCGCATCAAAGTCACCACGCGCTCAACGACACCGCGACACTCGAACATCATCCCCCACCAACGGGTGCAAGTCGTCAACAATACCAAAGGTATAACTTGCACCATTTTGACAGCCCCATATCTTCCTTTGTGTGTATCTCTCCTATGAGGGCAACTCATTTTGTGTTTGTCTAAGCATTGTGCACTTGCCATTGGACAGTGAGAGTGTGAGGCCAAATACAAAAGTTAACATAGTAGCATAAAAAAAAGAGGAAAAGAAAAAGATAAAATAGAAAGATACATAGTCTCCCAATACAAAGAGAATACCAAGCTTGTAAGCCAACAAGAGAGAGGAAAAGAGCGCACCAAGGCAAGTGCACAAATCCGTTGCTTATCCTCTTTTGGCAAACGAGTTTTGGTCTCTCCTTGAGTTGGCACGACAACCGAGCGTAGTCTTCGTTAGGACCTTTTGTGCTCATTTTCATAGTCGTGCTAACCCCGTTTTTCTCCACGTGTGCGTTTTTCCGTGTTTTTGTAGATCGTATCCTTTTGCTTTTGATCTTTGGTTCTTTACCACGTAGAAAAATAACCTTTTGCTTGGATCGTTTCGTTTGGTTTTCCACAATCCTAACCTTCCACCAAAAGCTTTTGAGAGTTGTAGCATATTTGTGTGTGAGTTTCTTTGCCATTTCACTTTGCACGATGTTCGCTCATTTGTGTGGCAATTGGTTTGGTATAATCTCCAAGGTGAGGTAAAAGGCTAACTCTCTGCACCCTTACTCTCCATATACAACCCTTGTCGGCTTTGCATCATGGACGGGAATGGCGAGCCGTCCCAACCACCACCTCCGGAGGATGACACACAATACATGACAAGATGGGACCATTGGAAGGTCCGAGGAGAATTCAACTACCGTTGTGAAGCTCTTGAGCAGCGCCAAGATGAACAATTTAGCGAAGCCCGCATGGAGTTCAAGAACATCGACAACCGCTTCGAAGAAGTCCGAGGCCAAATGCATGCCATGCAACACAACCTTGGTCATCAAAATGAAGCTCTTGGTCGCGCACTCGCCTCAACGGATGAGAAGCTTCAACGCCTCATTGATGGGCTAGCAAGGCCACGCTCGCGCGACTCAAGCTCATCTCGGCACTCCTCAAGTGAATCAAGTGCACCTCGCCGTCACGCTTCAAGGCACCGGGATGGACCCGTTCTTCAATCCATGAGCTCTTCTCAAGCGGTACCATCTCCGCGACACGCCGCAACGTCAAGCTATGATGGTGACCTCTCCGCAAGACCTCCACGACGTGAAGCGAACCGGCCACAACCAAGGGCACTTGTGATTCAACAAGAGCAACCTCACATGGACCACCAAGCCCATCGCCGTCGACATGTCCTTTCAACAACAAGTGAAGCATCCGAAGAGGACGAACAAGGTCACCGTCGACGTGAAGCACTCGAAGATCCACCAAGACGTCATCACCGTCATGAACGTCCACGTCGACAACATGATCATCATGACGAGCCTCCTCCACACCAAGAAGAAAGAGAGCAACCAATTGCGCATGCGGCTCGACGTCCTCCTCGCCACATGGCGCAAGACAATGCTCCTCGGCATCAGCCACGACAAGAACAAGAGCAAGCTCCCCAAGCTCGTCGTGAGGATGCACAACCTCCTCCTCGTCCTCAACCCCGCCAACAACACGAGCAAGCTCCCCAAGCTCGTCGTCAAAACCAAGTTCCACCACCAAACGTGGCACCTCAACAACCGCAAGAGCAACGCAACCATCACCAAGCAAGACATGAGAGCTCGGATGATGATGATGACCGCCCAAATCATGGCAACCGCCGCAACCGGAACCGCAATGGAGAAGAAACTTTCGGCAAGCTCAAATTCACCATGCCCAAGTTCACCGGTTCCAATGAGCCCGAAGAATATCTCTCGTGGGAACTCAAGGTTGACAAGATCTTCCGCATGCACAACTATAGCAATGAGAAGATGATGGCCATGGCATCCCTCGAGTTCGATGAGTATGCCAACCTTTGGTCGAAACAAGTCCAACTCGCTCGCGAAGCAAAAGAAGAGCCTCCAATCGCAACTTGGCAAGATATGAAGGCTCATATGAGATCCCGCTTTGTTCCTTCGCACTACACGTGTGACCTCTTCAACAAGCTTCAAACGCTTAGTCAAGGGACAAAGACCGTGGAAGAATACTTCAAGCAAATGGAGCTCAACATGATCCGTGCCAACATTGAAGAGCGAGATGAACAAACAATGGCACGCTTCCTCAATGGCTTGAACCATTCCATCAAGCGCATCACCGAGTTCCAAAAGTACAACAACATGGTTGAGCTTGTGCACATCGCATCAAAGGCCGAGCGTCAAGTGCAAGAGGACATCAAGTACAACAAGACAAAGACGTACTTCACCTACAAGCAAGCACCAACCACTACTCCAACAACACCAAGTGGAAGCTCCTCAAGTACCACCAAGCTTCCCTTCAAGCCAACACTTCCTCAAGGAAAACAGCCCCCAAGTGGCAAATACACGAGGGATGATCAACCATTCAATGGTGAATGCTACAAGTGTGGAGGCAAAGGACACAAGTCGGCCGCATGTGGGAACAACAAAGTTTTGTTCATTCATGACAATGGCGACGAAGAATACTTGAGTGAAGAAGAGTTTGATGCAAGGGTCAAGGAAGCCATGGCAAGGCAACATTTGGAAGAGGACCAAGAACTTCTTGTGTGTGAGCATGACGCAAGTCCATCGCTTGTGGTCACAAGAGTCTTAACTACCCAAGCCAATGAGAATGAAGACCAACGCTCGAACATCTTCCAAACTCGTGCCGGCATCAATGGGAAGTCCATCAAAGTTGTTATCGATGGAGGGAGTTGCCACAATCTTGCAAGCATGGAATTGTGTGAGAAACTCAACCTCACCCTCCATCCGCATAAGCACCCCTACCATATCCAATGGCTAAGTGACCAATGATCCGTCAAGATCAAGCACACCGTCTCGGTAACGTTCTCAATTGGGCCCTACAAGGACACGGTGGAATGTGACGTGGTCCCAATGACGGTTTGCCATATGTTGCTCGGAAGGCCGTGGCAATATGACAAGCATGCTTTGCATGATGGTCACTCAAACACTTATACATTCAAATGGCTTGATAAAACTTGTTTGTTGCAACCAATGAATCCTAGCCAAATAATTGCGGACAATGCAAAGGCTTTAGCGAGGGCGCAATACACAAAAACACCTTGTGAGAAGAGTGGTGAGCGAGAGAACCACACCATAGTGAGTGAGTGCCACAAGCCAAACTCAAGTGGAAAAACTAAGAGTGTTCTTCTTGCCACCAAAAGTGAGATGAGAGAAGTGCGGAACAACCCATCCATCTTGCACTATGTCCTTGTATGCAAGGGACTAGCGCAAGGAACTAATGACTTGACAAATGTTCCTCCTTCTTTGATGGCTATTTTGCAGGAATTCCAAGATGTATTTCCCGAAGAGCTTCCTCATGGCCTTCCCCCACTTCGTGGAATCGAGCACTGCATCGACCTCATTCCCGGCGCCCCACTCCCAAACCGCTGCCAGACGCATTTAACCCGAAGAGACGAAGGAGATAGAACGTCAAATCAACCAACTCGTCTCCAAAGGTTTGATCCAAGTAAGCACTAGCCAAGCCGGTCCCGTGATTCTAGTTCCAAAACGGATGATACGTTATGTTATGCATGGACTGCCGTCCAATCAATGCTATCACCGTGCGTTATCGACATCCTATACCGCGTCTTGATGACATGCTTGATGAGTTATGTGGAGCCACTATATTTTCGAAAATTGATCTTCGTAGTGGTTACCATCAAATTCGCATGGCCGAAGGTGATGAGTGGAAAACCGCCTTCAAGACCAAGCTTGGTCTCTATGAATGGTTGGTTATGCCTTTTGGCTTATCCAATGCTCCATCTACCTTCATGCGCCTCATGAACCATATCTTGAGATCTCTCATTAGGAAGAGTGTAGTTGTTTACTTTGATGACATCCTTGTCTATAGCAAGTCACTAGAGGAGCATGTTACTCATGTTAAGGAGGTCCTTCAAATCCTTCGTCATGAAAAGCTTTATGCTAACCTCCCAAAGTGCACTTTGCAAAAGACAAGCTGATTTTCCTTGGTTTTGTTGTGTCTTCTAATGGCATTGAAGTTGATGTCTCAAAAGTTAAGGACATACGAGATTGGCCCATACCGACCAATGTTAGCGAACTTCGTAGTTTTCATGGGTTGGCTGGCTTTTACCGTTGCTTTGTGAAAGACTTTTCTACCATTGCTTGCCCCCTCAACGAATTGACTAAGAAAAATGTCACGTTCGTTTGGGGAAAAGCACAACAAAAGGCTTTTGATGAGCTCAAAAAGAGGCTCACCGAAGCACCACTTCTTGCATTACCGGATTTCACAAAAACCTTTGAAATTGAATGTGACGCTAGTGGTATTGGCATTGGTGGCGTCCTTATGCAAAATGGGCGTCCTATTGCATACCATAGTGAGAAACTTGATGGCGCACGCCTAAACTACCCCATTTATGACAAAGAGCTTTTTGCCTTGGTTCGTGTCCTTCAAGTGTGGCAACACTATCTTTGGCCCAAAGAATTTATCATCCATTCCGACCATGAGTCGTTGAAGTATCTTAAGGGCCAAGCCAATTTGAGTAAACGGCACGCAAAATGGGTTGAGTTCATGGAGTCTTTTCCTTACATTGTCAAATACAAGAAGGGCAAAGAAAATGTGGTAGCGGACGCCTTGTCTCGCAAACACACAAACCTTCTTACACGGCTCGAAGTAAATGTCTTGGGTCTTGATGACATCAAATCTTAGTACGAGTACGACCCTTTCTATGGACCAATTTTTGCAAAATGTTCAATAGACAAAGGGATTGATGATTTCTATTTGCATAAGGGTTTTCTTTTCAAACAAAACAAGCTTTGCATTCCGAAATCGTCTCTCCAACTTTTGCTTCTTCAAGAATCCCATGGTGGAGGCCTTATGGGTCACTTTGGCCGCGACAAGACATATGACATGCTCTCCACTCACTACTTTTGGCCAAAGATGAAGCGCGACGTGGAGCGCCACGTCCAACGATGCACTACATGTATCCAAGCTAAGTCTAAGTCCAACCCCTTTGGTCTTTATATGCCATTGCCTATTCCTCATACACCTTGGTCAGACATTAGCATGGACTTCGTGTTAGGCTTGCCTAGATCTAAACATGGACATGATTCTATATTTGTGGTAGTGGATCGCTTTTCAAAAATGGCACACTTCATTCCGTGCCATAAGACCGATGATGCTTCACATGTAGCAAATTTGTTTTTCAGGGAAATAATCCGGCTACACGGTGTACCAAGAACAATCGTCTCCGACCGCGACGTAAAATTCATGAGCTACTTCTGGAAGACTCTCATGGCCAAGCTCGGCATCAAGCTCCTCTTCTCGTCCGCCTCGCATCCTCAAACCGATGGACAAACCGAGGTCGTCAATCAAAGCCTTGGCACCCTCCTCCGGGTGTTGATAAAGATGAACCTTAAAGACTGGGAGGAATGTATTCCACACGCCGAGTTCGCCTACAACCGCGCCAAGCACTCCACCACCATGAGGATCCCGTTCATGATCGTCTATGGTTTCGAGCCTCTCACCGCGCTCGATATCCTTCCACTACCACTTCATGAACGTGCCAATATGGACGTTGTCAAGCGTGCCCAAACAATGAAGAAACTCCATGAAGACACAAGAGCTACGATCGAGCAACAAGTTCTTCGCCAAGCATCAAGGCTAAACAAGAACAAGAAAGAGATGATCTTTGAAGAGGGCGACTGATGGAGGGGTTGACCTCTTGGGTGGCCCGATCTTCACGGACTCGTGGTCAATCGATGGGAAAGCGAGGGGAAAGGGAGAAGGTAGCGGAAGCGAACACACACCTCGCGAAGAACACGATGAACACACGCAAAACTCACACGATACAAGGCCGATTGCTCCCGAACGGCGGCCACCGGTCCGATAGAATCCTCGCAAGGAAAGATCGGTCAACGTGCTCCCTCAAATCCACATCGGAGAGGGAAGAACACCTTGGGGAGGGTCTTGACAACTTGGAGACGAGACATCGAACTCCAAGGCCTTGTTCAACGATGGATGCATGATGCAAAGTCCAATCGAGGTTGGTGACGATAGTCGGTCCCCTTGGTAAAGGGGATGAGGCAAAACTAGAGATTCCACAATGGGGGTTGTCTTTAGTCTATCATCTATGCCTAAGGGATACATGAGGGGTGGGGGCTCTATTTATAGGCCAACCACATAAACAAGGGTAGTTTGGGGATAAACTAGGCGAATAGGTAGGTAAGGGGGATACATGGGCTGTGGCCCAACTAGTGCTGGGCCATGAGCACTTAATGACTTGGGACTTACAGTACCGGTCTGCAGTCTTAGCTCTGGGGTAGTACTGGCCTGATCCAGGCTTCAGGAGCCCCGTCGAGAGCGGTAGTAGGGGCGGTAGTGGCGACGTAGTACCGGGTCCAGATCCGTAGTACCGTCGAGACAGAGAGTATTTGGCTTCACATGCTGCTGGCGGTGCGAGAAGGTAGTCTTGGCTGGCGGTAATGCTGGCCAGGTCCAGTAGTACTATGTGGACAGAGAGCATTTGGCGATCTGTCTTCTTCCGCCTCCTCTTCCAAGCCTCCGTCTTGTCGGGCTTGATGCTCCGGGCTTCCTCCCTTGCCTCCGTACTTCTCAATGTGAACCTATCATGCATATGTGACGGAGTATGAAGTAGCATACCATTTAATAGGGTAGGAAGGGGGCTCGCATAGAGGAACGGATTCACCTTTGAAGTCCATGATGACTTGGCGTAAGTTGGAGACCAAGATGTAGTAACGACCGTAGGTCGGGCTGCATCAGCTCCCCCCCTTCAAAAAGAGTCGTCCTCGACTCTACATGCTCATCACAAAGTAGAAGCGGTCGAGAGACCTTCTTGATCCTGGGGTTCACCATATAGTCGTCCTCGGGAAGTTTGACTTGACGACACTTCAATGTTCCTTCACCTTCCTTGAAGCCTACAAAGCTCACAACAAAAGCAAAGCAACACTCAAAGCGTAGCCAATTCATGAAGATTATTGCATGAGTCCTCAAGTAGAAGGAAGTCACCTTATCGTGTAGAGATAGCTCGATGAAGGGTAGCGGTAAGTAACTCTCTTCGGTTCTTCTTGTCAACACATGGTCCATAGAGGTTGACGTGTATGCATTTGTACCTTCATACAACAAAGACCAAGCAACATATGTTTGTGTGTGATAGAGGAGCATGTCATTTGTGGCATGTCCATTCTTGTTCACAACACGATTAGCACAACTCGAGTATAGCAAACGGGATGCATATGCAAGGTCAATGTGCATGGAAATCGTTTCTCATCCAAATGTGGAAACTCAAAAACTCCATATAACATAGAAGTGGGGCATTCAAAGCATTGGATCCAAATTTCAAACAACATCTTTGATGCAAGAATAGGAGAATTTGGCAAAAACACACAAGGAAGAATATCCAAAACAAAAGTATTATGTTTGCAAACAAACCAAATGAAAGAGCAAGTGGTCCTTATGTTTGTTGCAACAACAAGACGAGATTCTTGGAAGCTCTCATGACAATACATGCTCTTAATGGAATTGTGGTTGCACACAAAACATCCGAAAGAGAAAATGTTCAACATTTTCGTTGCAACACACAAAGCATCATTATCTAAATGCGAAGAAACATGAATGTCACGAGGGGAGATAATACCATTAACATGCTTGCAATCAAACCATAGGAAAGAGCAATTTGCCAACATGAAAGATGCAAATCATGCAAAAGGTATCAGAGCTGGGTTCGATCTTGAACTCACTTGTGGGATGCTCTCAAGAGCTCTTTTTGTCAACTCGTGCTCAACCGAGGTTGACATTCTCGTGCGGGTACCTACACACATCATATGTAAAAGGAAGAACGTGTGTGCATGGTAGAGATACACATCATCCATCATGACGTATCTCTTTTTGTGCACATCACCATTAATTTCAATCAAGTATGAAATAGATGCATGGTGAGTATGCAAGTGGGGAACATGCTTATCATGGCCATCATCAAAATCTCCAAAAATTGAGAAAGCTATGGGGGCCATCTCATTAGAACGCATATGATCAATATTGTTGCAAGCAAAACAAGTGAAATAGCAAGCATTCATCTTATCGCAAGCAACGGGAGAAATTGAATGACTAGCATGACAAGGCATGTCCAAAGCAATTGGAGGATACACACAAGATGCATAGCATGGCATGTTTATGGCAATGAGTTCGCAATCAAACAATTCCACATGATCAATATTATGCAAAGGCAAAGCATCACATGGGAATATGAGTGAAGCATATGTAATGTCACAAGCATCATCCATAGCATGCATATCCTCACAACTCATCATGTCCACTAGTGGGATCATGGAATCATCAACACCCTTATTGTTACCTTGTTCATACCTCTCATATGAAGTGGGTGTTGTGGAAGTAGTGGTCTCCTTGTGGACGACTTCGTCTTCTTGATGTAGCCATGGCATAGCATCATCTTCATGCACCATGTACATCTTCTCCAATTGAGGCATCATTGCTTCATGGCTTGGCGCTTCTTCATCCATGGAACCTAGCATAACACCAGAGGACACACTAGAGGTAGAGGGTAAGTTGTTAGAAATCGACATGGTCTCACTTGACCTATCAACTACCACTCTCAACTCACTAGGAGTATCGCTCATCCCTCCAAGTGGAAGCACTCAATCTCACATAAGGTGGAGTCACTCATCTCAATCTTGTTCTCACTCAAGTGGGCTAAGTGGCTCTCATACTCACATGGGATTGGTACCACATCATCACTCAAGCATATAGGGGTAGGCTCGGGTTCCTCAACTCCATGCGCCTCCTTTGGTGAAGGGAAAATCCCATGCTCACCATTCTTGACCTTGTCGCCTTCAAGGTTGGATGCCATAAGATGGGCATCATTGCTCGCCTCCATGGTCGAAGGGAAAATCCCATGCTCGACCGTCTTGTGGCCATCTTGTAGTAGTGGTGGAGGTAGGCTCATGCTATCCAACTTGGCGAAGTAGAGGTCTACATTTTCCTCGTTCATGAGGTCTTCAAATGCAAGCGTAGTCGTTGAAGCTTGATGGCGTGGACGAAGGCTTGCTCTTGGTGCCATTTTGGTGGTGGCACAAGAAGTTGAAGGTGCCTTGTGATGGTGTCGACGGAGGTCATTGGCGTGCCTTGCCGATGGTTGATGTAGGTGGCGCACTTGGTCATCCATATGACGTTCACGACGATGGCCCTTGACCTTGGCACTCTTCCTTGTAAGTTTTTCTAATGAGCGCAAAGCATCATTAGTCTTGGCGACCATCCTCATGTTTTTGTCGTTGTCCATGTCCTTCTTGAAGTTGTGGAGGTCGCTTTGGAACTTGTCCATTTGATGATGGACCTTGGCGCACTCGAGTTGGAGGCTCCGTCTTGGTCGGTGCGATGTGAGGAGCTTCGCGTTGTCGTTCTTGAAGTCGTCCATGCTTGGGGAGTCATTGTTGTTGTAGTACTCCATATCACCCAACCATGTGGAACCATTGTTGGTGTAGTGCTCCATCATGTTATCCATGCTTGTGGAGACATAGGCATGGTGGCGCATCGTGGATTCTTCATAGAAATCATCCTCGGTCCCGGAGTCCCTAGACATGCTTCACAAGACCAAGTGTTGTATATGGAAGTGGTAGAGGGTGTTAGGGATACAACGTCGAACCTTACTTTACCTTGGAAGATCGTATCGTGCAAGTGGCCACACTTGAGAGCAATAAACCAAGCAAAGTGAAGTTCACGTGGAACACCAAAACCAACTACCAACAAAAAAACAAACACACACAAGGCCTATGGTGGATATGTATGGAAAATGGCATGTCAAGAACCAATCCGAAATCAAGATGTTGTAATGGCAAGTAAAGAACCACAATGATCACAAAGCAAAACAAGTCAATCCACAAGATAGGAAATATGTACAAGGAAACACACACGGTGGGATAAATGGGACTTGTGCGACGGAGAAAGTGAGCTAAGAACCAAATGATTACCTAGCGAAGACTATAAGCTCGTGTCACACAAGTACAAGGAGAGACGCTAGTTCGATTGCACAAAATTGGTGGGCTACAAGATATGCACAATAAGTACCACCTATATGATGTTCATCGAGCTTGCGCTTCCTATTCTATGAGGCACATGTGTATCTCTTTTTTTTCTTTTTTCTTTTTTATCACTCTTTTTCTTTTTCTTTCTTTCTTTTTCTTTCTTTCTTTTTCTTTTTCACTTGCCTCTTCCTTGTGCCAACAACTATACAAGATAACTATATGAGATAGCGCTCACAATGTTTGCTAGGAATCTACAAGGTATCAAATGTGCATAGCCCAAGCAATCAAAAGAGGAACTAGTCTCAATAGGTGTTTGTTGCTCGCAAAGATAGTGGGGTTCACAAAGGAATGCAAGTGGGGAGAAGTCGCGGAATGTTTATACCTTTCGTCGACGATCTTCACCCTTTATTGTTGGATTCCGCCTTGCTCACGGAATTTGGATGGAGTAGATAGCATGAACAACGTGGATGATGATGTAGAGCTCCTTCTCCTCTTCGAAACAAGCTAAAGAACACCAAAATCCGAGTTCGAATGCAAAAGTTATGCTCAAAACGGTGAGAGGCTGAAATCTGGAACTTGCTGTTTTCTTTCTGTCTTGGGCGGTAGTACCGGATTTTGGGCCCGGTAGTACCGGTTGGCGGTAGTACCGTAGATTTGGAGCGGTAGTACCGCTCGAGACAGAGAAACCCAGATCCGACGCGTTTTCGCGATTTTGGGGTGATTTGGGCGGAAAAGCTTCAAGAAAAACACCAAATCGGCGGGGGAAATCAAGGAATTAGGCCATGGGAATGCAAATGAAGGTAGATCAACAAGTTTAGCAACTAATCCACGGATCAAAACCTACCAAAACGCACTCAAATCACAGATCGATCCAAAACACGAATTGAGGCTATTTTTGGTGGAAATTTCGAATTTATGGGGAAAAGACCAAATCGATGAGAAATCCGTGGCAACCAAAAGTGCTGATACCAGATGATGGAGGGGTTGACCTCTTGGGTGGCCCGATCTTCACGGATCTCGTGGTCAATCGATGGGAAAGCGAGGGGAAAGGGAGAAGGTAGTGGAAGCGAACACACACCTCGCGAAGAACACGACGAACACACGCAAAACTCACACGATACAAGGCCGATTGCTCCCGAACGGCGGCCACCGGTCCGATAGAATCCTCGTAAGGAAAGATCGGTCAACGTGCTCCCTCAAATCCACATCGGAGAGGGAAGAACACCTTGGGGAGGGTCTTGACAACTTGGAGACGAGACATCGAACTCCAAGGCCTTGTTCAACGATGGATGCAAGATGCAAAGTCCAATCGAGGTTGGTGACGATAGTCGGTCCCCTCGGTAAAGGGGATGAGGCAAAACTAGAGATTCCACAATGGGGGTTGTCTTTAGTCTATCATCTATGCCTAAGGGATACATGAGGGGTGGGGGCTCTATTTATAGGCCAACCACATAAACAAGGGTAGTTTGGGGATAAACTAGGCGAATAGGTAGGTAAGGGGGATACATGGGCTGTGGCCCAACTAGTCTGTATGAACCTTTCCATAATGATGATCTTGGGACTTGGGACCGGTAGTACCGCTTGGTCCGGTAGTGCCGCTCCTGGACCGGTAGTACCGCTTGCGATCCTGGGGCTTCAGCTGGAGCCGTCAGTGGGGAGCGGTAGTAAGGGGCGGTAATCCGTGACCGAGTAATAAGGTCCAGATCCGTAGTACTGCGTCGAGACAAGAGTATTTGGCTTCACATGCTGTTGGTGGCGGTAGCAGGGGGCGGTAGTGTCGCCTGGCGGTAGTACCGCTGTGTCCAGATCTGTAGTCTGGACAGAGAGCATTTGGCGATCTGTCTTCTTCCGCCTCCTCTTCCAAGCCTCCGTCTTGTCGGGCTTGATGCTCCGGGCTTCCTCCCTTGCCTCCGTACTTGTCAATGTGAACCTATCATGCATATGTGATGGAGTATGAAGTAGCATACCATTCAATAGGGTAGGAAGGGGGCTCGCATAGAGGAACGGATTCACCTTTGGAGTCCATGACGACTTGGCGTAAGTTGGAGACCAAGATGTAGTAACGACCGTAGGTCGGGCTGCATCAGCGACCTTGTGTGGATACACTTAAGTAAAGACCGCTTCCCCAAGGAACGCGACTCCAAACTCAAGCCAAGAGGTGATGGACCGTTCAAAGTGCTAAAGAGGATTAACAACAACGCCTACATCATTGATATCCCAACATCCAAGTATCTTGTGAGCTCGACGTTCAATGTCAAGGATCTCTCACCCTACCATGGAGAAGATACAGTTGTGAAGGTTGAAGAGTCGAGGACGACTCTTCCCCAAGGGGGGGAGCTGATGCAGCCCGTCCTACGGACGCACCTCCATCTACAACCCCTAGCCCTCCCAGTGGACCAATGACTCGCGCCCGAGCTAAGCTCCTCCAAGCCAAGGTTAACTCGCTCCTTTCCTTGTGTGACTTCGACACACCCTTGGATGGTTTGCTACTTCATACGCATACACAATGCATCATCAGGTACGAAGAGAAGGACCCAAGGGACGGAGGAACAGGAGCGGAAGCAACCAGTCGCTGCCAGACGCCAGCGGTACTACCGGATCAGGCGACCGGTACTACCGGTACAAGCGGTACTACCGGACCCCGCTACCGGACGCTCCAGGAAGAACCACTCCACGCCCCAGATGCCAGCGGTACTACCGGAGCTGCAACCGTGTGGCATCCCGCAAAACCACTACTAGAAAATCGCGTTGTTTTTGTGCATTGCATCATCATGACCGCATGCTCATGTCATCATGCCACATTGCATTTGAGCATCGTCATCATCTTGCGTTTGCTTGCATAAAACTATTTTCGGAAAAACCTGTTTTTGTTTTCTAAACGCCTGCCTTTTGTTCAAACGCAAAACCCGGGTCTCCGGATTATTTTGTTTTGTGTGCTATCGGATTGCAAAAGCCCTGTTCAAATAAATAAAATAGTTAATTATTTTAGTGGGGGCTGATCCGGGCCGATTCGACCCATCGACCACCCGTACAAAACAGATCGGTCCACCCTAAACCCCTTTTGCACCCAACCTAGTCTACCCAACCAACCAGCCACCTCACCCCCACCAATCTCCTGCTGCCACCTCATCCTCTCTCTTCCCCCCAACCACTCCTAGCCTGCCACCTCAGCCTCGCCCTTGCTAACCCACCCGCATGACGCGCCAGCCCGCGCCACACAGGCGCGCCCCCACACCAGACGCCTCCCATCCCCAGTCGCCGCTCCCGCCCACGTGAGGCAGACCCCGGCCTTGATCTCCTTGGATCCCCACCCCGGGCCCACCGTCTCTCCTCCCCACCAGCCACGCTCTCCCTCTCCTCCCGCTCGACCTTCTCTCTCTCATGCCGCCGCTGCTCGCCGACCCTTGGCCGTCCGGCCGACCAGTCCTCCGCCGCCTCCGCTCCTCGTCGGCCCCGCCTCCATCTGCAGCCCGCCCGCTGGGGCTCCGTCCTCCTCCTGCCGAGCCTCCTCCGCCGCTTCATGCCGTTCCTCGCCTCGCTGAGGTCGCCCTCGCCACCGGCCGACGCCCCGGAGCCGAGCGCCTCCTCGCAGCATCGCCCCCCCTTCTCCTCTCTCCGCTCGACCCGCGCCTCCGTCGCTCGCATCCGCCCTCGATCCCGCAAATCCCGCCGCCACCGAGCTCGTCGCCCGGGTCCAACCCCGCCGCCAGGACCGCCCCTCCCGTTCGCGCGTCCTCGCCTCCGCCCGGCGCCGCGCCTGTCCGCCGCCGTCTCGGAGATCCGGCCGCGCTCGGCGCCTCACCCACCCTCTGTCCCCCGCACCCAGCCCGGCTCGGGCCCGCCTCGTCTCGGCCAGGCCCCACGCTGGCAGCTGCTCTGTCACGGCCGAGCTGGCCGTCGCCTCGCCAGAACTCGTCCCCGCCCCCTGGTTCTCCTCTGCGCGTCAGGCCCCGCACGAGCCATGCCTCTGCCTGCTCGGTGTGTGCTCCATGTACTACTTAGGTAGGACTCATGGCGATGGCTGATGGGATGAGTATAAGCATCGGGTTAGTTTTGTTGCGGCTCAGGTACGACAATCGGCATCGTTGACACCCTCGACCACCAGATGCGAAACCAAGTTCTCCCGGAGCTCGAACGCCAACCCGGAACCGAAGTCCACGGAACGCCGAGGTCCCCTCCACGGGACGCCAAGACCCGTTCCCGGAGGCGAAGTCCGAACGTGAAGACCACCAAGCTCTCCTTCCCGCAACGATAAGTGCTCCGTCACGGATCCGATGGTCGAGACCCCGAAGACCGATCCCGGCGCGCCCGAACCCCAAGACCTCAGCACCTAAGATCTTCGAACCCCTATGTGTGAACCCCTTTCCGAAACCCTATTTTATAATATAATACAACTTGTCGCATATTAATTGTTCATGCATGCATATTTGTGTGGTTTGGGGGCCTTATGCCGATTCACCTCATAATTAAATATGGGGCCCATATGCGGGCAAATCCAGTATCATATCGGCCTCATTTAAATTTGTGCATCAAACCGATACTATCTTTAGCCATGTTAAAACAACATTTAAATTGCGGGTTAGCTAAACAACATTAACCATCTAATTAGTTGTCGGGACCCCCGGTTCCGCTTAATATTGCCTAATTGCATCGCATCTTGCCATGTCATACCTCATACATGCATCATGCCCGATCTTTTGCCGTAGTATTAAATATTGCACCCGGTGTTTATTCTAGTGTTTTGCTTCTTCGCGGATAAGACCGTTGAGTTGATGCGAGTGTCGACCCGATCTTCGGATGAACCTTCGGCAATGTTTTCAGGCGAGCATCTCCCCCTTTCTACCTATCTTACTTTTATAGTATTTATTCCCTCCTGTTGATCTATTGCTATCCGTGTTGCGTTGCTCTAGTTTTCGTGCCTGTGATATCCCTTGCAGCCTCATATTGCCTTGGACACATCCTATTACCTGTTGTTTGGTAGATAGTTGGACTTGCGCGTCGTAGTCGCTTGCTCAAGTGCTGTTGTGTGTCGTCAAGTACCACAGTTGTTGGAGTATTTCCGCATGTTTAAGGTTGGAGATGATCATGGCTTTAATTACTGTTTAATAACTAAAATTGAAGTAGGTAATGCAGAGGCACCGGTGGGTGATAGACAATATTTGGTTTCCGATCACCACTCTTTGGTGTCCCGTGGGACCCGAGTTCTTGACACCTGTTAGAGATCGAGCGCTAACCACATGTGGGATGTGTGGGCACCCCATCGATTTAGTACCTGATTCCAAGTATTGTACTGGGGGCCACAACTAGTTTGAGGTTTTATTACTATTCTGTACTTATGCCATGTTTTACTGCTTTATTTAAATTGTGCGATGGATAGCACATTGTACTGTTTAGGATCGTGACCCGTTTTCGCTGTATCGACAAGCCCGAGAGTTTCGGGTTCCCGATCGTTCTGATGGCTCCTACAAACCCCGAGTCCGTCTCGAGCCCGGCCGACTTCGTTGGGTGTACTTAGTGGGGTGGCCCGTGCTTGCTTTGGGTGCAGGAAGCGTCATGACTTAGGCCCCGCCGACATACCGATGGGTGTATGTTAATTGATCTGGCAAAAAGGGTCGAAGTGCGTGTGGATATCTCATGCTAATCGCGTGTGGATACTTTGGTGCACCCCTGCAGGGTTAAATCTTTTCGAAAATCCGTGTCCGCGGTTATGGACGACTTGGAGCACAGTTCTCGATCATAGACAACTATAACTAAAGTTTACTGTTATAAATTATCTTGTATCCGATATGACTAGTAATCAGCTTCAGTATAACGGAATGGCTAAATAAAAGTACCAACAACTGCGGGGTTTTGGGGTTATCTCATTCTAATTGTATTTGACTAGTGTCGCAACTACAACGGAATGGTTAAATAAAACTGCCCACTGCTTATTTTATCAGGATGACTATCTATACCTGACTAGTAATTGCTGCAACGATAACTGAATAACTAAAACTGCCAACTGTGTGAGTTCCTCGGTTGACTTCCTCGTTTGGTCTCGAGGGGGAAATACCAGGATGGGTATGTTTGGTGTTAGCTTCAGGTTGGATCCAGATAGGTCATTCTTATCCCTCTCGATGGTCGGTTGTCCAGGAGTCTCTATAGGTTGGTTAGTGCATCTTTGGCTACGCTGATCCACCATACATATGTAGGCGAGGACCGCCGAATTCTAGTCTCGCCGTGTACTGGCCTCAGTACTGACGCTCTCTCTTTTTCCTTTGCCCTTTGTCGGCACCCCTTTTGTTTAAGCAGGTTTGAGATCGCCGTCGTTAGCAGGGTTACCCTTCCGGCTTGGCCTGGGCAGGGTTATGGACGCCATTGGTTATTCTTCAGGGCTCTTAGCCCCATTTGCATCTTGTCCGTAGTCGGACGCTCAATCGTTTTCAAGGTGATTTGGATCTTTGTATTCTATATCTGTATTCTTGACTCATTGAGTCGCTGTTGTATATATACCTGTTCTGTGGGTCCCATCGAGGACTGTTGTGTAATGTTATTACTTTGTTTTCCACCCGCACGAAAGTGCCTGGTGGGCACCTTTGAATCGTTTCTATGCGGGTTTGGCGGGGATCGCTGAAACTTGCATAGGGCCGATTCTGAGGGTGTTACAAACCGGTACTACCGGTCAGCGGTACTACCGCCCCCTCCTACCGCCACTGAGCGACTCGACGGAAGCTCGGGATCGCCTTGGTACTACCGCTTCAAGCGGTACTCTTGGTTACCGTACTGGTTGACCGGCATTACCGGTTGCCCGGTACTACCGGTCTGGCCCGACTGAACTCTGAAGGCATGAGTTCGACCCAAATACTGCACTTTTCTCATGTCGATTTCACAAAAACCTTTGAGATTGAATGTGACGCTAGTGGTATTGGCATTGGTGGCGTCCTTATGCAAAATGGGCGTCCTATTGCATACCATAGTGAGAAACTTGATGGCGCACGCCTTAACTATCCCATTTATGACAAAGAACTTTTTGCCTTGGTTCGAGTTCTTCAAGTGTGGCAACACTATCTTTGGCCCAAAGAATTTATCATACATTCCGACCATGAGTCGTTGAAGTATCTTAAGGGCCAAGCCAATTTGAGTAAAAGGCACGCAAAATGGGTTGAGTTCATGGAGTCTTTTCCTTACATTGTCAAATACAAGAAGGGCAAAGAAAATGTGGTAGCGGATGCCTTGTCTCGCAAAAACACAAGCCTTCTTACATGACTCGAAGTAAATGTCTTGGGTCTTGATGACATAAAATCTTTGTACGCGTCCGACACTTTCTTTGGACCAATTTTTGCAAAATGTTCAATAGACAAAGGGATTGATGATTTCTATTTGCATAAGGGTTTTCTTTTCAAACAAAACAAGCTTTGCATTCCGAAGTCGTCTCTCCAAATTTTGCTTCTTCAAGAGTCCCATGGTGGAGGCCTTATGGGTCACTTTGGCCGTGACAAGACGTATGACATGCTCTCCACTCACTACTTTTGGCCAAAGATGAAGTGCGACGTGGAGCGCCACGTCCAACGATGCACTACATATATCCAAGCTAAGTCTAAGTCCAACCCCTTTGGTCTTTATATGCCATTGCCTATTCCTCATACACCTTGGTCGGACATTAGCATGGATTTTGTATTAGGCTTGCCTAGATCTAAACATGGACATGATTCTATATTTGTGGTAGTGGATCGCTTGTAAAAAATGGCACACTTTATTCCGTGCCATAAGACCGATGATGCTTCACATGTAGACAATTTGTTTTTCAGGGAAATAATTAGGCTACACGGTGTCAAATTCATGAGCTACTTCTGGAAGACTCTCATGGCCAAGCTCGGCATCAAGCTCCTCTTCTCGTCTGCCTCGCATCCTCAAACCGATGGACAAACCGAGGTCGTCAATCGAAGCCTTGGAACACTCCTCCGGGTGTTGATAAAGAAGAACCTTAAAGACTGGGAGGAATGTATTCCACACGCTGAGTTCGCCTACAACCGCGCCAAGCACTCCACCACCATGAGGAGCCCGTTCATGATCGTCTATGGTTTCGAGCCTCTCACCGCGCTCGATATCCTTCCACTTCCACTTCATGAACGTGCCAATATGGACGTTGTCAAGCATGCCCAAACAATGAAGAAACTCCATGAAGACACACGAGCTACTATCGAGCAACAAGTCCTTCGCCAAGCATCAAGGCTAAACAAGAACAAGAAAGAGATAATCTTCGAAGAGGGCGACCTTGTGTGGATACACTTGAGTAAAGACCGCTTCCCCAAGGAACGCGACTCCAAACTCAAGCCAAGAGGTGATGGACCATTCAAGGTGCTAAAGAGGATCAACAACAACGCCTATGTCATTGATATACCAACATCGAAGTATCTTGTGAGCTCGACATTCAATGTCAAGGACCTCTCACCCTACCATGGCGAAGAGGAAGTTGTGACGGTTGAAGAGTCGAGGACGACTCTTTCCCATGGGGGAAACGATGCAGCCGATCCTCGGCCGCTACTACATCTACTCCCACGAGCTCCCCAAGTGGACCCATGACTCACGCCCGAGCCAAACTCCTTCAAGCTAAGGTGAACTCGCTCCTCTCCTTGTGTGACTTCGACACACCCTTGGATGGCTTGCTACTTCATACGCATACACTGTGCATCATCAGGTACGAAGAGAAGGAACCAAGGAATGGATGGGAAGCAACCAGTCGCTGCCAGACGCCAGCGGTACTACCGGTTGAGACGACCGGTACTACCGCTCCAAGCGGTCCTACCGGCCCCAGCTACCGGACGCTCCAGGAAGCACCACTCCACGCCCCAGACGCAAGCGGTACTACCGGTCCAAAGAACCGGTACTACAGACGGCAGTACTACCGCCCCTCCTACCGCCAGGCGCCTCGAGAAGCTCCAGGTCCTCAAGCGGTACTACCGCTCCCAAGGGGTACCGGTTGACTGCGACTGCACGTCGGACCGGTACTACACTACGCCCCGATCTGAACGCCTGAGTTCGGCCATGTGCCTTGTAACCCTTCCTATAATTTACCTTTTCGTTCCGAAACTACCCCTGTTTTGTGGCTGGACTATATATAGCCCCCACCCTCCATTGTAAACCCTAGACTTGGATAATAATAGATATTAAGGAAACCCTTTGAGGAACTTATATCTATTGGTCTCATGCTCCTACCAAGGAGCACCGGATTATCCACCCACCTCTTGGATCTTGCCTAGTGCGTTCAAGTTGTACAAGGCCTTGGGTTCTCGGTTTCTCGCCCCCAAGTCGTCAAGATCTCACCAAGCACCTCGTCCCCCGTTGTTGGCGTGGAGAGCGAGCTTCGCCCAACACCGATCCTAGGGATTATGTTGGACCGGTTGCCACCGGCGTGAGAGATAGGCGTGTATCGTGTTTTGGTGTGCGTGTGTTCGTGGTTTTCATCTCCTTCCTCGGTTTCATCTCTCGACCACCGTTTTCCCCTCGTTTCCCGTTGAATTCGTGAAAGATCGGGCCAACCCCCGGGTTACCCCATAACATCTTGCCTAGTGCATTCAAGTTGTACAAGGCCTTGGGTTCTCGGTTTCTCGCCCCCAAGTCGTCAAGATCTCACCAAGCACCTCGTCCCCCGTTGTTGGCGTGGAGAGAGAGCTTCGCCCAACACCGATCCTAGAGATTATGTTGGACCGGTTGCCACCGGCGTGAGAGATCGGCGTGTATCGTGATTTGCGTGCGTGTGTTCATGGTTTTCATCCTGTTCTTCCCCCGACCACCGCTTCCCCCTCGTCTCTCGTGGAAATTCGTGAAAGATCGGGCCACCCCAAGGGGTTACCCCATAACACGTTTGCGAAAAGAGGGTAAGCAACGGATTTGTGCACTTGCCTTGGCGCGCTTTTTCCTCTCTCTTTTGCTTACAAGCTTGATACTCTCTTTGTATTGGGAGACTATGTATCTTTCTCTTTTTTTTGATTCTTTTTCTTTTTCTCCCTTTCTATGCTACTATGTTAACTTTTGTATTTGCCCTCACACTCTCACTTTCCAATGGCAAGTGCACAATGCTTAGAAAAACACAAAATGAGTTGCTCTCATAGGATAGGTACACACAAAGGAAGATATGGCTACAAGGGTGACACAAGTTATATCTTAGTTGTTGATGGTGATCTTGTGTCGATGGAGCGGGGAAGAGTTTGGGGTCCGTGGTGTCGAAGAGCGCGGCGATGTTGCGGAAGCTATCTGTTAATTGGTGACACGCACACGGAACACAAACAACAAGCAGACAGATTAGCCAAAGCAGAAAAGAGGGAAAAGTCACAACTGGCGTCCAGGGCCGGAGACTCCGGTCTGGGTCGAAGACTCCGGTGTAGGCCGGAGACTCCGGTGCACAGGGCCGGAGACTCCGGTGTGGAAAATCTGCTCGTGTTCTTGAGCGGAAATTCATGCCTAGAGCCCTCAAATCCGTGAAAATTTGGCCAAAATTGGGCTGGGAAACGCAGGCAAAAGCTGGACCAAAACCTTAGACAAGATTTGGTCGGATCAAAACCACAAATAACGCTCCAAAACGATAGATCGATCCAAAGGCAAATTGGGGCTATTTTTTGGGAAATTTTCGAATTTATGGTGGAGAGAAGAAAAATTGAGGGGAAATTCGTGATCAACCTTGCTCTTGATACCAATATGTTATGGGGGTGGCCCGATCTTTCACGAACTCCGTGGGAATCGAGGGGAAAGCGGTGGAAGGGGAAGGGGATGAAATCCACGAACACACACGTGAAGAACTCGATGAACTCACACACACGAAAACACGATACATGCCGATAACTCACGCCGGTGGCAACCAGTCCAACATAATCCCTAGGATCTGTGTTGGACGAAGCTCTCTCTCCACGGCCAACAACGGGGGCGAGGTGCTTGGTGAGATCTTGACTACTTGGGCATGAGACACCAAGATCCCAAGGACTTGTACAACTTGAACGCACTAGGCAAGATCCAAGAGGTTGTGGATAATTTGGTGCCCCTTGGTAGGAGCATGAGACAAATAGTTGAAAGATCCTCAAAGGGGTGTCCTCAACTATTATTATCCAAGTCTAGGGTTTACATTAGAGGGGTGGGGCTTTATATAGGCCAGCCACTTAAACAGGGGTAGTTTTGGAATAAAACTAGAAGTTGGGGCGAAACTGGGGGTTACATGGGCCAGGCCCAAAAGGCCTTGACATGCCTGGCATCGAGCAGGCCGGAGACTCCGGTGTTGGGTCCGGAGACTCCGGTCTGGGTCGGAGACTCCGGTCAATCTCCGGACCCGTCTCCGGAGGGGTATCAGACTGTCCCCGTCTTGGTTCCTGGGGCCGGACCGGAGGATGGTCCGGAGACTCCGGTGTACACCGGAGATTCCGGTGTGCAGAGCTCCAACAGCGTCTTCTCCTGGTCCTTCTTCCTTGGGGACTTGGTGTGGTGATGTTGCTTCATAGCTGAGTATACACAACGTAGTTGCATGAAGTAGCAAGCCATCCAAAGGTAGACCAAAATCACATGAGGAAAGGAGCGAGTTAACCTTGGCTTGTAGGAGCTTGGCTCGGGCGCGAGTCATTGGTCCACTTGGGGGGCTAGGTGTTGTAGATGGAGGTACGTCCGTAGGACAGGCTACTACAATGATAACTATTATGGACTTGCCATCAATTCCGGCTCGGGTTTGGAAGATGTTGAGGCGTTGGTCCTCTCTAGGGATGGAGTTGGTCGTCAAGACTTGGGCGATGAAAAGTGAGGGGCTTGGATCATGGTCACAAAAAAGCGTGTCCTCATCTTGCATTGCGGCATCTTTTGTGATAGCGGCTTGGTTCATAGCTTCAAATTCATCTTTGCTCACGGAGTATGTTGCGCTGTTCTCATCCGTTAGCATGACTCTTGTGTTGATGCACTCATAAGACTTGTGGCCCTTTCCTCCACACTTGTAGCAAACTACTTGACTCTCCGTTGTTGTGTTGGAGGAGGATGCCATAGGTGTCTTAGCTTGCTTAGAGGAGATTGTTGCTTGGTTTGTTGGCTTGGAGGGTCTACTCGAGTTGATTGAAGCGAAGTACGCCCTTTGCTTCTCATAAGCATGTTCCTTTTGCATGTGGCGCTCGGCCTTGGTTGCTTGGTGAAGAAGGTTCACGAGAGTCTTGTAAGGTTGGAAATCGACTATCTTGCGTATTGGGCGGCTCAAACCGTTGAGGAACCGTGCTATTGTTTGCTCCTCGAGTTCCTTCACATCGGCGCTCATCATAGTCATCTCCATCTCCTTATAGAACTCTTCAATTGTCTTTGTGCCTTGCTTCAAGTTTTGTAGCTTGTCGAAGAGGTCTTGGCGATAGTGCTCGGGGACAAATCTTGCATACATGATAGGGCAAAGGTGTCCGATCTTTCGATGAGAAGGCGATAGTCGATTTGGTGGAGTTCGGGCTTAACGATCCGACTACACGTGCGAGCACGAGCGCCAATGCAATCGCTAGGCCAATCTCCTGGAGGTTACCGATCCTGCGGGAACACGATCAGCCTGACCAACGAGGGTCTTAATTCCTACCTGAAATCGAGAACAAGTAAGAACCAAAATTGCAATCAAGATATTGCGGATTAAGAGGAAAGCTTTATTGAAGAGGTGGGATCCTGAATAGGTGCGAAGTACAAGAGGCCTCTGCGACGCTCGAGCCTTGGCGAAGTTGCGACTATGGCTAACTTAATGTCTAAACAAAATCCGAGTCTATGGGGTCGGCTATGGGGAGTATTTAAGGGCGAAAAGGTGGGGTTTCGGCCAGCCATGGAAGTGGTGGCCGAATCCAACCCTAAAAGTCCTTTTCCCCTCAAATACGGACTCTAAAAAGTGGCTAATTAAAATCCTGCGAAAATTACATGGGCCTGGCCCAAAATAAAGGTGTCACAGCACCATATTAAGCTATGGACGAATTCGTAAAGTATTGATCTTGAATATTTCGTCCAAGCCTTCTTTCTTCATTATGGAGGCCTCAAAGTTCTGAAATCTTCATCCGTGGCCTTCTCTTGGATCATCACATGCTTGCTGCCATCTCCATGCATGACCATGCTCCAATGCTTGTCCCTTTCATCCATGCTTGGTCCATCATTCCTAAGAGTAAGAAATACATCTGATTTAGGCAGCATCATATTCTCATGTATGTGAGGAATAGTTCCAAGAAACGAAAGTACCTGATAGTTAAGTTGTTTGGCACGAGATCTTGTGATGGGTCCTTGTATGTGTGTTGCTGTTGGTACAACGGTTGTATCAATAGTAGGGATGTCCACATCAACACATCACATTCTTCATCTCGGTCCAAGTGGTGACCGGTGGTTCTTGCTTCTCACGATTGCTTTGGTAGTCTTCCCACCAAACATTGGCGTAATCCTCAAACTCAAGAGATGCCATTGCCACTTTCTTCTCTTCGGAAAAGTTGTGGACTCGGAAGATCTTGGCGACTTTGAGCTCCCATTCAAGATATGCATCGGCATTTTGTTCTCCTTTGAACTTGGGAATAACGAACTTGAGCTTCCCAAACTTGCCATCATCACACTTAGGGTGGTTGTTGCGACGTTCTTGGTGCATACTTGCGTCACTTGGAGGGCGTGGCGGCAGAGGAGGAGTCTCTTGATTTCCTTGAGGTTGTTGTGGTGGATGAGCTTGATGATGCTCGAAGTCTCTTCTTCGCCGTTGGTCGGCATCATTGACATTCATAGCTTGACGGTGCCGGTGGTGGTGTTATGCATGCTGGTTATTGCGTCGAGATTGGCGTGCATCCTCATCATCATCACTTGTATCCCATATCGGTTCTTGATTTTGTTGACGTTGCTCGTGGTGGTTATGAGGGGGATGATCATGCCTATCATTGTGGTTCGCTTCATCATGGCGTTCCCGAGGTTGGTGTACGTCGATGATTGCTTGTTGTGGTGGTGGATCATGCTCTTGTCGTTGTTGTTGGGGTTGAGGAGCATTTCGGTCCACCGCTTGAGGGCGACGATGACGAGCTTGTGGGTCCCCATTATGGTGGTGGGGTTCTCCGCGGCGGGAGTGTGACCTTGAAGACTCGCCATGTGGCTGGCCTATATATAGCCCCCACCCTCTATTGTAATCCCTAGACTTGGATAATAATAGATTCAGGACACCCCTTTGAGGATCTTTCATCTATTGGTCTCATGCTCCTACCAAGGGGCACCCTATTATCAACCCCCCTCTTGGATCATGCCTAGTGCGTTCAAGTTGTACAAGGCCTTGGGTTCTTGGTTTCTCGCCCCCAAGTCGTCAAGATCTCACCAAGCACCTCGTTGATGTGGACATCCCTTCTATTGATACAACCGTTGTACCTACAGCAACACACATACAAGGACCCATCACAAGATCTCGTGCCAAACAACTTAACTATCAGGTACTTTCGTTTCTTGGAACTATTCCTCACATACATGAGAATATGATGCTGCCTAAATCAGATGTATTTCTTACTCTTAGGAATGATGGACCAAGCATGGATGAGAGGGACAAGCATTGGAGCATGGCCATGCATGGAGATGGCAGCAAGCATGTGATGATCCAAGAGAAGGCCACGGATGAAGATTTCAGAACTTTGAGGCCACCATAATGAATAAAGAAGGCTTGGACGAAATATTCAAGATCAATACTTTACGAATTCGTCCATAGCTTAATATGGTGCTGCGACACCTTTTATTTTGGGCCAGGCCCATGTAATTTTCGCAGGATTTTAATTAGCCACTTTTTAGAGTCCGTATTTGAGGGGAAAAGGACTTCTAGGGTTGGATTCGGCCACCACTTCCATGGCTGGCCGAAACCCCACCTTTTCCTACTTAAATACTGATGCAGCCCGACCTACGGTCGTTACTACATCAAGGTCTCCAACTTACGCCAAGTCGTCATGGACTCCAAAGGTGAATCCGTTCCTCTATGCGAGCCCCCTTCCTGCCCTATTAAATGGTATGCTACTTCATACTCCGTCACATATGCATGATAGGTTCACACCGACCAGTACGGAGGCAAGGGAGGAAGCCCGGAACATCAAGCCCGACAAGACGGAGGCTTGGAAGAGGAGACGGAAGAAGACAGGTTGGCAGCTGCCAGGTCCAAGCGGTACTACCGGTCGTCGGAACCGGTACTACCGGTCAGCAGTACTACCGCCCGCTACCGCTTGATCAAGCTGCGCCATCGCCATCGGATGCCCGTGCGGCTTGCGGTACTACCGGCCGCAAGCGGTACTACCGGATACCATGAGCGGTACTACCGGTCCCAAGTCCGGTACTACCGGTCATGTCAGTGCCTGCGCGCACTAGTTGGGCCACCGCCCATGTATCCCCCTTTACTTACCAATTCGCCTAGTTTATCCCCAAACTACCCTTGTTTATGTGGTTGGCCTATAAATAGAGCCCCCACCCCTCATGTACCCCTTAGGCATAGATGATAGACTAAAGACAACCCCCATTGTGGAATCTCTAGTTTTGCCTCATCCCCTTTACCAAGGGGACCGACTATCGTCACCAACCTCGATTGGACTTTGCATCACGCATCCATCGTTGAACAAGGCCTTGGAGTTCGACGTCTCGTCTCCAAGTTGTCAAGACCCTCCCCAAGGTGTTCTTCCCTCTCCGATGTGGATTTGAGGGAGCACGTTGACCGATCTTTCCTTGCGAGGATTCTATCGGACCGGTGGCCACCGTTCGGGAGCAATCGGCCTTGTATCGTGTGAGTTTTTGCGTGTGTTCATCGTGTTCTTCGCGAGGTGTGTGTTCGTTTCCGCTACCTTCTCCCTTTCCCCTCGCTTTCCCATCGATTTGACCACGAGATCCATGAAGATCGGGCACCCAAGAGGTTAACCCCTCCATCATCTGGTATCAGCAGCTTTTGGTTGCCACGGATTTCTCTTCGATTTGGTCTTTTCCCCCATAAATTCGAAAATTCCACCAAAAACAGCCCCAACTCGTGTTTTGTATCGATCTGTGATTTGAGTGCGTTTTGGTAGGTTTTGATCCGTGGATTACTTGCTAAACTTGTTGATCTACCTTCCTTTGCGTTCCCATGACCTAATTCCTTGATTTCCCCCTTCGATTTGGTGTTTTTCTTGAAGATTTTCCGCCCAAATCGCCCCAAAATCGCGAAAACGCGTCAAAACTGGGATTTTCTGGACCAACCGGTACTACCGGGCCCAAAATCCGGTACTACCGCTCTCAACCGGTACTACCTCTCAGGCAACTGGTACTACCCCCCAGTACAGAAAAAAACAGCATGTTCCCAGATTTCAGCCGCTCACCGTTTTGAGCATAACTTTTGCATTCGAACTCGGATTTTGGTTTAGCTCGTTTCGAAGAGGAGAAGGAGCTCTACATCATCATCCACGTTGTTCATGCTATCTACTCCATCAAAATTCCGTGAGAAAGGCGGAATCCAACAATAAAGGGTGAAGATCGTCGACGAAAGGTATAAACTTTCCGCGACTTCTCCCACTTGCATTCCTTTGTGAACCCCACTATTTTTGCGAGCAACAAACACCTATTGAGACTAGTTCCTCTTATGATTGCTTGGGATATGCACATTTGATACCTTGTAGAATTCCGAGCAAACATTGTGAGCGCTATCTCATATAGTTATCTTGTATAGTTGTTGGCACAAGGAAGAGGCAAGTGAAAAAGAAATAAAAAGAAAAAGAGTGATACAAAAAAAATATAGAAATAAGAAAAAAAAGTGATATACATGTGCCTCATAGAATAGGAAGCGCAAGCTCGATGAACATCATATAGGTGGTACTTATTGTGCATATCTTGTAGCCCACCAATTTTGTGCAATCGAACTAGCGTCTCTCCTTGTACTTGTGTGACACGAGCTTATAGTCTTCGCTAGGTAATCATTTGGTTCTTAGCTCACTTTCTCCGTCGCACAAGTCCCATTTATCCCACCGTGTGTGTTTCCTTGTACATATTTCCTATCTTGTGGATTAACTTGTTTGCTTTGTGATCATTGTGGTTCTTTACTTGCCATTACAACATCTTGATTTCGGATTGGTTCTTGACATGCCACTTTCCATACCTATCCACCATAGGCCTTGTGTGTGTGTTTTTCTTGTTGGTAGTTGGTTTTGGTGTTCCGCGTGAACTTCACTTTGCTTGGTTTATTGCTCTCAAGTGTGGCCACTTGCACGATACGATCTTCCAAGGTAAAGTAAGGTTTGACGTTGTATCCCTAACTCCCACTACCACTTCCATATACACCTCTTGGTCTTGTGCATCATGTCTAGGGACTCCGGAACCGAGGATGATATCTATGAAGAATCCATGATGAGCCACCATGACTACGACTCCACAAGTATAGAGGACATGACGGAGCACAACACCGACAATGGCTCCGCATGCTTTGAGGACCCGGAGCACTACACCTACGACGACTCCACATGCATGGAAGACATGGAGCTCTACGTCGACAATGGCTCCTCATGCATGGAACCTATGGAGCACTACACCGACAATAGCTCCACATGCTTGGGTGATATGGAGTACTACACCAACAACTACTCCCCAAGCATGGACGACTTCGAGTGCGACATCGATGACGCCTCGCCAAGCATGGAGGACACGGAGAACTTCATCGACTTTGATGGCTCCTCCATGAGCCATGAAGAATTCCTCCACCGTGTGGAGATGGAAGCCTACTACGCCAAGCAAGAGGAGGCGCATCATCAAGATTCCATGACCTTCAAGGCCAAGCGTGCCACACCAAAGGGCACCACCTACTTCGATGATCCACCTCCAAGGCGACATGTGCCACCACCTAGATGGCGTCAAGCGCCACCATCTCCAAGGCACCAAGCTCCATCACCTCCAAGGCGTCAAGCTCTACCATCTCCAAGGCGCCAAGCTACATCACCTCCAAGGCGCCAAGAGCCACCTCCTACCCGAAGAAGAGTGGCGTCCAAACATCATATACATCAAGAGGCGCCAAGAAACAAGAATCTTCATCGACAAACATCCTCTCATGAGCATCGCCACCATAAGGAGGATACAAGAAATCGTCTAAGGCATCTTCGCCACCAAGACGAAGAATTCAAGATGAGCACCAACCATAATGCTCAATCAATCTCAAGAAGGCACCACAAGCACAAGAAGAGTGCCAAGGCAAATGATCACCGTCGCGAGCGTCATGTGGATGACCAAGTGCTTCACCAACATCAACCATCGGCAAGGCACGCCAATGACCTCCGTCGACACTGTCACAAGGCACCTTCAACTACTAGTGCCACCACCAAAATGGCACCAAGAGCAAGCCTTCGTCCACGCCATCAAGCTTCGATGCCTACGCTTGACTTCCACGACCTTGCCAACGAGGAAAATGTAGACCTCTACTTCGCCAAGTTGGATAGCATGAGCCTACCTCCACCACTACTACAAGATGGCCACAAGATGGTCGAGCATGGGATTTTCCCTTCGACCATGGAGGCGAGCAATGATGCCCATCTTATGGCATCCAACCTTGAAGGCGACAAGGTCAAGAATGGTGAGCATGGGATTTTCCCTTCACCAAAGGAGGCGCTTGGAGTTGAGGAACCCGAGCCTACCCCTATAAGCTTGAGTGATGATGTGGTACCAATCCCATGTGAGTATGAGAGCCACTTAGCCCACTTGAGTGAGAACAAGAGTGAGATGAGTGACTCCACCTTATGTGAGATTGAGTGCTTCCACTTTGAGGGCATGAGTGATACACCGAGTGAGTTGAGAGTGGTAGTTGATAGGTCAAGTGAGACCATTCCTATTTCTAACAACTTACCCTCTACCTCTAGTGTGTTCTCTTATGTTGTGATAGGTTCCATGGATGAAGAAGCGCCAAGCTATGAAGCAATGATGCCTCAATTGGAGAAGATGTACATGGTGCACGAAGATGATGCTACGCCATGGCTACATCAAGAAGACGAAGTCGTCCACAAGGAGGCCACTACTTCCACAACACCCACTTCATATGAGAGGTATGACCAAGGTAACAATAAGGGTGTTGATGATGCCATGATCCCACTAGTGGACATGATGAATTGTGAGGATATGCATGCTATGGATGATACTTGTGACATTACATATGCTTCATTCATATTCCCATGTGATGCTTTGCCTTTGCATAATATTGCTCATGTGGAATTGTTTGATTGCAATACCATTTCCATAAACATGCCATGCTATGCATCTTGTGTGTATCCTCCAATTGCTTCGGACTTGCTTTGTCGTGCTAGTCATTCAATTTCTCCCGTTGCTTGCAATAAGATGAATGCTTGCTATTTCACTTGTTTTGCTTGCAACAATGTTGACCACATGCGTTATAATGAGATGGCCCCCATAGCTTTCTCAATTTTTGGAGATTTTGATGATTGCCATGATAAGCATGTTCCCCACTTGCATACTCACCATGCATCTATTTCATACTTGATTGACATTAATGGTGATGTGCACAAGAAGAGATACGTCATGATGGATGATGTGTATCTCTACCATGCACACACATTCTTCCTTTGGTGTATGATGTGTGTAGGTACCCGCACAAGAATGTCAACCTCGGTTGAGCACGAGTTGACAAAAAGAGCTCTAGAGAGCATCCCACAAGTGAGTTCAAGATCGAACCCAGCTCTGATACCTTTTGCATGCTTTGCATCTTTCATGTTGGCAAATTGCTCTTTCCTATGGTTTGATTGCAAGCATGTTAATGGTATTATCTCCCCTTGTGACATTCATGTTTCTTCGCTTTTAGATAATGATGTTTTGTGTGTTGTAACAAAATTGTTGAACAATTTCTCTCTCCGATGTTTTGCTTGCAACCACAATTCCATTAAGAGCATGTATTGTCATGAGAGCTTCCAAGAATCTCGTCTTGTTGTTCCAACAAACATAAGGACCACTTGCTCTTTCATTTGGTTTGTTTGCAAATATATTGTTTTTGCTTCCGCTTGGGATACTCATATTCCCATGATATTTGCTTTCGATGATTTGTGTGTGACATCCAACATGTCGAACAATTTCTCTTTCCAATGGTTGGTTTGCACACATAATGATGTTGCTTTGGACATTCTTCCTTTTGTGTTTTTGCCAAATTCTCCTAGTTTTGCATCAAAGATGTTGATCAAATTTCTATTCGATTGCTTTGAATGCCACAATAAGATGTTATATGGAGTTTTTGAGTTCCCACATTTGGATGATTTTGCAACGACTTCCATGCACTTTGACCTTGCATATGCATCCCGTTTGCTATACTTGAGTTGTGCTAATCGTGTTGTGAACAAGAATGGACATGCCACAAATGACATGCTCCTCTATCACACACAAACATATGTTGCTTGGTCTGTTGTATGAAGGTACAATGCATACACGTCAACCTCTATGGACCATGTGTTGACAAGAAGAATCGAAGAGAATTACCTATGGCCACCCTTCATCGAGCTATCTCTACAAGCTAAGGTGACTTCCTTCTACTTGAGGACTCATGCAATAATCTTCATGAATTGGCTACGCTTTGAGTGTTGCTTTGCTTTTCTTGTGAGCTTTGTAGGCTTCGAGGAAGGTGAAGGAACATTGAAGTGTTGTCAAGTCAATCTTCCCGAGGACGACTATATGGTGAACCCCAGGATCAAGAAGGTCTCACGACCGCTTCTACTTTGTGATGAGCATGTAAAGTCGAGGACGACTCTTTTTGAAGGGGGGAGATGATGCAGCCCGACCTACGGTCGTTACTACATCAAGGTCTCCAACTTACGCCAAGTCGTCATGGACTCCAAAGGTGAATCCGTTCCTCTATGCGAGCCCCCTTCCTACCCTATTGAATGGTATGCTACTTCATACTCCGTCACATATGCATGATAGGTTCACACCGATCTGAGGCAAGGGAGGAAGCCCGGAACATCAAGCCCGACAAGACGGAGGCTTGGAAGAGGAGACGGAAGAAGACATGTTGGCAGCTGCCAGGTCCAAGCGGTACTACCGGTCGGCGGAACCGGTACTACCGGTCAGCGGTACTATCGCCCCTGCTACCACCCGATCAAGCTGCGCCATCGCTCTGGATGCCCGGTGATCGGCTTGCGGTACTACCGGCCGCAAGCGGTACTACCGGATACCATGAGCGGTACTACCGGTGATGACCGGTACTACCGGTCATGTCAGTGCCTGCGCGCACTAGTTGGGCCACCGCCCATGTATCCCCCTTTACTTACCAATTCGCCTAGTTTATCCCCAAACTACCCTTGTTTATGTGGTTGGCCTATAAATAGAGCCCCCACCCCTCATGTACCCCTTAGGCATAGATGATGTACTAAAGACAACCCCCATTGTGGAATCTCTAGTTTTGCCTCATCCCCTTTACCAAGGGGACCGACTATCGTCACTAACCTCGATTGGACTTTGCATCACGCATCCATCGTTGAACAAGGCCTTGGAGTTCGACGTCTCGTCTCCAAGTTGTCAAGACCCTCCCCAAGGTGTTCTTCCCTCTCCGATGTGGATTTGAGGGAGCACGTTGACCGATCTTTCCTTGCGAGGATTCTATCGGACCGGTGGCCACCGTTCGGGAGCAATCGGCCTTGTATCGTGTGAGTTTTTGCGTGTGTTCATCGTGTTCTTCGCGAGGTGTGTGTTCGATTCCGCTACCTTCTCCCTTTCCCCTCGCTTTCCCATCGATTTGACCACAAGATCCGTGAAGATCGGGCACCCAAGAGGTTAACCCCTCCATCAAATACTCCCCATAGCCGACCCCCTAGACTCGGATTTTGTTTAGACATTAAGTTAGCCATCGTAGCAACTTCGCCAAGGCTCGAGCGTCGCAGAGGCCTCTTGTACTTCGCACCTATTCAGGATCCCACCTCTTCAATAAAGCTTTCCTCTTAATCCGCAATATCTTGATTGCAATATTGGTTCTTACTTTTTCTCGATTTCAGGTAGGAATTAAGACCCTCGCTGGTCAGGCTGATCGTGTTCCCGCAGGATCGGTAACCTCCAGGAGATTGTCCTAGCGATTGCATTGGCGCTCATGCTCGCACGTGTAGTCGGATCGTCAAGCACGAACTCCACCAAATCGATTATCTTCATCTCATCGAAAGATCGGACACCCTTGCCCTATCAGGGAGTGTTGTCTTGAAGGGAAGCTTGGTGGTACTTGAGGAGCTTCCACTTGGTGTTGTTGGAGTAGTGGTGGGTGCTTGCTTGTAGGTGAAGTACGTCTTTGGCTTGTTGTACTTGATGTCCTCTTGCATTTGACGCTCGGCCTTTGATGCGATGTGCACAAGCTCAACCATGTTGTTGTACTTTTGGAACTCGGTGATGCGCTTGATATGATGGTTCAAGCCATGTAGGAAGCGTGCCATTGTTTGTTCATCTCGCTCTTCAATGTTGGCACGGATCATGTTGAGCTCCATTTGCTTGAAGTACTCTTCCACGGTCTTTGTCCCTTGACTAAGTGTTTGAAGCTTGTTGAAGAGGTCACGCGTGTAGTGCGAAGGAACAAAGCGGGATCTCATATGGGCCTTCATATCTTGCCAAGTTGAGATTGGAGGCTCTTATTTTGCTTCGCGAGAGAGTTGGACTTGTTCCCACCAAAGGTTGGCATACTCATCGAACTCGAGGGATGCCATGGCTATCATCTTCTCATTGCTATAGTTGTGCATGCGGAAGATCTTGTCAACCTTGAGTTCCCACGAGAGATATTCTTCGGGTTCATTGGAACCGGTGAACTTGGGCATGGTGAATTTGAGCTGGCCGAAAGTTTCTTCTCTATTGCGGTTCCGGTTGCGGCGGTTGCCATGATTTTGGCGGTCATCATCATCATCCGAGCTCCCATGTCTTGCTTGGTGATGGTTGCGTTGCTCTTGCGGTTGTTGAGGTGCCGCGTTTGGTGGTGGAACTTGGTTTTGACGACGAGCTTGGGGAGCTTGCTCGTGTTGTTGGCGCGGTTGAGGACGAGGAGGAGGTTGTTGATCCTCACGACGAGCTTGGGGAGCTTGCTCTTGTTCTTGTCGTGGGTGATGCCGAGGAGCATTGTCTTGCGCCCTGTGGTGAGGAGGACGTCGAGCCGCATGCGCAATGGGCTGCTCTCCTTCTTCTTGATGTGGAGGAGGCTTGTCATGATGATCATGTTGCCGACGTTGACGATCATGTCGATGATGACGCCTTGGTGGATCTTCGAGTGCTTCACGTCGACGGTGATCTTGTTCGTCCTCTTCGTATGCTTCACTTGTTGTTGAAAGGACATGTCGACGACTATGGGCTTGGTGGTCCATGTGAGGTTGCTCTTGTTGAATCACAAGTGCCCTTGGTTGTGGCCGGTTCACTTCACGTCTTGGAGGTCTTGCGGAGAGGTCACCATCATAGCTTGACGTTGCGGCGTGTCGCGGAGATGGTACCGCTTGAGAAGAGCTCATGGATTGAAGAACGGGTCCATCCCGGTGCCTTGAAGCGTGACGGCGAGGTGCACTTGATTCACTTGAGGAGTGCCGAGATCAGCTTGAGTCGCGCGAGCGTGGCCTTGCTAGCCCATCAAGGAGGCGTTGAAGCTTCTCATCCATTGAGGCGAGTGCGCGACTAAGAGCTTCATTTTGATGTCCGAGGTTGTGTTGCATGGCATGCATTTGGCCTCGGACTTCTTCGAAGCGGTTGTCGATGTTCTTGAACTCCACGCGGGCTTCTCTAAATTGTTCATCTTGGCGCCGCTCGAGAGCTTCACAACGGTAGTTGAATTCTCCGCGGACCTTCCAATGGTCCCATCTTGTCATGTATTGTGTGTCGTCTTCCGGAGGTGGTGGTGGTTGGGACGGCTCGCCATTCCTTTCCATGATGCAAAGCCGACAAGGGTTGTATATGGAGAAAAAGGGTGCGTAGAGTTAGCCTTTTACCTCACCTTGGAGATTATATCAAACCAATTTCCACACAAAGGAGCGAACAGCGTGCAAAGTGAAATGATAAAGAAACTCACACACAAATATGCTACACGCTCAAAAGCTTTTTGGTGGAAAGTTAGGATTGTGGAAAACCAAACGAAACGATCCAAGCAAAAGGTTATTGTTCTAAGTGGTAAAGAACCAAAGATCAAAAGCAAAAGGATACGATCTACAAAAACACGGAAGAACGCACACGTGGAGAATAACGGGGTTAGCACGACTATGAAAATGAGCACAAAAGGTCCTAACGAAGACTACGCTCGGTTGTCGTGCCAACTCAAGGAGAGACCACAACTCGTTTGCCAAAAGAGGATAAGCAATAGATTTGTGCACTTGCCTTGGTGATCTCTTTTCTCTCTCTCTCTCTCTGGCTTACAAGCTTGGTATTCTCTTTGTATTGGGAGACTATGTATCTTTCTATTTTTTTTTTATTCTTTTCCTTTTTCTCCCTTTCTATGCTACTATGTTAACTTTTGTATTTGGCCTCACACTCTCACTTTCCAAAGGCAAGTGCACAATGCTTAGACAAACACAAAATGAGTTGCTCTCATAGGATAGATACACACAAAGGAAGATATGGGGCTGTCAAAGTGGCGCAAGTTATACCTTTGGTATTGTTGACGACTTGCAACCGTTGGTGGGGATGATGTTCGAGTGTCGCGGTGTCGTTGAGCGCGTGGTGACTTTGATGCGGAAGCTTGTGTTAAAATGGCGACAAACACGCGAAACACGAACAAGTTAAAGAGGGGAAAGTCAGCAAACAAAAGTGAGGCGTCAAGAGAGAAGAAAAAAATGATTGTGGTAGTCTGCCAGTAGTTAATCTGACGGCGGTAGTACCGCCTGAGCGACCGGTAGTACCGCTGGTCGCAGAACAAGAACGAGATCCACTTGACACAAACCTCAAATTCGTTGGAATCTGACCGAAAGGCTAGGCTAGGAACAACAGGGGCTATAGATCGACTCCAAAAGCAACAGATCTATGGACCAAAACCACGAAAAACTCACCAAATCCAAAGATCGATCCGAAGGCAAATTGGGGTTCTTTTTGGTGGGATTTTCGATTTTAAGGGGGATAAAAGAAAAATTGGGGGGAAATTCGTGATCAACCTTGCTCTTGATACCAATATGTTAGGGGGAACCCCTTGGGGTGGCCCGATCTTTCACGAATCTCCACGGAGAACGAGGGAAAAGCGGTGAACGGGGGAAGAAGGGATGAAAACCACGAACACACGCGCACAAATCACGATACACGCCGATAACTCAAGCCGGTGGCAACCGGTCCAACATAATCTCTAGGATCGGTGTTGGGCGAAGCTCTCTCTCCACAACCAACAACGGGGGCGAGATGCTTGGTGAGACCTTGACGACTTGGGGGCGAGAAACCGATGAAATGGATCGTATGGCACCTAGAGGGGGGGTGAATAGGTGCTAACCAATTTTTAATACTTTTTCAATTTTAGGCTTGACACAAAGTAAATTCTCTAGATATGCAACTACGAGAATTTTCCTATATGTAGCCCTAACTACTAAGCACGTAAAAGAGGAGCGAGGAAACCGTAGTGGAGCACGCGGAGACATAGGGATTTGTTTTACCGCAGTTCCTTCCTTGTTAAGGGAAGTACATCTGCGTTGGAGGGGTGGGCGGTTCTAAGACCACCACGCCACAATAGGCCTCACCCTATTCTCCGATGGATCTCGCCACGAGAGGCCTGATCCACCTTCTCCACTATTGGATCCCTTCGAGGCGGGAACCGGTGCCTTTTACAACACTATCGGGGCACACACCCACAACCGAATTGGGGGCTCCCGGGATGACAACAAGCTGCCACAAGAACAAGGTTTATCAATATAAACAAAA
The DNA here is from genome assembly GCA_023614405.1 of Avena insularis. Lineage (NCBI taxonomy): Eukaryota > Viridiplantae > Streptophyta > Magnoliopsida > Poales > Poaceae > Avena > Avena insularis. Next base: position 658,294 of record JAJUPC010000159.1, on the reverse strand, counting down.
ACGAGGATCTAGATATTTGCAAGAAATACTAGATCGGAGGTTCTCCAAATGAATGGAGAGGAGATGAAGCGCTTGATTGCTGATGATGAAGATCGAGTTCTCCTCCTTTGATTCCCCAAGGGATGGGGCCTTTGGTTGGATCTAGGTGGAGCACTCTTGTATGAAGCGTTTAGATCTGATCTGTTCTTTTTCGAGATGAATCAAGAGTTCTGGCAGGAGGGGGGTGGCTGGATTAAATACCCTCCCAGATCTCGTTGCACAACTTTGGGGCGGATTATCCGCCTTCACTTGGGCCGGATTATCCGCCTCGGGAAAACTCCGCCCAAGGGCGGATTCTCGTGAAACTCCGCCTCTCGGGCTTGCACCTTGGTGAAGCTTGGTGAAGTTCTTGGGCGGATAATCCGCCCCCGAGGCGGATTATCCGCCAGATCGAAAGTCCGCCAAACTCCGCCTCTGGGCTTGGCGATGATGAGCAGGGGCGGATTATCCGCCCCTTGAGGGGATTATCCGCGGGCCGGAAAATCCGCCAAAATTCCGCCTTATTCCGGGCTTGCGCCTGCTTGGGCAAAGGGAGGGGCGGATTATCCGCCCCTGGTGGGGCCGGATTATCCGCCCCCAAAGGCAGAGTTCTTTTCCCTTTATTCTCAAATAGAGCTGCAACACTTCAACACACATTAAATGATCCTTGGTATTGTCATCTAACACACAAAACACTAGGGATTAAGAAATGTTCTTTCAATCTCCCCCTTTTTGGTGTTAGATGACAATACTAGGATTTGCAATAAAAACTGGCAAATGCCACCTTAAATGAAGAAAGACGCTCCCCCTAGATGTGTGCATATTTAAGATTTGCATGAAATACAAATACACACACTAGGGAGAACATTACTTTAAGGTTTTGGAAAAAATGCCATACCACCGGAATGAGAATATAGCCAAGGCATACATAGATAATCCCATGAATCCATATGCCATCAAATATGCTCCATAATTCCAGAATTCCATGGGGTCCATGATAGATAAATCCATAAATCCATGAATACCAACCATAGTACCAAACTGTGGAGTACGACATAGTCTTACACAAACAACCACAAATAGCAAACAAGTTCACGCTAGAAAAAGGCACAAGCAAGCAAATAAAAACGACTAAAATCGAAAAGCTTGTGCCCACCCTTGCAAATCCACGAGACCTAATAGAACTACTTCTCCCCCTTTGGCATCGAAACGCCAAAAAGGAAGAAGAGCGATGGTGTTTTAGAGGACTTGTGTGCAAGAATGGATGGTTCAAGGAGGGAGAGAAAGGCTTGGGTTGAGAGTATCGAACTGAGATGGTACTACACACCCAAATTTGCAAGAAGCAAATCAACCAAAAGCCAAAGTTGAGTGTGTTTTCCATAAGAACAAAAGGTATGCAAGAAAATCCAATGAGACCTATGAAAAACCAACTCTTCTCGAGGAAGAGGGCGGTGGGCGAAGCCATCATGTTGGAGCGCATGGCATGACACCGCGAAGATGTATCTTGAGTTCAAAACCAATGCTCATCGATGACCCACATATCACAAAATGATATTAAGGGAAATGATTTTACTTGCTTTCGGCATTATGGGGGGAGGGTTGGCCCAATCAATTAGGACCACACTCCCCCTATGTCTATGCCCGCATCTAAACCAAATACATGAAAAAGAGCAAGTGAGTGTGCAAGGGTAGTCAAGCCAAGCTCCTTGAATCTATGATATTTAGCTCATTCCGCAAATAACAAAATCTTGCTTCATCGAGGGGCTTCGTGAAAATATCAGCAAGTTGGTTCTTCGTGCTCACAAAGGATAGAGCAATATCTCCACGAGCAACATGATCCCGAATAAAGTGGTTGCGAATCTCTATATGTTTTGTTCTCGTATGCTGCACGGGATTGTAAGCAATTTTGATAGCACTTTCATTGTCGCATAAAAGAGGCACTTTGTCACAATTGACACCATATTCCTTTAAAGTTTGCCTCATCCATAACAATTGAGTACAAGCACTTGCAGCAGCAACATATTCAGCCGGTTGAGAGTGAAATACAATTGCTTTCTTTGATGACCAACACACTAGAGACCTGCCCAAGAATTGGCATGCACCAGAGGTTGATTTCCTATCATCGTTGTCACCAGCCCAATCTGAATCGGTGTAACCACATAGAGAGAAACTTGAACCCTTGGGATACCATAACCCAAAATTTGGGGAATGAATCAAATATCAGAAGATTCGCTTGACTGCCACTAAGTGGCTTTCTTTAGGAGTGGCTTGGTACCTTGCACACACTCCTACACTTAACACGATATCGGGCCTAGATGCGTAGAGGTAAAGGAGAGAGCCGATCATGGATCGGTATACCTTTTGATCCACATCTTTACCCTTGGGATTGAGCTCAAGATGACACTTTGTTTGCATTGGGGTAGCAACGCCATTGAGATCCATCATCTTGAACCTTTTGAGCATGTCTTGGATGTACTTAGCTTGATTAATAAAGGTTCCCTCTCTAAGTTGTTTGATTTAAAATCCAAGAAAGAACCAGAGCTCACCCATCATGGACATCTCAAACCTGTCAGTCATAAGCTTTGAAAATTCATCGTTAAAAGCTTGGTTAGTAGAGCCAAAAATAATGTCATCTACATAAAGTTGGCATACAAAAAGCTCCCCATTAACCTTCTTAGTAAAAAGAGTGGGATCGATTTGCCCAACTTTGAATCCACGGTCTAGCAAAAGCTCTTTAAGGTGCTCATACCACGCACGTGGGCCTTGTTTAAGGCCATAGAGCGCCTTATCGAGTTTGTAGACATGGTTCAGAAATTTGGGGTCCTCAAACCCCGGGGGCTGCTTGACGTATACTAACTCATGTAGAGGACCATTAAGGAAAGCGCTCTTAACAACCATTTGTTGTAATTTAAAATTATGATGGGCTGCATATGCAAGAAGGATACGGATGGACTCAAGGCGAGCCACAGGAGCGTAGGTCTCGCCAAAATCAATTCCTTCTACTTGAGAGAATCCTTGAGCCACGAGTCGTGCTTTATTCCTCACAACAATGCCATTTTCATCCTGTTTGTTCTTGAAGATCCACTTGGTGCCGATAACATTGCGGCAATCCTTTGGCTTTTCTACGAGCTTCCAAACTTTGTTGCGTTCGAAGTTGTTTAATTCTTCATGCATTGCAACAACCCAATCGGGGTCTTCAAGAGCATCAAAAACCTTCTTTGGTTCAACCATGGAAATATGAGCTTGATGATCACAGAAGCTAGCAAGCTCACTTCGAGTGGATACCCTTCGTCGTAGATCACCAACAACCTTGTCAAGAGTGTGACCTCTTAGTTCAAGGTTGCGATCAGCACGAGCCTTGCGATGAGCCTCAATGTCCTTATTGTTTCTAGGAGGAGTGGATTCAATTGTTGTATCCTTGTCTTGATTACTGCCTTGCCCTTGATCTTGGTCACCGTTACTGCCAGAAGATTGTTGCTGAACATTTTCTTCAGGCCCGGATAATCCGCCCCTTGGAGGGGCCGGACTATCCGGCCTGGGAGGTGAAGTACCAGAGCCATCTTCCTGAGAGAGCCTGACTGGAGTTGGAGACCCATGGACGGATACTCCGCCCCTGGGGGCCGGAGAATCCGGCCTGGGAGCTTCAGTGATGTTGATTTCTCCTTCGGATCCCCTGGTACGAGTTGGAGTGCCAGGGGCAAATTGTCCGCCCCTTGGAGGGGGCGGATAGTCCGGCCTGGGACTACTAGCTTGTCCAGTGGACAGATGGTCTTCAGCAGATTGTGGTGTTGGTGCAGGATTGTCTCCAACAGTAGGAGCTTGTTGATCTTGTAGCGATGAGGGCTCCACATGTGTGGAGCATTTTCTTTCCCGATCCGCCACAAGGGGTTCCTCAATGGGGCGGAAAAATCCCACGCCCATTCTTCTTATAGCATCTTGGGGTATTTCAACATCTGCATCACAAACATCAACTTGCCCTACAAAGGAGCCGTTATTTTCATCGAACTCCACACTACAAGATTCTACAACAATCCCAGTGAGCTTGTTGTAGACTCTATAAGTGTGGGATTCGGCACCGTAACCAACAAAAATACCTTCTAAAGCCTTGGATTCAAATTTTGACAAACGGACACCTTTAATAAGAAAGAAACACTTACACCGAATACCTGAAGTATGAGATGTTGGGTTTGTTGCCGTAAGTATTTCATATGGGGTCTTGTCCAAGATCTTCCAAGGTAGAGCCGGTTTGATGAGTGACAAGCGGTGGATATGGCTTCAGCCCAAAATTATAAGGAGACTTGAATTCAGCTAGCATAGATCTTGCCATATCCATTAAAGTCCGGTTCTTCCTCTCGCTACACCATTTTGTTGAGGGGTGTATGCATGAATATTGGTGTCTAATCCCCTTCGCTAAGAAACTCGTTTAAAGTGTAGTTCTTGAATGCATCTGTTGTCACTTCTAATTGCCAAGATGGGAACATTGTGTTGACGTTGAACTTCATTGGCAAAGTCGATGACAGTTTGTTGAGTCTCACTTTTAAGCTTGAAGAAATATACCCATGTATATCTTGAGTAATCATCGACGATGACCAAGCAATATTTCTTCCCACCAAGACTTGCATGAGAAGGAGGACCAAATAAATCCACATGGAGTAATTCCAAGATCCTCTTTGATGACACAATAGTCTTCCTCTTGTGGGGAGAATCATGCATTTTTCCTTCAACACAAGCCCTGCAAACACGATCTTTGGCAAAGGAAACATTGTCTTTTAGTCCAAGAATGTGGCCACCCTTTTGGAGACTTTGCAAAGTTCTCATGTTGACATGGGCTAAACGGCGATGCCATAGCCAGCCCACGTCGGCCTTTCCGAATAGACACATCGGACCCGAAGTGGTTTTCCCCGAGAAGTCCACCACATACAGGTCATTTTCGACGTATCCAATGAAAGCGACCTTTAGAGACTTGCTCCATAAGAGTACCACCAAATCATCATCGATAAAAACAGCAAAACCCATCTTGCCAAGGGCACGAACAGAAAGAAGATTGTAGCCAAGGGTCTCAACAAGCATGACGTCCAAGAGAGAGATATCGTGGGCAACCACAACCTTGCCAAGACCCAATACCTGAGATTTAGACTTATCACCATAGGAGACTGTGATATTATCAAGATTTGGACGCATCTCCGTGATGATCTCCTTGCTTCCGGTCATATGACTAGTGCAGCCACTATCCAGCACCCATTTCGACCCACCGGAAGCATAGCCCTGCAAGAAAATTACTTCTTGGTTCTAGGTACCCATTTTTCAATGGATCCTTTCATGTTAGTAACAAGGGTCTTTGGGACCCAAATAGACCAAGCAATATATTCATCAAAAGGACCAACATAATAAGCATAAACATCGCCATAATCATCACTATAGAGTTCATAATTGGATTGTGAGACCACAAAACCAATATTATTAGTTTTGTCTTGTGTGACAACCTTCTCAGCAGTGCTTGTCTTTAATTGCACATTCTTGGTCTTGTTCTTCTGTGTTTTCTTCTTCTTGGACTTGGTGAAATACCCAAGTCCCTCTTTACCATGATTTGACCTTTGCTTGCCAAGAACTTCATCAAGCACACCTTTGTCCTTTGTAGTGATGTCCTTGATCACTCCTTTTTCCACACTAGCATTTTTCTTGTTACTATATGTTGAGTTGGACGAGCTAGGAGTATCATATTCGGCCAATCGACTTTGAAGCTGATCATGTGACTCATTGAGAATAGAGGAACTCGTTTTTCAACGCCTTGTGAGCATTGTCAAGTTTCTCCAATTCCTCGGAGAGTCTATCATGAGCAGCCCCAAAGTCAATCCTTTCCTTCTTTAACTTCTTTGCCTTGGTGACATTGTCACGTTCATATGAGTTTAGTCACAATTTCTTCATGAGACTCTTCCATATACTCAACCCTCTCTTCAAGAGAGACCCGAGCATCTTCTTCTTCTTCAAGAGCAATTTTTAAGCAAGCAATTTCCATTGCAACCTCCCTTTAAATTCTGCCCTTTTCTTAGAGGAGTGCTTCGTTTTGGGCCATTGATCCATAAGAGCCTCAAAACGAACTTTGTGCTCACCTTGCAGGTTAGTATAGAAATAATCCAAAGAAATAATCTCTTCTTTAACCTTAAGACTAGCAGGATCATCCATGTCTATCATAGCCATGGGAAAAGAAGAGTTAGAAGAAGTTACCTCAGCTTCTTGCCATGAGGAAAGTAGCATTCTTGTTGATGATGTTTTTCGGAGAGTCGAAGAGAGATGTTGATGTAGATGTGGTGGCTATAGCAGCCACCTCTTGAGAGCTATCGTCCTCGTCCTCATCTTCACTCCCCGATGAATATTCTTCTTGAGCTACTAGAACAATCTTTGGTTGCTTCTTGAAAGGAGCATTCTTCTTTACAAACTGTTTCTTACGTGGAGCTTTTGATTTGTCCTTGAAAATGAGTCTTCCTCCATTATCCTCTCTACTTTGATATGGACACTCAGCTACGAAGTGCAGCCGGTCACCACAATTAAAGCATGTTCTCAGCTTGGGACCATTTTCTTTTCTTCCATAGGCTCCACTTTTGCGATCTAGTTCAGCTTTAGCCTTGGCTGGATCTTTCCAAAAGTTTCTTGCATAAAGAGCCAAGTATTGTCCGTGGATCCTTTTTATATCTTCGGGACAGTCCAGACCTTCTACCGCATATTCATCATGATCAATCACACTAGTCTTCAAAGCCATGTTGACCCCCTTGCATCCCCATAGCTCGAGCACGAGCATCTTCGGCATTCTTGGCAGCCACTTTGAAGGCGGCCATTTCTTGCATTACCTCATTGGATGACATGAGGTGATAATTATGCCTACCTTGGAGACTTTTCAAATCTGTGGGCTCAAATGGCATAAGAGCACTGACATACTTGCGCTTGATCCAAGCATCATCAACATGAGCTGCACCGTGGTTTCTGAAGGTTGTAGCTATTGCCTTGAGCCTCCTATACATGTCCTCATGGTCTTCTCCATCTAGCATATAAAATCCTTCAGCTTCATTGCTCAAGGCATCATATCTATTCCTTCTCATACTTTCATTTCCGATGAAGAGCTCGGTGAGAGCATCCCAAGCTTCTTTAGCTGTGCTAAGATGCTGAATGTGTGGCATGTCTTTATCACCCACACCAAGCTGTATCATGTGTAGAGCTGTAGCATTGAGTTGGCTATCGACCACTTCTCTCCTTGTGAGATTGTTAGGATTTCCAACGTGAAGACCATTTTCGATGATCTTCCACAACTCTATGGAGGAACTGCACACATGAGATTTCATCAAAAATTGCCATTGAGAGAAAGTAGAAGTTTCAGTTTGGGTGGATCACCCTATTATGTATATGTGGGTGAGGAATAGGCGGATCAGGGGAATACACATGAGAAACCTCATTGTATCCATCCTTACCGCTATCCTTTTTCGAGGAGGAGCTCTTACTAGTATCATCACCTACCACTTCGTTATCTTTGGAAACAGTTTTACCCGTTTCCTTGGATTGCGGAGTGGTATCCTCAGAGTTAGATGGAGGTGATGCTGCGGATGTGGAGAGACGCATTATCAATTGACGCATCTCTTCCATCTTAGCCTCCATTGAACTCACCAAGGTTGTTTCCAACGTCTTGATATCGTTCATGGTGACTACCTCCGGAGCATCACTCCCATCTCCCTTGGAACCCATACTTCTCTTAGGCGGTTAAGCCCGAAATAAGAGCCGAGGCTCTGATACCAATTGAAATGGATCGTATGGGCACCTAGAGGGGGGGTGAATAGGTGCTAACCAATTTTTAATACTTTTTCAATTTTAGGCTTGACACAAAGTAAATTCTCTAGATATGCAACTACGAGAATTTTCCTATATGTAGCCCTAACTACTAAGCACGTAAAAGAGGAGCGAGGAAACCGTAGTGGAGCACGCGGAGACACAGGGATTTGTTTTACCGCAGTTCCTTCCTTGTTAAGGGAAGTACATCTGCGTTGGAGGGGTGGGCGGTTCTAAGACCACCACGCCACAATAGGCCTCACCCTATTCTCCGATGGATCTCGCCACGAGAGGCCTGATCCACCTTCTCCACTATTGGATCCCTTCGAGGCGGGAACCGTTTTTACAACACTATCGGGCACACACCCACAACCGAATTGGGGGCTCCGGGATGACAACAAGCTGCCACAAGAACAAGGTTTATCAATATAAACAAAAACGAGGATCTAGATATTTGCAAGAAATACTAGATCGGAGGTTCTCCAAATGAATGGAGAGGAGATGAAGCGCTTGATTGCTGATGATGAAGATCGAGTTCTCCTCCTTTGATTCCCCAAGGGATGGGGCCTTTGGTTGGATCTAGGTGGAGCACTCTTGTATGAAGCGTTTAGATCTGATCTGTTCTTTTCGAGATGAATCAAGAGTTACAGCAGGAGGGATGGCTGGATTAAATACCCCTCCCGGATCGGACCGTTGCACAACTTTGGGGCGGATTATCCGCTTCACTTGGGCCGGATTATCCGCCAGGGAAAACTCCGCCAAGGGCGGATTCTCCGTGAAACTCCGCCTCCTCTCTGGGCTTGCACCTTGGTGAAGCTTGGTGAAGTTCTTGGGGCGGATAATCCGCCCCCGAGGCGGATTATCCGCCAGCGGAAAGTCCGCCAAAACTCCGCCTCTCCGGGCTTGCGCCTTGGCGATGAGCGGATTATGACCCCCTTGAGGGGCGGATTATCGGCGGGCCGGAAAATCCGCCAAAATTCCGCCTCTTCGGGCTGCGCTGCTTAGGCAAGGGAGGGCAGATTATCCTGGTGGGGCGGATTATCCGCCCCCAAAGGCAGAGTTCTTTTCCCTTTATTCTCAAATAGAGCTGCAACACTTCAACACACATTAAATGATCCTTGGTATTGTCATCTAACACACAAAACACTAGGGATTAAGAAATGTTCTTTCAACCGAGAACCCAAGGCCTTGTTCAACTTGAACGCACTAGGCAAGATCCAAGAGGAGGGTGGATAATAGGGTGCCCCTTGGTAGGAGCATGAGACCAATAGATTGAAAGATCCTCAAAGGGGTGTCCTTAATCTATTATTATCCAAGTCTAGGGTTTACAATAGAGGGTGGGGCTATTTATAGGCCAACCACATAAACAGGGGTATTTTGGGAACAAATAGCGAAATATAGTGAGATTCTGGTATTTGGGCCGACTTAACACGATCAGGTTCACGCGTCCGTCCGTAGTACCGGTCCAAGCACGTTAGTACCGGTCAAGACGTCCGGTAGTACGGTCAACCGTAATACCGCTTTGGTCGGTAGTACCGCTTGCCATCTGGGAGTTCGTTGGCGTCTTGATGAGCGGTAGTGAGCGGATAGTACCGGTCCCGAACCGGTAATCTTGGTCCCAGACCCGGTAGTACCGCTGGAGACAGAGAGTTTTGGGGCTTCTGTTGGCGTCTTCAGCGGGGAGCGGTAGCAGGGGCGGTAGTGCCGCTGGGCGGTAGTACCGGTTCCAGGTCTGGTAGTACCGCTGGCGACAGAGAGTTTTTGGCTTCTTTCGCTGGTGTGCCTCCGTTCACCGTGATGGGGGGTTAACCTCTTGGGTGCCCGATCTTCACGGATCTCGTGGTCAAATCGATGGGAAAGGGAGGGGAAAGGGAGAAGGTAGCGGAAGCGAACACACACCTCGCGAAGAACACGATGAACACACGCAAAACTCACACGATACAAGGCCGATTGCTCCCGAATGGCGGCCACCGGTCCGATAGAATCCTCGCAAGGAAAGATCGGTCAACATGCTCCCTCAAATCCACATCGGAGAGGGAAGAACACCTTGGGGAGGGTCTTGACAACTTGGAGACGAGACAATGAACTCCAAGGCCTTGTTCAACGATGGATGCGTGATGCAAAGTCAATCGAGGTTGGTGGCGATAGTCGGTCCCTTGGTAAAAGGATGAGTCAAAACTAGAGATACCACACAATGGGGTAGTCTTTAGTCTATCATCTATTCCTAAGGGATACATGAATGGCTGGGGCTCTATTTATAGGCCAGCCACATAAACAGGGGGTAGTTTGGGGATAAAACTAGGGTTTGGACGAGATAGAGGGTACATGGGCGAAGGCCCATTGGCGTGCAGGCCATCGTGTAGGCGGAGACTCCGGTGGGGTCCGAGACTCGGTCTAGGCCGGAGACTCGGTCTCTCTGGTGTCGTCTCGGAGTGGCTTACGACTATCCTCGGCGGTTCTTTGGGGTCGGTCCGGAGACTCCGGTGTAGCAGGACCGGAGACTCCGGTGTAGGCCGGAGACTCCGGTGGTTCAGCCGTGGCTTCTTCCGTCTCCTCTTCCAAGCCTCCGTCTTGTCGGGCTTGATGTCCCGGGCTTCCTCCCTTGCCTCCGTACTTATCGGTGTGAACCTATCATGCATATGTGACGGAGTATGAAGTAGCATACCATTCAATAGGGTAGGAAGTGGGCGCGCATAGAGGAATAGATTCACCTTTGGAGTCCATGACGACTTGGCGTAAGTTGGAGACCAAGATGTGGTAACGATGGTAGGGTCGGCTACATCAGCTCCCCCCCCCTTCAAAAAGAGTCGTCCTCGACTCTACATGCTCATCACAAAGTAGAAGCGGTCGAGAGACCTTCTTGATCCTGGGGTTCACCATATAGTCGTCCTCGGGAAGATTGACTTGACAACACTTCAATGTTCCTTCACCTTCCTTGAAGCCTACAAAGCTCACAACAAAAGCAAAGCAACACTCAAAGCGTAGCCAATTCATGAAGATTATAGCATGAGTCCTCAAGTAGAAGGAAGTCACCTGATGTAGCCCGACCTACGGTCGTTACCACATCATGGTCTCCAACTTACGCCAAGTCGTCATGGACTCCAAAGGTGAATCCGTTCCTCTATGCGAGCCCACTTCCTACCCTATTGAATGGTATGCTACTTCATACTCCGTCACATATGCATGATAGGTTCACACCGACAAGTACGGAGGCAAGGGAGGAAGCCCGGGACATCAAGCCCGACAAGACGGAGGCTTGGAAGAGGAGACGGAAGAAGCCACGGCTGAACCACCGGAGTCTCCGGCCTACACCGGAGTCTCCGGTCCTGCTACACCGGAGTCTCCGGACCTACCTCCGGACCGACCCCACACTTGAGGGCAGAGCGCCACTCCGAGGCGACAGGAGGCAGGCCGAGTCTCCGCCTAGGCCGAGTCTCGGCCTAGACCGAGTCTCGGACCCCACACCGGAGTCTCGGCCTACACGATGGGCTCGCTGGCCCACTGGGCCTTCGGCCCATGTACCCCTCTATCTCGTCCAAACCCTAGTTTTATCCCCAAACTACCCCTGTTTATGTGGCTGGCCTATAAATAGAGCCCCCACCCCTTCATGTATCCCCAGGCATAGATGATAGACTAAAGACACCCCCCATTGTGGAATCTCTAGTTTTGCCTCATCCCCTTACCCAAGGGGACCGACTATCGTCACCAACCTCGATTGGACTTTGCATCACGCATCCATCGTTGAACAAGGCCTTGGAGTTCGACGTCTCGTCTCCAAGTTGTCAAGACCCTCCCCAAGGTGTTCTTCCCTCTCCAATATGGATTTGAGGGAGCACGTTGACAGATCTTTCCTTGCGAGGATTCTATCGGACCGGTGGCCGCCGTTCGGGAGCAATCGGCCTTGTATCGTGTGAGTTTTGCGTGTGTTCATCGTGTTCTTCGCGAGGTGTGTGTTCGCTTCCGCTACCTTCTCCCTTTCCCCTCGCTTTCCCATCGATCTGACCACGAGATCCGTCAAGATCGGGCACCCAAGAGGTTAACCCCTCAATCATCTGGTATCAGCCGCTTTTGGTTGCCACGGATTTCTCTTTGATTTGGTCTTTTCCCCATAAATTCGAAAATTTCACCAAAAACAGCCCCAATTCGTGTTTTGGATCGATCTGTGATTTGAGTGCGTTTTGGTAGGTTTTGATCCGTGGATTACTTGCTAAACTAGTTGATCTACATTCCCCTGCGTTCCCATGGCCTAATTCCTTGATTTCCCCCATCAATCTGAGGTTTTGGTTCGAGTTTTTCCGCCCAAAACGCGTCCCGTTCGAGTTATGGACGCTCTGGAATCTCCCGGACCGGAGTCTCCGGCCTAGACCGGAGTCTCCGACTTTTTGGGCTCCAGACCGGAGTCTCCGGACCTCCAGACCAGAGTCTCTGCCCCTCCCTGCAGACAGAAAAACTGCAGCACGGTTTTGAGCATAACTTTTGCATTTCAACTCGGATTTTGGTGTTCTTTATCTTGTATAGTTGTTGGCACAAGGAAGAGGCAAGTGAAAAAGAAAAAGAGGAAAGAAAAAAATAGAAAAAGGAAAAGAAAAAATATATATACATGTGCCTCATAGAATAGGAAGCGCAAGCTCGACGAACATCATATAGGTGGTACTTATTGTGCATATCTTGTAGCCCACCAATTAATTGCAATCGAACTAGCGTCTCTCCTTGTACTTGTGTGGCACGAGCTTATATTCTACGCTAGGTAATCATTTGGTTCTTAGCTCACTTTCTCCGTCGCACAAGTCCCATTTATCCCACCGTGTGTGTTTCCTTGTACATATTTCCTATCTTGTGGATTGACTTGTTTGCTTTGTGATCATTGTGGTTCTTTACTTGCCAATACAACATCTTGATTTCGGATTGGTTCTTGACATGCCACTTTTCATACCTATCCACCATAGGCCTTGTGTGTGTGTTTTTTGGTTAGTAGTTGGTTTTGGTGTTCCGCGTGAACTTCACTTTGCTTGGTTTATTGCTCTCAAGTGTGGCCACTTGCACGATACGATCTTCCAAGGTAAAGTAAGGTTTGACGTTGTATCCCTAACTCCCACTACCACTTCCATATACATCGCTTGGTCTTGTGCATCATGTCTAGGGACTTCGGAACCGAGGATGATATCTATGAAGAATCCATGATGAGCCACCATGACTAAGACTCCACAAGTATAGAGGACATGACGGAGCACAACACCGACAATGGCTCCGCATGCTTTGAGGACCCGGAGCACTACACCTACGATGACTCCACATGCATGGAAGACATGGAGCTCTACGTCGACAATGGCTCCTCATGCATGGAGACTATGGAGCACTACACCGACAATGGCTCCACATGCTTGGGTGATATGGAGTACTACACCAACAATTACTCCCCAAGCATGGACGACTTCGAGTACGACATCGACGATGCCTCGCCGAGCATGGAGGACACGGAGAACTTCATCGAGTTTGATGGCTTCTCCACGAGCCATGAAGAATTCCTCCACCACGTGGAGATGGAAGCCTACTACGCCAAGCAAGCGGAGGCGCATCATCAAGATTCCATGACCTTCAAGGCCAAGCGTGCCACACCAAAGGGCACCACCTACTTCGATGATCCACCTCCAAGGCGACAAGCGCCACCACCTAGATGGCGTCAAGCTCCACCATCTCCAAGGCGCCAAGCTACATCACCTCCAAGGCGCCAAGCTCCAACTCCTATCCAAACAAGAGTGGCGTCCAAACATCATATACATCAAGAGGCGCCAAGAAACAAGAATCTTCATCGACAAACATCCTCTCATGAGCATCGACACCATAAAGAGGATACAAGACATCGTCAAGGCATCTTCGCCACCAAGACGAAGAATTTGTGATGAGCACCAACCATAATGCTCAAGCAAGCTCAAGAAGGCACCACAAGCACAAGAAGAGTGCCAAGGCAAATGATCACCGTCGCGAGCGTCATGTGGATGACCAAGTGCTTCACCAACATCAACCATCGGCAAGGCACGCCAATGACCTCCGTCGACACCATCATAGGGCACCTTCAACTACTCGTGCCACCACCACAATGGCACCACGAGCAAGCCTTCCACGCCATCAAGCTTCAACGCCTACGCTTGACTTCCATGACCTCGCGAACGAGGAAAATGTAGACCTCTACTTCGCCAAGTTGGATAGCATGAGCCTACCTCCACCACTAATACGAGATGGCCACAAGACGGTCGAGCATGGGATTTTCCCTTCGACCATGGAGGAGAGGGATGATGCCCATCTTATGGCATCCAACCTTGAAGGCGACAAGGTCAAGAATGGTGAGCATGGGATTTTCCCTTCACCAACGGAGGCGCTTGGAGTTGAGGAACCCGAACCTACCCCTATATGCTTGAGTGATGATGTGGTACCAATCCCATGTGAGTATGAGAGCCACTTAGCCCACTTGAGTGAGAACAAGAGTGAGATGAGTGACTCCACCTTATGTGAGATTGAGTGCTTCCACTTTGAGGGCATGAGTGATACACCGAGTGAGTTGATAGTGGTAGTTGATAGGTCAAGTGAGACCATTTCTATTTCTAACAACTTACCCTCTACCTCTAGTGTGTTCTCTTGTGTTGTGCTAGGTTCCATAGATGAAGAAGCGCCAAGCCATGAAGCAATGATGCCTCAATTGGAGAAGATGTACATGGTGCACGAAGATGATGCTACGCCATGGCTACATCAAGAAAACGAAGTCGTCCACAAGGAGGCCACTACTTCCACAACACCCACTTCATATGAGAGGTATGACCAAGGTAACAATAAGGGTGTTGATGATGCCATGATCCCACTAGTGGACATGATGAATTGTGAGGATATGCATGCTATGGATGATACTTGTGACATTACATATGCTTCATTCATATTCCATGTGATGCTTTGCCTTTGCATAATATTGCTCATGTGGAATTGTTTGATTGCGATACCATTTCCATAAACATGCCATGCTATGCATCTTGTGTGTATCCTCCAATTGCTTCGGACTTGCTTTGTCATGCTAGTCATTCAATTTCTCCCGTTACTTGCAATAAGATGAATGCTTGCTATTTCACTTGTTTTGCTTGCAACAACATTGACCATATGCGTTATGATGAGATGGCCCCCATAGCTTTCTCAATTTTTGGAGATTTTGATGATTGCCATGATAAGCATGTTCCCCACTTGCATACTCACCATGCACCTATTTCATACTTGATTGACATTAATGGTGATGTGCACAAGAAGAGATACATCATGATGGATGATGTGTATCTCTACCATGCACACACGTTCTTCCTTTTACATGTGATGTGTGTAGGTACCCGCACTATCATGTCAACCTCGGTTGAGCACGAGTTGACAAAAAGAGCTCTTGAGAGCATCCCACAAGTGAGTTCAAGATCGAACCCAGCTCTGATACCTTTTGCATGCTTTGCATCTTTCATGTTGGCAAATTGCTCTTTCATATGGTTTGATTGCAAGCATGTTGATGGTATTATCTCACCTTGTGACATTCATGTTTCTTTGCTTTTGGATAATGATGCTTTGTGTGTTGCAACAAAAATGTTGAACATTTTCTCTTTCCGATGTTTTGTTTGCAACCACAATTCCATTAAGAGCATGTATTGTCATGAGAGCTTCCAAGAATCTCGTCTTGTTGTTGCAACAAACATAAGGACCACTTGCTCTTTCCTTTGTTTTGTTTGCAAACATGTCGTTTTTGCTTCCACTTGGGATACCCATACTCCCATGAAATTTTCTTGTGATGATTTGTGTGTGACATCCAACATGTTGAACAATTTCTCTTTCCAATGGTTGGTTTGCACACCTAATGATGTTTCTTTGGACATTCTTCCTTGTGTGTTTTTGCCAAATTCTCCTATTCTTGCATCAAAGATGTTGTTTGAAATTTGGATCCAATGCTTTGAGTGCCACACTAAGACATTATATGGAGTTTTTGAGTTTCCACATTTAGATGATGTTCAAACGATTTCCATACACTTTGACCTTGCATATGCATTCCATTTGCTATCCTTGTATTGTGCTAATAGTGTTGTGAACAAGAATGGACATGCCACATTTGACATGCTCCTCTATCACGCACGAAAATATTTTGCTCGGTCTTTGTTGTGTGGAGGCACAAATGCATACACGTCAACCTCGATGGACTATATGTTGACACGAAGAAGCGAAGAGAGTTACCTATGGCTACCCTTCATCGAGCTATCTCTACAAGCTAAGGTGACTTCCTTCTACTTGAGGACTCATGCTATAATCTTTATGAATTGGCTACGCTTTGAGTGTTGCTTCGCTTTTGTTGTGAGCTTTGTACGCTTCAAGGAAGGTGAAGGAACATTGAAGTGTTGTCAAGTCAATCTTCCCGAGGACGACTATATGGTGAACCCCAGGATCAAGGATGTCATTCGACCTCTTCTACTTCGTGATGAACATGGAGAGTCGAGGACGACTCTTTTTGAAGGGGAGGCTGATGTAGCCGACCTACGGTCGTTACCACATCATGGTCTCCAACTTACGCCAAGTCGTCATGGAGTCCAAAGGTGAATCCGTTCCTCTATGCGAGCCCACTTCCTACCCTATTGAATGGTATGCTACTTCATACTCCGTCACATATGCATGATAGGTTCACACCGACAAGTACGGAGGCAAGGGAGGAAGTCCGGGACATCAAGCCCGACAAGACGGAGGCTTGGAAGAGGAGATGGAAGAAGCCACGGCTGAACCACCGGAGTCTCCGGCCTACACCGGAGTCTCGGTCTCTTCACCGGAGTCTCCGGTCCTGCTACCGGAGTCTCCGGACCTACCTGGACCGACCCCAAGAACCGCGAGGGCGGTCAACGCCACTCCGGAGACGACAGGAGGCAGGCCGAGTCTCGGCCTGGACCGGAGTCTCGGACCCACACCGGAGTCTCGGCCTACACGATGATGGGCTGGCAGCGCTAACTGGGCCTTCGCCCATGTACCTCTATCTCGTCCAAACCCTAGTTTTATCCCTAAACTACCCTGTTTATGTGGCTGGCCTATAAATAGAGCCCCACCCCTTCATGTATCCCAGGCATAGATGATAGACTAAAGACAACCCCCATTGTGGAATCTCTAGTTTTGCCTCATCCCCTTACAAGGGGACCGACTATCGTCACCAACCTCGATTGGACTTTGCATCACGCATCCATCGTTGAACAAGGCCTTGGAGTTCGGTGTCTCGTCTCCAAGTTGTCAAGACCCTCCCCAAGGTGTTCTTCCCTCTCCGATGTGGATTTGAGGGAGCACGTTGACCGATCTTTCCTTGCGAGGATTCTATCGGACCGGTGGCCGCCGTTCGGGAGCAATCGGCCTTGTATCGTGTGAGTTTTGCGTGTGTTCATCGTGTTCTTCGCGAGGTGTGTGTTCGCTTCCGCTACCTTCTCCCTTTCCCCTCGCTTTCCCATCGATCTGACCACGAGATCCGTCAAGATCGGGCACCCAAGAGGTTAACCCCTCAATCATCTGGTATCAGCCGCTTTTGGTTGCCACGGATTTCTCTTTGATTTGGTCTTTTCCCCATAAATTCGAAAATTTCACCAAAAACAGCCCCAATTCGTGTTTTGGATCGATCTGTGATTTGAGTGCGTTTTGGTAGGTTTTGATCCGTGGATTACTTGCTAAACTAGTTGATCTACATTCCCCTGCGTTCCCATGGCCTAATTCCTTGATTTCCCCCATCAATCTGAGGTTTTGGTTCGAGTTTTTCCGCCCAAAACGCGTCCCGTTCGAGTTCTGGACGCTCTGGAATCTCCCGGACCGGAGTCTCCGGCCTAGACCGGAGTCTCCGACTTTTTGGGCTCAGATCGAGTCTCGGACCTCGGACGAGTCTCGCCTCCTGCGCAAAAAAGCTGCACAGTTTTGAGCATAACTTTTGCATTTCAACTCGGATTTTGGTGTTCTTTATCTTGTATAGTTGTTGGCACAAGGAAGAGGCAAGTGAAAAAGAAAAAGAGGAAAGAAAAAAATAGAAAAAGGAAAAGAGAAAAAAAAAGAAATATACATGTGCCTCATAGAATAGGAAGCGCAAGCTCGACGAACATCATATAGGTGGTACTTATTGTGCATATCTTGTAGCCCACCAATTAATTGCAATCGAACTAGCGTCTCTCCTTGTACTTGTGTGGCACGAGCTTATATTCTACGCTAGGTAATCATTTGGTTCTTAGCTCACTTTCTCCGTCGCACAAGTCCCATTTATCCCACCGTGTGTGTTTCCTTGTACATATTTCCTATCTTGTGGATTGACTTGTTTGCTTTGTGATCATTGTGGTTCTTTACTTGCCAATACAACATCTTGATTTCGGATTGGTTCTTGACATGCCACTTTTCATACCTATCCACCATAGGCCTTGTGTGTGTGTGTTTTTTGGTTAGTAGTTGGTTTTGGTGTTCCGCGTGAACTTCACTTTGCTTGGTTTATTGCTCTCAAGTGTGGCCACTTGCACGATACGATCTTCCAAGGTAAAGTAAGGTTTGACGTTGTATCCCTAACTCCCACTACCACTTCCATATACATCGCTTGGTCTTGTGCATCATGTCTAGGGACTTCGGAACCGAGGATGATATCTATGAAGAATCCATGATGAGCCACCATGACTAAGACTCCACAAGTATAGAGGACATGGCGAGCACAACAAACAATGGCTCCGCATGCTTTGAGGACCCGGAGCACTACACCTACGACGACTCCACATGCATGGAAGACATGGAGCTCTACGTCGACAATGGCTCCTCATGCATGGAGACTATGGAGCACTACACCGACAATGGCTCCACATGCTTGGGTGATATGGAGTACTACACCAACAATTACTCCCCAAGCATGGACGACTTGAGTACGACATCGGCGATGCCTCGCATGAGCATGGAGGACACGGAGAACTTCATCGAGTTTGATGGCTTCTCCACGAGCCATGAAGAATTCCTCCACCACGTGGAGATGGAAGCCCTACTCGCCAAGCAAGAGGAGGCGCATCATCAAGATTCCATGACCTTCAAGGCCAAGCGTGCCACACCAAAGGGCTCCACCTACTCCGATGATCCACCTCCAAGGCGACAAGTGCCACCACCTAGATGGCGTCAAGCTCCACCATCTCCAAGGCGCCAAGCTACATCACCTCCAAGGCGCCAAGCTCCAACTCCTCTCCAAACAAGAGTGGCGTCCAAACATCATATACATCAAGAGGCCAAGAAACAAGAATCTTCATCGACAAACATCCTCTCATGAGCATCGACACCATAAAGAGGATACAAGACATCGTCAAGGCATCTTCGCCACCAAGACGAAGAATTTGTGATGAGCACCAACCATAATGCTCAAGCAAGCTCAAGAAGGCACCACAAGCACAAGAAGAGTGCCAAGGCAAATGATCACCGTCGCGAGCGTCATGTGGATGACCAAGTGCTTCACCAACATCAACCATCAGCAAGGCACGCCAATGACCTCCGTCGACACCATCATAGGGCACCTTCAACTACTGCCACCACCACAATGGCACCACGAGCAAGCCTTCCACGCCATCAAGCTTCAACGCCTCGCTTGACTTCCATGACCTCGCGAACGAGGAAAATGTAGACCTCTACTTCGCCAAGTTGGATAGCATGAGCCTACCTCCACCACTAATACGAGATGGCCACAAGACGGTCGAGCATGGGATTTTCCCTTCGACCATGGAGGAGAGGGATGATGCCCATCTTATGGCATCCAACCTTGAAGGCGACAAGGTCAAGAATGGTGAGCATGGGATTTTCCCTTCACCAACGGAGGCGCTTGGAGTTGAGGAACCCGAACCTACCCCTATATGCTTGAGTGATGATGTGGTACCAATCCCATGTGAGTATGAGAGCCACTTAGCCCACTTGAGTGAGAACAAGAGTGAGATGAGTGACTCCACCTTATGTGAGATTGAGTGCTTCCACTTTGAGGGCATGAGTGATACACCGAGTGAGTTGAGAGTGGTAGTTGATAGGTCAAGTGAGACCATTTCTATTTCTAACAACTTACCCTCTACCTCTAGTGTGTTCTCTTGTGTTGTGCTAGGTTCCATAGATGAAGAAGCGCCAAGCCATGAAGCAATGATGCCTCAATTGGAGAAGATGTACATGGTGCACGAAGATGATGCTACGCCATGGCTACATCAAGAAAACGAAGTCGTCCACAAGGAGGCCACTACTTCCACAACACCCACTTCATATGAGAGGTATGACCAAGGTAACAATAAGGGTGTTGATGATGCCATGATCCCACTAGTGGACATGATGAATTGTGAGGATATGCATGCTATGGATGATACTTGTGACATTACATATGCTTCATTCATATTCCCATGTGATGCTTTGCCTTTGCATAATATTGCTCATGTGGAATTGTTTGATTGTGATACCATTTCCATAAACATGCCATGCTATGCATCTTGTGTGTATCCTCCAATTGCTTCGGACTTGCTTTGTCATGCTAGTCATTCAATTTCTCCCGTTACTTGCAATAAGATGAATGCTTGCTATTTCACTTGTTTTGCTTGCAACAACATTGACCATATGCGTTATGATGAGATGGCCCCCATAGCTTTCTCAATTTTTGGAGATTTTGATGATTGCCATGATAAGCATGTTCCCCACTTGCATACTCACCATGCACCTATTTCATACTTGATTGACATTAATGGTGATGTGCACAAGAAGAGATACATCATGATGGATGATGTGTATCTCTACCATGCACACATGTTCTTCCTTTTACATGTGATGTGTGTAGGTACCCGCACTATCATGTCAACCTCGGTTGAGCACGAGTTGACAAAAAGAGCTCTTGAGAGCATCCCACAAGTGAGTTCAAGATCGAACCCAGCTCTGATACCTTTTGCATGCTTTGCATCTTTCATGTTGGCAAATTGCTCTTTCACATGGTTTGATTGCAAGCATGTTGATGGTATTATCTCACCTTGTGACATTCATGTTTCTTTGCTTTTGGATAATGATGCTTTGTGTGTTGCAACAAAAATGTTGAACATTTTCTCTTTCCGATGTTTTGTTTGCAACCACAATTCCATTAAGAGCATGTATTGTCATGAGAGCTTCCAAGAATCTCGTCTTGTTGTTGCAACAAACATAAGGACCACTTGCTCTTTCCTTTGTTTTGTTTGCAAACATGTCGTTTTTGCTTCCACTTGGGATACCCATACTCCCATGAAATTTTCTTGTGATGATTTGTGTGTGACATCCAACATGTTGAACAATTTCTCTTTCCAATGGTTGGTTTGCACACCTAATGATGTTTCTTTGGACATTCTTCCTTGTGTGTTTTTGCCAAATTCTCCTATTCTTGCATCAAAGATGTTGTTTGAAATTTGGATCCAATGCTTTGAGTGCCACACTAAGACATTATATGGAGTTTTTGAGTTTCCACATTTAGATGATGTTCAAACGATTTCCATGCACTTTGACCTTGCATATGCATTCCATTTGCTATCCTTGTATTGTGCTAATAGTGTTGTGAACAAGAATGGACATGCCACATTTGACATGCTCCTCTATCACGCACGAAAATATTTTGCTTGGTCTTTGTTGTGTGAAGGCACAAATGCATACACGTCAACCTCTATGGACTATATGTTGACACGAAGAAACGAAGAGAGTTACCTATGGCTACCCTTCATCGAGCTATCTCTACAAGCTAAGGTGACTTCCTTCTACTTGAGGACTCATGCTATAATCTTTATGAATTGGCTACGCTTTGAGTGTTGCTTTGCTTTTGTTGTGAGCTTTGCAGGCTTCAAGGAAGGTGAAGGAACATTGAAGTGTTGTCAAGTCAATCTTCCCGAGGACGACTATATGGTGAACCCCAGGATCAAGGATGTCATTCGACCTCTTCTACTTCGTGATGAACATGGAGAGTCGAGGACGACTCTTTTTGAAGGGGGGGGAGCTGATGTAGCCCGACCTACGGTCGTTACCACATCATGGTCTCCAACTTACGCCAAGTCGTCATGGACTCCAAAGGTGAATCCGTTCCTCTATGCGAGCCCACTTCCTACCCTATTGAATGGTATGCTACTTCATACTCCGTCACATATGCATGATAGGTTCACACTGACAAGTACTGAGGCAAGGGAGGAAGTCCGGGACATCAAGCCCGACAAGACGAAGGCTTGGAAGAGGAGACGGAAGAAGCCACGGCTGAACCACCGGAGTCTCCGGCCTACACCGGAGTCTCCGGTCCTGCTACACCGGAGTCTCCGGTCCTGCTACACCGGAGTCTCCGGACCTACCTCCGGACCGACCCCAGCAACCGCCCGAGGACAGTCAGAACGCCACTCCGGAGACGACACCGGAGACAGACCGGAGTCTCCGGCCTACACGATGGGCCTGCGCGCCGCCAGCTGGGCCTTCGGCCCATGTACCCCTCTATCTCGTCCAAACCCTAGTTTTATCCCCAAACTACCCCTGTTTATGTGGCTGGCCTATAAATAGAGCCCCTACCCCTTCATGTATCCCCAGGCATAGATGATAGACTAAAGACACCCCCCATTGTGGAATCTCTAGTTTTGCCTCATCCCCTTACCCAAGGGGACCGACTATCGTCACCAACCTTGATTGGACTTTGCATCACGCATCCATCGTTGAACAAGGCCTTGGAGTTCGACGTCTCGTCTCCAAGTTGTCAAGACCCTCCCCAAGGTGTTCTTCCCTCTCCGATGTGGATTTGAGGGAGCACGTTGACCGATCTTTCCTTGCGAGGATTCTATCGGACCGGTGGCCCCCGTTCGGGAGCAATCGGCCTTGTATCGTGTGAGTTTTGCGTGTGTTCATCGTGTTCTTCGCGAGGTGTGTGTTCGCTTCCGCTACCTTCTCCCTTTCCCCTTGCTTTCCCATCGATTTGACCACGAGATCCGTGAAGATCGGGCACCCAAGAGGTTAACCCCTCCATCATCACCTTATCGTGTAGAGATAGCTCGATGAAGGGTAGCCATAGGTAACTCTCTTCGGTTCTTTTTGTCAACATATAGTCCATAGAGGTTGACGTGTATGTATTTGTACCTTCATACAACAAAGACCAAGCAACATATGTTTGTGTGTGATAGAGGAGCATGTCATTTGTGGCATGTCCATTCTTGTTCACAACACGATTAGCGCAACTCAAGTATAGCAAACAGGATGCATATGCAAGGTCAAAGTGCATGGAAATTGTTTGAACATCATCCAAATGTGGGAACTCAAAAACTCCATATAATATAGTAGGGTGGCACGCAAAGCAATTGACTAAGATATATATCAACATCTTTGATGCAAGAATAGGAGAATTTGGCAAAAACACACGAGGAAGCATATCCAAAACAAAAGCATCATGTGTGCAAACCAACCATTGGAAAGATAATTTGCTCAATATGTTGGATGGCATACACATATCATCGATAGAAAATATCATGGGAATATGAGTATCCCAAGCGGAAGCAAAAACAACGTGTTTGCAAACAAACCAAATGAAAGAGCAAGTGGTCCTTATGTTTGTTGCAACAACAAGACGAGATTCTTGGAAGCTCTCATGACAATACATGCTCTTAGTGGAATTGTGGTTGCACACAAAACATCGGAGAGAGAAATTGTTCAAAATTTTTGTTACAACACACAAAACATCATTATCTAAATGCGAAGAAACATGAATGTCACAAGGGGATATAATACCATTAACATGCTTGCAAGCAAACCATAGGAAAGAACAATTTGTCAACATGAAAGATGCAAGGCATGCAAAAGGTATCAGAGCTGGGTTCGATCTTGAACTCACTGGTGGGATGCTCTCTAGAGCTCTTTTTGTCAACTCGTGCTCAACCGAGGTTGACATGATAATGCGGGTACCTACACACATCATACACAAAAGGAAGAATGTGTGTGCATGGTAGAGATACACATCATTCATCATGACGTATCTCTTCTTGTGCACATCACCATTAATGTCAATCAAGTATGAAATAGATGCATGGTGAGTATGCAAGTGGGGAACATGCTTATCATGGCAATCATCAAAATCTCCAAAAATTGAGAAATCTATGGGGGCCATCTCATTAGAACGCATATGATCAATATTGTTGCAAGCAAAACAAGTGAAATAGCAAGCATTCATCTTATCGCAAGCAACGGGAGAAATTGAATGACTAGCATGACAAGGCAAGTCCAAAGCAATTGGAGGATACACACAAGATGCATAGCATGGCATGTTTATGGAAATGGTATCGCAATCAAACAATTCCACATGAGCAATATTATGCAAAGGCAAAGAATCACATGGGAATATGAATGAAGCATATGTAATGTCACAAGTATCATCCATAGCATGCATATCCTCACAATTCATCATGTCCACTAGTGGGATCATGGCATCATCAACACCCTTATTGTTACCTTGGTCATACCTCTCATATGAAGTGGGTGTTGTGGAAGTAGTGGCCTCCTTGTGGACGACTTCATCTTCTTGATGTAGCCGTGGCATAACATCATCTTCGTGCACCATGTACACCTTCTCCAATTGAGGCATCATTGCTTCATGGCTTGGCGCGTCTTCATCCATGGAACCTAGCACAACATAAGATAACACACTAGAGGTAGAGGGTAAGTTGTTAGAAATAGAAATGGTCTCACTTGACCTATCAACTACCACTCTCAACTCACTCGGTGTATCACTCATGCCCTCAAAGTGGAAGCACTCAATCTCACATAAGGTGGAGTCACTCATATCACTCTTGTTCTCACTCAAGTGGGCTAAGTGGCTCTCATCCTCACATGGGATTGGTACCACATCATCACTCAAACATATAGGGGTAGGCTCGGGTTCCTCAACTCCATGCGCCTCCGTTGGTGAAGGGAAAATCCCATGCTCACCATTCTTGACCTTGTCGCCTTCAAGGTTGGATGCCATAAGATGGGCATCATCGCTCGCCTCCTTACTCGAAGGGAAAATCCCATGCTCGACCGTCTTGTGGCCATCTCGTAGTAGTGATGGAGGTAGGCTCATGCTATCCAACTTGGCGAAATAGAGGTTTACATTTTCCTCGTTCGCGAGGTCGTGGAAGTCAAGCGTAGGCGTTGAAGCTTGATGGCGTGGAGGAAGGCTTGCTCTTGGTGCCATTGTGGTGGTGGCACGAGTAGTTCAAGGTGCCCTATGATGGTGTCGACGGAGGTCATTGGCGTGCCTTGCCGATGGTTGATGTAGGTGGCGCACTTGGTCGTCCACATGATACTCGCAACGATGATCACTTTCCTTGGCACTCTTCTTGTGCTTGTGGTGCCTTCTTGAGCTTGCTTGAGCATTATGGTTGGTGCTCATCAAGAATTCTTCGTCTTGGTGGCGAAGGTGCCTTTGACGATGTCTTGTATCCTCTTTATGGTGGCGATGCTCATGAGAGGATGTTTGTCGATGAAGATTCTTGTTTCTTGGCACCTCTTGATGTATATGATGTTTGGACGCCACTCTTGTTTGGATAGGAGTTGGAGCTTGGCGTCTTGGAGGTGATGTAGCTTGGCGCCTTGGAGATGGTGGAGCTTGATGCCATCTAGGTGGTGGCGCTTGTCGCCTTGGAGGTGGATCATCGAAGTAGGTGGTGCCCTTTGGTGTGGCACGCTTGGCCTTGAAGGTCATGGAATCTTGATGATGGGCCTCCGCTTGCTTGGCGTAGTAGGCTTCTATCTCCATGTGGTGGAGGAATTCTTCATGGCTCGTGGAGGAGCCATCAAACTCGATGAAGTTCTCCGTGTCCTCCATGCTCGGCGAGGCATCGTCGATGTCGTACTCGAAGTCGTCCATGCTTGGGGAGTAATTGTTGGTGTAGTATCCATATCACCCAAGCATGTGGAGCCATTGTCGGTGTAGAGCTCCAAGGTTTCCATGCTTGAGGAGCCATAGTTGATGTCATGCTCCATGTATTCCATGCATGTCGAGCCGTTGTCGATGTAGTGCTCCGGGTCCTCAAAGCATGCGGAGCCATTGTTGTTGTTGTGCTCCGTCATGTCCTCTATACTTGTGGAGTCGTAGTCATGGTGGCTCATCATGGATTCTTCATAGATATCATCCTCGGTTCCGGAGTCCCTAGACATGATGCACAAGACCAAGCGGTGTATATGGAAGTGGTAGTGGGAGTTAGGGATACAACGTCAAACCTTACTTTACCTTGGAAGATCGTATCGTACAAGTGGCCACACTTGAGAGCAATAACCTGGCAAAGTGAAGTTCACGCGGAACACCAAAACCAACTACTAACCAAAAAACACACACACACAAGGCCTATGGTGGATAGGTATGAAAAGTGGCATGTCAAGAACCAATCCGAAATCAAGATGATGTATTGGCAAGTAAAGAACCACAATGATCACAAAGCAAACAAGTCAATCCACAAGATAGGAAATATGTACAAGGAAACACACACGGTGGGATAAATGGGACTTGTGCGACGGAGAAAGTGAGCTAAGAACCAAATGATTACCTAGCGAAGACTATAAGCTCGTGTCGCACAAGTACAAGGAGAGACGCTAGTTTGATTGCAATTAATTGGTGGGCTACAAGATATGCACAATAAGTACCACCTATATGATGTTCATCGAGCTTGCGCTTCCTATTCTATGAGGCACATGTATATTTCTTTCTTTCTTTTTTTCTTTTTCTATATTTTTTTCTTTTCTCTTTTTCTTTTTCACTTGCCTCTTCCTTGTGCCAACAACTATACAAGATAACTATATGAGATAGCGCTCACAATGTTTGCTCGGAATCTACAAGGTATCAAATGTGCATAGCCCAAGCAATCATAAGAGGAACTAGTCTCAATAGGTGTTTGTTGCTCGCAAAGATAGTGGGGTTCACAAAGGAATGCAAGTGGGAAAAGTCATGAATGTTATACCTTTCGTCGACGAGCTTCACCCTTTATTGTTGGCTTCCGCCTTGCTCACGGAATTTGGATGGAGTAGATAGCATGAACAACTCAGATGATGATGTAGTGCTCCTTCTCCTCTTCGAAACGAGCTAAAGAACACCAAAATCCGAGTTGAAATGCAAAAGTTATGCTCAAAACCGTGCTGCAGTTTTTCTGTCTGCAGGGGGGCGGAGACTCCGGTCTGGGGGTCCGGAGACTCCGGTCTGGAGCTCAAAAAGTCCGGAGACTCCGGTCTAGGCCGGAGACTCCGGTCCGGGAGATTCCAGAGCGTCCAGAACTCGAACGGGACGCGTTTTGGGCGGAAAAACTCGAACCAAAACCTCAGATTGATGGGGGAAATCAAGGAATTAGGCCATGGGAACACAGAGGAAGGTAGATCAACTAGTTTAGCAAGTAATCCACGGATCAAAACCTACCAAAACGCACTCAAATCACAGATCGATCCAAAACACGAATTGGGGCTGTTTTTGGTGAAATTTTCGAATTTATGGGGAAAAGACCAAATCGATGAGAAATCCGTGGCAACCAAAAGCTGCTGATACCAGATGATGGGGGGGTTAACCTCTTGGGTGCCCGATCTTCACGGATCTCGTGGTCAAATCGATGGGAAAGCGAGGGGAAAGGGAGAAGGTAGCGGAAGCGAACACACACCTCGCGAAGAACACGATGAACACACGCAAAACTCACACGATACAAGGCCGATTGCTCCCGAACGGCGGCCACCGGTTCGATAGAATCCTCGCAAGGAAAGATCGGTCAACGTGCTCCCTCAAATCCACATCGTAGAGGGAAGAACACCTTGGGGAGGGTCTTGACAACTTGGAGACGAGACAATGAACTCCAAGGCCTTGTTCAACGATGAATGCGTGATGCAAAGTCCAATCGAGGTTGGTGACGATAGTCGGTCCCCTTGGTAAAGGGGATGAGGCAAAACTAGAGATTCCACAATGGGGGTTGTCTTTAGTCTATCATCTATGCCTAAGGGATACATGAAGGGGTGGGGCTCTATTTATAGGCCAGCCACATAAACAGGGGTAGTTTGGGGATAAAACTAGGGTTTGGACGAGATAGAGGGGTACATGGGCCGAAGGCCCAGGCGGTGCCAAGCAGGCCCATCGTGGTAGGAGACTCGGTGTGGGGTCCGGAGACTCGGTCTAGGCCGGAACTCTCCTCTGTCTCCGGTGTCGTCTCCGGAGTGGCGTTCTGACTGTCCTCGGGCGGTTGCTGGGGTCGGTCCGGAGGTAGGTCCCGGTTCCGTCTCCTCTTCCAAGCCTCCGTCTTGTCGGGCTTGATGTCCCGGGCTTCCTCCCTTGCCTCCGTACTTATCGGTGTGAACCTATCATGCATATGTGACGGAGTATGAAGTAGCATACCATTCAATAGGGTAGGAAGTGGGCGCGCATAGAGGAACAGATTCACCTTTGGAGTCCATGACGACTTGGCGTAAGTTGGAGACCAAGATGTGGTAACGACCGTAGGTCGGGCTACATCACACCGGGTCCTTCACTTCGTACCTGATGATGCACAAGGTATGCGTATGAAGTAGAAGGCCATCCAAGGGTGTATCGAAGTCACACAAGGAGAGGAGGGAGTTCACCTTAGCTTGTAGGACTTTGGTTCGGGCGCGAGTCATGGGTCCACTTGGGGAGCTCGTGGGAGTAGATGTAGTAGCGTTCGTAGGACGGGCTGCATCAGCACCTATACAGGATCCCACCTTTTCAATAAAGCTTTCCTCTTAATCCGCAATATCTTGATTGCAATATTAGTTCTTACTTGTTCTCGATTTCAGGTAGGAATTAAGACCCTCGCTGGTCAGGCTGATCATGTTTCCGCAGGATCGGTAACCTCCAGGAGATTGGCCTAGCGATTGCATTGGCGCTCGTGCTCGCACGTGTAGTCGGATCGTCAAGCCCGAACTCCACCAAATCGACTATCACCATCTCATCGAAAGATCGGACACCTTTGCCCTATCAAGTGGTATCAGATTTCAGGTTGCTCGGTGAGATTTTACTGTTTTCGTAGATTAGATTTGTTTTTACCTATAACCCACGAAAAAGCCAAAAACACAGTGATGCAGCCCGACCTACGGTCGTTACTACATCAAGGTCTCCAACTTACGCCAAGTCGTCATGGACTCCAAAGGTGAATCCGTTCCTCTATGCGAGCCCCCTTCCTACCCTATGGAATGGTATGATACTTCATACTCCGTCACATATGCATGATAGGTTCACACCGACAAGTACGGAGGCAAGGGAGGAAGCCCGGAACATTAAGCCCGACAAGACGGAGGCTTGGAAGAGGAGGCGGAAGAAGACAGATCGGCAATGCCAAGGTCATCGGCTCGTCGGTACTACTTCACTACCGGTCACGGTATTACCGCCCTACAACCGCTTCATCGACGGCCCAACTGGCTCCAGACGCAAGCGGTAATACCGGTCCCAGGCGGTACTATCAGATGACGGTGATACCGGTCCTAAGTCGGTACTACTGCTCATGTATGTGTGCCTACACTGCGTTGGGCCACAGCCCATGTATCCCCCTTTACTTACCTATTCGCCTAGTTTATCCCCAAACTACCCTTGTTTAGTGGCTGGCCTATAAATAGAGCCCCCACCCCTCATGTATCCCTTAGGCATAGATGATAGACTAAAGACAACCTCCATTGTGGAATCTCTAGTTTTGCCTCATCCCCTTCACCAACCTCGATTGGACTTTGCATCACGCATCCATCGTTGAACAAGGCCTTGGAGTTCGATGTCTTGTCTCCAAGTTGTCAAGACCCTCCCCAAGGTGTTCTTCCGTCTTCGATGTGGATTTGAGGGAGCATGTTGACCGATCTTTCCTTGCGAGGATTCTATCGGACCGGTGGCCGCCGTTCGGGAGCAATCGGCCTTGTATCGTGTGAGTTTTGTGTGTGTTCATCGTGTTCTTCGCGAGGTGTGTGTTCGCTTCCGCTACCTTCTCCCTTTCCCCTCGCTTTCCCATCGATTTTACCACGAGATCCGTGAAGATCGGGCCACCCAAGAGGTTAACCCCTCCATCATCTGGTATCAGCAGCTTTTGGTTGCCACGGATTTCTCATCGATTTGGTCTTTTCCCCATAAATTCGAAAATTCCACCAAAAATAGCCCCAATTCGTGTTTTGGATCGATCTGTGATTTGAGTGCGTTTTGGTAGGTTTTGATCCGTGGATTACTTGCAAAACTTGTTGATCTACCTTCCTTTGCGTTCCCATAGCCTAATTCCTTGATTTCCCCCTTTGATTTGGTGTTTTTCTTAAAGATTTTCGGCCCAAATCGCCCCAAAATCGCGAAAACACGTCAAATCTGGGCGTCCCAGGACCAACCGGTACTACCGGGCTCAAAACCCGGTACTACCGAAACTCCCCGGTACCTAAACGGTACTACCGGGCCTTCGTACAACCGGTACTACCGCCCGGTACTGATCAAAAACAGCAGATTCCCAGATTTTAGCCTCTCACTGTTTTGAGCATAACTTTTGCATTCGAACTCGGATTTTGGTGTTCTTTAGCTCGTTTCGAAGAGGAGAAGGAGCACTACATCATCATCCACATTGTTCATGCTATCTACTCCATCAAAATTCCGTGAGCAAGGCGGAATCCAACAATAAAAGGGTGAAGATCGTCGACGAAAGGTATAAACATTCCGCGACTTCTCCCCACTTGCATTCCTTTGTGAACCCCACTATCTTTGCGAGCAACAAACACCTATTGAGACTAGTTCCTCTTATGATTGCTTGGGCTATGCACATTTGATACCTTGTAGAATTCCGAGCAAACATTGTGAGCGCTATCTCATATAGTTATCTGTATAGTTGTTGGCACAAGGAAGAGGCAAGTGAAAAAGAAAAAGAAAGAAAGAAAAAGAAAAAAAGAAAAAAAAGAAAAAAAAAGTAGAAAAAGAAAAATAAAAGAAAGAAATATACATGTGCCTCATAGAATAGGAAGCGCAAGCTCGATGAACATCATATAGGTGGTACTTATTGTGCATATCTTATAGCCCACCAATTTTGTGCAATCGAACTAGCGTCTCTCCTTGTACTTGTGTGACACGAGCTTATAGTCTTCGCTAGGTAATCATTTGGTTCTTAGCTCACTTTCTCCGTCGCACAAGTCCCATTTATCCCACCGTGTGTGTTTCCTTGTACATATTTCCTATCTTGTGGATTGACTTGTTTGGCTTTGTGATCATTGTGGTTCTTTACTTGCCATTACAACATCTTGATTTCGGATTGGTTCTTAACATGCCACTTTCCATACCTATCCACCATAGGCCTTGTGTGTGTGTTTTTTGGTTAGTAGTTGGTTTTGGTGTTCTGCGTGAACTTCACTTTGCTTGGTTTATTGCTCTCAAGTGTGGCCACTTGCACGATACGATCTTCCAAGGTAAAGTAAGGTTTGACGTTGTATCCCTAACTCCCACTACCACTTCCATATACATCGCTTGGTCTTGTGCATCATGTCTAGGGACTTCGGAACCGAGGATGATATCTATGAAGAATCCATGATGAGCCACCATGACTAAGACTCCACAAGTATAGAGGACATGACGGAGCACAACACCGACAATGGCTCCGCATGCTTTGAGGACACGGAGCACTACACCTCACGACTCCACATGCATGGAAGACATGGAGCTCTACGTCGACAATGGCTCCTCATGCATGGAGACTATGGAGCACTACACCGACAATGGCTCCACATGCTTGGGTGATATGGAGTACTACACCAACAATTACTCCCCAAGCATGGACGACTTCGAGTACGACATCGACGAAGCCTCGCCGAGCATGGAGGACACGGAGAACTTCATCGAGTTTGATGGCTCCTCCACGAGCCATGAAGAATTCCTCCACCACGTGGAGATGGAAGCCTACTACGCCAAGCAAGCGGAGGCGCATCATCAAGATTCCATGACCATCAAGGCCAAGCGTGCCACACCAAAGGGCACCACCTACTTCGATGATCCACCTCCAAGGCGACAAGCGCCACCACCTAGATGGCGTCAAGCTCCACCATCTCCAAGGCGCCAAGCTACATCACCTCCAAGGCGCCAAGCTCCAACTCCTATCCAAACAAGAGTGGCGTCCAAACATCATATACATCAAGAGGTGCCAAGAAACAAGAATCTTCATCGACAAACATCCTCTCATGAGCATCGCCACCATAAAGAGGATACAAGACATCGTCAAAGGCATCTTCGCCACCAAGACGAAGAATTCGTGATGAGCACCAACCATAATGCTCAAGCAAGATCAAGAAGGCACCATAAGCACAAGAAGAGTGCCAAGGCAAATGATCACCATCGTGAGCGTCATGTGGATGACCAAGTGCTTCACCAACATCAACCATCGGCAAGGCACGCCAATGACCTCCGTCGACACCATCATAAGGCACCTTCAACTACTAGCGCCACCACCAAAATGGCACCAAGAGCAAGCCTTCGTCCACGCCATCAAGCTTCAACGCCTACGCTTGACGTCCACGACCTCGCGAACGAGGAAAATGTAGACGTCTACTTCGCCAAGTTGGATAGCATGAGCCTACCTCCACCACTACCACGAGATGGCCACAAAACGATCGAGCATGGGATTTTCCCTTCGACCATGGAGGCGAGCAATGATGCCCATCTTATGGCATCCAACCTTGAAGGCGACAAGTTCAAGAATGGTGAGCATGGGATTTTCTGATAGGGCAAAGGGGTCCGATCTTTCGATGAGATGATGATAATCGATTTGGTGGAGTTCGGGCTTGACGATCCGACTACACGTGCGAACACGAGCGCCAATGCAATCGCTAGGCCAATCTCCTGGAGGTTACCGATCCTGCGGGAACACGATCACCGACGACGAGGGTCTTAATTCCTACCTGAAATCGAGAACAAGAAAGAACCAATATTGCAATCAAGATATTGCGGATTAAGAGGAAAGCTTTATTGAAGAGGTGGGATCCTGAATAGGTGCAAAGTACAAGAGGCCTCTGTGACGCTCGAGCCTTGGCGAAGTTGCGACTATGGCTAACTTAATGTCTAAACAAAATCCGAGTCTATGGGGTCGGCTATGGGGAGTATTTAAGGGCGAAAAGGTGGGGTTTCGGCCAGCCATGGAAGTGGTGGCCGAATCCAACCCTAAAAGTCCTTTTCCCCTCAAATACGGACTCTAAAAAGTGGCTAATTAAAATCCTGCGAAAATTACATGGGCCTGGCCCAAAATAAAGGTGTCGCAGCACCATATTAAGCTATGGACGAATTCGTAAAGTATTGATCTTGAATATTTCGTCCAAGCCTTCTTTCTTCATTATGGAGGCCTCAAAGTTCTGAAATCTTCATCCGTGGCCTTCTCTTGGATCATCACATGCTTGCTGCCATCTCCATGCATGGCCATGCTCCAATGCTTGTCCCTCTCATCCATGCTTGGTCCATCATTCCTAAGAGTAAGAAATACATCTGATTTAGGCAGCATCATATTCTCATGTATGTGAGGAATAGTTCCAAGAAACGAAAGTACCTGATAGTTAAGTTGTTTGGCACGAGATCTTGTGATGGGTCCTTGTATGTGTGTTGCTGTAGGTACAACGGTTGTATCAATAGTAGGGATGTCCACATCATTTTCCCTTCACCAAAGGAGGCGCATGGAGTTGAGGAAACCGAGCCTATCCCCATATGCTTGAGTGATGATGTGGTACCAATCCCATGTGAGTACGAGAGCCACTTAGCCCACTTGAGTGAGAACAAGAGTGCGATGAGTGACTCCACCTTATGTGAGATTGAGTGCTTCCACTTGGAGGGCATGAGCGATAATCCTAGTGAGTTGAGAGTGGTAGTTGATAGGTCAAGTGAGACCATTTCGATTTCTAACAACTTACCCTCTACCTCTAGTGTGTTCTCTTGTGTTATGCTAGGTTCCATGGATGAAGACGCGCCAAGCCATGAAGCAATGATGCCTCAATTGGAGAAGATGTACATGGTGCACGAAGATGATGCTATGCCATGGCTACATCAAGAAGACGAAGTCGTCCACAAGGAGACCACTACTTCCACAACACCCACTTCATATGAGAGGTATGAACAAGGTAACAATAAGGGTGTTGATGATGCCATGATCCCACTAGTGGACATGATGAATTGTGAGGATATGCATGCTATGGATGATACTTGTGACATTACATATGCTTCATCCACTTTCCCATGTGATGCTTTGCCTTTGCATAATATTGATCATGTGGAATTGTTTGATTGCGATATCATTGCCATAAACATGCCATGCTATGCATCTTGTGTGTATCCTCCAGTTGCTTTGGACTTGCCTTGTCATCCTAGTCATTCAATTTCTCCCGTTGCTTGCAATAAGATGAATGCTTGCTATTTCACTCGCTTTGCTTGCAACAATATTGATTATATGCATTATAATGAGATGGCCCCCATAGCTTTCTCAATTTTTGGAGATTTTGATGATTGCCATGATAAGCATGTTCCCCACTTGCATACTCACCATGCATCTATTTCATACTTGATTGACATTAATGGTGATGTGCACAAGAAGAGATACGTCATGATGGATGATGTGTATCTCTACCATGCACACACATTCTTCCTTTGGTGTATGATGTGTGTAGGTAAGACAAGAATGTCAACCTCGGTTGAGCACGAGTTGACAAAAAGAGCTCTAGAGAGCATCCCACAAGTGAGTTCAAGATCGAACCCAACTCTGATACCTTTTGCATGCTTTGCATCTTTCATGTTGGCAAAATGCTCTTTCGTATGGTTTGATTGCAAGCATGTTGATGGTATTATCTCACGTGTTGTTTTTGCTTCTGCTTGGGATACTCATATTCCCATGATATTTGCTTTCGATGATTTGTGTGTGACATCCAACATGTCGAACAATTTCTCTTTCCAATGGTTGGTTTGCACACATAATGATGTTGTTTTGGATATTCCTCCTTTTGTGTTTTTGCCAAATTCTCCTAGTTTTGCATCAAAGATGTTGATCAAATTTCTATTCGATTGCTTTGAATGCCACAATAAGATGTTATATGGAGTTTTTGAGTTCCCACATTTGGATGATTTTGCAACGACTTCCATGCACTTTGACCTTGCATATGCATCCCATTTGCTATACTTGAGTTGTGCTAATCGTGTTGTGAACAAGAATGGACATGCCACAAATAACATGCTCCTCTATCACACACAAACATATGTTGCTTGGTCTTTGTTGTATGAAGGTACAAATGCATACACGTCAACCTCTATGGACCATGTGTTGACAAGAAGAATCGAAGAGAGTTGTTATGGGGTAACCCCTTGGGGTGGCCCGATCTTTCACGAATCTCCACGGGAAACGAGGGAAAGCGGTGGACGGGGGAAGAAGGGATGAACACCACGAACACACGCACACAAATCACGATACACGCCAATAACTCACGCCGGTGGCAACCGGTCCAACATAATCCCTAGGATCGGTGTTGGGCGAAGCTCTCTCTCCACGACCAACAACGGGGGCGAGATGCTTGGTGATATCTTGACGACTTGGGGGCGAGAAACCGAGAACCCAAGGCCTTGTACAACTTGAATGCACTAGGCAAGATCCAAGAGGAGGGTGGATAATAGGGTGCCCCTTGGTAGGAGCATGAGACCAACAGATGAAAGATCCTCAAATGGGTGTCCTTAATCTATTATTATCCAAGTCTAGGGTTTACAATAGAGGGTGGGGGCTATTTATAGGCCAGCCACATAAACAGGGGTAGTTTCGGAATGAAATAGCGAAATATAGTGAGGGGTACAGGGCGGTGGGCCAACTTGACACGATCTGGTCCACGCACGTCTGGTAGTACCGGCCTAGCGACCGGTAGTACCGGTCTCAACCAGTAGTACCGCTTCCGGGGCCGGTAGTACCGCTTGCAGTCCTGGGATCTTCGTTGGCATCGTCAACAGGGAACGGTAGTGGGCGACGGTAGTGCCGCTGACCAGTAGTACCGGGTCCAGATCCGGTAGTACCGCTTGCAGTCCTGGGACTTCTGTCGGCGTCGTCTGTAGGGAGCGGTAGTAGTGGGCGGTAGTGCCACTGGCCGGTAGAACCGGTCGGCGGGTCCGGTAGTACCGCTGGAGACAGAGAGTATTTAGCTTCTTTCGCTGGTGCTCCTCCGTTCACTAGGTCCTTCTCTTCGTACCTGATGATGCACAAGGTATGCGTATGAAGTAGCAGGCCATCCAAGGGTGTATCGAAGTCACACAAGGAAAGGAGCGAATTCACCTTAGCTTGTAGGAGTTTGGCTCGGGCGCGAGTCATGGGTCCACTTGGGGAGCTCGTGGGAGTAGATGTAGTAGCGTTCATAGGACGGGCTCCATCAGCTCCCCCCCCTTGGGAAAGAGTTGTCCTCGATTTTTCAACCTTCTCAACTTCATCTTCTCCATGGTAGGGTGAGAGGTCCTTGACATTGAATGTCGAGCTCACAAGATACTTTGATGTTGGGATATCGATGATGTAGGCGTTGTTGTTGATCCTCTTTAGCACTTTGAATGGTCCATCACCTCTTGGCTTGAGTTTGGAGTCGCGGTCCTTGGGGAAGCGGTCCTTACTCAAGTGTATCCACACAAGGTCGCCTTCCTCGAAGATCATCTCTTCTTGTTCTTGTTTAGCCTTGATGCTTGGCGAAGGACTTGTTGCTCGATTGTAGCTCTTGTGTCTTCATGGAGTTTCTTCATTGTTTGGGCACGCTTGACAACGTCCATATTGGCACGGTCATGAAGCGGAAGTGGAAGGATATCGAGCGTTGTGAGAGGCTCGAAGCCATAGACGATCATGAACGGGCTCCTCATGGTGGTGGAGTGCTTGGCGCGGTTGTAGGCGAACTCGGCGTGTGGAATACATTCCTCCCAATCCATAAGGTTCTTCTTTATCAACACACGTAGAAGTGTGCCAAGGCTTCGATTGACGACCTCGGTTTGTCCATCGGTTTGCAGATGCGAGGCGGACGAGAAGAGGAGCTTGATGCCGAGCTTGGCCATGAGTTTGTCCATCATAGCTTGACGTTGCGGCGTGACGCGGAGATGGTACCGCTTGCGAGGAGCTCATGGATTGAAGAACGGGTCCATGCCGATGCCTTGAAGCGTGACGGCGAGGTGCACTTGATTCACTTGAGGAGTGCCGAGATGAGCTTGATTCGTGCGAGCGTGGCCTTGCTAGTCCATCAATGAGCCGTTGAAGTTTCTCATCCATTGAGGCGAGTGCACGACCAAGAGCTTCGTTTTGATGACCGAGGTTGTGTTGCATGGCATGCATTTGGCCACGGACTTCTTCGAAGCGGTTGTCGATGTTCTTGAATTCCACACGGGCCTCGCTAAATTGTTCATCTTGGCGCCGCTCGAGAGCTTCACAACGATAGTTGAATTCTCCTCGGACCTTCCAATGGTCCCATCTTGTCATGAATTGTGTGTCATCCTCTGGAGGTTGTGGTGGTTGGGATGGCTCTCCATGCCTGTCCATGATGAAAAGCCAACAAGGGTTGTATATGGAGAAAAAGGGTGCGGAGAGTTAGCCTTTTACCTCACCTTGGAGATTATATCAAACCAATTGCCACACAAATGAGCGAAAAGCGTGCAAAGTGAAATGGGCAAGAAACTCACACAAATATGCTACAACTCTCAAAAGCGTTTGGTGGAAGGTTATGATTGTGGAAAACCAAACGAAACGATCCAAGCAAAAGGTTATTGTTCGACGTGGTAAAGAACCAAAGATCAAAAGCAAAAGGATACGATCTACAAAAACACGGAAAACACACACGTGGAGAAAAGCGGGGTTAGCACGACTATGAAAATGAGCACAAAAGGTCCTAACGAAGACTACGCTCGGTTGTCGTGCCAACACAAAGAGAGACCACAACTCGTTTGCCAAAAGAGGATAAGCAATAGATTTGTGCACTTGCCTCGGTGCGCTCTTTCTTCTCTCTTTCTTGGCTTACAAGCTTGGTATGCTCTTTGTATCGGGAGACTATGTATCTTTCTATTTAATCTTTTTCTTTTTCTTTTCCTTTTTTTTGATTCTTTTTCTTTTTCTCTCTTGCTATGCTACTATGTTAGCTTTTGTATTAGGCCTCACACTCTCACTTTCCGAAGGCAAGTGCACAATGCTTAGACAAACACAAAATGAGTTGCTCTCATAGGATAGATACACACAAAGGAAGATATGGGCTGTCAAGGTGGTGCAAGTTATACCTTTGGTATTGTTGACGACTTGCAACCGTTGGTGTGGGTGATGTTCGAATGTCGCGGTGTCGATGAGCGCGGGTGACTTTGATGCGGAAGCTGATGTGAAAATGTCGACAAACACGCGAAACACGAACCAGCGAAGTGGAAAAGTCAGCAAACGAAATTGAGGTGCAAAGGGCAAGGAACCACGGTCAGAGGCGAGCGGTAGTACCGCTGGCAACTTCCGGTAGTACCGGCGAGCGGTAGTACCGCTTGTACTACCGGTAGTACCGGTTACTTGCGGTAGTACCGCTTGCACGGCCGGTAGTACCGCCAGTTACGGGACAGGACGAACTCAACTTGACCAAAATCCTCAAATTCGTGGAGATCTGACCGAAAGGCTGGGCTAGGAACAACAGGGGCTATAGATCGACTCCAAACGCAACAGATCTATGGACCAAAACCACGAAAAACTCACCAAATCCAGAGATCGATCCGAAGGCAAATTGGGGCTCTTTTTGGTGGGATTTTCGATTTTTAAGGGGGATAAAAGAAAAATTGGGGGGAAATTCGTGATCAACCGTGCTCTTGATACCAATATGTTATGGGGTAACCCTGGGGTTGGCCCGATCTTTCACGAATCCCACGAGAAACGAGGGGGAAAGCGGTGGTCGGGGGATAAAATCGAGGGAGGAGATGAAAACCACGAACACACGCAAACCAAAACACGATACACGCCTAGCCCTCATGCCGGTGGCAACCGGTCCAACATAATCGCTAGGATCGGTGTTGGGCGAAGCTCGCTCTCCACGCCAACAACGGGGGACGAGGTGCTTGGTGAGATCTTGACGACTGGGGGGCGAGAAACCGAGAACCCAAGGCTGTTATGGGGTAACCCCTTGGGGTGGCCCGATCTTTCACGAATCTCCGCGGGATCGAGGGGGAAGCGGTAGAAGAGGAAGAGGGACGAAATCCGCGAACACACGCACACAAAGATCCTGATGAACTCACGCACACAAAACACGATACACGCCGGTCCCTCACGCCGGTGGCAACCGGTCCAACATAATCCCTAGGATCAGTGTTTGATAGGGCAAAGGTGTCCGATCTTTTGATGAGATGAAGATAGTCGATTTGGTGGAGTTCGGGCTTGACGATCCGACTACACGTGCGAGCACGAGCGCCAATGCAATCGCTAGGCCAATCTCCTGGAGGTTACCGATCCTCAAGGGAACACGATCACCGACCAGCGAGGGTCTTAATTCCTACCTGAAATCGAGAACAAGTAAGAACCAATATTGCAATCAAGATATTGCGGAATTTAAGAGGAAAGCTTTATTGAAGAGGTGGGATCCTGAATAGGTGCGAAGTACAAGAGGCCTCTGCGACGCTCGAGCCTTGGCGAAGTTGCGACTATGGCTAACTTAATGTCTAAACAAAATCCGAGTCTAGGGGGTCGACTATGGGGAGTATTTAAGGGCGAAAAGGTGGGGTTTCGGCCAGCCATGGAAGTGGTGGCCGAATCCAACCCTAAAAGTCCTTTTCCCTCAAATCTGGACTCTAAAAAGTGGCTAATTAAAATCCTGCGAAAATTACATGGGCCTGGCCCAAAATAAAGTCATGACACCATATTAAGCTATGGACGAATTCGTAAAGTATTGATCTTGAATATTTCGTCCAAGCCTTCTTTTCTTCATTATGGAGGCCTCAAAGTTCTGAAATCTTCATCCGTGGCCTTCTCTTGGATCATCACATGCTTGCTGCCATCTCCATGCAGGGCCATGCTCCAATGCTTGTCCCTCTCATCCATGCTTGGTCCATCATTCCTAAGAGTAAGAAATACATCTGATTTAGGCAGCATCATATTCTCATGTATGTGAGGAATAGTTCCAAGAAACGAAAGTACCTGATAGTTAAGTTGTTTGGCACGAGATCTTGTGATGGGTCCTTGTATGTGTGTTGTTGTAGATACAACGGTTGTATCAATAGTAGGGATGTCCACATCATGCTCCCCTTCTTGAATTGAAGTCGTCCTCGACGCAATCTCATCTTCCTCACCAAAGTAAGGCTTCAAATATGCAATGTTAAACGTAGGACTAACCGTACCAAAGTCTGCAGGCAACTCAAGTTTATATGCATTATCATTTATTTTCTCTAACACCTTAAAGGGACCAGCAGCACGTGGCATTAACTTAGACTTGCGTAAATCAGGAAAACAATCTTTACACAAATGTAACCAAACAAGATCGCCAACATAAAACACAACATGCTTTCTCCCTTTATCCCCAGCAATTTTATACTTAGCATTCATGTGTTCAATGTTATCTTTAGTAGTCTTATGCAAGTTTAATATCATTTCAGCGCGTTGTGTAGCATCCAAATTATGTTGCACCGAAGAAGGTAAAGGCAATAAATCAATAGGTGCACGAGGAACAAAACCATACACAATCTCAAATGGGCACATCTTTGTGGTAGAATGCAACGAACGATTATAAGCAAATTCTATATGAGGTAAACACTCTTCCCACAATTTTAAGTTCTTCTTTAAAACAGCCCGCAACATAGTAGACAAAGTTCTATTTACTACTTCAGTTTGTCCATCAGTTTGGGGATGACATGTAGTACTAAACAGCAATTTAGTCCCCAACTTAGCCCATAAACATCTCCAAAAGTGACTAAGAAATTTAGTATCACGACCAGAAACAATAGTATTTGGCACACCATGCAAACGAACAATTTCACGAAAGAACAAATCAGCAATATGCGCAGCATCATCCGTTTTATGACAAGGAATAAAGTGTGCCATCTTAGAAAACCGATCCACAACAACAAAATACTATCTCTCCCTTACGTGTTCGTGGCAATCCCAAAACAAAGTCCATAGAAATATCCTCCCAAGGAACACTAGGAGCAGGAAGAGGCATATATAAACCATGTGGATTAAGGCGAGACTTAGCTTTTGACAAGTAGTGCAGCGTGCCACAAATCTCTCAACATCTCGACGACACGTGGCCAAAAGAAGTGTGCGAAGAACATCCTCCGTCTTCTTGACACCAAAGTGTCCCATCAATCCTCCTCCATGCGCCTCTGTAACAACAAAAGGCAAACGAACTATGGAATGCATAGTTTGTTAGCACGGAACACAAATCCATCATTGAAGACGAACTTGTTCCAAGTTCTACCATCTCTACAATTCTGCAACACATCTTTAAATTCAGCATCATGCACATATTGTTCCTTAATAGTTTCAATCCAAATATTTTGAAGTCAAGTTGAGATAACAAAGCATAACGGTAGCGACAAAGCATCAGCAATAATATTATCTTTACCCTTTTGTGTTTGATAACATAAGGAAAAGACTCAATAAATTCAACCCACTTTGCATGACGATTCAACTTAGCTTGACTACGAATATGCTTCAAAGATTCATGATCAGAATGAATAACAAATTCCTTAGGCCATAGATAATGTTGCCAAGTTTTTAATGTCCGAACCAACGCATATAATTCTTTATCATAAGTAGAATAGTTCAGACTAGCCCCACTTAATTTCTCGCTAAAATATGCAACAGGTTTTCCCTCTTGTAATAACACCCCTCCCAAACCAATTCCACTAGCATCACATTCAAGCTCAAAAGTCTTAGTAAAATCAGGAAGTTGGAGTAAGGGAGCATGTGTTAGCTAATCTTTCAATATGACGAAGGCCTGTTGTTGTGCATCACCCCAAACAAAGGGCACATCCTTCTTGGTAAGCTCATTCAGCGGCAATTGATCCAAAGTCTTTGACAAAGCGCCTATAAAAACCAGCGAGGCCAAGAAAACTCCTCACTTGTGTGACCGTCTTGGGCTGCGGCCAATTCTCAATAGCTTCAATCTTGGCTGGATCCACTTCAATACCCTGTGATGTAACAACATAGCCAAGAAACGCAACTCGATTGGTGCAAAAGGTGCACTTCTCAAGGTTACCAAACAAACGTGCATCACGCAAAGCATTGAAAACAGCACGTAAATGGTCCAAATGATCCTCTAAAGATTTGCTATAAATCAGAATATCATCAAAGTAGACTACCACAAAACGTCCAATGAAAGCACGTAAAACTTCGTTCATTAATCGCATGAAAGTGCTAGGTGCATTAGTTAAACCAAACGGCATTACTAACCACTCATATAAACCGAACTTAGTTTTAAATGCTGTTTTCCATTCATCTCCTAATTTCATACGAATCTGGTGGTAACCACTACGTAAATCAACTTTAGAAAACATGGTAGAGCCACTCAATTCATCAAGCATGTCATCTAAACGTGGAATAGGATGACGATATCGAATAGTAATATTATTGATAGCTCTACAATCAGTACACATGCGCGAAGAACCATCTTTCTTAGGTACCAAAATAATAGGAACATCACAAGGGCTAAGGGACTCACGAATATGATCTCTGTCGAGTAGTTCCTGAATTTGGCGTTGTATCTCCTTTGTCTCCTCTGGATTGGTTCTATATGGCGCGCGGTTGGGCAACGTGGCACCAGGAATTAGATCAATTTGGTGCTCAATTCCTCTAATAGGAGGTAGTCCTGGTGGCAACTCAGCGGGAAAGACGTCCTCATATTCCTGCAAAAGGTTAGCAACAGTGGGTGGCAAAGAAGGAGGCATATCCTCAAATGAAAACAAAACCTCTTTGCAGACAATTGCATAACATTGAGTACTGTTTACATCTAGTTCAGCAATATCAATTTTATTTGCAAGCATACATGGACTCTTCAAACGAATTTCAGTAGCATGTGTAGAATCAGATTTAGTGTTCTTTGGTGGTATAAAATCTGCAGCAACAATCTGATTCTCACTTTTATTTTTCTCCTCAGTTTTAGCTCTACTAGCTCTAGCAAGATCATCTTTTAAAATCTGTTCGGGAGTCATAGGTTTTAGACCAATTTTCTTTCCATCATGCATAAGAGAATAGTGATTAGTTTTTCCATTATGAACAGATTCTCTATCAAATTGCCATGGTCTACCAAGAAACAAAGAACAAGCTTGCATAGGTACAACATCACAATCAACAAAATCAGAATATGTACCAATAGTAAAATGCACGCGTACCGTTCTTGTTACCTTGATCTTGCGAGAACTCTCAAACCATTGGATGTAATATGAATGTGGGCGTTGTCTTGTTGGAAGCACAAGCTTCTCTACCATGTCCACACTGGCCAGATTATTACAACTCCCTCCATCAATGATGATCCGTATAGCTCTTTCCTTGACAACACCACGTGTTTGGAACAGGTTGTGGCGTTGATCTTGCTCAGATTTGCTCAATTGCACACTCGACACACGTTGTGTAATTAAGCTCTTGTATTGATCAGCAGCTTCAGCTCCCATTACCTCTGGCTCTTCATCAGCATCAGAATTGTCTCCATCGCGCGAAATAAGGGCTAGTGTATCTTCATCAAAGTCACTCGCTGAATCATATTGACCATCTTTCCGCACCATCATCACACGTTGTGTTGTGCATTGTCTCTCAACATGACCAAAACCCCAGCACTTGCGGCATTGTATATCCTTTGTCTTGCCCGTGGAAGCCATAGAAGATGCACTACTGACGAAGCATTGGATGATGGTGGAGGAGCAGCTGGAAATCTTGTGGTGGCCTTGGATGTGGTAGTAGCTGGTGGCGAATCACGAGGAGGCGCTGATTGTCGGGATGTCCAAGAGGATGTGCGACCTGCAGAATTATTA
The DNA here is from genome assembly GCA_023614405.1 of Avena insularis. Classification (NCBI taxonomy): domain Eukaryota; kingdom Viridiplantae; phylum Streptophyta; class Magnoliopsida; order Poales; family Poaceae; genus Avena; species Avena insularis. Next base: position 614,526 of record JAJUPC010000159.1, on the reverse strand, counting down.
GTCCTCCTCCATGGTGTTTGGCGATCCTGCACTTCACGTTCAGCTTTGCAAGCAAGATGAAACAAACGAGTGATAGAATTATATTCCTTATAATCTAATATGTGTTGAATGTCCTTGTTTAATCCACCAAAGAAACGTGCAAGCATTTGTTCATTAGATTCAACAAGACCACACCGAACCATCCCCGTTTGCAATTCCTGATAATACTCTTCTACAGAATTTTTCCCTTGCTCTAAACGTGTCAGATTCTTTAGTAAATCACGTTGATAAGTGGGAGGTACAAAACAAACACGCATAGCAGTTTTTAGAGCAGTCCAAGTACTAGGAATAGTAGTAGATTTAAACGACAATACTCAGACCACCAAAGGGAAGCAAATTTAGTAAATTCACATGTAGTAGCACTAACACGCATATTCTCAGGATATTTTAAACATGTAAAACGTTGTTTGACTTCCATCTCCCATGTAAGATATGCATCAGGATTATATTTACCCTCAAAAGGTGGAATATTCAATTTAAGCTTAGCAACATGCTCATCATCACGTACCGGTGGTCGGGCGTTGCGGTGGTGATGTCGGGGACGTCCAGCAGGTACATGTGGAGGTTGTTCAACCTCCTCGTCAAAATCGTCGTCGTCGTGGTCGTAGTAGTACCCGTGGTCTGTCCCCAACGTCGCAGCAGCCGCGGCGGAAGTCTGAGGTGCGCCACCGCAACGTGTGCCGCGATCTGTTCAAAAGCTCCTTGAACTGAGCGTCAAGCTTGGCGTTGAAGGACTTCTCGAGCCCTCGATCTTGTCCACGGCGTTGGAGAGCTTGGTGTCAAACTCCCCTAGGCGTGTATCCACGTCTTCAGCGCGACTGACCAAGAGCGCGGAGAAGTGGGCATGTAGTTCTTCGTTCGTCATTGTGGCAGGGTTCCGCGAAGTATCTGTCATGGTTAGTCCTTTAAAAAGCACAGGTATATACTACGGAAATAGGGTGGAAGGCACGCGTAATCCGTCAAGCAATATACGAAGCTCTTACAAGTTCTTACCAAACAGCAGGAAAGGCGATGTGCAACCGCGAGGATCAGTGGGTCAGATATTGAACCAAGCGATTACGGTCGAGACACCGCACGTGGAGAATATCTGTGGAGCTCTGGGAAGGCTTAGCAAAAGGGGGTTAGCAATTATCAAAACAGCAATGCAAAAGTTGAAAGAATGCTCAACGACGGTACTGTGCTGGTCCTAGGCTAGACCGTACTAGAGACGCGAGCCTAGATCACCAACGATGTCACGACGCGGCACAACAAGCACTGTATGATGATATGGCACCCTGAAAAGCGAACCGAGAGGTGGAAAATCACTATGATGGCGAGTTGCTAAAACTGATCTACGGGGTCTAAAAATAGGGTAGCCCCAAAAAAAAATTCGAATTTTTTTTTGCTCCGGAAAGCGCGCAGGCGCCAAAAAAATGTTGCTATAACGGCCGATGGAGAAAAGTGATCCCCGAGGTCGAAAAACAGTATAGCCAGAAAAAAATTTTGGAGGCGGTTCCAGACTTTTTTTTTTTGCTCTCCTTCTGGACTTACGACAGAACTCTTAGCTCGACACGGACTTTAGCTGAACACGGAAACAACAAAGAAGGAAAGTAAAAAGAAATAACTAGGAAACGACAACTCTACTCGGACTCGTACCACGGCAGGAAAACTAATCGGATCTGTGTTGCGGTAGGAAGGCGGTGGCGGAGTATTAGGGTTTATGGTGGCAGGGTATATGGTGGCGGAATATGGTGGCGGTGATCGGCGAGTGTGGCGGTGACTATTATGATCAGAACTCGAAACTCTAAGGGACGAGACACTAAGACCAGTAACTCGACGCGACGATGTAGACCCAAATTCAACAATGCAAAAACTGAAAAGATAATGCGAGGCGTAGATTGGTTATAGGATGGATCTAAACTCTAACTGTGTTTTTGGCTTTTTCGTGGGTTATAGGTAAAAATAGATCTAATCTACGAAAACAGAATAGGTGCGAAGAGGTGGGATCAGCCTGACCAGCGAGGGTCTTAATTCCTACCTGAAATCGAGAACAAGTAAGAACCAATATTGCAATCAAGATATTGCGGAATTTAAGAGGAAAGCTTTATTGAAGAGGTGGGATCCTGAATAGGTCTAAGTACAAGAGGCCTCTATGACGCTCGAGCCTTGGCGAAGTTGCGACTATGGCTAACTTAATGTCTAAACAAAATCCGAGTCTAGGGGGTCGACTATGGGGAGTATTTAAGGGCGAAAAGGTGGGGTTTCGGCCAGCCATGGAAGTGGCGGCCGTTCCAACCCTAAAAGTCCTTTTCCCCTCAAATACGGACTCTAAAAAGTGGCTAATTAAAATCCTGCGAAAATTACATGGGCCTGGCCCAAAATAAAGCTGTCGCAGCACCATATTAAGCTATGGACGAATTCGTAAAGTATTGATCTTGAATATTTCGTCCAAGCCTTCTTTTCTTCATTATGGAGGCCTCAAAGTTCTAAAATCTTCATCCGTGGCCTTCTCTTGGATCATCACATGCTTGCTGCCATCTCCATGCATGGCCATGCTCCAATGCTTGTCCCTCTCATCCATGCTTGGTCCATCATTCCTAAGAGTAAGAAATACATCTGATTTAGGCAGCATCATATTCTCATGTATGTGAGGAATAGTTCCAAGAAACGAAAGTACCTGATAGTTAAGTTGTTTGGCACGAGATCTTGTGATGGGTCCTTGTATGTGTGTTGTTGTAGGTACAACGGTTGTATGAATAGTAGGGATGTCCACATCAGTGTTGGGCGAAGCTCTCTCTCCACGCCAACAACGGGGGACGAGGTGCTTGGTGAGATCTTGACGTCTTGGGGGCGAGAAACCGAGAACCCAAGGCCTTGTACAACTTGAACGCACTAGGCAAGATCCAAGAGGAGGGTGGACAATAGGTGCTCCTTGGTAGGAGCATGAGACCAATAGATTAAAAGATCCACAAGGGGTGTCTTAATCTATCATTATCCAAGTCTAGGGTTTACATATGAGGGGTGGGGCTATATATAGGCCAACCACATAAACAGTAGTTCTGGAAAAAAACTAGAAGATTGGCGCGAAATTGGGGGATACATGGGCCAGGCCCAAAAGGCTTTAACACGCCAGGCGTCGGTCGGTCCGGAGACTCCTCTGGCGGAGACTCGTCAATCTCGGACCCGTCTCAGGAGGGTATCGAGCCTGCTTGAGTCTTCGGTGTGGACCGGAGGAAGGTCCAGAGACTCCGGTGTAGGAGACCGGAGACTCCGGTGTGCAGCGCTCCAGCGGCTTCTTTTCCTGGTCCTGCTTCCTTGGTGGCTTGGTGTGGTGGTGTTGCTTCATATCTGAGGATACACAACGTAGATGCATGAAGTAGCAAGCCATCCAAAGGTAGTCCAAAATCACATGAGGAAAGGAGCGAGTTAACCTTGGCTTGTAGGATCTTGGCACGGGCGCGAGTCATTGGTCCACTTGGGGGACTAGGTGTTGTAGATGGAGGTGCGTCCATAGGACGGGCTGCATCAGCTCCCCCCCTTGGGAAAGAGTCGTCCTCGACTCTTCAACCTTCTCAACTTCATCTTCGCCATGGTAAGGTGATAGGTCCTTGACATTGAATGTCGGGCTCACAAGATACTTGGATGTTGGGATATCTATGATGTAGGCATTGTTGTTGATCCTTTTTAGCACTTTGAAGGGTCCATCACCTCTTGGCTTTAGTTTGGAGTCGCGGTCCTTGGGGAAGCGGTCTTTACTCAAGTGTATCCACACAAGGTCGCCTTCTTCGAAGATCATCTCTTTCTTGTTCTTGTTTAGCTGTGATGCTTTGATGGAGGGGTTAACCTCTTGGGTGCCCGATCTTCACGGATCTCATGGTCAAATCGATGGGAAAGCGAGGGGAAAGGGAGAAGGTAGCGGAAGCAAACACACACCTCGCGAAGAACACGATGAACACACGCAAAACTCACACGATACAAGGCCGATTGCTCCCGAACTGCGGCCACCGGTCCGATAGAATCCTCGCAAGGAAAGATCGGTCAACGTGCTCCCTCAAATCCACATCGGAGAGGGAAGAACACCTTGGGGAGGGTCTTGAAAACTTGGAGACGAGACGTCGAACTCCAATGCCTTGTTCAACGATAGATGCGTGATGCAAAGTCCAATCGAGGTTGGTGACGATAGTCGGTCCCCTTGGTAAAGGGGATGAGGCAAAACTAGAGATTCCACAATGGGGGTTGTCTTTAGTCTATCATCTATGCCTAAGCGATACATGAGGGGTGGGGGCTCTATTTATAGGCCAGCCACAAGGATAAAACTAGGGTTTGGACGAGATAGAGGGGTACATGGGCCAAAGGCCTAGCTGGCGGCGCGCAGGCCCATCGTGCAGGCCGGAGACTCTGGTGTGGGGGTCCGGAGACTCCGGTCTAGGCCGGAGACTCCGGTCAGTCTCCGGTGTCGTGTCCGGAGTGGCGTCCTGACTGTCCTCGGGCGGTTGCTGGGGTCGGTCTGGAGGTAGGTCCGGAGACTCCGGTGTAGCAGGACCGGAGACTCCGGTGTAGCAGGACCGAAGACTCCGGTAGGTGACCGGAGACTCCGGTGGTTTAGCCGTGGCTTCTTCCGTCTCCTCTTCCAAGCCTCCGTCTTGTCGGGCTTGATGTCCCGGGCTTCCTCCCTTGCCTCCGTACTTGTCGGTGTGAACCTATCATGCATATGTGACGGAGTATGAAGTAGCATACCATTCAATAGGGTAGGAAGTGGGCGCATAGAGAACGGATTCACCTTTGGAGTCCATGACGACTTGGCGTAAGTTGGAGACCATGATGTGGTAACGACCGTAGGTCGGGCTACATCAGCTCCCCCCCTTCAAAAAGAGTCGTCCTCGACTCTCCATGTTCATCACGAAGTAGAAGAGGCCGAAGGACATCCTTGATCCTGGGGTTCACCATATAGTCGTCCTCGGGAAGATTGACTTGACAACACTTCAATGTTCCTTCACCTTCCTTGAAGCCTACAAAGCTCACAACAAAAGCAAAGCAACACTCAAAGCGTAGCCAATTCATGAAGATTATTTCATGAGTCCTCAAGTAGAAGGAAGTCACCTTATCTTGTAGAGATAGCTCGATGAAGGGTAGCCATAGGTAACTCTCTTCGGTTCTTGTCAACATATAGTCCATAGAGGTTGACGTGTATGCATTTGTACCTTCATACAACAAAGACCAAGCAAAATATTTTCGTGCGTGATAGAGGAGCATGTCAAATGTGGCATGTCCATTCTTGTTCACAACACTATTAGCACAATACAATGATAGCAAATGGAATGCATATGCAAGGTCAAAGTGCATGGAAATCGTTTGAACATCATCCAAATGTGGAAACTCAAAAACTCCATATAATGTCTTAGTGTGGCACTCAAAGCAATCGAATAGAAATTTGATCAACATCTTTGATGCAAAGTTAGGAGAATTTGGCAAAAACACACTAGGAAGAATGTCCAAAGAAACATCATTAGGTGTGCAAACCAACCATTGGAAAGAGAAATTGTTCAACATGTTGGATGTCACACACAAATCATCACAAGAAAATTTCATGGGAGTATGGGTATCCCAAGTGGAAGCAAAAACGGCATGTTTGCAAACAAACTAAATGAAAGAGAAAGTGATCCTTATGTTTGTTGCAACAACAAGACGAGATTCTTGGAAGCTCTCATGACAATACATGCTCTTAATGGGAATGTGGTTGCACACAAAACATCGGAAAGAGGAAATGTTAAACATTTTTGTTGCAACACACAAAGCATCATTATCTAAAAGCAGAGAAACATGATTGTCATAAGGTGAGATAATACCATTAACATGTTTGCAATCAAACCATATGAAGGAGCAATTTGCCAACATGAAAGATGCAAAGCATGCAAAAGGTATCAGAGCTGGGTTCGATCTTGAACTCACTTGTGGGATGCTCTCAAGAGCTCTTTTTGTCAACTCGTGCTCAACCGAGGTTGACATGATAGTGCGGGTACCTACACACATCATACACAAAAGGAAGAACGTGTGTGCATGGTAGAGATACACATCATCCATCATGACGTATCTCTTCTTGTGCACATCACCATTAATGTCAATCAAGTATGAAATAGGTGCATGGTGAATATGCAAGTGGGGAACATGCTTATCATGGTAATCATCAAAATCTCCAAAAATTGAGAAAGCTATGGGGGCCATCTCATTATAACGCATATGATCAATGTTGTTGCAAGCAAAACAAGTGAAATAGCAAGCATTCATCTTATTGCAAGCAACGGGAGAAATTGAATGACTAGCATGACAAAGCAAGTCTAAAGCAATTGGAGGAGACACACAAGATGCATAGCATGGCATGTTTATGGCAATGGTATCGCAATCAAACAATTCCACATGAGCAATATTATGCAAAGGCAAAGCATCACATGGGAATATGAATGAAGCATATGTAATGTCACAAGTATCATCCATAGCATGCATATCCTCACAATTCATCATGTCCACTAGTGGGATAATGGCATCATCAACACCCTTATTGTTACCTTGTTCATACCTCTCATATGAAGTGGGTGTTGTGGAAGTAGTGGCCTCCTTGTGGACGACTTCGTCTTCTTGATGTAGCCATGGCATAACATCATCTTCGTGCACCATGTACATCTTCTCCAATTGAGGCATCATTGCTTGATGGCTTGGCGCGTCTTCATCCATGGAACCTAGCACAACATAAGAGAACACAATAGAGGTAGAGGGTAAGTTGTTAGAAATAGAAATGGTCTCACTTGACCTATCAACTACCACTCTCAACACACTCGACGTATCACTCATGCCCTCAAAGTGGAAGCACTCAATCTCACATAAGGTGGAGTCACTCATCTCACTCTTGTTCTCACTCAAGTGGGCTAAGTGGCTCTCATACTCACATGGGATTGGTACCACATCATCACTCAAGCATATGGGGGTAGGCTCGGTTTCCACAACTCCATGCGCCTCCGTTGGTGAAGGGAAAATCCCATGCTCACCATTCTTGACCTTGTCGCCTTCAAGGTTGGATGCCATAAGGTGGGCATCATCGCTCTCCTCCATGGTCGAAGGGAAAATCCCATGCTCGAACGTCTTGTGGCCATCTCGTACTAGTGGTGGAGGTAGGCTCATGCTATCCAACTTGGCGAAGTAGAGGTCTACATTTTCCTCGTTGGCGAGGTCGTGGAAGTCAAGCGTAGGCATTGAAGCTTGATGGCGTGGAGGAAGGCTTGCTCTTGGTGCCATTGTTGTGGTGGCATGCGTAGTTGAAGGTGCCCTATGATGGTGTCGACGGAGGTCATTGGCGTGCCTTGCCGATGGTTGATGTTGGTGAAGCACTTGGTCATCCACATGACGCTCACAACGGTGATCATTTGCCTTGGCACTCTTCTTGTGCTTGTGGTGCCTTCTTGATCTTGCTTGAGCATTATGGTTGGTGCTCATCACGAATTCTTCGTCTTTATGGCGAAGATGCCTTTGACGATGTCTTGATCCTCTTTATGGTGGCGATGCTCATGAGAGGATGTTTGTCGATGAAGATTCTTGTTTCTTGGCGCCTCTTGATGTTTGGACGCCACTCTTATTGGGATAGGAGGTGGAGCTTGGTGCCTTGGAGGTGATGGAGCTTGGCGCCTTGGAGATGGTGGAGCTTGACGCCAACTAGGTGGTGGCACTTGATGCCGTGTCGATGGTGGCGCTTGTCGCCTTGGAGGTGGATCATCGAAGTAGGTGGTGCCCTTTGGTGTGGCACGCTTGGCCTTGAAGATCATGGATTCTTGATGATGCGCCTCCTCTTGCTTGGCGTAGTAGGCTTCCATCTCCACGTGGTGGAGGAATTCTTCATGGCTCGCGGAGGAGCCATCAAACTCGATGAAGTTCTCTGTGTCCTCCATGCTCGGCGAGGCATCGTTGATGTCGTACTCGAAGTCGTCCATGCTTGGGGAGTAATTGTTGGTGTAGTACTCCGTATCACCCAAGCATGTGGAGCCATTGTCGGTGTAGAGCTCCAAGTCTTCCATGCTTGAGGAGCCATAGTTGATGTCATGCTCCATGTATTCCATGCATGTGGAGCCGTTGTCGATGTAGTGCTCCGGGTCCTCAAAGCATGCGGAGCCATTGTCGGTGTTGTGCTCCGTCATGTCCTCTATACTTGTGGAGTCATAGTCATGGTGGCTCATCATGGATTCTTCATAGATATCATCCTCGGTTCCGGAGTCCCTGGACATGATGCACAAGACCAAGCGGTGTATATGGAAGTGGTAGTGGGAGTTAGGGATACAACGTCAAACCTTACTTTACCTTGGAAGATCGTATCGTACAAGTGGCCACACTTGAGAGCAATAAACTAAGCAAAGTGAAGTTCACGCGGAACACCAAAACCAACTACTAACCAAAAACACACACACACAAGGCCTATGGTGGATAGGTATGAAAAGTGGCATGTCAAGAACCAATCCGAAATCAAGATGTTGTATTGGCAAGTAAAGAACCACAATGATCACAAAGCAAACAAGTCAATCCACAAGATAGGAAATATGTACAAGGAAACACACACGGTGGGATAAATGGGACTTGTGCGACGGAGAAAGTGAGCTAAGAACCAAATGATTACCTAGCGAAGACTATAAGCTCGTGTCACACAAGTACAAGGAGAGACGCTAGTTCGATTGCAATTAATTGGTGGGCTACAAGATATGCACAATAAGTACCACCTATATGATGTTCATCGAGCTTGCGCTTCCTATTCTATGAGGCACTTGTATATTTCTTTCTTTTTCTCTTTCTTTTTCTTTTTCTATTTTTTTTCTCTTTTTCTTCTTTTTCTTTTTCACTTGCCTCTTCCTTGTGCCAACAACTATACAAGATAACTATATGAGATAGCGCTCACAACTGTTGCTCGGAATCTACAAGGTATCAAATGTGCATAGCCCAAGCAATCATAACAGGAACTAGTCTCGATAGGTGTTTGTTGCTCGCAAAGATAGTGGGGTTCACAAAGGAATGCAAGTGGGGAGAAGTCGCGGAATGTTATACCTTTCGTCGACGAGCTTCACCCTTTATTGTTGGCTTCCGCCTTGCTCACGGAATTTGGATGGAGTAGATAGCATGAACAACGCAGATGATGATGTAGTGCTCCTTCTCCTCTTCGAAACGAGCTAAAGAACACCAAAATCCGAGTTGAAATGCAAAAGTTATGCTCAAAACCGTGCTGCAGTTTTTCTGTCTGCAGGGAGGGGCGGAGACTCCGGTCTGGAGCCCAAAAAGTCCGGAGACTCCGGTCTAGGCCGGAGACTCCGGTCCGGGAGATTCCAGAGCGTCCAGAACTCGAACGGGACGCGTTTTGGGCGGAAAAACTCGAACCAAAACCTCAGATTGATGGGGGAAATCAAGGAATTAGGCCATTGGAACGCAGGGGAAGGTAGATCAACTAGTTTAGCAAGTAATCCACGGATCAAAACCTACCAAAACTCACTCAAATCACAGATCGATCCAAAACATGAATTGGGGCTGTTTTTGGTGGAATTTTCGAATTTATGGGGAAAATACCAAATCGAAGAGAAATCCGTGGCAACCAAAAGCTGCTGATACCAGATGATGGAGGGGTTAACCTCTTGGGTGCCCGATCTTCACAGATCTCGTGGTCAAATCGATGGGAAAGCGAGGGAAAGGAGAAGGTAGCGAACACACACCTCGCAAAGAACACGATGAACACGCATAAAACTCACACGATACAAGGCCGTTTGCTCCCGAGCAGCGCCACCGGTCCGATAGAATCCTCGCAAGGAAAGATCGGTCAACGTGCTCTCTCAAATCCACATCGGAGAGGGAAGAACACCTTGGGGAGGTCTTGACAACTTGGAGCAGACGTCGAACTCCAAGGCCTTGTTCAACGATGGATGCGTGATGCAAAGTCCAATCGAGGTTGGTGACGATAGTCGGTCCCCTTGGTAAAGGGGATGAGGCAAAACTAGAGATTCCACAATGGGGGTTGTCTTTAGTCTATCATCTATGCCTAAGGGATACATGAAGGGGTGGGGGCTCTATTTATAGGCCAGCCACATAAACAGGGGTAGTTTGGGGATAAAACTAGGGTTTGGACGAGATAGAGGGTACATGGGCCAAAGGCCCACTGGCGCGTTGTGAGCCCATCGTGCAGGCCGGAGACTCCGTGTGGGGGTCCGGAGACTTGGTCTAGGCCGAGATTCAGTCTGTCTCCGTGTCGTCTCGGAGTGGTGTTCGACTCCTCGGGCGGTTCTTTGGGGTCCGGAGACTCGGTGTAGCAGACCGGAGACTCGGTGTAGGAGACTCCGGTGGTTCAGCCGTCTCCTCTTCCAAGCCTCCGTCTTGTCGGGCTTGATGTCCCGGGCTTCTTCCCTTGCCTCCGTACTTGTCGGTGTGAACCTATCATGCATATGTGACGGAGTATGAAGTAGCATACCATTCAATAGGGTAGGAAGTGGGCGCGCATAGAGGAACGGATTCACCTTTGGAGTCCATGACGACTTGGCGTAAGTTGGAGACCAAGATGTGGTAACGACCATAGGTCGGGCTACATCATGCTTGGCGAAGGACTTGTTTCTCGATCGTAGCTCTTGTGTCTTCATGGAGTTTCTTCATTGTTTGGGCACGCTTGACCACGTCCATATTGGCACGTTCATGAAGAGGTAGAGGAAGAATATCGAGCGTGGTGAGGGGCTCGAAGCCATAGACGATCATGAACGGGCTCCTCATGGTGGTGGAGTGCTTGGCATGTGGAATACATTCCTCCCAGTCTTTAAGGTTCTTCTTTATCAACACCCGGAGGAGTGTGCCAAGACTTCGATTGACAACCTCGGTTTGTCCATCGGTTTGAGGATGCGAGGTGGGCGAGAAGAGGAGCTTGATGCCGAGCTTGGCCATGAGAGTCTTCCAGAAGTAGCTCATGAATTTTACGTCGCGGTCGGAGACGATTGTTCTTGGTACACCGTAGCCAATTATTTCTGAAAAACAAATTTGCTACATGTGAAGCATCATCGGTCTTATGGCACGGAATGAAATGTGCCATTTTTGAAAAGCGATCCACTACTACAAATATAGAATCATGACCATGTTTAGATCTAGGCAAGCCTAACACAAAGTCCATGCTAATGTCCGACCAAGGTGCATGAGGAATAGGCAATGGCATATAAAGACCAAAGGGGTTGGACTTAGACTTAGCTTGGATACATGTAGTGCATCGTTGGACGTGGCGCTCCACGTCGCGCTTCATCTTTGGCCAAAAGTAGTGAGTGGAGAGCATGTCATAAGTCTTGTCACGGCCAAAGTGACCCATAAGGCCTCCACCATGGGACTCTTGAAGAAGCAAAAGTTGGAGAGACGATTTGAATGCAAAGTTTGTTTTGTTTGAAAAAAAACCCTTATGCAAATAGAAATCATCAATCCCTTTGTGTATTGAACATGTTGCAAAAATTGGTCCAAAGAAAGGGTCGGACGCGTACAAAGATTTGATGTCATCAAGACCCAAGACATTTACTTCGAGTCGTGTAAGAAGGCTTGTGTTTTGCGAGACAAGGCGTCCGCTACCACATTTTATTTGCCCTTCTTGTATTTGACAATGTAAGGAAACGACTCCATGAACTCAACCCATTTTGCGTGCCTTTTACTCAAGTTGGCTTGGCCCTTAAGATACTTCAACGACTCATGGTCGGAATGGATGATAAATTCTTTGGGCCAAAGATAGTGTTGCCACACTTGAAGGACTCGAACCAAGGCAAAAAGTTCTTTGTCATAAATGGGATAGTTGAGGCGTGCGCCATCAAGTTTCTCACTATGGTAAGCAATAGGACGCCCATTTTGCATAAGGACGCCACCAATGCCAATACCACTAGCGTCACATTCAATCTCAAAGTCTTTCACAAAGCGACGGTAAAAGCCAGCCAACCCATGAAAACTTCGAAGTTCACTAACATTTGTAGGGATGGGCCAATCTCGTATGTCCTTGACTTTTGAGACATCAACTTCAATGCCATTGGAAGACACAACAAAACCAAGGAAAATCAGCTTGTCTTTTGCAAAAGTGCACTTTGGGAGATTAGGGTAAAGCTTTTCATGACGAAGGATTTGAAGGACCTCCTTAACGTGAGTAACATGCTCCTCCAGTGACTTGCTATAGACAAGGATGTCATCAAAGTAAACAACTACACTCTTCCCAATGAGAGATCGCAAAATATGGTTCATGAGGCGCATGAAGGTAGATGGAGCATTTGATAAGCCAAAAGGCATAACCAACCATTCATAGAGACCAAGCTTGGTCTTGAAGGCGGTTTTCCACTCATCACCTTCGGCCATGCGAATTTGATGGTAACCACTACGAAGATCAATTTTCGAAAATATAGTGGCTCCACATAACTCATCAAGCATGTCATCAAGACGCGGTATAGGATGTCGATAACGCACGGTGATAGCATTGATTGGACGGCAGTCCATGCATAACCGCAACGTATCATCCGTTTTTGGGACTAGAATCACGGGAACCGCGCTTGGACTAGTGCTTACTTGGATCAAACCTTTGGAGACGAGTTGGTTGATTTGTCGTTCTATCTCCTTCGTCTCTTCCGGGTTAAGTGTAACACGCGCGGTTTGGTAGTGGGGCGGGGTATGAGGTCGATGTGCTCGATTCCACGAAGAGGAGGTAGTCCATGAGGAAGCTCTTCGGGAAATACATCTTGGAATTCCAGCAAAACAGCCATCAAAGAAGGAGGAACATTTGTCAAGTCATTAGTTCCTTGCGCTAGTCCCTTGCATACAAGGACATAGTGCAAAATGGATGGGTTGTTCCGCACTTCTCTCATCTCACTTTTGGTGGCAAGAAGAACACTCTTAGTTTTTCCACTCGAGTTTGGCTTGTGGCACTCACTCACTATAGTGTGGTTCTCTCGCTCACCACTCTTCTCACAAGATGGTTTTGTGTATTGCGCCCTCGCTAAAGCCTTTGCATTGTCCGCAATTATTTGGCTAGGAGTCATTGGTTGCAACACACAAGTTTTGTCAAGCCATCTGAAGGTATAAGTGTTTGAGTGACCATTATGCAAAGCACGCTTGTCAAATTGCCACGGCCTGCCTAAAAGCATATGGCAAACCGTCATTGGGACCACGTCACATTCCACCGTGTCCTTGTATGGTCCAATTGAGAACGTTACCGAGACGGTGTGCTTGATCTTGACGGATCCTTGGTCACTTAGCCATTGGATATGGTAGCGGTGTTTATGCGGATGGAGGGTGAGGTTGAGTTTCTCACACAATTCCGTGCTTGCAAGATTGTGGCAACTCCATCGATGACAACTTTGATGGACCTTGTTATGGGGTAACCCCGGGGTTGGCCCGATCTTTCACGAATTCCACGAGGAACGAGGGGGAAAGCGGTGGTCGGGGGATGAAATCGAGGGAGGAGATGAAAACCACGAACACACGCAAACCAAAACACGATACACGCCTATCCCTCACACCGGTGGCAACCGGTCCAACATAATCCCTAGGATCGGTGTTGGGCGAAGCTCGCTCTCCACACCAACAACGGGGTATGAGGTGCTTGGTGAGATCTTGACGACTTGGGGGCGAGAAACCGAGAACCCAAGGCCTTGTACATCTTGAACGCACTAGGCAAGATCCAAGAGGAGGGTGGACAATAGGTGCTCCTTATCAAGGAGCATGAGACCAATAGATTAAAAGATCCACAAGGGGTGTCTTAATCTATCATTATCCAAGTCTAGGGTTTACATTTGAGGGGTGGGGCTATATATAGGCCAACCACATAAACAGGGGTAGTTCTGGAATAAAACTGGAAGTTTGGGCGAAATTGGGGGTTACATGGGCCAGGCCCAAAAGGCTTTAACATGCCTGGTGTCGGTTGGTCCGAAGACTCCGGTCTGGGGTCCGGAGACTCCGGTCTGGGCCGGAGACTCCGGTCAATCTCCGGACCCGTCTCCGGAGGGGGTATCAGACTGTCCTGGGCTTGGTTCCTGGGGCCGGACCGGAGGAAGGTCCGGAGACTCCGGTCTACACCGGAGACTCCGGTGTGCAGAGCTCCAGCAGCTTCTTCTCCTGGTCCTGCTTCCTTGGTGGCTTGGTGTGGTGGTGCTGCTTCATATCTGAGGATACACAACGTAGATGCATGAAGTAGCAAGCCATCCAAAGTTAGGCCAAAATCACATGAGGAAAGGAGCGAGTTAATCTTGGTTTGTAGGAGCTTGGCACGGGCGCGAGTCATTGGTCCACTTGGGGGACTAGTTGTTGTAGATGGAGGTGCGTCCGTAGGACGGGCTGCATCAGCTCCCCCCCTTGGGAAAGAGTCGTCCTCGACTCTTCAACCTTCTCAACTTCATCTTCGCCATGGTAGGGTGATAGGTCCTTGACATTGAATGTCGGGCTCACAAGATACTTGGATGTTGGGATATCTATGATGTAGGCGTTGTTGTTGATCCTCTTGAGTACTTTGAACGGTCCATCACCTCTTGGCTTTAGTTTGGAGTCGCGGTCCTTGGGGAAGCGGTCTTTACTCAAGTGTATCCACACGAGGTCGCCTTCTTCGAAGATCATCTCTTTCTTGTTCTTGTTTAGCCTTGATGCTTGGCGAAGGACTTGTTTCTCGATCGTAGCTCCTGTGTCTTCATGGAGTTTCTTCATTGTTTGGGAACGCTTGACCACGTCCATATTGGCACGTTCATGAAGAGGTAGAGGAAGGATATCGGCCGGTGAGGGCTCGAAGCCATAGACGATCATGAACGGGCTCCTCATGGTGGTGGAGTGCTTGCGCGCGGTTGTAGGCAAACTTCGGCATGTGGAATACATTCCTCCAGTCTTTAAGGTTCTTCTTTATCAACACCGGAGGAGTGTGCCAAGACTTCGATTGACAACCACGGTTTGTCCATCGGTTTGAGGATCTGGCGACGAGAAGAGGAGCTTGATGCGAGCTTGGCCATGAGGGTCTTCGAGTAGCTCATGAATTTTATGTCATGACGGAGACGATTGTTCTTGGTACACCGTGTAGCCGAATTATTTCCCTGAAAAACAAATTTGCTACATGTGAAGCATCATCGGTCTTATGGCACGGAATGAAATGTGCCATTTTTGAAAAACGATCCACTACTACAAATATAAAATCATGACCATGTTTAGATCTAGGCAAGCCTAACACAAAGTCCATGCTAATGTCCAACCAAGGTGCATGAGGAACAGGCAATGGCATATAAAGACCAAAGGGGTTGGACTTAGACTTAGCTTGGATACATGTAGTGCATCATTGGACGTGGCGCTCCACGTTGCGCTTCATCTTTGGCCAAAAGTAGTGAGTGGAGAGCATGTCATAAGTCTTGTCACGGCCAAAGTGACCCATAAGGCCTCCACCATGGGACTCTTGAAGAAGCAAAGGTTGGAGAGACGATTTCGGAATGCAAAGTTTGTTTTGTTTGAAAAGAAAACCCTTATGCAAATAGAAATCATCAATCCCTTTGTGTATTGAACATGTTGCAAAAATTGGTCCAAAGAAAGGGTCGGACGCGTACAAAGATTTGATGTCATCAAGACCCAAGACATTTACTTCGAGTCGTGTAAGAAGGCTTGTGTTTTTTGCGAGACAAGGCGTCCGCTACCACATTTTCTTTGCCCTTCTTGTATTTGACAATGTAAGGAAACGACTCCATGAACTCAACCCATTTTGCGTGCCTTTTACTCAAGTTGGCTTGGCCCTTAAGATACTTCAACGACTCATGGTCGGAATGGATGATAAATTCTTTGGGCCAAAGATAGTGTTGCCACACTTGAAGGACTCGAACCAAGGCAAAAAGTTCTTTGTCATAAATGGGATAGTTGAGGCGTGCGCCATCAAGTTTCTCACTATGGTAAGCAATAGGGCTCCCATTTTGCATAAGGACGCCACCAATGCCAATACCACTAGCGTCACATTCAATCTCAAAGGTTTTTGTGAAATCCGGTAATGCAAGAAGTGGTGCTTCGGTGAGCCTCTTTTTGAGCTCATCAAAAGCCTTTTGTTGTGCTTTTCCCCAAACGAACGTGACATTTTTCTTGGTCAATTCGTTGAGGGGGCAAGCAATTGTAGAAAAGTCTTTCACAAAGCGACGGTAAAAGCCAGCCAACCCATGAAAACTTCGAAGTTCACTAACATTTGTAGGGATGGGCTAATCTCGTATGTCCTTGACTTTTGAGACATCAACTTCAATGCCATTGGAAGACACAACAAAACCAAGGAAAATCAGCTTGTCTTTTGCAAAAGTGCACTTTGGGAGATTAGCGTAAAGCTTTTCATGACGAAGGATTTGAAGGACCTCCTTAACATGAGTAACATGCTCCTCTAGTGACTTGCTATAGACAAGGATGTCATCAAAGTAAACAACCACACTCTTCCCAATGAGAGATCGCAAAATATGGTTCATGAGGCGCATGAAGGTAGATGGAGCATTTGATAAGCCAAAAGGCATAACCAACCATTCATAGAGACCAAGCTTGGTCTTGAAGGCGGTTTTCCACTCACCACCTTCGGCCATGCGAATTTGATGGTAACCACTACGAAGATCAATTTTCGAAAATATGGTGGTCCACATAACTCATCAAGCATGTCATCATGACGCGGTATAGGATGTCGATAACGTACGGTGATAGCATTGATTGGACGACAGTCCATGCATAACCGCAACGTATCATCCGTTTTTGGGACTAGAATCACGGGAACCGCGCTTGGACTAGTGCTTACTTGGATCAAACCTTTGGAGACGAGTTGGTTGATTTGTCGTTCTATCTCCTTCGTCTCTTTCGGGTTCATGCGATACGCGGCGCGGTTTGGGAGTGGGGCGCCGGGTATGAGGTCGATTTGGTGCTCGATTCTACGAAGGGGAGGTAGTCCATGAGGAAGCTCTTCGGGAAATACATCTTGGAATTCCTGCACAACAACCATCAAAGAAGGAGGAACATTTGTCACGTCATTAGTTCCTTGCGCTAGTCCCTTGCATACAAGGACATAGTGCAAAATGGATGGGTTGTTCCGCACTTCTCTCATCTCACTTTTGGTGGCAAGAAGAACACTCTTAGTTTTTCCACTCGAGTTTGGCTTGTGGCACTCACTCACTATAGTGTGGTTCTCTCGCTCACCACTCTTCTCACAAGATGGTTTTGTGTATTGCGCCCTCGCTAAAGCCTTTGCATTGTCCGCAATTATTTGGCTAGGAGTCATTGGTTGCAACACACAAGTTTTGTCAAGCCATTTGAAGGTATAAGTGTTTGAGTGACCATTATGCAAAGCACGCTTGTCAAATTGCCACGGCCTTTAAAAGCATATGGCAAACCGTCATTGGGACCACGTCACATTCCACCGTGTCCTTGTATGGTCCAATTGAGAACGTTACCAGGACGGTGTGCTTGATCTTGACGGATCCTTGGTCACTTAGCCATTGGATATGGTAGGGGTGTTTATGCGGATGGAGGGTGAGGTTGAGTTTCTCACACAATTCCGTGCTTGCAAGATTGTGGCAACTCCCTCCATCGATGACAACTTTGATGGACCTCCCATTGATACCGGCACGAGTTTGGAAGATGTTTGATCGTTGGTCTTCATTCTCATTGGCTTGAGTAGTTAAGACCCTTGTGACCTGGCGATGGACTTGCGTCATGCTCGCACATGAGTAGCTCTTGGTCCTCTTCCAAATGTTGCCTTGCCATGGCTTCCTTGACCCTTGCATCAAACTCTTCTTCACTCAAGTATTCTTCATCGCCATGGTCATGGATGAACAAAACTTTCTTGTTCCCACATGCGGCTGACTTGTGTCCTTTGCCTCCACACTTGTAGCACTCACCATTGAATGGTTGTTCATCTCTTGTGTACTTGCCACTTGGGGGCGGTTTTCCTTGAGGAAGTGTAGGCTTGAAGGGAAGCTTGGTGGTATTTGAGGAGCTTCCACTTGGTGTTGTCGAAGTAGTGGTTGGAGCTTGCTTGTATGTGAAGTATGTCTTTGGCTTGTTGAACTTGATGTCCTCTTGCACTTGACGTTCGGCCTTTGATGCAATGTGCACAAGCTCAACCATGTTGTTGTACCGTTGGAACTCGGTGATGCGCTTGATAGGATGGTTCAAGCCATTGAGGAAACGTGCCATTGTTTGTTCATCACGTTCTTAAATGTTGGCACGGATCATGTTGAGCTCCATTTGCTTGAAGTATTCTTCCACGATCTTTGTTCCTTGACTAAGCGTTTGAAGCTTGTTGAAGAGGTCACGCGTGTAGTGTGAAGGAACAAAGCGGGATCTCATATGAGCCTTCATATCTTGCCAAGTTGAGATTAGAGGCTCTTCTTTTGATTCACGACGAGTTGGACTTGTTCCCACCAAAGGTTGGCATATTCATCAAACTCGAGGGATGCCATGGCCATCATCTTCTCATTACTAAAGTTGTGCATGCGGAAGATCTTGTCAACCTTGAGTTCCCATGAGAGGTATTCTTCGGGATCATTGGAACCGGTGAACTTGGGCATGGTGAACTTGAGCTTGCCGAAAGTTTCTTCCTCATTGCGGTTTCGGTTGCGACGGTTGCCATGATTTTGGCGGCCATCTTCATCATCCGAGCTCTCATGTCTTGCTTGTTGATGGTGGCGTTGCTCTTGCGGTTGTTGAGGTGCCGCGTTTGGTGGTGGAACTTGGTTTGGACGACGAGCTTGGGGAGCTTGCTCTTGCTGTTGTCGCGGTTGAGGACGAGGAGGAGGTTGTTGGTCCTCACGGTGAGCTTGGGGAGCTTGATCTTGTTCTTGTCGTGGTTGATGCCGAGGAGCATTATCTTGCGCCATGTGACGAGGAGGACGTCGAGCCGCATGCGCAATGGGCTGCTCTCTTTCTTCTTGTTGTGGAGGAGGCTCGTCATGCCCATCATGTTGCCGACGTGGACGATCATGTCGGTGATGACGCCTTGGAGGATCTTCGAGTGCTTCACGTCGACGGTGATCTTGTTCGTCCTCTTTGCATACTTCACTTGTTGTTGAAAGGACATGTCGACAGCGATGGCCTTGGTGGTCCATGTGAGGTTGCTCTTGTTGAATCACAAGTGCCCTTGGTTGTGGCCGGTTCGCTTCACGTCTTGGAGGTCTTGCGGAGAGGTCACCATCATAGCTTGACATTGCGGCGTGTCACGGAGATGGTACCGCTTGAGAAGAGCTCTTGGATTGAAGGACGGGTCCATCCCGGTGCCTTGAAGCGTGACGGCGAGGAGCACTTGATTCACTTGAGGAGTGCCGTGATGATCTTGAGTCTCCCGAGTGTGGCCTTGCCAACCCATCAATGAGGCATTGAAGCTTCTCATCCGTTGAGGCGAGGGCACGACCAAGAGCTTCATTTTGATGACCGAGGTTGTGTTGCATGGCATGCATTTGGCCTCGGACTTCCTCGAAGCGGTTGTCGATGTTCTTGAACTCCACTCGGGCTTCGCTAAATTGTTCATCTTGGCGCCGCTCAAGTGCTTCACAACGGTAGTTGAATTCTCCTCGGACCTTCCAATGGTCCCATCTTGTCATGTATGGATTGTCGTCCTCCGTAGGTGGTGGTGGTGGTTGGGACGGCTCGCCATTCCTGTCCATGATGCAAAGCCGACAAGGGTTGTATATGGATAGTAAGGGTGCGTAGAGTTAGCCTTTTACCTCACCTTGGAGATTATATCAAACCAATTGCCACACAAAGGAGCGAACAGCGTGCAAAGTGAAATGGCAAAGAAACTCACACACAAAGGAGCTACAACTCTCAAAAGCTTTTGGCGGATGGGTAGGATTGAGGGAAAGCCAAAGAACCAACCGAACGCAAAGGATAGTCAAAATTGGAGAAGATCCAACAAAACGCAAGTCAAAAGGAAATGGTCAACTCAAAAGGTGACGAGAACCTACGACTACACAAACGCATGGAGAAAAATGGGGTTATACGACTATGAAAGTGAGCACGAAATGGCCTAACGAAGACTACGCCGGGTGTCGTGCCAACGCAAGGAGAGACCACAACTTCGTTTGCCAAAGAGGGTAAGCAGTTGTGCACTTGCCTTGGCGCGCTTCTTCCTCTCTCTTTTGCTTACAAGCTTGATTCTCTCTTTGTATTGGGAGACTATGTATCTTTCTATTTTTCTTTTGCTTTTTCTCTTTTTTTGATTCTTTTTCTTTTTCTCCCTTGCTATGCTACTATGTTAACTTTTGTATTTGCCCTCACACTCTCACTTTCCAATGGCAAGTGCACAATGCTTAGACAAACACAAAATGAGTTGCTCTCATAGGATAGGTACACACAAAGGAAGATATGGCTACAAGGGTTGACACAAGTTATACCTTAGTTGATGGTGATGATCTTGTGTCGATGGGGCGGGGAAGAGTTTGGGGTCCGTGGTGTCGAAGAGCGCGGCGATGTTGCGGAAGCTATCTGTTAGTTGGTGACACGCACACGGAACACAAACAACAAGTGGAGAGATTAGCCAATGCAGGAAAAGAGGAAAAATGGGCAAAACTGGCGTCCAGGGCCGGAGACTCCGGTCTCGGGCCGGAGACTCCGGTGTAGACCGGAGACTCCCAGTGGTCTTTCGTGTTCTTGAGCGGAAATCACGCCTAGAGTCCTCAAATCCATGAAAATTTAGCCAAAATTGGGCTGGGAACGCAGCAAAAGCTGAACCAACACCTTAGACAAGATTTGGTGGGATCAAAACCACCAAAAACACTCCAAAAGCAGATCGATCCAAAGGCAAATTGGGGCTGTTTTTTGGGAAATTTTCGAATTTATGGTGGATAGAAGAAAAATTGGGGGGAAATTCGTGATCAACCTTGCTCTTGATACCAAGATGTTATGGGGTAACCCCGGGGTTGGCCCGATCTTTCACGAATTCCACGAGGAACGAGGGGGAAAGCGGTGGTCGGGGATGAAATCGAGGGAGGAGATGAAAACCACGAACACATAAACCAAAACACGATACACGCCTAGCCCTCACACGGTGGCAACCGGTCCAACATAATCCTAGGATCGGTGTTGGTGAGCTCGCTCTCCACGCCAACAACGGATGAGGTGCTTGGTGAGATCTTGACGACTTGGGGCAAGAAACCGAGAACCCAAGGCCTTGTACAACTTGAACGCACTAGGCAAGATCCAAGAGGAGGGTGGACAATAGGTGCTCCTTATCAAGGAGCATGAGACCAATAGATTAAAAGATCCACAAGGGGTGTCTTAATCTATCATTATCCAAGTCTAGGGTTTACATATGAGGGGTGGGGCTATATATAGGCCAACCACATAAACAGGTAGTTGGAATAAAACTGGAAGTTTGGGCAAAATTGGGGTTACATGGGCCAGGCCCAAAGGCCTTAACATGCTGGCGTCGGTCGGTCCGGAGACTCGGTGCAGGGTCAGGAGACTCCGGTGCGGGCGGAGACTCGTCAATCTCGGACCCGTCTCGGAGGGGTATCAGTATCTCGGGCTTGGTTCTGGGCGGACCGGAGGAAGGTCCGGAGACTCGGTGTAGGGGACCGGAGACTCGGTCTACCGGAGACTCCGGTGTGCAGAGCTCCAGCAGCTTCTTCTCCTGGTCCTGCTTCCTTGGTGGCTTGGTGTGGTGGTGCTGCTTCATATCTGAGGATACACAACGTAGATGCATGAAGTAGCAAGCCATCCAAAGGTAGGCCAAAATCACATGAGGAAAGGAGCGAGTTAAACTTGGTTTGTAGGAGCTTGGCACGGGCGCGAGTCATTGGTCCACTTGGGGGACTAGGTGTTGTAGATGGAGGTGCGTCCGTAGGACGGGCTGCATCAGACCTCCCATTGATACCGGCACGAGTTTGGAAGATGTTTGATCGTTGGTCTTCATTCTCATTGGCTTGAGTAGTTAAGACCCTTGTGACCACAAGCGATGGACTTGCGTCATGCCCACACATGAGTAGCTCTTGGTCCTCTTCCAAATGTTGCCTTGCCATGGCTTCCTTGACCCTTGCATCAAACTCATCTTCACTCAAGTATTCTTCATCGCCGTTGTCATGGATGAACAAAACTTTCTTGTTCCCACATGCGGCCGACTTGTGTCCTTTGCCTCCACACTTGTAGCACTCACCATTGAATGGTTGTTCATCTCTTGTGTATTTGCCACTTGGGGGCGGTTTTCCTTGAGGAAGTGTTGGCTTGAATGGAAGCTTGGTGGTATTTGAGGAGCTTCCACTTGGTGTTGTCGGAGTAGTGGTTGGAGCTTGCTTGTATGTGAAGTATGTCTTTGGCTTGTTGAACTTGATGTCCTCTTGCACTTGACGTTCGGCCTTTGATGCAATGTGCACAAGCTCAACCATGTTGTTGTACCTTTGGAACTCGGTGATGCGCTTGATAGGATGGTTCACGCCATTGAGGAAACGTGCCATTGTTTGCTCATCCCGCTCTTCAATGTTGGCACGGATCATGTTAAGCTCCATTTGCTTGAAGTACTCTTCCACGGTGTTTGTTCCTTGACTAAGCGTTTGTAGCTTGTTGAAGAGGTCACGCGTGTAGTGTGAAGGAACAAAGCGGGATCTCATATGAGCCTTCATATCTTGCCAAGTTGAGATTGGAGGCTCTTCTTTTGATTCAAGAGCGAGTTGGACTTGTTCCTACCAAAGGTTGGCATATTCATCAAACTCGAGGGATGCCATGGCCATCATCTTCTCATTGCTAAAGTTGTGCATGCGGAAGATCTTGTCAACCTTGAGTTCCCATGAGAGGTATTCTTCGGGATCATTGGAACCGGTGAACTTGGGCATGGTGAACTTGAGCTTGCCGAAAGTTTCTTCCTCATTCGGTTCCGGTTCGGCCAGTTGCCATGATTTTGGCGGCCATCTTCATCATCCGAGCTCTCATGTCTTGCTTGTTGATGGTGGCGTTGCTCTTGCGGTTGTTGAGGTGCCGCGTTTGGTGGTGGAACTTGGTTTGGACGACGAGCTTGGGGAGCTTGCTCTTGTTGTTGTCGCGGTTGAGGACGAGGAGGAGGTTGTTGGTCCTCACGGTGAGCTTGGTGAGCTTGGGGAGCTTGCTCTTGTTCTTGACATGGTTGATGCCGAGGAGCATTATCTTGCGCCATGTGGCGAGGAGGACGTCGAGCCGCATGCGCAATGGGCTGCTCTCTTTCTTCTTGTTGTGGAGGAGGCTCGTCGTTTAGATCATGTTGACGGCGATGACGTTCATGTCGAGGGGGACGCCTTGGTGGATCTTCGAGTGCTTCATGCCGCCGACGAACTTGTTCTTCCACTTCGGATGCTTCACTTGTTGTGGAAAGGACATGTCGATGGCGATGGGCTTGGTGGTCCATGTGAGGTTGTTCTTGTTGAAGCACAAGTGCCCTTTGTTGTGGCCGGTCCGCTTCACGTCGTGGAGGTCTTGCGGAGAGGTCACCATCATAGCTTGACGTTGCGGCGTGTCGCGGAGATGGTACCGCTTGAGAAGAGCTCATGGATTGAAGGACGGGTCCATCCCGGTGCCTTGAAGCGTGATGGCGAGGAGTACTTGATTCACTGGAGGAGTACCGTGATGATCTTGAGTCTCGCGAGCGTGGCCTTGCCAACCCATCAATGAGGCGTTGAAGCTTCTCATCCGTTGAGGCGAGGGCACGACCAAGAGCTTCATTTTGATGACCGAGGTTGTGTTGCATGGCATGCATTTGGCCTCGGACTTCCTCGAAGCGGTTGTCGATGTTCTTGAACTCCACTCGGGCTTCGCAAAATTGTTCATCTTGGCGCCGCTCAAGGGTTTCACAACGGTAGTTGAATTCTCCTCGAACCTTCCAATGGTCCCATCTTGTCATGTATGGATTGTCGTCCTCCGTAGGTGGTGGTGGTGGTTGGGACGGCTCCCATTCCTGTCCATGATGCAAAGCCGACAAGGGTTGTATATGGATCGTAAGGGTGTGTAGAGTTAGCTTTTTACCTCACCTTGGAGATTATATCAAACCAATTGCCACACAAAGGAGCGAACAGCGTGCAAAGTGAAATTGCAGGGAAACTCACACACAAAGGAGTTACAACTCTCAAAAGCTTTTGGTGGATGGGTAGGATTGTGGGAAAGCCAAAGAACCAACCGAACGCAGAGGATAGTCAAAAGTGGAGAAGATCCAACAAAACGCAAGTCAAAAGGAAATGGTCAACTCAAAAGGTGACGAGAACCTACGACTACACACACGCGTGGAGAAATATGGGGTTAGCACGACTATGAAAGTGAGCACGAAAAGGCCTAACGAAGACTATGCTCGGGTGTCGTGCCAACGCAAGGAGAGACCACAACTCGTTTGCCAAAAGAGGGTAAGCAACGGATTTGTGCACTTGCCTTGGCGCGCTTCTTCCTCTCTCTTTTTGCTTACAAGCTTGATTCTCTCTTTGTATTGGGAGACTATGTATCTTTCTATTTTTCTTTTTCTCTTTTTTTTGATTCTTTTTTTCTTTTTCTCCCTTGCTATGCTACTATGTTAACTTTTGTATTTGTCCTCACACTCTCACTTTCCAATGGCAAGTGCACAATGCTTAGACAAACACAAAATGAGTAGCTCTCATAGGATAGATACACACAGAGGAAGATATGGCTACAAGGGTTGACACAAGTTATACCTTAGTTGATGGTGATGATCTTGTGTCGATGTAGCGGGGAAGAGTTTGGGGTCCGTGGTGTCGAATAGCGCGGCGATGTTGCGGAAGCTATCTGTTAGTTGGTGACACGCACACGGAACACAAATAACAAGTGGATAGATTAGCCAATGTAGGAAAATCGGAAAAATGGGCAAAACTGGCGTCCAGGGCCGGAGACTCCGGTCTCGGGCCGGAGACTCCGGTGTAGACCGAGACTCTGCAGGAGAGACTCCTCGTGTTCTTGAGCGGAAATCCACGCCTAGAGTCCTCAAATCCGCGAAAATTTGGCCAAAATTGGGCTGGGAAATGCAGGCAAAAGCTGAACCAACACGTTAGACAAGATTTGGTCGGATCAAAACCACCAAAAACACTCCAAAACGACAGATCGATCCAAAGGCAAATTGGGGCTGTTTTTTGGGAAATTTTCGAATTTATGGTGGATAGAAGAAAAATTGGGGGGGAAATTCGTGGTCAACCTTGCTCTTGATACCAAGATGTTATGGGGTAACCCCTTGGGGTGGCCCGATCTTTCACGAATCTTCGCGGGATCAAGGGGGAAGCGGTGGAAGAGGAAGAGGGGACGAAATCCGCGAACACACGCACACAAAGATCCCGATGAACTCACGCACACAAAACACGATACATGCCGGTCCCTCACGCCGGTGGCAACCGGTCCAACATAATCCCTAGGATCGGTGTTGGGCGAAGCTCTCTCTCCACGCCAACAACGGGGGACGAGGTGCTTGGTGAGATCTTGACGTCTTGGGGGCGAGAAACCGAGAACCCAAGGCCTTGTACAACTTGAACGCACTAGGCAAGATCCAAGAGGAGGGTGGACAATAGGTGCTCCTTGGTAGGAGCATGAGACCAATAGATTAAAAGATCCATAAGGAGTGTCTTAATCTATCATTATCCAAGTCTAGGGTTTACATATGAGGGGTGGGGCTATATAGGCCAACCACATAAACAGGGGTAGTTCTGGAATAAAACTGGAAGTTTGGGCGAAATTGGGGGTTACATGGGCCAGGCCCAAAAGGCTTTAACATGCCTGGCGTCGGTCGGTCGTCCGGAGACTCAGTCTGGGCGAGACTCGGTCAATCTCGGACCCATCTCGGGAGGGTATCGGGACCGGGCTTGAGTCTCCGGTCTGGACCAGAGGAAGGTCCGGAGACTCCGGTGTAGGAGACCGGAGACTCCGTCCTACACCGGAGACTTCGGTCTACACCGGAGACTCCGGTGTGCAGCGCTCTAGCGGCTTCTTTTCCGGGTCCTGCTTCCTTGGTGGCTTGGTGTGGTGGTGTTGCTTCATATCTGAGGATACACAACGTAGATGCATGAAGTAGCAAGCCATCCAAAGGTAGTCCAAAATCACATGAGGAAAGGAGCGAGTTAACCTTGGCTTGTAGGAGCTTGGCACGGGCGCGAGTCATTGGTCCACTTGGGGGACTAGGTGTTGTAGATGGAGGTGCGTCCATAGGACGGGCTGCATCAAAGGCCTTGTACAACTTGAACGCACTAGGTAAGATCCAAGAGGGGGGTGGATAATCCGGTGCTCCTTGGTAGGAGCATGAGACCAATAGATATAAGTTCCTCAAGGGGTTTCCTTAATATCTATTATTATCCAAGTCTAGGGTTTACAATGGAGGGTGGGGGCTATATATAGTCCAGCCACAAAACAGGGGTAGTTTCAGAACGAAAAGGTAAATTATAGGAAGGGTTACAAGGCACAGGGCCGAACTCAGGCGTTCATGATCAGTCAGGGCCGGTAGTACCGGTCCGGCAACTGGTAGTACTGCAACCGTAGTACTGCTCGGGAGCGGTAGTACCGCTTGAGGACCTGGAGCTTGTCGGGCGCCTGTGGCGAAGCGGTAGGAAGAAGCGGTATCGCTGTCCAGAGTACCGTTGATGGGCTGGTAGTACCGCTATGCGTCTGGGCGTGGAGTGGTGCTTCTGGGCGTCCGTAGCTGGGGCCCGTGGGACGCTGGGAGCGGTAATGTCGGCTCAACCGGTAGTACCGCTGGCGTCTGGCAGCGACTGGTTGCTTCCCCTCCGTTCCTTGGGTCCTTCTCTTCGTACCTGATGATGCACAGTGTATGCGTATGAAGTAGCAAGCCATCCAAGGGTGTGTCGAAGTCACACAAGGAGAGGAGCGAGTTCACCTTAGCTTGAAGGAGTTTGGCTCGGCCGAGTCATGGGGCCACTGGGGAGCTTCGTGGGAGTAGATGTAGGAGGTCGTGGGGATCAGGCTGCATCAGTCTTCAGTAGCTCATGAATTTGACGTCATGGTCGGGAGGCGATTGTTCTCGGTACACCGTGTAGTCAATTATTTCCTGAAAACAAATTTGCTACATGTGAAGCATCACTGGTCTTATGGCATGTAATGAAGTGTGCCATTTTGGAAAAGCGATCCACTACCACAAATATAGAATCATGTCCATGTTTAGATCTAGGCAATCCTAACACAAAGTCCATGCTAATGTCCGACCAAGGTGCATGAGGAATAGGCAATGGCATATAAAGACCAAAGGGGTTGGATTTAGACTTAGCTTGGATACATGTAGTGCATCGTTGGACGTGGCGCTCCACGCCGCGCTTCATTTGGATCAAACCTTTGGAGACAAGTTGGTTGATTTTTTGTTCTATCTCCTTCGTCTCTTCCGGGTTTGTGCGATACGCGGCGCGGTTTGGGAGTGGGGCGCCGGGTATGAGGTCGATGCGGTGCTCGATTCCACGAAGAGGAGGAAGGCCATGAGGAAGCTCTTCGGGAAATACATCTTGAAATTCCTGCAAAATAGCCATCAAAGAAGGAGGAACATTTGTCAAGTCATTAGTTCCTTGCGCTAGTCCCTTGCATACAAGGACATAGTGCAAGATGGATGGGTTGTTCCGCACTTCTCTCATCTCACTTTTGGTGGCAAGAAGAACACTCTTAGTTTTTCCACTCGAGTTTGGCTTGTGGCACTCACTCACTATAGTGTGGTTCTCTCACTCACCACTCTTCTCACAAGGTGTTTTTGTGTATTGCGCCCTCGCTAAAGCCTTTGCATTGTCCGCAATTATTTGGCTAGGAGTCATTGGTTGCAAAACACAAGTTTTTTCAAGCCATTTGAAGGTATAAGTGTTTGAGTGACCATCATGTAAAGCACGCTTGTCAAATTGCCACGCCTTCCTAGCAACATATGGCCACCGTGTCTTTGTATGGTCCAATTGAGAACGTTACCGAGACGGTGTGCTTGATCTTGACGGACCCTTGGTCACTTAGCCATTGTATATGGTATGGGTGCTTATGCGTATGGAGGGTGAGGTTGAGTTTCTCACACAATTCCGTACTTGCAAGATTGTGGCAACTCCCTCCATCAATGACAACTTTGATGGACTTCCCATTGATGCCGGCACGAGTTTGGAAGATGTTTGATCGTTGGTCTTCATTAACATTGGCTTGAGTAGTTAAGACCCTTGTGACCACAAGCGATGGACTTGCGTCATGCTCACACACAAGAAGTTCTTGGTCCTCTTCCAAATGTTGCCTTGCCATGGCTTCCTTGACCCTTGCATCAAACTCTTCTTCACTCAAGTATTCTTCATCGCCGTTGTCATGGATGAACAAAACTTTCTTGTTCCCACATGCGGCCGACTTGTGTCCTTTGCCTCCACACTTGTAGCATTCACCATTGAATGGTTGATCATCCCTTGTGTATTTGCCACTTGGGGGCTGTTTTCCTTGAGGGAGTGTTGGCTTGAAGGGAAGCTTGGTGGTACTTGAGGAGCTTCCACTTGGTGTTGTTGGAGTAGTGGTTGAGGCTTGCTCGTATGTGAAGTACGTCTTTGGCTTGTTGTACTTGATGTCCTCTTGCACTTGACGCTCGGCCTTTGATGCGATGTGCACAAGCTCAACCATGTTGTTGTACTTTTGGAACTCGGTGATGCGCTTGATTGGATGGTTCAAGCCATTGAGGAAACGTGGCATTGTTTGTTCATCACGCTCTTCAATGTTGGCACGGATCATGTTGAGCTCCATTTGCTTGAAGTACTCTTCCACGATCTTTGTCCCTTGACTAAGCGTTTGAAGCTTGTTGAAGAGGTCACGCGTGTATTGCGAAGGAACAAAGCGGGATCTCATATGGGCCTTCATATCTTGCCAAGTTGAGATTGGAGGCTCTTCTTTTGCTTCTCGAGCGAGTTCGACTTGTTCCCACCAAAGGTTGGCATACTCATCAAACTCGAGGGATGCCATGGCCATCATCTTCTCATTGCTATAGTTGTGCATGCGGAAGATCATGTCAACCTTGTGTTCCCACGAGAGATATTCTTCGGGTTCATTGGAACCGATGAACTTGGCCATGGTGAATTTGAGCTTGCCGAAAGTTTCTTCTCCATTGTGGTTCCGGTGGCGGCGGTTGCCATGATTTTGGCGGTCGTCATCATCATCCGAGCTCTCATGTCTTGCTTGGTGATGGTTGCGTTGTCCATGCGGTTGTTGAGGTGCCGCGTTTGGTGGTGGAACTTGGTTTTGATGACGAGCTTGGGGAGCTTGCTCGTGTTGTTGGCGCGGTTGAGGACGAGGAGGAGGTTGTTGATCCTCACGACGAGCTTGGGGAGCTTGATCTTGTTCTTGTCGTGGGTGATGCCGAAGAGCATTGTCTTGCGCCCTGTGGCGAGGAGGACGTCGAGCCGCATGCGCAATGGGCTGCTCTCCTTCTTCTTGATGTGGAGGAGGCTCGTCATGATGATCATGTTGCCGATGTTGACGATCATGTCGATGATGACGCCTTGGTTGATCTTCGAGTGCTTCACGTCGACGGTGATCTTGTTCGTCCTCTTCGGATGCTTCACTTGTTGTTGAAAGAACATGTCGACGGCGATGGGCTTGGTGGTCCATGTGAGGTTGTTCTTGTTGAATCACAAGTGCCCTTGGTTGTGGCCGGTTCGCTTCACGTCTTGGAGGTCTTGCGGAGAGGTCACCATCATAGCTTGACGTTGCGGCGTGTCGCGGAGATGGTACCGCTTGAGAAGAGCTCATGGATCGAAGGATGGGTCCATCCCGGTGCCTTGAAGCGTGACGGCGAGGTGCACTTGATTCACTTGAGGAGTGCCAAGATGAGCTTGAACGCGCGAGCGTGGCCTTGCTAGCCCATCAATGAGGCATTGAAGCTTCTCATCCGTTGAGGCGAGGGCGCGACCAAGAGCTTCATTTTGATGACCGAGGTTGTGTTGCATGGCATGCATTTGGCCTCGGACTTCTTCGAAGCGGTTGTCGATGTTCTTGAACTCCACGCGGGCTTCACTAAATTGTTCATCTTGGCGCCGCTCAAGAGCTTCACAACGGTAGTTGAATTCTCCTCGGACCTTCCAATGGTCCCATCTTGTCATGTATTGTGTCTCGTCCTCCGGAGGTGGTGGTTGGGACGGCTCGCCGTTCCTGTCCATGATGCAAAGCCGACAAGGGTTGTATATGGAGAATAAGGGTGCGTAGAGTTAGCCTTTTACCTCACCTTGGAGATTATATCAAACCAATTGACACACAAAGGAGCGAACAGCGTGCAAAGTGAAATGGTAAAGAAACTCACACACAAATATGCTACAACTCTCAAAAGCTTTTGGTGGAAGGTTAGGATTGTGGAAAACCAAACGAAACGATCCAAGCAAAAGGTTATTGTTCTAAGTGGTAAAGAACCAAAGATCAAAAGCAAAAGGATATGATCTACAAAAACACGGAAAAACGCACACTTGGAGAAAAACGGGGTTAGCACGACTATGAAAATGAGCACAAAAGGTCCTAACGAAGACTACGCTCGGTTGTCGTGCCAACTCAAGGAGAGACCACAACTCGTTTGCCAAAAGAGGATAAGCAATATATTTGTGCACTTGCCTTGGTGCGCTCTTTCCTCTCTCTTTTGGCTTTTAAGCTTGGTATTCTCTTTGTATTGGGAGACTATGTATCTTTCTATTTTTTTGATTCTTTTTCTCCCTTTTTATGCTACTATGTCAACTTTTGTATTTGGCCTCACACTCTCACTTTCCAAAGGCAAGTGCACAATGCTTAGACAAACACAAAATGAGTTGCTCTCATAGGATAGATACACACAAAGGAAGATATGGGGCTGTCAAAGTGGCGCAAGTTATACCTTTGGTATTGTTGACGACTTGCGACCGTTGGTGGGGATGATGTTCGAGTGTCGCGGTGTCGTTGAGCGCGTGGTGACTTTGATGCGGAAGCTTTTGTTAAAATGGCGACAAACACGCGAAACATGAACAAGTTAAAGAGGAAAGTCAGCAAACGAAGTTGAGGCGTCAAAGAGAAGAAGAAAAACTGTCGCGTTGCCCAGTAGTACCGCGCCTGGGGCCTTGATACCGGAGGGCGGTAGTACCACCTGTGCGACCGGTAGTACCGCCGGGCGCAGAACTTGAACGAGATCCACTTGACAAAATCCTCAAATTCGTGGTAATCTGACCGAAAGGCTTGGCTAGGAACATAAAAAGGCTATAGATCGACTCCAAAAGCAACAGATCTATGGACCAAAACCACGAAAAACTCACCAAATCCAAAGATCGATCCGAAGGCAAATTGGGGCTCTTTTTGGTGGGATTTTCGATTTTAAGGGGATAGAAGAAAAATTGGGGGGAAATTCGTGATCAACCGTGCTCTTGATACCAATATGTTATGGGGTAACCCCTTGGGGTGGCCGATCTTTCACGAATCTCCACGGGAAACGAGGGGAAAACGGTGGACGGGGGAAGAAGGGATGAACACCACGAACACACACACACAAATCACGATACACGCCGATAACTCACGCCGGTGGCAACCGGTCCAACATAATCCCTAGGATCGGTGTTGGGCGAAGCTCTCTCTCCACGACCAACAACGGGGGCGAGATGCTTGGTGAGATCTTGACGACTTGGGGGCGAGAAACCGAGAACCCAAGGCCTTGTTGATGCAGCCCGTACCACGAACGCTACTACATCGACCCCCACAAGCTCCCCAAGTGGACCCATGACTCGCGCCCGAGCCAAACTCCTACAAGCTAAGGTGAACTCGCTCCTCTCCTTGTGTGACTTCGATACACCCTTGGATGGCCTGCTACTTCAAACGCATACCTTGTGCATCATCAGGTATGAAGAGAAGGACCCAGCGGACGGAGGAGCCAGAGCGGAAGCAACCAGTCGCTGCCAGACGCCAATGGTATCTACCGGTGGCCAGTACTACAGTTCAAGCGGTACTACCGGGCCCCACTACCGGACGCTCCAGGAGGAACCACCCCACGCCCCAGACGCCAGCGGGATTCCCGGAGCTACAACCGGTACTACCGGTGGGCTTCTCGCCCCTCCTACCGCTGGCGACTCAGCGACTCAGGACCAGGCGGTACTACCACCCCCAAAGCGGTACTACCGGATGCGACCGGTACTACCGGTTGCCCAACCGGTACTACCGGTCCGGACTGAACTTGAACACCTCTATTCGGCCCAGCGCCCTGTACCCCTTTCTATATTTTCCTATTTCGTTTCGAAACTGCCCCTGTTTATGTGGTTGGACTATATATAGCCCCCACCCTCTATTGTAAACCCTAGACTTGGATAATAATAGATTAAGGAAACCCTTTGAGGAACTTATATCTATTGGTCTCATGCTCCTAACAAGGAGCACCGGATTATCCACCCCCCTCTTGGATCTTGCCTAGTGCGGTTCAAGTTGTACAAGGCCTTGGGTTCTCGGTTTCTCGCCCCCAAGTCGTCGAGATCTCACCAAGCACCTCATCCCCCGTTGTTGGCGTGGAGAGCGAGCTTCGCCCAACACCGATCCTAGAGATTATGTTGGACCGGTTGCCACCGGCGTGAGTTATCGGCGTGTATCGTGTTTTGTGTGCGTGAGTCCGTCGGGTTCTTCGTGGCGTGTGTTCGTGGATCCCATCCCCTTTCCCCCTTCCACCGCTTTACCCAAGGGGTTACCCCATAACATATTGGTATCAAGAGCACGGTTGTTCACGAATTTTCCCCCAATTTTTCTTTGATCCCCCTTAAAATCGAAAATCCCATCAAAAAGAGCCCCAATTTGCCTTCGGATCGATCTTTGGATTTGGTGAGTTTTTCGTGGTTTTGGTCCATAGATCTGTTGCTTTTGGAGTCGATCTATAGCCCCTGTTGTTCCTTGCTCAGCCTTTCGATCAGATCACCACGAATTTGAGGATTTTGTCAAGTTGATCTCGTTCCAGTTCCGTGCCTTGCGGCACTACTGATTGTGCAAGCGGTACTACCGCAACTCACCGGTACTACCGGTTGCAGCCATTGGTACTACCGGACTGCTGAAAGTACTACCGCTCGCCTCTGACCGTGTTTCTTTGCTCATTTGACACCTCAACTTCGTTTGATGACTTTTACACCTCACTTGTTTGTGTTTCGCGTGTTTGTCGCCATTTTCACAACAGCTTCCGCATCAAAGTCACCACGCGCTCAACGACACCGCGACACTCGAACATCCCCCCCACCAACGATGCAAGTCGTCAACAATACCGAAGGTATAACTTGCACCACTTTGACAGCCCCATATCTTCCTTGTGTGTATCTATCCTTTGAGAGCAACTCATTTTGTCTTTATCTAAGCATTGTGCACTTGCCATTGGAAAGTGAGAGTGTGAGGGCAAATACAAAGGTTAACATAGTAGCATAGAAAGGGAGAAAGAGAGAAAGAATCAAAAAAAAAGATAAAATAGAAAGATACATAGTCTCCCAATACAAAGAGAATACCAAGCTTGTGAGCCAACAAGAGAGAGGAAAAGAGCGCACCAAGGCAAGTGCACAAATCTATTGATTATCCTCTTTTGGCAAACGAGTTGTGGTCTCTCCTTGAGTTGGCACGACAACCAAGCGTAGTCTTCGTTAGGACCTTTTGTGCTCATTTTCATAGTCGTGCTAACCCCATTTTTCTCCACGTGTGCGTTTTTCTGTGTTTTTGTAGATCGTATCCTTTTGCTTTTGATCTTTGGTTCTTTACCACGTAGGATAATAACCTTTTGCTTGGATCGTTTCGTTTGGTTTTCCACAATCCTAACCTTCCACCAAAAGCTTTTGAGAGTTGTAGCATATTTGTGTGTGAGTTTCTTTGCCATTTCACTTTGCACGCTGTTCGCTCACTTGTGTGGCAAATGGTTTGATATAATCTCCAAGGTGAGGTAAAAGGCTAACTCTCCGCACCCTTTTTCTCCATATACAACCCTTGTTGGCTTTTCATCATGGACAGGCATGGAGAGCCATCCCAACCACCACAACCTCCGGAGGATGACACACAATTCATGACAAGATGGGACCATTGGAAGGTCCGAGGAGAATTCAACTACCGTTGTGAAGCTCTTGAGCGGCGCCAAGATGAACAATTTAGCGAGGCCCGTGTGGAATTCAAGAACATCGACAACCGCTTCGAAGAAATCCGTGGCCAAATGCATGCCATGCAACATAACCTCGGTCATCAAAATGAAGCTCTTGGTCGTGCACTCGCCTCAACGGATGAGAAGCTTCAACGCCTCATTGATGGACTAGCAAGGCCACGCTCGCGCGAATCAAGCTCATCTCGGCACTCCTCAAGTGAATCAAGTGCACCTCGCCGTCACGCTTCAAGGCACCGGGATGGACCCGTTCTTCAATCCATGAGCTCTTCGCAAGCGGTACCATCTCCGCGTCACGCCGCAACGTCAAGCTATGATGGTGACCTCTCCGCAAGACCTCCAAGACGTGAAGCGAACCGGCCACAACCAAGGGCACTTGTGATTCAACAAGAGCAACCTCACCTGGACCACCAAGGCCATCGCCGTCGACATGTCCCTTCAACAACAAGTGAAGCATCCGAAGAGGACGAACAAGATCACCGTCGACGTGAAGCACTCGAAGATCCTCCAAGGCGTCATCATCGACATGATCGTCCACGTCGGCAACATGATGGTCATGGCGAGCCTCCTCCACATCAAGAAGAAGAAGAGCAGCCCATTGCGCATGTGGCTCGACGTCCTCCTCGCCACAGGGCGCAAGACAACGCTCCTCGGCATCAACCGCGACAAGAACAAGAGCAAGCTCCCCATGCTCGTCGCGAGGACCATCAACCTCCTCCTCGTCCTCAACCGCGCCATCAAAACGAGCAAGCTCCCCAAGCTCGTCGTCAAAACCAAGTTCCACCACCAAACACGGCGCCTCAACAACCGCAAGAGCAACGCAACCATCACCAAGCAAGACATGAAAGCTCGGATGATGATGATGACCGCCCAAATCTTGGCAACGCTTAGAACCGAACAATGGAGAAGAAACTTTCGGCAAGCTCAAATTCACCATGCCAAAGTTCACGGTTCCAATGAGCTGAGAATATCTCTCGTGGGAACTCAAGGTCGACAAGATCTTCCGCATGCACAACTATAGCAATGAGAAGATGATGGCCATGGCATCCCTCGAGTTTGATGAGTATGCCAACCTTTGGTGGGAACAAGTCCAACTCGCTCGCGAAGCAAAAGAAGAGCCTCCAATCGCAACTTGGCAAGATATCAAGGCTCATATGAGATCCCGCTTTGTTCCTTCACACTACACGCGTGACCTTTTCAACAAGCTTCAAACGCTTAGTCAAGGGACAAAGACCGTGGAAGAGTACTTCAAGCAAATGGAGATGAACATGATCCGTGCCAACATTGAAGAGCGAGATGAACAAACAATGGCACGTTTCCTCAATGGCTTGAACCATCCCATCAAGCGCATCACTGAGTTCCAAAAGTACAACAACATGGTTGAGCTTGTGCACATCGCATCGAAGGCCGAGCGTCAAGTGCAAGAGGACATCAAGTACAACAAGCCAAAGACGTATTTCACCTTCAAGCAAGCACCAACCACTACTCCAACAACACCAAGTGGAAGCTCCTCAAGTACCACCAAGCTTCCCTTCAAGCCAACTCTCCCTCAAGGAAAACAGCCCCCAAGTGGCAAACACACAAGGGATGATCAACCATTCAATGGTGAATGCTACAAGTGTGGAGGCAAAGGGCACAAGTCGAATGCATGTGGGAACAAGAAAGTTTTGTTCATTCATGACAACGGCGAGGAAGAATACTTGAGTGAGGAAGAGTTTGATGCAAGGGTCAAGGAAGCCATGGCAAGGCAACATTTGGAAGAGGACCAAGAACTTCTTGTGTGTGAGCATGACGCAAGTCCATCGCTTGTAGTCACAAGGGTCTTGACTACCCAAGTCAATGAGAATGAAGACCAACGCTCGAACATCTTTCAAACTCGTGCCGGCATCAATGGGAAGTCCATCAAAGTTGTCATTGATGGAAGGAGTTGCCACAACCTTGCAAGTACGGAATTGTGTGAGAAACTCAATCTCACCCTCCATCCGCATAAACACCCCTACCATATCCAATGGCTAAGTGACCAAGGATCCGTCAAGATCAAGCACACCGTCTCGGTGACGTTCTCAATTGGGCACTGCAAAGACACGGTGGAATGTGACGTGGTCCCAATGACGGTTTGCCATATGTTGCTCGGAAGGCCGTGGCAATATGACAAGCGTGCTTTGCATAATGGTCACTCAAACACTTACACCTTCAAATGGCTTGATAAAACTTGTGTGTTGCAACCAATGACTCCTAGCCAAATAATTGTGGACAATGCAAAGGCTTTAGCGAGGGCGCAATACACAAAAACACCTTGTGAGAAGAGTGGTGAGCGAGAGAACCACACCATAGTGAGTGAGAGCTACAAGCCAAACTCGAGTGGAAAAACTAAGAGTGTTCTTCTTGCCACCAAAAGTGAGATGAGAGAAGTGCGGAACAACCCATCCATCTTGCACTATGTCCTTGTATGCAAGGGACTAGCGCAAGGAACTAACGTGTTATGGGGTAACCCTGGGGTTGGCCCGATCTTTCACGAATCCCACGAGAAACGAGGGGAAAAAGCGGTGGTCGGGGGATGAAATCGAGGGAGGAGATGAAAACCACGAACACACGCAAACCAAAACACGATACACGCCTATCCCTCACGCCGGTGGGAACCGGTCCAACATAATCCCTAGGATCGGTGTTGGGCGAAGCTCGCTCTCCACGCCAACAACGGGGGACGAGGTACTTGGTGAGATCTTGACGACTTGGGGGCGAGAAACCGAGAACCCAAGGCCTTGTACAACTTGAACGCACTAGGCAAGATCCAAGAGGAGGGTGGATAATCCGGTGCTCCTTGGTAGGAGCATGAGACCAATAGATATAAGTTCCTCAAAGGGTTTCCTTAATATCTATTATTATCCAAGTCTAGGGTTTACAATAGAGGGTGGGGGCTATATATAGTCCAGCCACAAAACAGGGGTAGTTTCGGAACGAAAAGGTAAATTATAGGAAGGGTTACAAGGCACGGGGCCGAACTCAGGCGTTTAGGATCAGTCTGGGCCGATAGTATCGGTCCTGCAACCGGTAGTACCGGTCACAACCAGTAGTACCGCTTCGGGAGCGGTAGTACCGCTTGAGGACCTGGAGCTTACATCGAGCGCTGTGGCGGCGGTAGGAGGGGCGTGTACGGTTCTTTGGGCCGATAGTACCGCTTGCGTCTGGGGCATGGAGTGGTGCTTCCTGGAGCGTCCGATGGTCAGGGCAGTAGGACGCTTGGAAGCGGTACCGGTCGTCTCAACAGGTAATCTGGCGTCGGCAACTGGTTGCTTCCCATCCGTTCCTTGGTTCCTTCTCTTCGTACCTGATGATGCACAGTGTATGCGTATGAAGTAGCAAGCCATCCAAGGGTGTGTCGAAGTCACACAAGGAGAGGAGCGAGTTCACCTTAGCTTGAAGTAGTTTGGCTCGGGCGCGAGTCATGGGTCCACTTGGGGAGCTCGTGGGAGTAGATGTAGTAGCGGTTGTAGGACGGGCTGCATCAGCTCCCTCCCTTGGGAAAGAGTCGTCCTCGACTCTTCACCCGTCACAACTTCCTCTTCGCCATGGTAGGGTGAGAGGTCCTTGACATTGAATGTCGAGCTCACAAGATACTTCGATGTTGGTATATCGATGACATAGGCGTTGTTGTTGATCCTCTTCAGCACCTTGAATGGTCCATCGCCTCTTGGCTTTAGCTTAGAGTTGCGTTCCTTGGGGAAGCGGTCTTTACTCAAGTGGATCCACACAAGGTCGCCCTCATGAAAGATCATCTCTTTCTTGGTCTTGTTTAGCCTTGATGCTTGGCGAAGGACTTGTTGCTCGATCGTAGCTCGTTTGTCGTCATGGAGTTTCTTCATTGTTTGGGCACGCTTGACAACGTCCATATTGGCACGTTCATGAAGTGGAAGTGGAAGAATATCGAGCGCGGTGAGAGGCTCGAAGCCGTAGACAATCATGAACGGGCTCCTCATGGTGGTGGGGTGCTTGGCGCGGTTGTAGGCGAACTCGGCGTGTGGAATACATTCCTCCTAGTCTTTAAGGTTTTTCTTTATCAACACCCGGAGGAGTGTGCCAAGACTTCGATTGACGACCTCGGTTTGTCCATCGGTTTGAGGATGCGAGGCGGACGAGAAGAGGAGCTTGATGCCGAGCTTGGCCATGAGAGTCTTCCAGAAGTAGCTCATGAATTTTACGTCGCGGTCGGAGACGATTGTTGTAGGCACGCCGTGTAGCCGAATAATTTCCCTGAAAAACAAATTGGCTACATGTGAAGCATCATCGGTCTTATGGCACGGAATGAAATGTGCCATTTTAGAAAAGCGATCCACGACTACAAATATGGAATAATGTCCATGTTTAGATCTAGGCAAGCCTAACACAAAGTCCATGCTAATGTCCGACCAAGGTGTATGAAGAATAGGCAATGGCATATAAAGACCAAAGGGGTTGGACTTAGACTTAGCTTGGATACATGTAGTGCATCGTTGGACGTGGTGCTCCACGTCGCGCTTCATCTTTGGCCAAAAGTAGTGAGTGGAGAGCATGTCATATGTCTTGTCACGGCCAAAGTGACCCATAAGGCCTCCACCATGGGACTCTTGAAGAAGCAAAAGTTGGAGAGACGATTTCGGAATGCAAAGCTTGTTTTGTTTGAAAAGAAAACCCTTATGCAAATAGAAATCATCAATCCCTTTGTCTATTGAACATTATGCAAATATTGGTCCAAAGAAAGAGTCGGACGCGTATAAAGTGATGCAGCCCGACCTACGGTCGTTACTACATCAAGGTCTCCAACTTACGCCAAGTCATCATGGACTCCAAAGGTGAATCCGTTCCTCTATGCGAGCCCCCTTCCTGCCCTATTGAATGGTATGCTACTTCATACTCCGTCACATATGCATGATAGGTTCACACCGACCAGTACGGAGGCAAGGGAGGAAGCCCGGAACATCAAGCCCGACAAGACGGAGGCTTGGAAGAGGAGACGGAAGAAGACAGGTTGATAGCTGCCAGGTCCAAGCGGTACTCGGATCCGGTTACGGTCTGTACTACCGGCTCATTGTGGCTCCAACGGATGCTCCAAGACCGTAAGCGGTACTATCAGTGCTAAGCGGTACTACGGTGATGAGGTACTACCGGTCCTAAGTCCTAAGTCCTACCGGTCATGTGTTAAGCAGCCTTTTGTTGGGCCACCCCCATGTATTCCCCTTACTTACCTATTCGCCTAGTTTATCCCCAAACTATCCTTGTTTAGTGGTTGGCCTATAAATAGAGCCCCCGCCCCTCATGTATCCCTTAGGCATAGATGATAGACTAAAGACAACCCCCATTGTGGAATCTCTAGTTTTGCCTCATCCCCTTTACCAAGGGGACCGACTATCGTCACCAACCTCGATTGGACTTTGCATCACGCATCCATCTTTGAACAAGGCCTTGGAGTTCGGTGTCTCATCTCCAAGTTGTCAAGACCCTCCCCAAGGTGTTCTTCCCTCTCCGATGTGGATTTGAGGGAGCACGTTGACCGATCTTTCCTTGCGAGGATTCTATCGGACGGTGGCCCGTTAGAACAATCGGCCTTGTATCGTGTGAGTTTTGCGTGTGTTCATCGTGTTCTTCGCGAGGTGTGTGTTCGCTTCCGCTACCTTCTCCCTTTCCCCTCGCTTTCCCATCGATTTGACCACGAGATCCGTGAAGATCGGGCACCCAAGAGGTTAACCCCTCCATCATCTGGTATCAGCAGCTTTTGGTTGCCACGGATTTCTCATCGATTTGGTCTTTTCCCCATAGATTCGAAATTTCCACCAAAAATAGCCGCAATTCGTGTTTTGGATCGATCTGTGATTTGAGTGTGTTTTGGTAGGTTTTGATCCGTGGATTACTTGCTAAACTTGTTGATCTACCTTCCTTTGCGTTCCCATGGCCTAATTCCTTGATTTCCCCCTTCGATTTGGTGTTTTTCTTAAAGATTTTCCGCCCAAATCGCCCCAAACTCGCGAAATCGCGTCAGATCTGGTTTTCTCTGTCTCGAGCGGTACTACCGCTCCAAATCTACGGTACTACCGCCCACCGGTACCAAAATCCGGTACTACCGCCCAAGACAGAAAGAAAACAGCAAGTTCCAGATTTCAGCCTCTCACCGTTTTGAGCATAACTTTTGCATCCGAACTCGGATTTTGGTGTTCTTTAGCTCGTTTCGAAGAGGAGAAGGAGCTCTACATCATCATTCACGTGGTTCATGCAATATACTCCATCCAAATTCCGTGAGAAAGGCGGAATCCAACAATAAAGGGTGAAGATCGTCGACGAAAGGTATAAACATTCCGCGACTTCTCCCCACTTGCATTCCTTTGTGAACCCCACTATCTTTGCGAGCAACAAACACCTATTGAGACTAGTTCCTCTTATGATTGCTTGGGCTATGCACATTTGATACCTTGTAGAATTCCGAGCAAACATTGTGAGCGCTATCTCATATAGTTATCTTGTATAGTTGTTGGCACAAGGAAGAGGCAAGTGAAAAAGAAATAAAAAGAAAAAGAGTGATACAAAAAGAAAAAAAATAGAAAAAAAGGAAAAAAGAAAAAGAAAGAGATACATGTGCCTCATAGAATAGGAAGCGCAAGCTCGATGAACATCATATAGGTGGTACTTATTGTGCATATCTTGTAGCCCACCAATTTTGTGCAATCGAACTAGCGTCTCTCCTTGTACTTGTGTGACATGAGCTTATAGTCTT
Source organism: Avena insularis (assembly GCA_023614405.1). Classification (NCBI taxonomy): domain Eukaryota; kingdom Viridiplantae; phylum Streptophyta; class Magnoliopsida; order Poales; family Poaceae; genus Avena; species Avena insularis. The sequence continues at coordinate 573,730 of JAJUPC010000159.1, read as the reverse complement.
CGCTAGGTAATCATTTGGTTCTTAGCTCACTTTCTCCGTCGCACAAGTCCCATTTATCCCACCGTGTGTGTTTCCTTGTATATATTTCCTATCTTGTGGATCGACTTGTTTGCTTTGTGATCGTTGTGGTTCTTTACTTGCCATTACAATATCTTGATTTCGGATTGGTTCTTGACATGCCACTTTCCATACCTATCCACCATAGGCCTTGTGTGTGTGTGTGTTTTTTGGTTAGTGGTTGGTTTTGGTGTTCCGCGTGAACTTCACTTTGCTTGGTTTATTGCTCTCAAGTGTTGCCACTTGCACGATACAATCTTCCAAGGTAAAGTAAGGTTTGACGTTGTATCCCTAACACCCTCTACCACTTCCATATACAACACTTGGTCTTGTGAAGCATGTCTAGGGACTCCGGGACCGAGGATGATTTCTATGAAGAATCCACGATGAGCCACCATGCCTATGTCTCCACAAGCATGGATAACATGATGGAGCACTACACCAACAATGGCTCCACATGCTTGGGTGACATGGAGTGCTCCAACAACAACGACTCCCCAAGCATGGGCGACTTCAAGAACGACAACGACAAGCTCCTCAAGTCGCACCGACCAAGACGGAGCCTCCAACTCGAGTGCGCCAAGGTCCATCATCAAATGGACAAGTTCCAAAGCGACCTCCACAACTTCAAGAAGGACATGGACAACGACTTCGACAAAAACATGAGGATGGTTGCCAAGACTAATGATGCTTTGCGCTCATTAGAAAAACTTACAAGGAAGAGTGCCAAGGTCAAGGGCCATCGTCGTGAGCGTCATGTGGATGACCAAGTGCTTCACCAACATCAACCATCGGCAAGGCACGCTAATGACCTCCGTCGACACCGTCACAAGGCACCTAAACCTATTAGTGCCACCACCAAAATGGCACCAAGAGCAAGCCTTCGTCCACGCCATCAAGCTTCGATGCCTACGCTTGACTTCCACGACCTCGCCAACGAGGAAAATGTAGACGCCTACTTCGCCAAGTTGGATAGCATGAGCCTACCTCCACCACTACTACGAGATGGCCACAAGACGGTCGAGCATGGGATTTTCCCTTCGACCATGGAGGAGAACAATGATGCCCATCTTATGGCATCCAACCTTGGAGGCGACAAGGTCAAGAATGGTGAGCATGGGATTTTCCCTTCACCAAAGGAGGCGCATGGAGTTGAGGAACCCGATCCTACCCCTACATGCTTGAGTGATGATGTGGTACCAATCCCATGTGAGTATGAGAGCCACTTAGCCCACTTGAGTGAGAACAAGAGTGAGATGAGTGACTCCACCTTAGGTGAGATTGAGTGCTTCCACTTTGAGGGCATGAGTGATACACCGAGTGAGTTGAGAGTGGTAGTTGATAGGTCAAGTGAGACCATTTTGAATTCTAACAACTTACCCTCTACCTCTAGTGTGTTCTCTTATGTTGTGCTAGGTTCCATGGATGAAGACGCGCCAAGCTATGAAGCAATGATGCCTCGAATGGAGAAGATGTACATGGTGGATGAAGATGATGCTACGCCATGGATACATCAAGATGAAGTCATCCACAAGGAGGCCACTACTTCCACAACACCCACTTCATATGAGAGGTATGACCAATGTAACAATAAGGGTGTTGATGATGCCATGATCCCACTAGTGGACATGATGAATTGTGAGGATATGCATGCTATGGATGATACTTGTGACATTACATATGCTTCATTCATATTCCCATGTGATGCTTTGCCTTTGCATAATATTGCTCATGTGGAATTGTTTGATTGTGATACCATTGCCATAAACATGCCATGCTATGCATCTTGTGTGTATCCTCCAATTGCTTCGAACATGCTTTGTCATGTTAGTCATTCAAATTGCAATAAGTTGAATAATTTGTCTATCAATTGTTTTGCTTGCAACAATACTTTTCACATGGATTATAATGAGATAGCCCCCATAGCTTTCTCAATTTTTGGAGATTTTGATGATTGCCATGATAAGCATGTTCCCCACTTGCATACTCACCATGCATCTATTTCATACTTGATTGACATTAATGGTGATGTCCACAAGAAGAGATACGTCATGATGGATGATGGGTATCTCTACCATGCACACACGTTCTTACTTTTACATATGATGTGTGTAGGTACCCGCACGAGAATGTCAACCTCGGTTGAGAACGAGTTGACAAAACGAGCTCTAGAGAGCATCCCACAAGTGAGTTCAAGATCGAACCCAGCTCTGATACCTTTTGCATGCTTTGCATCTTTCATGTTGGCAAATTGCTCTTTCATATGGTTTGATTGCAAGCATGTTAATGGTATTATCTCCCCTTGTGACATTCATGTTTCTTCGCATCTAGATAATGATGTTTTGTGTGTTGCAACAAAAATGTTGAACAATTTACCTTTCCGATGTTTTGTGTGCAACCACAATTCCTTTAAGAACATGTATTGTCATGAGAGCTTCCAAGAATCTCGTCTTGTTGTTACAACAAACATAAGGACCACTTGCTCTTTCATTTGGTTTGTTTGCAAACACGTTGCTTTGGCTTCCGCTTGGGATACTCATTTTCCCATGATATTTGCTTTCGATGATTTGTGTGTGACATCCAACATGTCGAACAATTTCTCTTTCCAATGGTTGGTTTGAACACATAATGATGTTGCTTTGGATATTATTCCTTTTGTGTTTTTGCCAAATTCTCCTAACTTGGCATCAAATATGTTGATCAAATTGCTATTCGATTGCGTTGAGTGCCCCACTACTATCTTATATGGAGTTTTTGCGTTTCCACATTTGGATGATGTTCAAACGATTTCCATGCACATTGACCATGCATATGCATTCCGTTTGCTATACTTGAGTTGTGCTAATCGTGTTGTGAACAAGAATGGACATGCCACAAATGACATGCTCCTCTATCACACACAAACATATGTTGCTTGGTCTTTGTTGTATGAAGGTACAAATGCATACACGTCAACCTCTATGGACTATATGTTGACAAGAAGAACCGAAGAGAGTTACCTATGTCTACCCTTCATCGAGCTATCTCTACAAGATAAGGTGACTTCCTTCTACTTGAGGACTCATGCAATAATCTTCATGAATTGGCTACGCTTTGAGTGTTGCTTCGCTTTTGTTGTGAGCTTTGTAGGCTTCAAGGAAGGTGAAGGAACATTGAAGTGTTGTCAAGTCAATCTTCCCGAGGACGACTATATGGTGAACCCCAGGATCAAGGATGTTCTTCGACCTCTTCTACTTTGTGATGAACATGGAGAGTCGAGGACGACTCTTTTTGAAGGGGGGGAGATGATGCAGCCCGACCTACGGTCGTTACTACATCAAGGTCTCCAACTTACGCCAAGTCATCATGGACTCCAAAGGTGAATCTGTTCCTCTATGCGAGCCCCCTTCCTGCCCTATTGAATGGTATGCTACTTCATACTCCGTCACATATGCATGATAGGTTCACACCGACCAGTACAGAGGCAAGGGAGGAAGCCCGGAACATCAAGCCCGACAAGACGGAGGCTTGGAAGAGGAGACGGAAGAAGACAGGTCGATAGCTGCCAGGTCCAGCGGTACTGCGGTTGGCGGAACCGTACTACCGGTCGTGATACGCCCCACTTCCGCTACCGCTCACTCTTGACGGCTCCAACGGATGCTCCAAGACCGTGGCGGTACTACCGGTGCTAGAGCGGTACTGGTGATGACCGGTACTACGGTCCTAAGTCCCGTATTACCGGTCATGTGTGCCTCTGGCACTGTTGGGCCTGACCCATGTATTCCCCTTACTTACCTATTCGCCTAGTTTATCCCCAAACTACCCTTGTTTAGTGGTTGGCCTATAAATAGAGCCCCCACCCCTCATGTATCCCTTAGGCATAGATGATAGACTAAAGACAACCCCCATTGTGGAATCTCTAGTTTTGCCTCATCCCCTTTACCAAGGGGACCGACTATCGTCACCAACCTCGATTGGACTTTGCATCACGCATCCATCGTTGAACAAGGCCTTGGAGTTCGGTGTCTCGTCTCCAAGTTGTCAAGACCCTCCCCAAGGTGTTCTTCCCTCTCCGATGTGGATTTGAGGGAGCACGTTGACCGATCTTTCCTTGCGAGGATTCTATCGGACCGGCCGCCGTTAGAGCAATCGGCCTTGTATCGTGTGAGTTTTGCGTGTGTTCATCGTGTTCTTCGCGAGGTGTGTGTTCGCTTCCGCTACCTTCTCCCTTTCCCCTCGCTTTCCCATCGATTTGACCACGAGATCCGTGAAGATCGGGCACCCAAGAGGTTAACCCTTCCATCATAAAGATTTGATGTCATCAAGACCCAAGACATTGACTTCGAGTCGTGTAAGAAGGCTTGTGTTTTTGCGAGACAAGGCGTCCGCTACCTCATTTTCTTTGCCCTTCTTGTATTTGACAATGTAAGGAAAAGACTCCATGAACTCAACCCATTTTGCGTGCCTTTTACTCAAGTTGGCTTGGCCCTTAAGATACTTCAACGACTCATGGTCGGAATGGATGATAAATTCTTTGGGCCAAAGATAGTGTTGCCACAATTGAAGAACTCGAACCAAGGCAAAAAGTTCTTTGTCATAAATGGGATAATTGAGGCGTGCGCCATCTAGTTTCTCACTATGGTAAGCAATAGGACGCCCATTTTGCATAAGGACGCCACCAATGCCAATACCACTAGCGTCACATTCAATCTCAAAGGTTTTTGTGAAATCCGGCAATGCAAGAAGTGGTGCTTCGGTGAGCCTCTTTTTGAGCTCATCAAAAGCCTTTTGTTGTGCTTTTCCCCAAACGAACGTGACATTTTTCTTGGTCAATTCGTTGAGGGGGCAAGCAATTGTAGAAAAGTCTTTGACAAAACGACGGTAAAATCCAGCCAACCCATGAAAACTACGAAGTTCACTAACATTTGTAGGGATGGGCCAATCTCGTATGTCCTTGACTTCTGAGACATAAACTTCAATGCCATTAGAAGACACGACAAAACCAAGGAAAATCAGCTTGTCTCTAGCAAAAGTGCACTTTGGGAGATTAGCATAAAGCTTTTCATGACGAAGGATGTGAAGGACCTCCTTAACATGAGTAACATGATCCTCTAGTGACTTGCTATAGACAAGAATGTCATCAAAGTAAACAACTACACTCTTCCCAATGAGAGATCTCAAAATATGGTTCATTAGACGCATGAAGGTAGATGGGGCGTTAGATAAGCCAAAAGGCATAACCAACCATTCATAGAGACCAAGCTTGGTTTGGTGAAGGGCGTCCACTCATCCCCTTCGGCCATGCGAATTTGATGGTAACCACTACGAAGATCAATTTTCGAAAATATAGTGGCTCCACATAACTCATCAAGCATGTCATCAAGACGCGGTATAGGATGTCGATAACGTACGGTGATAGCATTGATTGGACGGCAGTCCATGCATAACCGCAACGTATCATCCGTTTTTGGAACAAGAATCACGGGGACCGCGCTTGGGCTAGTGCTTACTTGGATCAACCCTTTGGAGACGAGTTGGTTGATTTGACGTTCGATCTCCTTCGTCTCCTCCGGGTTCGTGCGATATGCAGCGCGGTTTGGGAGTGGTGCGCCGGGTATGAGGTCGATGCGGTGCTCGATTCCACGAAGAGAAGGAAGGCCATGAGGAAGCTCTTCGGGAAATACATCTTGGAATTCCTACAAAATAGCCATCAAAGAAGGAGGAACATTTGTCAAGTCGTTAGTTCCTTGCGCTAGTCCCTTGCATACAAGGACATAGTGCAAGATGGATGGGTTGTTCCGCACTTCTCTCATCTCACTTTTGGTGGCAAGAAGAACACTCTTAGTTTTTCCACTCGAGTTTGGCTTGTAGCTCTCACTCACTATGGTGTGGTTCTCTCGCTCACCACTCTTCTCACAAGGTGTTTTTGTGTATTGCGCCCTCGCTAAAGCCTTTGCATTGTCCGCAATTATTTGGCTAGGAGTCATTGGTTGCAACACACAAGTTTTATCAAGCCATTTGAAGGTGTAAGTGTTTGAGTGACCATTATGCAAAGCACGTTTGTCATATTGCCATGGTCTTCCGAGCAACATATGACAAACCGTCATTGGGACCACGTCACATTCCACCGTGTCCTTGTAGTGCCCAATTGAGAACGTCACCGAGACGGTGTGCTTGATCTTGACGGATCCTTGGTCACTTAGCCATTGGATATGGTAGGGGTGTTTATGCGGATGGAGGGTGAGATTGAGTTTCTCACACAATTCCGTGCTTGCAAGGTTGTGGCAACACCCTCCATCGATGACAACTTTGATGGACTTCCCATTGATTCCGGCACGAGTTTAGAAGATGTTCGAGCGTTGGTCTTCATTTTCATTGACTTGGGTAGTTAAGACCCTTGTGACCACAAGCGACGGACTTGCGTCATGCTCACACACAAGAAGTTCCTGGTCCTCTTCCAAATGTTGCCTTGCCATGGCTTCCTTGACCCTTTCATCAAACTCTTCTTCATTCAAGTATTCTTCATCGCCGTTGTCATGGATGAACAAAACTTTCTTGTTCCCACATGCATTCGACTTGTGCCCTTTGCCTCCACACTTGTAGCATTCACCATTGAATGGTTGATCATCCCTTGTGTGTTTGCCACTTGGGGCTGTTTTCCTTGGGGGAGAGTTGGCTTGAATGGAAGCTTGGTGGTACTTGAGGAGCTTCCACTTGGTGTCGTTGGAGTATTGGTTGGTGCTTGCTTGTAGGTGAAGTACGTCTTTGGCTTGTTGTACTTGATGTCCTCTTGCACTTGACGCTCGGACTTCGATGCGATGTGCACAAGCTCAACCATGTTGTTGTACTTTTGGAACTCGGTGATGCGCTTGATGGGATGGTTCAAGCCATTGAGGAATCGTGCCATTGTTTGTTCATCTCGCTCTTCAATATTGGCACGGATCATGTTGAGCTCCATTTGCTTGAAGTACTCTTCCACGGTCTTTGTCCCTTGACTAAGCGTTTGAAGCTTGTTGAAGAGGTCACGCGTGTAGTGTGCAGGAACAAAGCGGGATCTCATATGAGCCTTCATATCTTGCCAAGTTGCGATTGGAGGCTCTTCTTTTGCTTCGCGAGCGAGTTGGACTTGTTCCCACCAAAGGTTGGCATACTCATCAAACTCGAGGGATGCCATGGCCATCATCTTGTCATTGCTATAGTTGTGTATGCGGAAGATCTTGTCGACCTTGAGTTCCCAAGAGAGATATTCCTCGGGCTCATTGGAACCGGTGAACTTTGGCATGGTGAATTTGAGCTTGCCGAACGTTTCTTCTCCATTGTAGTTCCGGTTGCGTCGGTTGCCATGATTTGGGTGGTTATCCACATCATCCGAGCTCTCATGTCTTGCTTGGTGATTGTTGCGTTGCTCTTGCGGTTGTTGAGGTGCCGCGTTTGGTGGTGGAACTTGGTGTTGACGACGAGCTTGGGGAGCTTGCTCGTTTTGTTGACGCGGTTGAGGACGAGGAGGAGGTTGATGGTCCTCACGACGAGCTTGGGGAGCTTGCTCTTGTTCTCGTCGTGGTTGATGCCGAGGAGCATTGGCTTGCGCCATGTGGTGAGGAGGACGTCGGGCCGCATGCGCAATGGGCTGCTCTTCTTCTTCTTGAGGTGGAGGAGGCTCGTCATGACCATCATGTTGCCGACGTGGACGATCATGTCGATGATGCCTTAGAGGATCTTCGAGTGCTTCACATCGACGGTGAACTTGGTCGTCCTCTTCGGATGCTTCACTTGTTGTTGAAAGGACATGTCGACGACAATGGGCTTGGTGGTCCATGCGAGGTTGCTCTTGTTGAATCACAAGTGCCCTTGGTTGTGGCCGGTTCGCTGCACGTCGTGGAGGTCTTGCGGAGAGGTCACCATCATAGCTTGACGTTGCGGCGTGACACGGCGATGGTACCGCTTGCGAAGAGCTCATGGATTGAAGAACGGGTCCATCCCGGTGCCTTGAAGCGTGTGGCGGTGCACTTGATTCACTTGAGGAGTGCCGAGATGAGCTTGAGTCGCGCGAGCGTGGCCTTGCTAGTCCATCAATGAGGCGTTGAAGCTTCTCATCCGTTGAAGCGAGTGCACGACCAAGAGCTTCATTTTGGTGACCGAGGTTGTGTTGCATGGCATGCATTTGGCCACGAACTTCTTCGAAGCGGTTGTCGAAGCTTGTACTACGGTAGTACCGGTTACTTGTGGTAGTACCTTGCTCGGTCGGTACCGCTTGGCAAGAACTCGAACGAGATGAACTTGCAAAACCTCAAATTCGTGGGAAATCGCGAAAGGCTGGGCTAGGAACAGGGGCTATAGATCGACTCCCAAAGCAACAGATCTATGGACCAAAACCACGAAAAACTCACCAAATCCAGAGATCGATCCGAATGCAAATTGGCGCTCTTTATGGTGGAATTTTCTAATTTAAGGTGTATAAAAGAAAAATTGGGGGGAAAATCTTGATCAACAGTGCACTTGATACCAATATGATATGGGGTAACTTGGTGGGTTGGCCGATCTTTCACAATTCCACGAGAAGCGAGGGGAAAGCGGTGGTCGGGATGAAATCGAGGAAGGAGATGAAACCACGAACACCATACACCAAAACGATACACGCTTATCCCTCGCCGGTGGCAACCGTCCAACATAATCCCTAGGATCGGTGTTAGGCTGGCTCGCTCTCCACGCCAACAACGGGGGACGAGGTGCTTGGTGAGATCTCGACGACTTGGGGGCGAGAAACCGAGAACCCAAGGCCTTGTACAACTTGAACGCACTAGGCAAGATCAAAGAGGGGGGTGGATAATCCGGTGGTCCTTGGCAGGAGCATGAGACCAATAGATTTAAGTTCCTCAAATGTTTTACTTAATACATATTATTATCAAAGTCTAGGTTTTATAATTGTGGGTTTGGGATATATATAGTCCAGCCACAAAACAGGTAGTTTTGAACGAAAAGGTAAATTATAGGAAGGCGTTCAGGTTGTCGGGACGTAGTAGTCCGGTATGTAATCCAACCGCATAGTACCGGGGCGGTAATCTGCATGGGCGAACTGGAGCTTCCGTCGGGCGCCGTGTCGGCGATAGGAGGCGGCAGTAGTTACCGTCACCAGATTTGGGGGTCGGACCCGCTTGGAATTGATAGTACCTCACAACCCTTAATATGGCGTCTGGCAGCGACTTGTTGCTTCCCCTCCTTGGGTCCTTCTCTTCGTACTGATGATGCATGTGCGTGTATGTGCACGCCATCCAAGGTGTGTCGAAGTCACACAAGGAGAGGAGCGAGTTCACCTTAAGCTTGAAGGAGTTTGGCTCGGGCGAGTCATGGGTCCACTTGGGGAGCTCGTGGGAGTAGATGTAGTAGCGGTCGTGGGAAGGCTGCATCAGATCTTGCCTAGTGAGTTCAAGTTGTACAAAGGCCTTGGGTTCTCGGTTTCTCGCCCCAAGTCGTCAAGATCTCACCAAAACCTCGTCCCCCGTTGTTGGCGTGGAGAGAGAGCGCCCAACACCGATCCTAGGGATTATGTTGGACCGGTTGCCACCAGCGTGAGTTATCGGCGTGTATCGTGTTTTGTGTGTGTGAGTTCATCGGGTTCTTCGTGTGCGTGTGTTCGTGGATTTCATCTCCTTCTCTCCTCCCACCGCTTTCCCCTCGATTTACGCGGAGATTCGTGAAAGATCGGGCCACCCCAAGGGGTTTCCCCATAACATATTGGTATCAAGAGCAAGGTTGATCACGAATTTCCCCCCAATTTTTCTTTTATCCCCTTAAAATCGAAAATCCCACCAAAAGAGCCCCCAATTTGCCTTCGGATCGATCTTTGGATTTGGTGAGTTTTTAAGTGGTTTTGGTCCATAGATCATTGCTTTTGGAGCATCTATAGCCCCTGTTGTTCAGTCGGTTAGATTCCAACGAATTTGAGGTTTGTGTCAAGTGGATCTCGTTCTTGTTCTGCGACCCGGTTGCGTCCGTACTACCGGTGGCGCTACTGCGTCACATGAAACTTTTTCTTCTTCTCTTGACGCTGACTTTCCCTCTTTAACTTGTTCGTTTCGCGTGTTTTGCCATTTTAACACAAGCTTCGCATCAAAGTCACCTCCAAGGACAACACTCGACATCATCCCCAACAATACCAAAGGTATAACTTGCGCCACTTTTGTGACTCATTTTGTGTTTTCTAAGCATTGTGCACTTGCCTTTGGAAAGTGAGAGTGTGAGGCCAAATACAAAAGTTAACATAGTAGCATAGAAAGGGAGAAAAAGGAAAAGAATCAAAAAAAAAGAAAGATACATAGTCTCCCAATACAAAGAGAATACCAAGCTTGTAAGCCAAAGAGAGAGAGAAAAGAGCGCACCAAGGCAAGTGCACAAATATATTGCTTATCCTCTTTTGGCAAACGAGTTGTGGTCTCTCCTTGAGTTGGTACGACAACCGTAGTCTTTGTTAGGACCTTTTGTGCTCATTTTCATAGTCGTGCTAACCCCGTTTTTCTCCACGTGTGCGTTTTTTGTGTTTTTGTAGATCGTATCCTTTTTCTTTTGATCTTTGGTTCTTTACCACGTAGAACAATAACCTTTTTCTTGGATCGTTTCGTTTGGTTTTCCACAATCCTAACCTTCCACCAAAATCTTTTGAGAGTTGTAGCATATTTGTATGTGAGTTTCTTTGCCATTTCACTTTGCACGCTGTTCGCTCATTTGTGTGGCAATTGGTTTGATGTAATCTCAAGGTGAGGTAAAGGCTAACTCTTACTTATTCTCCATATACAACCCTTGTCGGCTTTGCATCATGGGCCGAATGGCGGTAGTCCCAACCACCACAACCTCCGGAGGACGACACACAATTCATGACAAGATGGGACCATTGGAAGGTCCGAGGAGAATTCAACTACCGTTGTGAAGCTCTTGAGCGGCGCCAAGATGAAAAATTTAGCGAAGCCCGCGTGGGGTTCAAGAACATCGACAACCGCTTCGAAGAAGTCCGAGGCCAAATGCATGCCATGCAACACAACCTCGGTCATCAAAATGAAGCCTTGGTGGTGCCCTCGCCTCAGCGGATGAGAAGCTTCAACGCCTCATTGATGGACTAGCAAGGCCACGCCGGCGAATCAAGCTCATCTCGGCACTCCTCAAGTGAATCAAGTGCACCTCGCCGTCACGCTTCAAGGCAGGATGGACCTGTTCTTCAATCCATGAGCTCTTCTCAGCGGTACCATCTCCACGACACGCGCATAACGTCAAGCTATGATGGTGACCTCTCCGCAGACCTCCAAGGCGTGAAGCGAACCGGCCACAACCAAGGGCACTTGTGCTTCAACAAGAAACAACCTCACATGGACCACCAAGCCCATCGTCGGCATGTTCTTTCAACAACAAGTGAAGCATCCGAAGAGGGACACCATCGGCGTGAAGCGCCGAAGATCCACCAAGCGTCATCATCGACATGATCGTCAGCGTCGGCAACATGATCATCATGGACGAGCCTCCTCCTCATCAAGAAGAAGGAGAGCGACCCATTGTGCATGCGGCTCGGCGTCCTCATCGCCACGGCGCAAGACAATGCTCCTCGGCATCACCATGACAAGAACAAGAGCAAGCTCCCCAAGCTCATCGTGAGGATCAACAACCTCCTCCTCGTCCTCAACCGCGCCAACAACACGAGCGAGCTCCCCAAGCTCGTCGTCAAAACCAAGTTCCACCACCAAACGCGGCACCTCAATAACCACAAGAAACACGCATAACCATCACCAAGCTAGACATGAGAGCTCGGATGATGATGATGACCGCCAAAATCATGGCAACCGCCATGGCCGGAACCGCAATGGAGAAGAAACTTTCGGCAAGATCAAATTCACCATGCCCAAGTTCACGGCTCCAATGAACCCAAGAATATCTATCGTGGGAACTCAAGGTTGACAAGATCTTGCATGCACAACTATAGCAATGAGAAGATGATGGCCATGGCATCCCTCGAGTTCGAGTATGCCAACCTTTGGTGGGAACAAGTCCAACTAGAAGAGCCTCAATATCAACTTGGCAAGATATGAAGGCCCATATGAGATCCGCTTTGTTCCTTCACACTACACGCGTGACCTCTTACAAGCTTCAAGCGCTTAGTCAAGGGACAAAGACCGTGGAAGAGTACTTCAAGCAAATGGAGCTCAACATGATCCGTGCCAACATTGAAGAGCGAGATGAACAAACAATGGCTTCCTCAATGGCTTGAACCACCCCATCAGCGCATCCGAGTTCAAAAGTACAACAACATGGTTGAGCTTGTGCACATCGCATCAAAGGCCGAGCGTCAAGTGCAAGAGGACATCAAGTACAACAAGCCAAAGACGTACTTCACCTATAAGCAAGAACCAACCACTACTCCAACAACACCAAGTGGAAGCTCCTCAAGTAACACCAAGCTTCCCTTCAAGCCAACACTCCCTCAAGGAAAACATCCCCCAAGTGGCAAATACACAAGGGATGATCAACCATTCAATGGTGAATGCTACAAGTGTGGAGGCAAAGGACACAAGTCAGCCGCATGTGGGAACAAGAAAGTTTTGTTCATCCATGACAACGGCGATGAAGAATACTTCAGTGAAGAAGAGTTTGATGCAAGGGTCAAGGAAGCCATGGCAAGGCAACATTTGGAAGAGGACCAAGAACTTCTTGTGTGTGAGCATGACGCAAGTCCATCGCTTGTGGTCACAAGGGTCTTAACTACTCAAGCTAATGAGAATGAAGACCAACGATCAAACATCTTCCAAACTCGTGTCGGCATCAATGGGAAGTCCATCAAAGTTGTCATCGATGGAGAGTTGCCACAATCTTGCAAGCAGGAATTGTGTGAGAAACTCAACCTCACCCCGCATCCACATAAACACCCCTACCATATAGAATGGCTAAGTGACCAAGGGTCAAGTCAAGATCAAACACGTCTTTGGACCCTACAAGGACACGGTGGAATGTGGCGTGGTCCCAATGACGGTTTGCCATATGTTGCTCGGAAGACCGTGGCAATATGATGTGGACATCCCTACTATTGATACAAACTGTTGTAAATTTCCACAGTAACACACATACAAGGACCCATCACAAGATCTCGTGCCAAACAACTAACTATCGGTACTTTCGTTTCTTGGAACTATTCTTCACATACATGAGAATATGATGCCTAAATCAGATGTATTTTACTCTTAGGAATGATGGACCAAGCATGGATGAGAGGGACAAGCATTGGAGCATGGCCATGCATGGAGATGGCGACAAGCATGTGATGATCCAAGAGAAGGCCACGGATGAAGATTTCAGAACTTGAGGCCTCCATAATGAAGAAAGAAGGCTTGGAAGAAATATTCATGATCAATACTTTTAATTAGTCCATAGCTTAATATGGTGCTGCGACACCTTTATTTTGGGCCAGGCCCATGTAATTTTCGCAGGATTTTTAACTAGCCTTTTTAGAGTCCATTTGAGGGGAAAGGGACTTCTAGGGTTGGATTCGGCCACCACTTCCATGGCTGGCCGAAACCCCACCTTTTCGCCCTTAAATACTCCCCATAGCCGACCCCATAGACTCGGATTTTGTTTAGACATTAAGTTAGCCATAGTGTAACTTCGCCCAAGGCTCGAAGCGTCGCATGAGGCCTCTTGTACTTTACCTATTCAGGATCCCACCTCTTCAATAAAGCTTTCCTCTTAATCCGCAATATCTTTATTGCAATATTGGTTCTTACTTGTTCTCGATTTCAGGTAGGAATTAAGACCCTCGCTGGTCAGTGATGGTGTTCCGCAGGATGTAACCTCCGAGATTGGCCTAGCGATTGCGTGGCCGTGCTACGCCGCGTGTAGTCGGATCGTCAAGCCGAACTCCACCAAATCGACTATCATTATCTCATCGAAAGATCGGACACCTTGCCCTATCGAGCTTTCTTCTTGACTCGCAGAGCGTCTTCGTGGGCGCAGCTCGATTAGTCCTAATCCGGTAAGTGCAGACCTATGCATGGCCCTTTTCGGTCCCCTCCGGAGGTGGGTGAGCCGCGAGATCTGTGATGGCTACCATGATCGCAACTTGTGGCGTCTTCGGGATGATGTTGCCGTCGGCATCCATATCCATGAACGATGTGTGGAGAGTTCGGGTCACGCCACACCGCTCCTTGGGATCCATGTTTTCCACCAGCGGTGCTTGTTTCCACAGTTTCGTTTGTGCTAGAGCCGGGTGCCATGGCGGAGAGCCTTCGTCGCCTTGGGCTGGACCTCGGAGGCTACTTATGCGTTTGTCGGCGTCTCTGCATCTTGACTTGTTTCTTGTGCTCCTCGATGAGAGGTAGTGGTATGCCATCGATGGGTCACGTGGAGGCATCTGCGGGTAAGACGATGTCGCTGCGGCGGCTTGCAGCGCTGGACCCATCCTTCTTTGCTAAGTTGGATGGCGTGGCGTTGTTTTCCCCTGGGTGGGGGACCGGCTTCTTCTGTTTTCGCTTTCGTTTTCGAAGGCGCGTTCGGGTGATATTTCTTCGTTGGTTTGGATGACCGCGCATAGATAGCCTTCATGATTGGTCGGTCGCAGCCGCTTTTGGATCCGAACCGTAGGTCCTTCATCCGGCGGTGGATCGCCAGATCGGAGTTGCGGCGGTGCTGTTGTAGAACTCATCTGTCGATGGTGACGTCGTAGTATGGGGTGTGGATCCTGGCGGGCCTGATTGGCGGCACATGCACCCGCTCGGAGGAGTGCGGTTTGATCCACACGGAAGCGAAGCTCCGAACAAAATTTCGGTCCGTCGCCACGGGCTCGAAATCCTTCATGGTGGCGAGTGGGTGGTGAAGTCGAAAGTGCGAAGGAGGTGATTCTCCGTCGCATGCGAGTTGCCGTCGATCGGTCGAGCGAACCGTCACGGTCAAGTCGCAACGACCCCAATTCCCTGGCGGCACAATTGACGAGGTTTAATCTACGTCAATGCCCATTGTTATGGACTTGGGTTTGGAGAAGATGGGGATCTTTGGAGATCGTAGCACGGTTAACGGACAAGCAACGAGGGGACCGAGATTTACCGAGTTCGGGCCCGGAGAAAACCCTACTCCGCATACTGCTCTTGATTCTGTGAACCGAAGTTACGAAGTGCGCATATTCGATCTGGCGTGGATGCGTGTGCGAGTATCGAGAGATCTAGGGCCGTGCCCTCCCGGCCTTTATATAGACTTAGGCAGTGTCCGGGCATAGTCCTAGTCGATTACAAGTTCTAGGGTTTTACCCTTTTGAATTTCTATCTCCGCTAGTCTTGCTCTCCAAGGATCCAAAGCGTCATGGGCCTTGGCCACGAAAATCTT
This sequence comes from Avena insularis, assembly GCA_023614405.1. Taxonomy (NCBI): domain Eukaryota; kingdom Viridiplantae; phylum Streptophyta; class Magnoliopsida; order Poales; family Poaceae; genus Avena; species Avena insularis. The sequence continues at coordinate 558,349 of JAJUPC010000159.1, read as the reverse complement.
CATGGGCAGGTGTATATCTATTGTGGGCCTTCCTTGGGCTGGAATAGGTATGCTAAAGTCACATACCCGTAGGGTATAACCATGTCAACAGAGGTAATGGGCTGAAGCTGCTGATCAATACAAGAGTTTAATTACACAACGTGTGTTGAGTGTGCAATTGAGCAAATCTGAACAAGATCAACGCCACAACCTGTTCCCAACGCGTTGTGTTGTCAAGGAAAGAGCTATACGGATCATCATTGATGGAGGGAGTTGTAATAATCTGGCTAGGGTTGACATGGTAGAAGCTTGCACTTCCAACAAGACAACACACACATTCATATTACATCCAATGGTTTGAGAGTTCTCGCAAGATCAAGGTAACAAGAGCGATGCGTGCATTTTACTATTGGTACATATTCTGATTTTGTTGATTGTGATGTTGTACCTATGCAAGCTTGTTCTTTGTTACTTGGTAGACCATGGCAATTTGATAGAGAATCTGTTCATAATGGCAAAACTAATCACTATCTCTTATGCATGATGGAAAGAAAATTGGTCTAAAACCTATGACTCCCGGACAGATTTTAAAAGATGATCTTGCTAGAGCTAGTAGAGCTAAAACTGAGGAGAAAAATAAAAGTGAGAATCAGATTGTTGCTGCAGATTTTGTACCTCCAAAGAACACTAAATCTGATTCTGCCCATGCTACTGAAATTCGTTTGAAGAGTCCATGTATGCTTGCAAATAAAATTGATATTGTTGAACTAGATGTAAACAATACTCAATGTTATGCAATTGCAAAGAGGTTTTGTTTTCATTTGAGGATATGCCTCCTTCTTTGCCACCCGCTATTGCTAACTTTTTGCAGGAATATGAGGACGTCTTTCCCACTGAGCTGCCACCAGGACTACCTCCTATTAGAGGAATTGAGCACCAAATTGATCTAATTCCTGGTGCCACGTTATGCCTCAACCGCCATATAGAACCAATCCGAGAGGAGACAAAGGAGATACAACGCCAAATCGGGGAACTACTCGTACGAGATCATATTCGTGAGTCCTTTAGCCCTGTCTTTGTTCCTATTATTTTGGTACCTAAGAAAGATGGTTCTTGGCATGTGTACTGATTGTAGAGCTATCAATTATATTACGATTCGACATCGTCATCCTATTCCACGTTTAGATGACATGCTTAATGAATTGAGTGGCTCTACCATGTTTTCTAAAGTTGATTTGCGTGGTGGTTACCACCAGATTCGTATGAAATTAGGAGATGAATGGAAAACAGCATTTAAAACTAAGTTCGGTTATATGAGTGGTTAGTAATGCCGTTTGGTTTAACTAATGCACCTAGCACTTTCATGAGATTAATGAATAAAGTTTTACGTGCTTTCATTGGGCGTTTGTGGTAGTCTACTTTGATGATATTCGATTTATAGCAAATCTTTAGAGGATCATTTGGACCATTTCGTGCTGTTTTCAATGCTTTACGTGATGCACGTTTGTTTGGTAACCTTGAGAAGTGCACCTTTTGCACCAATCGAGTTCGTTTCTTGGCTATGTTGTTACATCACGAGGTATTGAAGTGGATCCAGCCAAGATTGAAGCTATTGAGAATTGGCCCTTGACCAAGATCACACAAGTGAGGAGTTTTCTTGGCCTCGCTGGTTTTTATAAGCGCTTTGTCAAAGACTTTGGATCAATTGCCGCGCTGAATGAGCTTACTAAGAAGGATGTGCCCTTTGTTTGGGGCGATGCACAACAACAGGCCTTCGTCATATTGAAAGATAAGCTCACACATGCTCCCTTACTCCAACTTCCTGATTTTACTAAGATTTTGAGCTTGAATGTGATGCTAGTGGAATTGGTTTGGGAGGGGTGTTATTACAAGAGGGAAAACCTGTTGCATATTTTAGTGATAAATTGAGTGGGGCTAGTCTGAACTATTCTACTTATGATAAAGAATTATATCGTTGGTTGGGACATTAGAAACTTGGCAACATTATCTATGGCCTAAAGAATTTGTTATACATTACGATCATGAATCTTTGAAGCATATTCGTAGTCAAGCTAAGTTGAATCGTCATGCAAAGTGGGTTGAATTTATTGAGTCTTTTCCTTATGTTATCAAACACAAAAGGGTAAAGATAATATTATTGCTTTGATGCTTTATCGGATTATACTTTGTTATCTCAATTTGACTTCAAAATATTTGGATTAGAAACTATTAAGGAACAATATGTGCATGATGCTGAATTTAAAGATGTGTTGCAGAATTGTAGAGATGGTAGAACATGGAACAAGTTCGTCTTCAATGATGGATTTGTGTTCGTGCTAACAAACTATGCATTAGGATAGTTACATTCGTCTTTTGTTATTACTGAGGCGCATGGAGGAGGATTGATGGGACACTTTGGTGTCAAGAAGGCGGGATGTTCTTCTTTACACTTCTTTTGGCCCGTGTCGTCGAGATGTTGAGAGATTTGTGTACGCACTACTTGTCAAAAAGCTAAGTCTCGCCTTAATCCACACGGTTTATATATGCCTCTTCCTGTTCCTAGTATTCCTTGGGAGGATATTTCTATGGACTTTTTTTTGGGATTGCCACGAACACAGAAGGGGAGGGATAGTATTTTTGTTGTTGTGGATCGGTTTTCTAAGATGGCACACTTTATTCCTTGTCATAAAACAGATGATGTTGCGCATATTGCTGATTTGTTCTTTCGTGAAATTGTTCGTTTGCATGGTGTGCCAAATACTATTGTCTCTGATCGTGATACTAAATTTCTTAGCCACTTTTGGAGATGTTTATGGGCTAAGTTGGGGACTAAATTGCTCTTTAGTACTACATGTCATCCCCAAACTGATGGTCAAACTGAAGTAGTAAATAGAACTTTGTCTACTATGTTGCGGGCTGTTTTAAAGAAGAACTTAAAATTGTGGGAAGAGTGTTTACCTCAGATAGAATTTGCTTATAATCGTTCGCTGCATTCTACCACAAAGATGTGCCCATTTGAGATTGTGTATGGTTTTGTTCCTCGTGCACCTATTGATTTATTGCCTTTACCTTCTTCGGTGCAAAATAATTTGGATGCTACACAACGCGCTGAAATGATATTAAACTTGCATAAGACTACTAAAGATAACATTGAACACATGAATGCTAAGTATAAACTTGCTGGGGATAAAGGGAGAAAGCATGTTGTGTTTGATGTTGGAGATCTTGTTTGGTTACATTTGCGTAAAGATCGTTTTCCTGATTTACGCAAGTTTAAGTTAATGCCGCGTGCTGCTGGTCCCTTTAAGGTGTTAGAGAAAATAAATGATAATGTATATAAACTTGAGTTGCCTGCAGACTTTGGTACGGTTAGTCCTACGTTTAACATTGCAGATTTGAAGCCTTACTTTGGTGAGGAAGATGAGATTTCGAGGGGCGACTTCAATTCAAGAAGGGGAGCATGATGTGGACATCCCTTCTATTGATACAACCGTTGTACCTACAGCTACACACATACAAGGACCCATCACAAGATCTCGTACCAAACAACTTAACTATCAGGTACTTTCGTTTCTTTGAAGTATTCCTCACATACATGAGAATATGATGCTACCTAAATCAGATGTATTTCTTATTATTAGGAATGATGGACCAAGCATGGATGAGAGGGACAAGCATTGGAGCATGGCCATCCATGGAGATGGCAGCAAGCGTGTGATGATCCAAGAGAAGGCCACGGATGAAGATTTCAGAACTTTGAGGCCACCATAATGAAGAAAGAAGGCTTGGACGAAATATTCAAGATCAATACTTCTGAATTCGTCCATAGCTTAATATGGTGCCGACACCTTTATTTTGGGCCAGGCCCATGTAATTTTCATAGGATTTTAAATAGACACTTTTTAGAGTCCGTATTTGAGGGGAAAGGACTTCTAGGGTTGGATTCGCCACCACTTCCATGACGGGCGAAACCCCACCTTTCTCCTTAAATACTCCCCATAGTCACCTAGACTCGGATTTTGTTTAGACATTAAGTTAGCCACGTAGCAACTTCGCCAAGGCTCGGCGTCATAGAGGCCTCTTGTACTTCGCACCTATTCAGGATCCCACCTTTTCAATAAAGCTTACCTCTTAATACTCAATATCTTGATTGCACTATTGGTTCTTACTTGTTATCGATTTCAGGTATGAATTAAGACCCTCGCTGGTCGGTGATCGTGTTCCCGCAGGATCGGTAACCTCCATGAGATTGGCCTAGCGATTGCATTGGCGCCGTGCTTTCGCGTGTAGTCGGATCGTCAAGCCCGAACTCCACCAAATCGATTATCGCCAACTCATCGAATGATCGGACACCTTTGCTCTATCACGGCGTGTGGAATACATTCCTCCCGTCTTTAATGTTCTTCTTTATCAACACGGAGGAGTGTGCCAAGGCTTCGATTAGCGACCTCGGTTTGTCCATCGGTTTGAGGATCTGGCGGACGAGAAGAGGAGCTTGATGTCGAGCTTGGCCATGAGTGTCTTCCAAGTAGCTCATGAATTTGATGTCATGATCGGAGACGATTGTTCTTGGTACACCGTGTAGCCGAATTATTTCCCTAAAAAACAAATTTGCTACATGTGAAGCATCATCGGTCTTATGGCACGGAATGAAGTGTGCCATTTTGGAAAAGCGATACACTACCACAAATATAGAATCATGTCCATGTTTAGATCTAGGCAATTCTAACACAAAGTCCATGCTAATGTCCGACCAAGGTGCATGAGGAATAGGCAATGGCATATAAAGACCAAAGGGGTTAGACTTAGACTTAGCTTGGATACATATAGTGCATCGTTGGATGTGGCGCTCCACGTCGCTCTTCATCTTGGGCCAAAAGTAGTGAGTGGATAGCATGTCATATGTCTTGTCACGGCCAAAGTGACCCATAAGGCCTCCACCATGGGACTCTTGAAGAAGAAAAATTTGGAGAGACGACTTCGGAATGCAAAGCTTGTTTTGTTTGAAAAGAAAACCCTTATGCAAATAGAAATCATCAATCCCTTTGTCTATTGAACATTTTGCAAAAATTGGTCCAAAGAAAGGGTCGGACGCGTACAAAGATTTGATGTCATCAAGACCCAAGACATTTACTTCGAGTCGCGTAAGAAGTTTTGTGTTTTTGCGAGACAAAGCGTCCGCTACAACATTTTCTTTGCCCTTCTTGTACTTGACAATGTAAGGAAAAGATTCCATGAACTCAACCCATTTGGCGTGCCTTTTACTCAAATTGGCTTGGCCCTTAAGATATTTCAACGACTCATGGTCGGAATGGATGATAAATTCTTTGGGCCAAAGGTAGTGTTTCCACACTTGAAGGACACGAACCAAGGAAAAAAGCTCTTTGTCATAAATGGGATAGTTGAGGCGTGCGCCATCAAGTTTCTCACTATGGTATGCAATAGGACGCCCATTTTGCATAAGGACGCCTCTAATGCCAATTCCACTAGCATCACATTCAATCTCAAAGGTTTTTGTGAAATCTGGTAATGCAAGAAGTGGTGCTTCGGTGAGCCTCTTTTTGAGCTCATCAAAAGCCTTTTGTTGTTCTTTTCCCCAAACAAACGTGACATTTTTCTTGGTCAATTCGTTGAGGGGGCAAGCAATGGTAGAAAAGTCTTTCACAAAGCGACGGTAAAAGCCAGCCAACCCATGAAAACTACGAAGTTCACTAACATTGGTAGGTATGGGCCAATCTCGTATGTCCTTAACTTTTGAGACATCAACTTCAATGCCATTAGAAGACACAACAAAACCAAGGAAAATGAGTTTGTCTTTTGCAAAAGTGCACTTTGGGAGATTAGCATAAAGCTTTTCATGACGAAGGATTTGAAGGACCTCCTTAACATGAGTAACATGCTCCTCTAGTGACTTGCTATAGACAAGGATGTCATCAAAGTAAACAACAACACTCTTCCCATTGAGAGATCTCAAAATATGGTTCATGAGGCGCATGAAGGTAGATGGGGCATTTCATAAGCCAAAAGGCATAACCAACCATTCATAGAGACCAAGCTTGGTCTTGAAGGCGGTTTTCCACTCATCACCTTGACCATGCGAATTTGATGGTAACCACTACGAAGATCAATTTCGAAAATATAGTGGCTCCACATAATTCATCAAGCATGTCATCAAGACGCGGTATAGGATGTCGATAGCATACGGTGATAGCATTGATTGAACGGTGATCCATGCATAACCGCAACGTATCATCCGTTTTTGGAACTAGAATCACGGGGACCGCGCTTGGGCTAGTGCTTACTTGGATCAAACCTTTGGAGACGAGTTGGTTGATTTGTCGTTCTATCTCCTTCGTCTCTTCCGGGTTCGTGCGATATGTGGCGCGGTTTGGGAGTGGAGCGCCGGGTATGAGGTCGATGCGGTGCTCAATTCCATGAAGAGGAGGTAGTCCATGAGGAAGCTCTTCGGGAAATACATCTTGGAATTCCTGCAAGATAGCCATCAAAGTAGGAGGAACATTTGTCAAGTCATTAGTTCCTTGCGCTAGTCCCTTGCATACAAGGACATAGTGCAAGATGGATGGGTTGTTCCACACTTCTCTCATCTCACTTTTGGTGGCAAGAAGAACGCTCTTAGTTTTTCCACTCGAGTTTGGCTTGTGGCACTCGCTCACTATAGTGTGGTTCTCTCGCTCACCACTCTTCTCACAAGGTGGTTTTGTGTATTGCGCCCTCGCTAAAGCCTTGCATTGTCCGCAATGATTTGGCTAGGAGTCATTGGTTGCAAAACACAAGTTTTTTCAAGCCACTTGAAGGTATAAGTGTTTAAGTGACCATGATGCAATGCACGCTTGTCATATTGCCACGGCCTTCCTAGCAACATATGGCAAACCGTCATGGGGACCACGTCACATTCCACCGTGTCTTTTTATGGTCCAATTGAGAACGTTACCGAGACGGTGTGCTTGATCTTGACGGACCCTTGGTCACTTAGCCATTGTATATCGTAGGGGTGCTTATGTGGATCGAGGGTGAGGTTGAGTTTCTCACACAATTCCGTGCTTGCAAGATTGTGGCAACTCCCTCCATCGATGACAACTTTGATGGACTTCCCATTGATACCGGCACGAGTTTGGAAGATGTTTGATCGTTGGTCTTCATTCTCATTGACTTGAGTAGTTAAGACCCTTGTGACCACAAGTGATGGACTTGCGCGTCATGCTCACACAAGTAGTTCTTGGTCCTCTTCCAAATGTTGCCTTGCCATGGCTTCCTTGACCCTTGCATCAAACTCATCTTCACTCAAGTATTCTTCATCGCCGTTGTCATGGATGAACAAAACTTTCTTGTTCCCACATGCGGCCGACTTGTGTCCTTTGCCTCCACACTTGTAGCACTCACCATTGAATGGTTGTTCATCCCTTGTGTATTTGCCACTTGGGGGCGGTTTTCCTTGAGGAAGTGTTGGCTTGAAGGGAAGCTTGGTGGTATTTGATGAGCTTCCACTTGGTGTTGTCGGAGTAGTGGTTGGGTCTTGCTTGTATGTGAAGTATGTCTTTGGCTTGTTGTATTTGATGTCCTCTTGCACTTGACGCTCGGCCTTTGATGCTATGTGCATAAGCTCAACCATGTTGTTGTACTTTTGGAACTCGGTGATGCGCTTGATTGGATGGTTCAAGCCATTGAGGAAACGTGCCATTGTTTGTTCATCATGCTCTTCAATGTTGTCATGGATGATGTTGAGCTCCATTTGCTTGAAGTACTCTTCCACGGTCTTTGTCCCTTGACTAAGCATTTGAAGCTTGTTGAAAAGGTCACGCGTGTAGTGCGAAGGAACAAAGCGGGATCTCATATGAGCCTTCATATCTTGCCAAGTTGAGATTGGGGGCTCTTCTTTTGATTAACGGCGAGTTGGACTTGTTTCACCAAAGGTTGGCATACTCATCAAACTCGAGGGATGCCATGGCCATCATCTTCTCATTGCTATAGTTGTGCATGCGGAAGATCTTGTCAACCTTGAGTTCCCACGAGAGATATTATTCGGGTTCATTGGAACCGGTGAACTTGGGCATGGTGAACTTGAGCTTGCCGAAAGTTTCTTCTTCATTCTTGTTCCGGTGGCGGCGGTTGCCATGATTTTGGCGGCCATCTTCATCATCCGAGCTCTCATGACTTCCCATTGATACCGGCACGAGTTTGGAAGATGTTTGATCGTTGGTCTTCATTCTCATTGAATTGAGTAGTTAAGACCCTTGTGATGCAGCCTGACCTACCACGGTCGTTACCACATCATGGTCTCCAACTTCGCCAAGTCGTCATGGACTCCAAAGGTGAATCCGTTCCTCTATGCGAGCCCACTTCCTACCCTATTGAATGGTATGCTCGTCATACTCCGTCACATATGCATGATAGGTTCACACCGACAAATGCGGAGGCAAGGGAGGAAGCCGGAACATCAAGCCCGACAAGGCGGAGGCTTGGAAGAGGAGACGGAAGAAGCCACGGCTGAACCACAGTCTCTCGGCCTACAGGAGTCTCCGGACCAGCCTAAACCGGAGTCTCGGTCTGCTCACACCGAGTCTCCGGACCTACCTCAGACCGACCCAGCGACCGACCAGGGGCGCCAGTCGATCGCCACTCCGGAGATGACAGGGTGGCCGGAGTCTCCCCGGCCTTGAGTCTCCGGCCACAAGATGGGCCTGCTGGCGCCGCCAGTTGGGCCATCGGCCCATGTACCCCTCTAGCTCGTCCAACCCTAGTTTTATCCCTAAACTACCCCTATTTATGTGGCTGGCATATAAATAGAGCCCCCACCCCTTCATGTATCCCTGAGGCATAGATGATAGACTAAAGACAACCCCCTTGTGTGGAATCTCTAGTTTTGCCTCATCCCCTTATCCAAGGGGACCGACTATCGTCACCAACCTCGATTGGACTTTGCATCACGCATCCATCGTTGAACAAGGCCTTGGAGTTGATGTCTGTCTCCAAGTTGTCAAGACCCTCCCCAAGGTGTCTTCCCTCTCCGATGTGGATTTGAGGGAGCACGTTGACCGATCTTTCCTTGCGAGGATTCTATCGGACCGGTGGCTGCCGTTTGGGAGCAATCGGCCTTATATCGTGTGAGTTTTGCGTGTGTTCATCATGTTCTTCGCGAGGTGTGTGTTCGCTTCCGCTACCTTCTCCCTTTCCCCTTGCTTTCCCATCAATTTTACCACGAGATCCGTGAAGATCGGGCCACCCAAGAGGTTAACCCCTCCATCATCTGGTATCAACAGCTTTTGGTTGCCAGGGATTTCTCATCGATTTGGTCTTTTCCCCATAAATTCGAAAATTCCACCAAAAACAGCCCCAATTCGTGTTTTGGATCGATCTGTGATTTGAATGAGTTTTGGTAGGTTTTGATCCGTGGATTACTTGCTAAACTAGTTTATCTACCTTCCCCTGCGTTCCCATGGCCTAATTCCTTGATTTCCCCCATCAATATGAGGTTTTGGTTCGAGTTTTTCTGCCCAAAACGCGTCCCGTTCGAGTTCTGGACGTCCTGGAATCTCCCGGACTGGAGTCTCCGGCCTAGAGTCTCCGGCCTAGACCGGAGTCTCCGGACTTTTTGAGCTCAGACGGAGTCTCGACCTCGGACCGAGTCTCCGCCTCCTGCTGAGAGAAAAGCTGTATGCGGTTTTGAGCATAACTTTTGCATTTCAACTCGGATTTTGGTGTTCTTTAGCTCGTTTCGAAGATGAGAAGGAGCACTAAATCATAATCCGTGTTGTTCATGCTATCTACTCCATCCAAATTCCTTGAGCAAGGCGGAATCCAACAATAAAGGGTGAAGATCGTCGACGAAAGGTATAAACATTCCGCGACTTTTCCCCTACTTGCATTCCTTTGTGAACCCCACTATCTTTGCGAGCAACAAACACCTATTGAGACTAGTTCCTCTTATGATTGCTTGGGCTATGCACATTTGATACCTTGTAGATTCCGAGCAAATGTTGTGAGCGCTATCTCATATAGTTATTTTGTATAGTTGTTGGCACAAGGAAGGGGCAAGTGAAAAAGAAAAAGAGAAAAGAAAAGAAAAAAAGAGAAAAAAATAGAAAAAAAGGAAAAGGAAAAAGAAAAGAGAAACAAACAAACAAGTGCCTCATAGAATAGGAAACGCAAGCTCGATGAACATCATATAGGTGGTACTTATTGTGCATATCTTGTAGCCCACCAATTTTGTGCAATCGAACTAGCGTCTCTCCTTGTACTTGTGTGACCCGAGCTTATAGTCTTCGCTAGGTAATCATTTGTTGCTTAGCTCACTTTCTCCGTCGCACAAGTCCCATTTATCCCACCGTGTGTGTTTCCGTGTACATATTTCCTATCTTGTGGATTGACTTGTTTTGGTTTGTGATCATTGTTGTTCTTTACTTTCCATTACAACATCTTGATTTCGGATTGGTTCTTGACATGCCACTTTCCATACCTATCCACCATAGGCCTTGTGTGTGTGTGTTTTTTGGTTAGTAGTTGGTTTTGGTGTTCCGCGTGAACTTCACATTGCTTGGTTTATTGCTCTCAAGTGTGGCCACTTGCACGATCTGATCTTCCAAGGTAAAGTAAGGTTTGACGTTGTATCCCTAACTCCCACTACCACTTCCATATACAGCTTGGTCTTGTGCATCATGTCTAGCGACTCACCGAGGATTCTATGAAGAATCCATGATGAGCCACCATGACTACGACTCCACAAGTATAGAGGACATGATGGAGCACAACAGACAATGGCTCTACATGCTTTGAGGACCCGGAGCACTACACCTACGACGACTCCACATGCATGGAAGACATGGAGCTCTACATCGACAATGGCTCCTCATGCATGAAGCCTATGGAGCACTACACCAACAATGGATCCACATGCTTGGGTGATATGGAGTACTACCACAATTACTCCCCAAGCATGGATGACTTCCAGTGCGACATCGACGATGCCTCGCCAAGCATGGAGGACACGGAGAACTTCATCGACTTTGATGGCTCCTCCATGAGCCATGAAGAATTCCTCCACTGTGTGGAGATGGAAGCCTACTATGCCAAGCAAGAGGAGGCGCATCATCAAGATTCCATGACCTTCAAGGCCAAGCGTGCCACACCAAAGGGCACCACCTACTTCGATGATCCACCTCCAAGGCGACAAGCGCCACCACCTCCAAGGCGTCAAGCGCGACCATCGACAAGGCATCAAGTGCCACCAACTAGATGGCGTCAAGCTCCACCATCTCCAAGGCGCCAAGCTCCATCACCTCCAAGGCGCCAAGATCCACCTCCTATCCAAACAAGAGTGGCGTCCAAACATCATATACATCAAGAGGCGCCAAGAAACAAGAATCTTCATCGACAAACATCCTCTCATGAGCATCGCCACCATAAAGAGGATACAGGACATCATCAAAGGCATCTTCGCCACCAAGACGAAGAATTTGTGATGAGCACCAACCATAATGCTCAAGCAAGCTCAAGAAGGCACCACAAGCACAAGAAGAGTGCCGAGGCAAATGATCACCGTCGTGAGCGTCATGTGGATGACCAAGTGCGTCACCAACATCAACCACCGGCAAGGCACGCCAATGACCTCCGTCGACACCATCATAGGGCACCTTCAACTACTCGTGCCACCACCACAATGTTACCAAGAGCAAGCCTTCCTCCATGCCATCAAGCTTCAACGCCTACGCTTGACTTCCATGACCTCGCGAATGAGGAAAATGTAGACCTCTACTTTGCCAAGTTGGATAGCATGAGCCTACGTCCACCACTACTACGAGATGGCCACAAGACGGCCGAGCATGGGATTTTCCCTTCGACCATGGAGGAGAGCGATGATGCCCATCTTATGGCATCCAACCTTGAAGGCGACAAGGTCAAGAATGGTGAGCATGGGATTTTCCCTTCACCAAAGGAAGCGCGTGGAATTGAGGAAACCGAGCCTATCCCCATATGCTTGAGTGATGATGTGGTATCAATCCCATGTGAGTATGAGAGCCACTTAGCCCACTTGAGTGAGAACAAGAGTGAGATGAGTGACTCCACCTTATGTGAGATTGAGTGCTTCCACTTGGAGGGTATGAGCGATACTCCTAGTGAGTTGAGAGTGGTAGTTGATAGGTCAAGTGAGACCATTTCGATTTCTAACAACTTACCCTCTACCTCTAGTGTGTTCTCTTGTGTTGTGCTAGGTTCCATGGAGGAAGACGCGCCATGCCATGGAGCAATGATGCCTCAATTGGATAAGATGTACATGGTGCACGAAGATGATGCTATGCCATGGATACATCAAGAAGACGAAGTCGTCCACAAGGATACCACTACTTCCGCAACACCCACTTCATATGAGAGGTATGAACAAGGTAACAATAAGGGTGTTGATGATGCCATGATCCCACTAGTGGACATGATGAATTGTGAGGATATGCATGTCATGGATGATACTTGTGACATTACATTTGCTTCATTCATATTCCCATGTGATGCTTTGCCTTTGCATAATATTGCTCATGTGGAATTGTTTGATTGCGATACCATTGCCATAAACATGCCATGCTATGCATCTTGTGTGTATCCTCCAATTGCTTTGGACATGCCTTGTCATGCTAGTCATTCAATTTCTCCCATTGCTTGCGATAAGATGAATACATGCTATTTCACTTGTTTTGCTTGCAAAAATATTGATCATTTGCGTTATAATGAGATGGCCCCCATAGCTTTCTCAATTTTTGGAGATTTTGATGATTGTCATGATAAGCATGTTCCCCACTTGCATACTCACCATGCATCTATGTCATACTTAATTGACATTAATGGTGATGTGCACAAGAAGAGATACGTCATGATGGATGATGTGTATCTCTACCATGCACACACGTTCTTCCTTTGGTGTATGATGTGTGTAGGTACCCGCACAAGAATGTCAACCTCGGTTGAGCACGAGTTGACAAAAACAGCTCTAGAGAGCATCCCACAAGTGAGTTCAAGATCGAACCCAGCTCTGATACCTTTTGCACGCTTTGCATCTTTCATGTTGACAAATTGCTCTTTCCTATGGTTTGCTTGCAAGCATGTTGATGGTATTATCTCAGCTTGTGACATTCATGTTTCTTTGCTATTGGATTTTGATGCTATGTGTGTTGCAACAAAAATGTTGAACAATTTCCTTTTCCGATGTTTTGTGTGCAACCACAATGCCGTTAAGAGCATGTATTGTCATGAGAGCTTCCAAGAATCTCGTCTTGTTGTTGCAACAAACATAAGTTCCACTTGCTCTTTCATTTGGTTTGTTTGCAAACATATCTCTTTTGATTCCACTTGGGATACCCATATTCCCATGAAATTTGCTTTTGATGATTTCTGTGCGACATCCAACATGTTGAACAATTTCTCTTTCCAATGGTTGGTTTGCACACATAATGATGTTTCTTTGGAAATTCTTCCTTTTGTGTTTTTGCCAAATTCTCCTAGTTTTGCATCAAAGATGTTGATCAAATTTCTATTCGATTGCTTTGAATGCCACAATAAGATGTTATATGGAGTTTTTGAGTTCCCACAATTGGATGATTTTGCAACGATTTCCATGCACTTTGACCTTGCATATGCATCCCGTTTGCCATACTTGAGTTGTGCTAAACGTGTTGTGAACAAGAATGGACATGCCACAAATGACATGCTCCTCTATCACACACAAACATATGTTGCTTGGTATTTGTTGTATGAAGGTACAAATGCATACACGTCAACCTCTATGGACTATATGTTGACGAGAAGAACCGAAGAGAGTTACCTATGGCTACCCTTCATCGAGCTATCTCTACACGCTAAGGTGACTCCCTTCTACTTGAGGACTCATGCTATAATGTTCATGAATTGGCTACGCTTTGAGTGTTGCTTCGCTTTTGTCGTGAGCTTTGTAGGCTTCATGGAGGGTGAAGGAACATTGAAGTGTTGTCAAGTCAATCTTCTCGAGGACGACTATATGGTGAACCCCAGGATCAAGGATGTCCTTCGACCTCTTCTACTTCGTGATGAACATGGAGAGTCGAGGACGACTCTTTTTGAAGGGGGGGGGGGAGATGATGTAGCCCGACCTACGGTCGTTACCACATCATGGTCTCCAACTTACGCCAAGCCATCATGGACTCCAAAGGTGAATCCATTCCTCTATGCGGGCCCACTTCCTACCCTATTGAATGGTATGCTACGTCATACTCCGTCACATATGCATGATAGGTTCACACCGACAAGTACGGAGGCAAGGGAGGAAGCCCGGAACATCAAGCCTGACAAGACGGTGGCTTGGAAGAGGAGACGGAAGAAGCCACGGCTGAACCACCAGAGTCTCCGGCCTACACCGGAGTCTCCGGACCAGCCTACAGGTCTCGGTCCTGCTACCGAGTCTCGGACCTACCTCGGACCGACCCAGTGGCCGACCAGGGGGCAGTTAGTACGCCACTCGGAGGCGACACGGAGGTGACCGGAGTCTCCGGCCCTACAGAGTCTCGGCCCCAAGATGGGCTGTGGCCGCCAGCTGGGCCTTCGGCCCATGTACCCCTCTAGCTCGTCCAAACCCTAGTTTTATCCCTAAACTACCCCTGTTTATGTGGCTGGCCTATAAATAGAGCCCCCACCCCTTCATGTATCCCTGAGGCATAGATGATAGACTAAAGACAACCCCCTTGTGTGGAATCTCTAGTTTTGCCTCATCCCCTTATCCAAGGGGACCGACTATCGTCACCAACCTCGATTGGACTTTGCATCACGCATCCATTGTTGAACAAGGCCTTGGAGTTCGATGTCTCATCTCCAAGTTGTCAAGACCCTCCCCAAGGTATTCTTCCCTCTCCGATGTGGATTTGAGGGAGCACGTTGACCGATCTTTCCTTGCGAGGATTCTATCGGACCGGTGGCCGCGTTAAGAACAATCGGCCTTGTATCGTGTGAGTTTTGCGTGTGTTCATCGTGTTCTTCGCGAGGTGTGTGTTCGCTTCCGCTACCTTCTCCCTTTTCCCTCGCTTTCCCATCGATTTGACCACGAGATCCGTGAAGATCAGGCCACCCAAGAGGTTAACCCCTCCATCACCTTGTGACCACAAGGGATGGACTTGCGTCATGCTCACAGACAAGTAGTTCTTGGTCCTCTTCCAAATGTTGCCTTGCCATGGCTCCCTTGACCCTTGCATCAAACTCATCTTCACTCAAGTATTCTTCATCGCCGTTGTCATGGATGAACAAAACTTTCTTGTTCCCACATGCGGCCGACTTGTGTCCTTTGCCTCCACACTTGTAGCACTCACCATTGAATGGTTGTTCATCCCTTGTGTATTTGCCACTTGAGGGCAGTTTTCCTTGAGGAAGTGTTGGCTTGAAGGGAAGCTTGGTGGTATTTTATGAGCTTCCACTTGGTGTTGTCGGAGTAGTGGTTGGGGCTTGCTTGTATGTGAAGTATGTCTTTGGCTTGTTGTATTTGATGTCCTCTTGCACTTGACGCTCGGCCTTTGATGCTATGTGCACAAGCTCAACCATGTTGTTGTACTTTTGGAACTCGGTGATGCGCTTGATTGGATGGTTCAAGCCATTGAGGAAACGTGCCAATGTTTGTTCATCACGCTCTTCAATGTTGGCACAGATCATGTTGAGCTCCATTTGCTTGAAGTACTCTTCCACGGTCTTTGTCCCTTGACTAAGCGTTTGAAGCTTGTTGAAGAGGTCACGCGTGTAGTGTGAAGGAACAAAGCGGGATCTCATATGAGCCTTCATGTCTTGCCAAGTTGCTATTGGAGGCTCTTCTTTTGCTTCGCGAGCGAGTTGGACTTGTTCCCACCAAAGGTTGGCATACTCATCAAACTCGAGGGACGCCATGGCCATCATCTTCTCATTGCTATAGTTGTGCATGCGGAAGATTTTGTCGACCTTGAGTTCCCAAGAGAGATATTCCTCGGGCTCATTGGAACCGGTGAACTTGGGCATGGTGAATTTGAGCTTGCCGAAAGTTTCTTCTCCATTGCGGTTCCGGTTGCGGCGGTTGCCATGATTTGGGCGGTCATCATCATCATCCGAGCTCTCATGTCTTGCTTGGTGATGGTTGCGTTGCTCTTGAGGTTGTTGAGGTGCCGCGTTTGGTGGTGGAACTTGGTTTTGGCGACGAGCTTGGGGAGCTTGCTCGTTTTGTTGGCGCGGTTGAGGACGAGGAGGAGGTTGATGGTCCTCGCGACGAGCTTGGGGAGCTTGCTCTTGTTCTTGTCGCGGTTGATGCCGAGGAGCATTGTCTTGCGCCCTGTGGCGAGGAGGACGTCGAGCCGCATGCGCAATGGGCTGCTCTTCTTCTTCTTGATGTGGAGGGGGGTCGTCATGACCATCATGTTGCCGACGTGGACGATCATGTCGATGATGACGCCTTGGAGGATCTTCGAGTGCTTCATGTCGACGGTGATCTTGTTCGTCCTCTTCGGATGCTTCACTTGTTGTTGAAAGGACATGTCGACGGCGATGGCCTTGGTGGTCCATGTGAGGTTGCTCTTGTTGAATCACAAGTGCCCTTGGTTGTGGCGGTTAAACCCGCGTCTTGGAGGTCTTGCGGAGAGGTCACCATCATAGCTTGACGTTGCGGCGTGGCGCGGAGATGGTACCACTTGCGAGGAGCTCATGGATTGAAGAACGGGCCCATGCCGGTGCCTTGAAGCGTGACGGCGAGGTGCACTTGATTCACTTGAGGAGTGCCGAGATGAGCTTGATTCGCGCGAGTGTGGCCTTGCTAGTCCATCAATGAGCCGTTGAAGCTTCTCATCCGTTGAGGCGAGTGCACGACCAAGAGCTTCGTTTTGATGACCGAGGTTGTGTTGCATGGCATGCATTTGGCTACGGACTTCTTCGAAGCGGTTGTCGATGTTCTTGAATTCCACACGTGCTTCGCCAAATTGTTCATCTTGGCGCCGCTCGAGAGCTTCACAACGATAGTTGAATTCTCCTCGGACCTTCCAATGGTCCCATCTTGTCATGAATTGTGTGTCATCCTCCGGAGGTTGTGGTGGTTGAGATGGCTCTCCATGCCTGTCCATGATGAAAAGCCAACAAGGGTTGTATATGGAGAATAAGGGTGCGGAGAGTTAGCCTTTTACCTCACCTTGGAGATTATATCAAACCAATTGCCACACAAATGAGCGAAAAGCGTGCAAAGTGAAATGGGCAAGAAACTCACACACAAATATGCTACCACTCTCAAAAGCTTTTTGGTGGAAGGTTAGGATTGTGGAAAACCAAACGAAACGATCTAAGCAAAAGGTTATTGTTCAACGTGGTAAAGAACCAAAGATCAAAAGCAAAAGGATACGATCTACAAAAACACGGAAAACACACACGTGGAGAAAAATGGGGTTAGCATGACTATGAAAATGAGCACAAATGGTCCTAACGAAGACTACGCTCTGTTGTCGTGCCAACACAAGGAGAGACCACAACTCGTTTGCCAAAAGAGGATAAGCAATAGATTTTTGCACTTGCCTTGGTGCGCTCTTTCTTCTCTCTTTTGGTGGCTGACAAGCTTGGTATTCTCTTTGTATTGGGAGACTATGTATCTTTCTATTTTATCTTTTTCTTTTCTCTTTTTTTTGATTCTTTTTCTCCCTTTCTATACTACTATGTTAGCTTTTGTATTTGGCCTCACACTCTCACTTTCCGAAGGCAAGTGCACAATGCTTAGACAAACACAAAATGAGTTGCTCTCATAGGATAGATACACACAAAAGAAGATATGGGGCTGTCAAGGTGGTGCAAGTTATACCTATGGTATTGTTGACGACTTGCAACCGTTGGTGGGGGATGATGTTCGAGTGTCGCGGTGTCGTTGAGCGCGTGGTGACTTTGATGCGGAAGCTGTTGTGAAAATGGCGACAAACACGCGGAACACGAACAAGCGAGGTGGAAAAGTCAGCAAACGAAAATGGGGCGTTAAAGGGCAAAGAAGCACAGTCAGAGTCGGGCGGTAGTACCGCTGGTTACGACCGGTAGTACCAGCGAGCGGTAGTACCGCTTGTACTACCGGTAGTACCGGTTACTTGCGGTAGTACCGCTTGCTCAGCCGGTAGTACCGCTTGGCACAGAACTGGAACGAGTTGAACTTGCCAAAAACCTCAAATTCGTGGGAAATATGACCGAAAGGCTGGGCTAGGAACAACAGGGGCTATAGATCGACTCCAAAAGCAACAGATCTATGGACCAAAACCACGAAAAACTCACCAAATCCAGAGATCGATCCGAAGGCAAATTGGGGCTCTTTTTGGTGGGATTTTCGATTTTAAGGGGGATCAAAGAAAAATTGGGGGGAATTTCGTGATCAACCTTGCTCTTGATACCAATATGTTATGGGGTAACCCTTGGGTTGGCCCGATCTTTCACAAATTCCACGAGAAACGAGGGGGAGAAAGCGGTGGTCGGGGGAAGAAGGGAAGAAAACCACGAACACACGCACACAAAACACGATACACGCCGATCTCTCACGCCGGTGGCAACCGGTCCAACATAATCCCTAGGATCGGTGTTGGGCGAAGCTCGCTCTCCACGCCAACAACGGGGGACGAGGTGCTTGGTGAGCTCTTGACGACTTGGGGGCGAGAAACCGAGAACCCAAGGCCTTGTACAACTTGAACGCACTAGGCAAGATCCAAGAGGGGGGTGGATAATCCGGTGCTCCTTGGTAGGAGCATGAGACCATATAAGTTCCTCAAAGGGTTTCCTTAATATCTATTATTATCCAAGTCTAGGGTTTACAATGGAGGGTGGGGGCTATATATAGTCCAGCCACAAAACAGGGGTAGTTTCGGAACGAAAAGGTAAATTATAGGAAGGGTTACAAGGCACAGGGCCGAACTCAGGGGTTCAGGTTGATCGGGGCGGTAGTACAGTCCGGCAACCAGTAGTACCGGTCGTAACGGTAATACGGCTGGCGAACTGGAGCTTCCGTCGGAGTTACTGTCGAGCGGTAGGAGGGGGTAGTAGCATGATCCGGTAATGCAGTTCTTTGGGCCGATAGTACCGGTTGGCAGTACCGCTGGCGTCTGGCAGCGACTGGTTGCTTCTGCTCCGTTTCCTCTGTCCCTTGGGTCCTTCTCTTCGTACCTGATGATGCACAGTGTATGCGTATGAAGTAGCAAACCATCCAAGGGTGTGTCGAAGTCACACAAGGAAAGGAGCGAGTTAACCTTGGCTTGGAGGAGCTTAGCTCGGGCGCGAGTCATGGGTCCACTTGGGAAGCTCGTGGGAGTAGATGTAGTAGCGGTCGTAGGACGGGCTGCATCAATATGCAAGGTCAAAGTGCATGGAAATCGTTTGAGCATCACCCAAATGTGGGAACTCAAAAACTCCATATAACATAGAAGTGGGGCATTCAAAGCATTGGATCCAAATTTCAAAAAGCATCTTTGATGCAAGAATAGGAGAATTTGGCAAAAACACAAAAGGAAGAATATCCAAAACAACATTATTATGTGTGCCAACCAACCATTGGAAAGAGAAATTGTTCGACATGTTGGATGTCACACACAAATCATCGATATCAAATATCATGGGAATATGAGTATCCCAAGCGGAAGCCAAAGTAACGTGTTTGCAAACAAACCAAAAGAAAGAGCAAGTGGTCCTTATGTTTGTTGCAACAACAAGACGAGATTCTTGGAATCTCTCATGACAATACATGCTCTTAAAGGAATTGTGGTTGCACACAAAACATCGGAAAGAGAAAATGTTCAACAATTTTGTTACAACACACAAAACATCATTATCTAAAAGCGAAGAAACATGAAGGTCACAAGGGGAGATAATACCATTAACATGCTTGCAATCAAACCATAGGAAAGAGCAATTTGCCAACATGAAAGATGCAAAGCATGCAAAAGGTATCAGAGCTGGCTTCGATCTTGAACTCACTTGTGGGATGCTCTCAAGAGCTCTTTTTGTCAACTCGTGCTCAACCGAGGTTGACATTCTCGTGCGGGTACCTACACACATCATACACAAAAGGAAGAATGTGTGTGCATGGTAGAGATACACATCATCCATCATGACATATCTCTTCTTGTGCACATCACCATTAATTTCAATCAAGTATGAAATAGATGCATGGTGAGTATGCAAGTGGGGAACATCCTTATCATGGCAATCATCAAAATCTCCAAAAATTGAGAAAGCTATGGGGGCCATCTCAATATAACGCGTATGATCAATATTGTTGCAAGCAAAACAAGTGAAATAGCAAGCATTCATCTTATCACAAGCAACGGGAGATATTGAATGACTAGCATGACAAGGCAAGTCCAAAGCAATTGGAGGATACACACAAGATGCATAGCATGGCATGTTTATGGCAATGATATCGCAATCAAACAATTCCACATGATCAATATTATGCAAAGGCACATGGGAAAGTGGATGAAGCATATGTAATGTCACAAGTATCATACATAGCATGCATATCCTCACAATTCATCATGTCCACTAGTGGGATCATGGCATCATCAACACCCTTATTGTTACCTTGTTCATACCTCTCATATGAAGTGGGTGTTGTGGAAGTAGTGGCCTCCTTGTGGACGACTTCGTTTTCTTGATGTAGCCATGGCGTAGCATCATCTTCGTGCACCATGTACATCTTCTCCATTCGAGGCATCATTGCTTCATGGCTTGGCGCGTCTTCATCCATGGAACCTAGCACAACATAAGAGAACACACTAGAGGTAGAGGGTAAGTCATTAGAAATAGAAATGGTCTCACTTGACCTATCAACTACCACTCTCAACTCACTAGGTTTATCACTCATGCCCTCCAAGTGGAAGAACTCAATCTCACATAAGGTGGAGTCACTCATCTCACTCCTGTTCTCACTCAAGTGGGCTAAGTGGCTCTCATACTCACATGGGATTGGTACCACATCATCACTCAAGCATATGGGGGTAGGCTCGGTTTCCTCAACTCCATGCGCCTCCTTTGGTGAAGGGAAAATCCCATGCTCACCATTCTTGACCTTGTCGCCTTCAAGGTTGGATGCCATAAGGTGGGCATCATCGCTCTCCTCCATGGTCTAAGGGAAAATCCCATGCTCGACCGTCTTGTGGCCATCTCGTAGTAGTGGTGGAGGTAGGCTCATGCTATCCAACTTGGCAAAGTAGAGGTCTTCATTTTCCTCGTTCGCGAGGTCGTGGAAGTCAAGCGTAGGCATTGAAGCTTGATGGCGTGGAGGAAGGCTTGCTCTTGGTGCCATTTTGGTGGTGGCACTAGTATTAGAAGGTGCCCTATGAAGGTGTCGACGGAGGTCATTGGTGTGCCTTGCCGATGGTTGATTTAGGTGGCGCACTTGGTCGTCCACATGACACTCGCGACGATGATCACTTGCCTTGGCACTCTTCTTGTGCTTGTGGAGCCTTCTTGAGCTTGCTTGAGCATTATGGTTGGTGCTCATCAGGAATTCTTCGTCTTGGTGGCGAAGATGCCTTTGACGATGTCTTGTATCCTCTTTATGGTGGCGATGCTCATGAGAGGATGTTTGTCGATGAAGAGTCTTGTTTCTTGGCGCCTCTTGATGCATATGATGTTTGGACGCCACTCTTGTTTGGATAGGAGTTGGAGCTTGGATACTTGGAGGTGATGTAGCTTGGCGCCTTGGAGATGGTGGAGCTTGACGCCTTGGAGGTGATGGAGCTTGGCGCCTTGGAGATGGTGGCGCTTGACGCCATCTAGGTGGTGGCACTTGTCGCCTTGGAGGTGGATCATCGAAGTAGGTGGTGCCCTTTGGTGGGGCACGCTTGGCCTTGAAGGTCATGGAATCTTGATGATGCGCCTCCTCTTGCTTGGCGTAGTAGGCTTCCATCTCCACGCGGTGGAGGAATTCTTCATGGCTCGTGGAGGAGCCATCAAACTTGATGAAGTTCTCCGTGTCCTCCATGCTTGGCGAGGCGTCGTCGATGTCGCACTCGAAGTCATCCATGCTTGGGAGTAATTGTTGGTGTAGTACTCCATATCACCCAAGCATGTGGAGCCATTGTCGGTGTAGTGCTCCATAGGCTCCATGCATGAGGAGCCATTGTCGACGTAGAGCTCCATGTCTTCCATGCATGTGGAGTCGTCGTAGGTGTAGTGCTCCGGGTCCTCAAAGCATGCGGAGCCATTATCGGTGTTGTGCTCCGTCATGTCCTCTATACTTGTGGAGTCGTAGTCATGGTGGCTCATCATGGATTCTTCATAGATATCATCCTTAGTTCCGGAGTCCCTAGACATGATGCACAAGACCAAGCGGTGTATATGGAAGTGGTAGTGGGAGTTAGGGATACAACATCAAACCTTACTTTACCTTGGAAGATCGTATCGTACAAGTGGCCACACTTGAGAGCAATAAACCAAGCAAAGTGAAGTTCACGCGGAACACCAAAACCAACTACTAACCAAAAAACACACACACACAAGGCCTATGGTGGATAGGTATGGAAAGTGGCATGTCAAGAAACAATCCAAAATCAAGATATTGTAATGGCAAGTAAAGAACCACAATGATCACAAAGCAAACAAGTCAATCCACAAGATAGGAAATATATACAAGGAAACACACACGGTGGGATAAATGGGACTTGTGCGACGGAGAAAGTGAGCTAAGAACCAAATGATTACCTAGCGAAGACTATAAGCTCGTGTCACACAAGTACAAGGAGAGACGCTAGTTCGATTGCACAAAATTGGTGGGCTACAAGATATGCACAATAAGTACCACCTATATGATGTTCATCGAACTTGCGCTTCCTATTATATGAGGCACATGTATATCTCTTTCTTTTATTTTTATTTTTCTTTTTCCATATTTTTTTCTCTTTTTCTCTCTTTTCTTTTTCTTTTCACTTGCCTCTTCCTTGTGCCAACAACTATACAAGATAACTATATGAGCTAGCGCTCACAATGTTTGCTCGGAATCTACAAGGTATCAAATGTGCATCCCAAGCAATCATAAGAGGAACTAGTCTCAATAGGTATTTGTTGCTCGCAAAGATAGTGGGTTTCACAAAGGAATGCAAGTGGGGAAAAGTCGCGGAATGTTTATACCTTTCGTCGACGATCTTCACCCTTTATTGTTGGATTCCGCCTTGTTCACGGAATATGGATGGAGTAGATAGCATGAACAACATGGATTATGGTGTAGATCTTCTTGTCCTCTTCGAAACGAGCTAAAGAACACCAAAATCCGAGTTCGAATGCAAAAGTTATGCTCAAAACAGTGAGAGGCTGAAATCTGGGAACCTGCTGTTTTATTTCTGTACTGGGCGGTAGTACCGGATTTTGGGCCCGGTAGTACCGGAAAAGGGCGGTAGTACCGGATTTTAAGCCCGGTAGTACCGCTGGGTCCAGAAACTCCCAGTTTTGACGCGTTTTAGGGTGATTTTGGAAAATCTTCAAGAAAAGCACCAAATCGAAGGGGAAATCAAGGAATTAGGCCATGGGAGCAAAGGAAGGTAGATCAACAAGTTTAGCAAGCAATCCACGGATCAAAACCTACCAAAGCACTCAAATCACGATCGATCCAAAACACGAATTGGGGCTATTTTGGTGGAGTTTTGAATTTATGGGAAAAGACCAAATCGATGAGAAATCCGTGGCAACCAAAAAGCTGCGATACGGATGATGGAGGGTTCAACCTCTTGGGTGGCCCGATCTTCACGGATCTCGTGTTCAAATCGATGGGAAAGCGAGGGGAAAGGGAGAAGGTAGCGGAAGCGAACACACACTTTTCGAAGAACACGATGAACACACGCAAAACTCACACGATACAAGGCCGATTGTTCCCGAACGGCGGCCGCCGGTCCGATAGAATCCTCGCAAGGAAAGATCGGTCAATGTGCTCCCTCAAATCCACATCGGAGGAAGAACACCTTGGGGAGGGTCTTGACAACTTGGAGGCAGACATGAACTCCAAGGCCTTGTTCAACGATGGATGCGTGATGCAAAGTCAATCGAGGTTGGTGGCGATAGTCGGTCCCCTTAGTAAAGGCGATGATGAATAACTAGATATTACACAATGGGGTTTGTCTTTAGTATATCATCTATGCCTAAGGGATACATGATGGGTGGTGGCTCTATTTATAGGCCAACCACATAAACAAGTGTAGTTTGGGGATAAACTAGGCGAATAGGTAAGTAAAGGGGATACATGGGTTGTGGCCCAACTAGTGCGCTAGCATCGCCATGAGATAGTACGGACTTGGGACCGTAGTACCGCTTGGTCCAATAGTGCCGCTCTGGGACCGATAATCCGCTTGGTCTGGGCGTCATTGGAGCCATCTCAGAGCCAGTATCAGGGGACGTAGTATCTGACCGGTAGTACAGGTCCAGATCCGGTAAATGCGCTTGCGATCTGGGGCTTCATTGGTGTCGTCTGTAGGGCGGTAGTAGGGGCGGTAGCACGCTGGCCGTAGTGTCGTCGCCAGATCCGTAGTACTGGAGACAGAGCATTTGGCGATCGCCTTCTCGCCTCTTCCAAGCCTCCGTCTTGTCGGGCTTGATGCTCCGGGCTTCCTCCCTTGCCTCCGTACTTGTCAATGTGAACCTATCATGCATATGTGACAGAGTATGAAGTAGCACACCATTCAATAGGGTAGGAAGGGGGCTCGCATAGAGGAACGGATTCACCTTTGGAGTCCATGACGACTTGGCGTAAGTTGGAGACCAAGATGTGGTAACGACCGTAGGTCGGGCTACATCAGGGTCTGTGGTGTCGAAGAGCGCGGGCGATGTTGTGGAAGCTATCTGTTAGTTGGTGACACGCACACGAAACACAAACAACAAACGGACAAATTAGCCAATGCAGAAAAGAGGAAAAAGTCAAAACTGGCGTTCAGGGCCGGAGACTCTGGTCTGGGCCGGAGGCTCCGGTGTAGGCTGGAGACTCCGGTGCACAGGGCCGGAGACTCCGGTGTGGACTATCTGCCCGTGTTCTTGAGCGGAGATTCATGCCTAGAGTCCTCAAATCCGCGAAAATTTGGCCAAAATTGGGCTGGGAAACGCAGGCAAAAGCGGGACCAACACCATAGACAAGATTTGGTCAGATCAAAACCACAAATAACACTCCAAAACGATAGATCGATCCAAAGGCAAATTGGGCTGTTTTTTTGGGAAATTTTCGAATTTATGGTGGATAGAAGAAAAATTGAGGGGAAATTCGTGATCAACCTTGCTCTTGATACCAATATGTTACGGGGTAACCCCTTGGGGTTTCCGCGGGAATCGAGGGGAAAGCGGTGGAAGGGGAAAGGGGATGAAATCCACGAACACACGCACACGAAGAACCCGATGAACTCACGCGCACGAAAACACGATACACGCCGATAACTCACGCCGGTGGCAACCGGTCCATCATAATCCCTAGGATCGGTGTTGGTGAGCTCTCTCTCCTGACCAACAAGCAGGCGAGGTGCTTGGTGAGATCTTGACTACTTGGGAACGAGACACCGAGATCCCAAGGACTTGTACAACTTGAACGCACTAGGTAAGATCCAAGAGGTTGTGGATAATTTGGTGCCCCTTGGTAGGAGCATGAGACCAATAGTTGAAAATATCCTCAAAGGGGTGTCCTCAACTATTATTATCCAAGTCTAGGGTTTACATTAGAGGCGTGGGGCTTTATATAGGCTAGCCACTTAAACAGCGGTAGTTTTGGAATAAAACTGGAAGTTGGGGCGAAACTGGGGGTTACATGGGCCAGGCCCAAGAGGCCTTGACATGCCTGGCATCGAGCAGGCCGGGGACTCCGGTGTTGGGTCCGGAGACTCCGGTCTGGGCCGAGACTCAGTCGATCTCGGACTCGTCTCCGGAGGGTATCGAGCATCCGCTTGGTTCCTGGGGCCGGACCGGAGGATGATGTGGACATCCCTACTATTGATACAACCGTTGTACCTACAGCAACACACATACAAGAACCCATCACAAGATCTCGTGCCAAACAACTTAACTATCAGGTACTTTCGTTTCTTGGAACTATTCCTCACATACATGAGAATATGATGCTGCCTAAATCAGATGTATTTCTTACTCTTAGGAAGGATGGACCAAGCATGGATGAGAGGGACAAGCATTGGAGCATGGCCATGCATGGAGATGGCAGCAAGCATGTGATGATCCAAGAAAAGGCCACGAATGAAGATTTCAGAACTTTGAGGCCTCCATAATGAAGAAAGAAGGCTTGGACAAAATATTCAAGATCAATACTTTACGAATTCGTCCATAGCTTAATATGGTGCTACGACACCTTTATTTTGGGCCAGGCCCATGTAATTTCATGAGTTTTAATTAGCCACTTTTTAGAGTCCAGTATTTGAGGGAAAAGGACTTTTAGGGTTGGATTCACCACTTCCATGGCTGGCGAAACCCCACCTTTTCGCCTATAAATACTCCCCATAGCCGACCCATAGACTCGGATTTTGTTTAGACATTAAGTTAGCCATAGTACTTAACCGCCAAGGCTCGGCGTCGCAGAGGCCTCTTGTACCCGCACCTATTCAGGATCCCACCTCTTCAATAAAGCTTTCCTCTTAATTCCACAATATCTTGATTGCAATATTGGTTCTTACTTGTTCTCGATTTCAGGTAGGAATTAAGACCCTCATGGTCGGTGATCGTGTTCCCGAGGATCGGTAACCTCCGGAGATTGGCCTAGCGATTGCATTGGCGCTCGTGCTTCGCGTGTAGTCGGATCGTCAAGCCGAACTCCACCAAATCGACTATCTTCATCTCATCGAAAGATCGGACACCTTTGCCCTATCAAGTGGTATCGATTTCAGGTTGCTCGGTGAGATTTTCTTTTTCGTAGATTAGATCTGTTTTTACCTATAACCCAAAAAAGCCAAAAACATTAGAGTTTAGATCCATCCCATAACCAATCTCGCCTCGCATTATCTTTTCAGTTTTGCATTGTTGAATTTGTGTCTACATCGTCGCCGAGTTCTTGGTCTTAGTGTCTCGTCCCTTAGAGTTTCGATTCGATCATAGTAGTCATCGCCACACTCGTCGATTACCGCCTCCATATTCCGCCACCATATTCCGCCGCCATATACCCTGCCACCATAAACCCTAATACTCCGCCACCGCCTTCCTACCGCGACACAGATCCGATCAGTTTTCCTGCTGTGGTACGAGTCCGAGTAGAGTTATTATTCCTAGTTATTTCTTTTTACTCTCCTTCTTTGTTGTTTCCGTGTTAAGCTAAAGTCCGTGTCGAGCTCCGAGTCCGGTCGTAAGTCCAGAAGGAGCGCAAAAAAAAAATTCTGGAACCGCCTCCGAAAAAATCAAACCAAATGCTACACAAGAGAGCTAAGAGCTTGCAAAGTGAAATCACAAAGAAACTCACAGAAATCAAGTAGAACTCTCAAAAGCTTTTGGTGGAAGGTTAGGAGTGTGGGAAACCAAATAAAACGATCCAAGAAAAAGGTTATTGTTCTAGGCGATAAAGAACCAAAGATCAAAAGCAAAAAGGATACGTTCTACAAAAACACGAGGAAACGCACACGTGGAGATTAAAGGGGTTAGCACGACTATGAAAATGAGCACAAAATGTCCTAACGAAGACTAAGCTCGGTGTCGTGCCAATGCAAGGAGAGACCACAACTCGTTTGCCAAAAGAGGTTTAAGCAATGGATTTGTGCACTTGCCTTGGCATGCTTTTTCCTCTCCTTTTGCTTACAAGCTTGATACTCTCTTTTGTATTGGGAGACTATTTATCTTTCTATTTTTTTTGATTCTTTTTCTCCCTTTCTATACTACTATGTTAACTTTTGTATTTGCCCTCACACTCTCACTTTCCAAAGGCAAGTGCACAATGCTTAGGCAAACACAAAATGAGTTGCTCTCATAGGATAGATACACACAAAGGAAGATATGGGGCTATCAAAGTGGCGCAAGTTATACCTTTGGTATTGTTGACGACTTGCAACCGTTATTGTGAACGATGTCCGAGTGTCGCGGTGTCATTGAGCGTGTGGTGAACTTTGTTGCGGAAGCTTTTGTTAGTATGGTGACAAACACGCGAACATGAACAAGTTAAGGAGGACAGTCAGCAAACAAAATTGAGGTGTCAATAGGAAATGAAAACTGTGATTAATGCGGTAGTAACGCCGAATGCGACCAGTAATCTTGGTGATTTGTGGTAGTACCGCTTTCATTATGACGGTAGTACCGCAGGCGCAGACTGAGCATAATCAACACGAAACAACCTCAAATTCGTGCTAATCTGACCGAAAGGTTGGGCCAGGAACATATGAAGACTGTAGATCTACTCCAAAAGCAACAGTTCTACGGTCCAAAACCACGAAAAACTCACCAAATCCAAAGATCGATCCGAAGGCGATTTGGGGTTCTTTTTTGGCGGGAATTTTCGAATTTATGGTGGGTAGAAGAAAATTTTGAGGGGAAATTCGTGATCAACCTTGCTCTTGATACCAATATGTTAGGGGTGACCCCTTGGGGTGGCTCGATCTTTCACGAATTCCGTGGGAATCTAGGGTGAAGCGA
Source organism: Avena insularis (assembly GCA_023614405.1). Lineage (NCBI taxonomy): Eukaryota > Viridiplantae > Streptophyta > Magnoliopsida > Poales > Poaceae > Avena > Avena insularis. The sequence goes on along the minus strand of JAJUPC010000159.1, from coordinate 529,801 downwards.
GTGGACGGAGGAGGGGGATGAAATCCACGAACACACACGTGAATAACTCGATGAACACACACACATGAAAACACGATACAAGCCGATAGCTCACGCTGGTGGCAACCGGTCCAACACAATCCCTAGGATCGGCGTTGGGCAAGACACTCTCCCACGGCCAACAATAGGGGTGAGAGGCTTGATGAGATCTTAACTACTTGGGGACGAGACACCGAGATCCCAAGGACTTGTACAACTTGAACGCACGAGGCAAAATCCAAGAGGTTGTGGGGGATAATTGGTGCTCCTTGTCAAGGAGCATGAGACTAGTAATTGATAGATCAACTAGGGGTGTCTTCAATTACAATTATCCAAGTCTAGGGTTTACAATAGAGGGGTGGGGCTATTTATAGGCCAGCCACTAAAAAAGGGGTAGTTTAGGAATGAAAGGAAAAATATAGAGAGGGGTACAGGGTGCTGGGCCGAGTTGACGCGAACAGGTTCAGGCAGGACCGATAGTACCGGGCTCGTGTCTAGTAGTACCGGTCACAACCGTTAGTACCGCTCTGGGGCCGGTAGTACCGCTTGTGGTCCTAGGGATTCAGTTGGAGTCGTCAGTAGCGAGCGGTAGTAGAGGGCGGTAGTACCACTGATGAAGGCGTTAACCTTTTGGGTGGCCCGATCTTCACGGATCTCATGGTCAAATCGATGGGAAAGCGAGGGGAAAGGGAGAAGGTAGCAGAAGCGAACACACACCTCGCGAAGAACACGATGAACACACGCAAAACTCACACGATACAAGGCCGATTGCTCCCGAACGGCGGCCACCGGTCCGATAGAATCCTCGCAAGGAAAGATCGGTCAACGCGCTCCCTGAAATCCACATCGGAGAGGGAAGAACACCTTGGGGAGGGTCTTGACAACTTGGAGACGAGACACCGAACTCCAAGGCCTTGTTCAACGATGGATGCGTGATGCAAAGTCCAATCGAGGTTGGTGACGATAGTCGGTCCCCTTGGTAAAGGGGATGAGGCAAAACTAGAGATTCCACAATGGGGGTTGTCTTTAGTCTATCATCTATGCCTGAGGGATACATGAAGGGGTGGGGGCTCTATTTATAGGCCAGCCACATAAACATGGGTAGTTTAGGGCTAAAACTAGGGTTTGGACGAGCTAGAGGGGTACATGGGCCGAAGGCCCAGCTGGCGGCGCGTAGGCCCATCGTGTAGGCCGGAGACTCCGGTGTGGTGGGCCGGAGACTCCAGTCTGGGCCGGAGATTCTGGTCTGTCTCTGGTGTCGTCTCCGGAGTGGCGTACTGACTGTCGTCGGGCGGTTGCTGGGGTCGGTCCGGAGGTAGGTTCGGAGACTCCGGTGTAGGAGGACCGGAGACTCCGGTGTAGTCGGACCAGAGACTCCGATGTAGGCCGGAGACTCTGGTGGTTCAGCCGTGGCTTGTTCCGACTCCTCTTCCAAGCCTCCGTCTTGTCGGGCTTGATGTTCCGGGCTTCCTCCCTTGCCTCCGTACTTGTCGGTGTGAACCTATCATGCATATCTGACGGAGTATGAAGTAGCATACCATTCAATTGGGTAGGAAGTGGGCTCGCATAGAGGAACAGATTCACCTTTGGAGTCCATGACGACTTGGCGTAAGTTGGAAACCATGATGTGGTAACGACCGTAGGTCAGGCTACATCATCTCCCCCCCTTCAAAAAGAGTCGTCCTCGACTCTACATGCTCATCACAAAGTAGAAGATGTCGAGAGACCTTCTTGATCCTAGGGTTCACCATATAGTCCTCCTCGGGAAGATTGACTTGACAACACTTCAATGTTCCTTCACCTTCAATGAAGCCTACAAAGCTCACAACAAAACGAAGCAACACTCAAAGCATAGCCAATTCATGAAGATTATAGCATGAGTCCTCAAGTAGAAGGAAGTCACCTAAGGTTGTAGATATAGCTCGATGAAGGGTAGCCATAGGTAACTCTCTTCGGTTCTTCTTGTCAACATATAGTCCATAGAGGTTGACGTGTATGCATTTGTACCTTCACACAACAACGACCAAGCAAATTATTTTCGTGCGTGATAGAGGAGCATGTCAAATGTGGCATGTCCATTCTTGTTCACAACACTATTAGCACAATACATGTATAGCAAATGGAATGCATATGCAAGGTCAATGTGCATGGAAATCGTTTGAACATCATCCAAATGTTGGAACTCAAAAACTCCATATAACATAGTAGGGTGGCACGAAAAGCAATTGACTAAATATATCAACATCTATGATGCAAGAATAGGAGAATTTGGCAACCCAAACTACCCTTGTTTAGTGGCTGGCCTATAAATAGAGCCCCCACCCCTCATGTATCCCTTAGGCATAGATGATATACTAAAGATAACCCCCATTGTGGAATCTCTAGTTTTGCCTCATCCCCTTTACCAAGGGGACCGACTATCGTCACCAACCTCGATTGGACTTTGCATCACGCATCCATCGTTGAACAAGGCCTTGGAGTTCATTGTCTCGTCTCCAAGTTGTCAAGACCCTCCCCAAGGTGTTCTTCCCTCTCCGATGTGGATTTGAGGGAGCACGTTGACCGATCTTTCCTTGCCAGGATTCTATCGGACCGGTGGCCGCCGTTCGGGAGCAATCGGCCTTGTATCGTGTGAGTTTTGCGTGTGTTCATCGTGTTCTTCGCGAGGTGTGTGTTCGCTTCCGCTACCTTCTCCCTTTCCCTCGCTTTCCCATCGATTTGACCACGATATCCGTGAAGATCGGGCCACCCAAGAGGTTAACCCCTCCATCATCTGGTATCAGCAACTTTTGGTTGCCACAGATTTCTCATCGATTTGGTCTTTTCCCCATAAATTCGAAAATTCCACCAAAAATAGCCCCAATTCGTGTTTTGGATCGATCTGTGATTTGAGTGTGTTTTGGTAGGTTTTGATCCGTGGATTACTTGCTAAACTTGTTGATCTACCTTCCTTTGCATTCCCATAGCCTAATTCCTTGATTATCCCCTTCGATTTGGTGTTTTTCTTGAAGATTTTCCGCCCAAATCACCCCAAAATCGCAACGTCAAATCTGGCGTCCAGGACCAACGGTACAACCGGGCCCAAAATCAGGTACTACCGCATAACCGGTACTACGGGCCCAAAATCAGTACTACCGCGCCAACGGTACTACGGGCCCAAAATCAGTACTACCGCATAATCGGTACTACCTCTCGAATAGCCGGTACTACCCCGATCTTGAGCAGAAAAAACAGATTCCCAGATTTCAGCCTCTCACCGTTTTGAGCATAGCTTTTGCATTCAAACTCGGATTTTGGTGTTCTTTAGCTCGTTTTGAAGAGGAGAAGGAGCTCTACATCATCATCCACGTTGTTCATGCTATCTACTCCATCCAAATTCCGTGAGCAAGGCGGAATCCAACAATAAAGGGTGAACATCGTCGATGAAAGGTATAAACATTCCGCGACTTCTCTCCACTTGCATTCCTTTGTGAACCCCACTATCTTTGCGAGCAACAAACACCTATTGAGACTAGTTCCTCTTATGATTGATTGGGCTATGCACATTTGATACCTTGTAGAATTCCGAGCAAACATTGTGAGCGCTATCTCATATAGTTATCTTGTATAGTTGTTGGCACAAGGAAGAAGCAAGTGAAAAAGAAAAAAGAAAAAGAGAAAAAAATAGAAAAAAATAAAAAGAAAAATAAAAGAAAGAGATACACATGTGCCTCATTGAATAGGAAGCGCAAGCTCGATGAACATCATATAGGTGGTACTTATTGTGCATATCTTGTAGCCCACCAATCTTGTGCAATCGAACTAGCGTCTCTCCTTGTACTTGTGTGACACGAGCTTATAGTCTTCGCTAGGTAATCAGTTGGTTCTTAGCTCACTTTCTCCTTCGCACAAGTCCCATTTATCCCACCGTGTGTGTTTCCTTATACATATTTCCTATCTTGTGGATTGACTTGTTTTTCTTTGTGATCATCGTGGTTCTTTACTTGCCATTACAACATCTTGATTTCGGATTGGTTCTTGACATGCCACTTTACATACCTATCCACCATAGGCCTTGTGTGTGTGTGTGTGTTTTGGTTAGTAGTTGGTTTTGGTGTTCCGCGTGAACTTCACTTTGCTTGGTTTATTGCTCTCAAGTGTGGCCACTTGCACGATACGATCTTCCAAGGTAAAGTAAGGTTTGACGTTGTACCCCTAACTCCCACTACCACTTCCATATACACCGCTTGGTCTTGTGAATCATGTCTAGGGACTCCAGAACCGAGGATGATATCTATGAAGAATCCATGATGAGCCACCATGACTACGACTCCATAAGTATAGAGGACATGACGGAGCACAACACCGACAATGGCTCCGCATGCTTTGAGGACCCGGAGCACTACACCTACGACGACTCCACATGCATGGAAGACATGGAGCTCTACGTCGACAATGGCTCCTCATGCATGGAGCCTATGGAGCACTACACCGACAATGGCTCCACATGCTTGGGTGATATGGAGTACTACACCAACAATTACTCCCCAAGCATGGATGACTTCGAGTGCGACATCGACGACGCCTCGCCAAGCATGGAGGACACGGAGAACTTCATCGAGTTTGATGGCTCCTCCATGAGCCATGAAGAATTCCTCCACCGCGTGGAGATGGAAGCCTACTCGCCAAGCAGAGGGCGCATCATCAAGATTCCATGACCTTCAAGGCCAAGCGTGCCACACCAAAGGGCACCACCTACTTTGATGATCCACCTCCAAGGCGACAAGTGCCACCACCTAGATGGCGTCAAGCACCACCATCTCCAAGGCGCCAAGCTCCATCACCTCCAAGGCTCTAAGCTCCACCATCTCCAAGGCGCCAAGCTACATCACCTCCAAGGCGCCAAGCTCCAACTCCTATCCAAACAAGAGTGTCGTCCAAACATCATATGCATCAAGATGCGCCAAGAAACAAGACTCTTCATTGACAAACATCCTCTCATGAGCATCGCCACCATAAAGAGGATACAAGACATCGTCAAAGGCATCTTCGCCATAAAGACGAAGAATTCATGATGAGCACCAACCATAATGCTCAAGCAAGCTCAAGAAGGCACCACAAGCACAAGAAGAGTGCCAAGGCAAATGATCACCGTCGTGAGTGTCATGTGGACGACCAAGTGCGCCACCTACATCAACCATCGGCAAGGCATGCCAATGACCTCCGTCAACACCATCATAGGGCACCTTCAACTACTTGTGCCACCACCACAATGGCACCAAGAGCAAGCCTTCCTCCACGCCATCAAGCTTCAACGCCTACGCTTGACTTCCACGACCTCGCGAACGAGGAAAATGTAAACCTCTACTTCGCCAAGTTGGATAGCATGTGATATGGGGTGGCCCGATCTTCTCAGCAAGCACTTGTCGATGATGATGGTGGATGATAGATAACTAGCCTGTAGCTATGAACTCTCCCGCTCGAACCCTGATGCCAATGCAACATCTCTCGAACCCTATGGGATATTCACAACACCACGCTCTTGCGCACGCAGCCGTCGACCACGAACGGTAGTTTGCAATCTACTAATTCCCAATGGAACAACAGATCACACTCAATTGCAGTAGATAATTCGATCACAGGGTAATTCCAGAGGTTCTTGATAAGAAACAACTCCAAAATAGTTTTAACGTGGTCTAACCCTAACTATGGGGACGTCCCAGGGCTTATAAGAAGGTTTGGGGCGGCCAAAATCCTGAAACAAAATGTGTTCGTCGATCGAGATCCGTCTAGATCTGTTGGTAACTTTCAGGGCCAGACTTTCCGCCCTAAGTAGGGGCGGATTATCCACCGGATTATCCTCACAGGCGGATTATCCGCCTCTCTTGAGCCTTGCGCTGAAGTCATAGCAGAATTCTGGCGGGGCGGATTATCCGCCCTTGTGGAGGCCGGATTATCCGCCCCCTAGGGACGTGTAAGTACTCGTTGGAAAGCTCTCGGAGTGATCTTTCCAACAAGTGCTTATTTGCTTGATCTGGAGTTCGTATGAAGAATCCACGCCCGTTTTAATTTCAGGGCTTCTGTTTGTCCGAACTGAACCTTCCTTCTTGATGATCTTCTCTTGCGCCTTCCTCCCGCTCCTCCCTCGCGCATCCTTGGCGATCATCACGTCGGACTCCTTGCCTTCCTCCCTCTCCTTCCCGCTGGCGTTAGTCCGATGGATATTAAATCTAGTCAAACAATAACACCATGGTTTAGGTAGTATAAAGTTCTTATAAATCAATGTATCTTGTCCAACTAGGAATGAAGTCACCTTGTGATATTTTTCAATAAGGTTCAATATTTCATTCCAGCTGAGACAACTAGAATCTGCATGATCCATGATTGTATCCTCATCATCCTCCCTTTCTTCAAGAAAAGCCGTCCTCGGCTTTGGGTAAGCTGTAAGTGGAATGAACAAATAGAACAACGTGTACGCAGAGTATATGTATACATAACATGTTGTATCATTTGTGTTCATGTGAATAATATGTCTACTATACATCAAGCAACTTAAATTGCAGGTATAAGTGAAGTACAAAGAATCATGATCATGTTGAAAAACAAATAGATATATAGTCTTGTTGTTCATTATTAAATTCAGTTTTCTCAAAGAAGATCTATGATCAAATTTGTGATGAACAAGATTAAACCAATTCAAAATATGTGAAAACCGAACTGATTCATGCCATGCTTCAACTGCGCTACTCTGATTATTAGGAACATAACCATTTTGTTCAGCGTGTAACATAAAACTCAATTTGCAAATATTACTGAAGTATACATCAGTAGCACACTTATGCAATACATTGTGGGACAAACACAAGGGGTATGAAAAATCTGATTGAAATCTAGAAAGATTGGAACAATCCAACATAGGTAAAGTTACTTTTGTTGGGCGGACTATATCAACTAGATGAAAATGTACTTTCATATTATCAAAAATTGTAGTATCTATCCCACCACAAAGATATCTTGACAGATAGCATCTATGGCTAAACACAGCAAGTTTCAATTCAGCAATTCTATCACATGTAATGCATATGTGATCCACAAGAAAATTTTCATCCATGCTATATTCACCAATTAGATTAAAGATGAAATATGGAGAATATGTGCTTGAATTTAGACTTGAAATTTTAGAAATCTTATCCACAGCACAACTCATATTCATAGGTTCATTTAGCATGATGGAATATACAATATCATTAGGTGGTATTTGAGCAAGTATTTCCTTATGTGTAATCAGTACCACATGATCAAAATGCGAATTTGGTAGACTATCACATGGTGCTGTAACATTATTGCAAGACAAGTCACAAGGAGGTACCAACAAAGGAATAGACTCACAAAAGGTTGTGCTTGTTGGCTGTAGCTCCAAATCAGTACCGATATCTTTAGTATGCTCCTCACATGTAGTAGGCACTTGAACATCCTCCTCAAGTGACAATGCACAGTCCAGCGATGCAGGTTGTAAAATAGACGGCTCCCTTTCTTCAAAAGCAACCTGCATATCACAAGAAACAACACTAGGAGTAGAGATAATTACATTAGTAGAAACCTCATTTGTCTCACCAACTTTTACTCTCGGTTCTTCTACGATAAGATCAACATGTGGGTTTATGTTGGTGGTTACAGGTGGACAGAGGTTTTGACGCCTAATCTCCTGAAATTGCTTAATACGTGTACGTGATAACCAAGTGTGCTTATCATTCCAAAAGATGGAAGGATCAGAATAATCATTACCAAACACAACCTGGAATGTATTACACCAGTTTGTTCCCAACATGATATGGCAGGAGTTAAACGCTCTAGGAACGACAAAACAAGAAACATATCTGCGAGGGCCATAAATGGTGAGTGGAACACATGCGATCTGAGTAACTGGTAGTGCATGACCAGAAGTTGCTAACATAAATGGGGTTGTTAATGCACGCGTGTATAATTCTAACTTTTCAACAACCTCAACACTAACCAAATTTATGGAAGAACAAGTATCAATGGTAGTAGCAGCATGTATACCACAAATTTCCGTCGTGAAGTGGAACAAACCCGGATTAGGCACTACTCCTGACTCCTCCTCCCAAAATGTATTACTGCAGTGGTATCGTAATGGAAAGGGATAATCATCTGCATCCTTTTTCTGCATCACATCAACACTACTAGAAGACATGATTAGTATGTTAGTGCATAAAACAAAATCTGGTGGTGGAACTCTCACAACTCACTCAAAACTAACAACAAAGCAGATCTTACTGTTCCAAAGTGAATAGTGATGCTTACCAATTCGAATCAACAACTTATGCACGGATGTGATGAAGTGAATATCAAGGGTATAGAGAACGATCACAGGACACACAGGTTATTTATGGTGGAGCTGTAGGTATGGAATCCTAACTACACCGCAAACAAGTCCTAGTGCTGATCGTTATAATAACCTAAGAAACACACACGGTGTAGATAAACGTGGCAAAGCAATTTATGAACAGGAATATTGCAATGCACAAGAGAGACGCTAGTAATAGCTCAAAATAAACAGGCACAAGATTGCTCAATCTACAAGTGCTATGATCAACTAGGCCTCCAATAATGCACACTTTGATATCTCTTTTTGTCACGCTTGTAGCTCTTTTCTCTTCTTTTTTATACTGAATCTCTTTTCCTTTTCTGTTTTATTTTATTTTTTCAACTATATGACTCAATGCACAACGAATGCAAACTAGGGGGGGCCGGATAATCCGGTTTGTCGGGGGCCGGATAATCCGGTCTGGCGAGGCGAAAATTTTGCACTTTCAAAACCCTAATGAGCAGCCTGTCAGAGCAAAGCAACTAGTCTCGTGGGTACGTTCTTAGGCACAAATGCAGTAGATAGGCTGTAGCTAGGTTTGAAACACAAAAGTACGCTATGTGGACTCGGAAAAGTAGATGGAAACTTGCAGAAAACGGTGATGGTAGACTCGACGGAAAACAAGATCAAAACCCTAAACCTAGACACAAATGAAAACTAGACTCCTACGCGAAAAACCTGCAGATCGGATCTACGAGAAGACACGACCAGCAACTAAAACTTGAAAAACGATGCAATCTAGGCTAGGGCAAATCTTTTTGTATGCCTTTTTCTGTATAGGACGAAAACAAGAACTAATCTATGGATGGATTTGTGGATGCTCACCGAGTAAACGAGGAAATCTGATACCAAGATGATATGGGGTGGCCCGATCTTCTCAGCAAGCACTTGTCGATGATGATGGTGGATGATAGATAACTAGCCTGTAGTTATGAACTCTCCCGCTCGAACCCTGATGCCAATGCAACAGCTCTCGAACCCTATGGGATATTCACAACACCACGCTCTTGCGCACGTAGCCGTCGACCACGAACGGTAGTTTGCAATCTACTAATTCCCAATGGAACAACAGATCACACTCAATTGCAGTAGGTAATTCGATCACAGGGTAATTCCAGAGGTTCTTGATAAGAAACAACTCCAAAATAGTTTTAACGTGGTCTAACCCTAACTATGGGGACGTCCCAGGGCTTATAAGGGCTAGGCCAAAATCGCGAAACAAAATGTGTTCGATACAGTCAGATCCGTCCAGATCTGTTGGTAACTTTCAGGGCCGGACTTTCCGCCCTAAGTAGGGGCGGATTATCCGCCCCCCCCGGATTATCCTCCCCTGGGGCGGATTATCCGCCCCCTTACTGAGCCTTGCGCCTGAAGTCCTTAGCAGAATTCCTGGAGCAGGGCCGGATTATCCGCCCTTGTGGGGGCCGGATTATCCGCCCCCCAGGGACATGTAAGTACTCGTTGGAAAGATCTCGGAATGATCTTTCCAACAAGTGCTTATTCGCTTGATTTGGAGTTCGTATGAAGAATCCACGTCCGTTTCAATTTTAGGGCTTCTGTCTGTCCGAACTGAACCTTCCTTCTTGATGATCTTCTCTTGCGCCTTCCTCCCGCTCCTCCCTCGCGCATCCTTGGCGATCATCACGTCGGACTCCTTGCCTTCCTCCCTCTCCTTCCCGCTGGCGTTAGTCCGATGGATATTAAATATAGTCAAACAATAACACCATGGTTTAGGTAGTATAAAGTTCTTATAAATCAATGTATCTTGTCCAACTAGGAATGAAGTCACCTTGTGATATTTTTCAATAAGGTTCAATATTTCATTCCATCTGAGACAACTAGAATCTGCATGATCCATGATTGTATCCTCATCAGCATGAGCCTACCTCCACCAGTACTACGAGATGGCCACAAAACGGTCGAGCATGGGATTCTGCCTTCGACCATGGAGGCGAGCGATGATGCCCATCTTATGGCATCGAACTTTGAAGGCGACAAGGTCAAGAATGGTGAGCATGGGATTTTCCCTTCACCAAAGGAGGCGCTTGGAGTTGAGGAAACCGAGCCTATCCCCATATGCTTGAGTGATGATGTGGTACCAATCCCATGTGCGTATGAGAACCACTTAGCCCACTTGAGTGAGAACAAGAGTGAGATGAGTGACTCCACCTTATGTGAGATTGAGTGCTTCCACTTGGAGGGCATGAGTGATACTCCTAGTGAGTTGAGAGTGGTAGTTGATAGGTCACGTGAGACCATTTCGATTTCTAACAACTTACCCTCTACCTCTAGTGTGTTCTCTTATGTTGTGCTAGGTTCCATGGAGGAAGACGCCCGAAGCCATGAAGCAATGATGCCTCAATTAGAAAAGATGTACATGGTGCACGAAGATGATGCTACGCCATGGCTACATCAAGAAAACGAAGTCGTCCACAAGGAGGCCACTACTTCCACAACACCCACTTCATATGAGAGGTATGGCCAAGGTAACAATAAGGGTGTTGATGATGCCATGATCCCACTAGTGGACATGATGAATTGTGAGGATCTATATGTTATGGATGATACTTGTGACATTACTTATGCTTCATCCATATTCCCATGTGATGCTTTGCCTTTGCATAATATTGATCATGTGGAATTTCTTGATTGCGATATCATTGCCATAAACATGACGTGCTATGCATCTTGTGTGTATCCTCCAATTGCTTCGGACTTGTCTTGTCATGCTAGTCATTCAATTTCTCCCGTTGCTTGCGATAAGATGAATGCTTGCTATTTCACTTGTTTTGCTTGCAACAATATTGATCATATGCGTTCTAATGAGATGGCCCCCATAACTTTCTCAATTTTTGAAGATTTTGATGATTGCCATGATAAGCATGTTCCCCACTTGCATACTCACCATGCATCTATGTCATACTTGATTAACATTAATGGTGATGTGCACAATAAGAGATACGTCATGATGGATGATGTGTATCTCTACCATGCACACACGTTCTTCCTTTGGTGTATGATGTGTGTAGGTACCCGCACAAGAATGTCAACCTCGGTTGAGCACGAGTTGACAAAAAGAGCTCTAGAGAGTATCCCACAAGTGAGTTCAAGATCGAACCCAGCTCTGATACCTTTTGCATGCTTTGCATATTTCACGTTGGCAAATTGCTCTTTCCTATGGTTTGATTGCAAGCATGTTGATGGTATTATCTCACCCTGTGAGATTCATGTTTCTTCGCTTTTGGATAATGATGCTTTGTGTGTCGCAACAAAAATGTTGAACATTTTCTCTTTCCGATGTTTTGTGTGCAACCACAATTCCATTAAGAGCATGTATTGTCATGAGAGCTTCCAAGAATCTCGTCTTGTTGTTGCAACAAACATAAGGACCACTTGCTCTTTCATTTGGTTTGTTTGCAAACATGCCGTTTTTGCTTCCACTTGGGATACCCATACTCCCATGAAATTTGCTTTATTTGTGTGTGACATCCAACATGTTGAACAATTTCTCTTTCCAATGGTTGGTTTGCACACATAATGATGTTTCTTTGGACATTCTTCCTTGTGTGTTTTTGCCAAATTCTCCTATTCTTGCATCAAAGATGTTGTTTGAAATTTGGATCCAATGCTTTGAGTGCCCCACTACTACGTTATATGGAGTTTTTGAGTTTCCACATTTGGATGATGTTCAAACAATTTCCATGCACTTTAACCTTGCATATGCATTCCATTTGCTATCCTTGTATTGTGCTAATAGTGTTGTGAACAAGAATGGACATGCCACATTTGACATGCTCCTCTATCACGCACGAAAATATTTTGCTTGGTCTTTGTTGTGTGAAGGCACAAATGCATACACGTCAACCTCTATGGACTATATGTTGACAAGAAGAACCGAAGAGAGTTACCTATGGCTACCCTTCATCGAGCTATCTCTACAAGCTAAGGTGACTTCCTTCTACTTGAGGACTCATGCTATAATCTTCATGAATTGGCTACGCTTTGAGTGTTGCTTCGCTTTTGTCGTGAGCTTTGTAGGCTTCATGGAAGGTGAAGGAACATTGAAGTGTTGTCAAGTCAATCTTCTCGAGGACGACTATATGGTGAACCCCAGGATCAAGGATGTCCTTCGACCTCTTCTACTTCGTGATGGACATGGAGAGTCGAGGACGACTCTTTTTGAAGGGGGGGAGATGATGCAGGCCGACCTACGGTCGTTACTACATCAAGGTCTCCAACTTACGCCAAGTCGTCATGGACTCCAAAGGTGAATCCGTTCCTCTATGCGAGCCCACTTCCTACCCTATTGAATGGTATGCTACTTCATACTCCATCACATATTCATGATAAGTTCACACCGACCAGTACGGAGGCAAGGGAGGAAGCCCGGAGCATCAAGCCCGACAAGACGGAAGCTTGGAAGAGGAGGAGAAGAAGACGGAATGTGCTACTGCCAGGTCCCAGGCGGTACTACCGGTCCTAAGTCCTGCTACAGGTCATGCACTGTGCTGCAGCACACCAGTTGGGCCATGACCCATGTATCCCCTTTACTTACCCCTTTGCCTAGTTTATTCCCAAACTACCCCCTTGTTTAGTGGCTGGCCTATAAATAGAGCCCCCACCCCTCTTGTACCCCTTAGGCATAGAAGATAGACTAAATACAATCCCCATTGTGGAATCTCTAGTTTGCCTCATCCCCTTTACCAAGGCGACCGACTATCGTCACCAACCTCAATTGGACTTTGCATCACGCATCCATCGTTGAACAAGGCCTTGGAGTTCGGTGTCTCGTCTCCAAGTTTTCAAGACCCTCCCCAAGGTGTTCTTCCCTCTCCGATGTGGATTTGAGAGCACGTTGACCGATCTTTCCTTGCGAGGATTCTATCGGACGGTGGCCGCTCGGGAGCAATCGGCCTTGTATCGTGTGAGTTTTGCGTGTGTTCATCGTGTTCTTCACGAGGTGTGTGTCGCTTCGCTACCTTCTCCTTTCCTCGCTTTCCCATCGATTTGACCATGAGATCCGTGAAGATCGGGCCACCCAAGAGGTTAACCCCTCCATCGGGTTCCACACGGTACCGGTACGTGGCGTGCTGGGCTTGGATGGGTTATACAGGCGCCTGAGAAGGGTCAGTAGTGCCGCTTGCACCGGTAGTTCCGGTCTCCGGATCCGGTAGTACCGCTGGAGCCTGAATGCGGTTGGTCCCTTCTGCTGTGGTTTCTCCGTTCCATGGGTCCTTCTCTTCATACCTGAGGATGCACAGGGTGGGTGTATGAAGTAGCAAGCCATCAAGGGGCGTATCGAAATCACATGAGGAGAGGAGCGAGTTAACCTTAGCTTGTAGGAGTTTGGCTCGGGCGTGAGTCATGGGTCCACTTCGAGAGATAGGAGGAGTAGATGTAGTAGCGTTCGTAGGACGGGCCGCATCACACTGGCAAGGAAAGGTAATAATATAGTTTCATTTGTAAATGAATCCCTATATACACAGGTTTCAAAATCTACTTGGTGGATTGACTCAGGGGCAACTGTTCATGTTGCAAATTCTTTACAGGGATTCCTTTCGACGAGGACTATGGAAAGAGGCGAAGGATGCGTTGAAGTCGCAAATGGAGTCCAAGCGGATGTTGAGGCTGTTGTTGACATCTCTTTGGAGCTTGCCGATGGATCAATGATCTTGTTCACGGATGTTCTTTATGTTCCCTCTTTACATAGAAATTTAATAAGTGTGTCGCGATTGGACAAAGTAAACTATGAATGTCATTTCGGACATGGCCGTGGTATAGGAATTGGTGGCATTTTGATGTAAGAGGGTCGTACTATAGCATATTTTTCTGAGAAACTTGCTGGTGCTAGACTGAACTATCCTGTTTATGATAAAGAATTGTATGCACTTGTTAGGGTTCTTGAGGTTTGGCAACATTATTTGTGGCCAAAAGAATTTATCATACATTTCATGAAGCACTGAAGTATCTTAAAGCTCAATCAAACTTGCATAGACACTTAGCTAAATTAAATATAAGAAAAGGAAATGAGAATGTGCCTGATGATACATTATCTAGGAAGAACATGTTATTGACACATCTTGATGTTAAAATTCCTGGATTGGAGAGTATTTCTGCACTTTATGCAACTGATCATGATTTTGCTGAACCATATCGTTTGTGTGCTTTGAAACATGCTTGGGATAAGTATCATATACATGATGGCAATTTGTTTAGAGCTAACAAACTATGCATTCCAGAATCATCTCTGCGCTTGTTTTTAGTGCAGGAATCACATGTTGGAGGTTTGAGGGTCACTTTGGGCATGAGAATACATTGCTCATGCTAGCTGATCACTTTTATTGGCCTAAGATGAGTCGTGATGTCTATCGATTTGTGAATAGCTGCATTACATGCAACAAGACCAAGTCCAAGTTGAAACCTCATGGTTTGTATACACCTCTCTCTGCACCTACTACACCATGGGAAGATATTAGCATGGACTTTGTGCTAGGTTTACCCAAAACTCGTAGAGGACATGATTCTATATTTGTGGTAGTGGATAGATTCTCTAAGATGTCTCATTTTATTGCCTGCCATAAAAGGGACGATGCATCGCATATTGCTAACCTGTTTTTCAGGGACATCGAGAGACTACATGGAGTACCAAAGACGATTGTTTCTGACCATGATGTGAAGTTCATGAGCTACTTTTGGAAGACCTTATTAGGAAAGCTTGGAACAAAGTTGCTATTCAGTACTACATGTCATCCTTGGATGGTCAAATGAGGTGGTGAATAGAACATTGTCACAATTGTTGGGGACTATGATCAAGAAGAATCTACGGGAGTGGGAAGAGTGTTTGCCACATGTCAAATTTGCTTATAATAAGGCTGTGCATTCTACTACTTAGCTTTGTCCTTTTGAGGTGGTGTATGGGTTCAAACCATTGACACCACTTGATTTGTTGCCTCTACCATTGCATGAGAGAGTTGATACGGAGGCATCAAAACGTGTTGATTATGTGAAGAAAATTCATGAGAAGACTCGAGAGGCTATTGAGAAGACAGGCAAGAACATTGTTGTTGTAAGGAATCAAGCAAGAAAGGATATTTTGTTCAAGCCTGGAGACATGGTATGGGTGCATCTGCGCAAGGATAGGTTCCCCAAGCTTCGACAATCCAAATTGAAGCCCCGTGGTGCTAGTCTTTACGAGGTGTTAGCCAAGATTAATGATAATGCCTACTCGATTGATATTCCTATTGCTGAGTTTGGTGGCATTAGCAAAAGTTTCAACGTTGCTGATTTGTCACCATATGATGGAGAAGACCTTGGAGCGTCGAGGTCGACGCCTTTTGAAGGGGCGGTATGATGAGGACATCCCTACAATTATACCTACCCGAACTACTACTGAAGATGTTCCAGTTGCTGCAAAGAAGGTTCAGTCCAATGAGATTAGAATTAGACCTATTACAAGAGCTCGTGCTAAGCTACTAGAACAGCAAGTGAATTTGTTTCTTAATGAGCCTAATATTTTAATTAATGAGCACTTGATACTACCTAAGTAATTGTGGTATTGTATGATCAGGTATATTGGAGAAGAAGGCGTAGCATGGAGCGAGGAGCTGAAGCACATGGAGCATAAACATGATGATCGCCCAAGGATGCGCGAGGGAGGAGCGGGAGTGTTATGGGGTAACCCTGGGGTTGGCCCGATCTTTCACGAATTCCACGAGAAACGAGGGGGAAAGGGGTGTTCGGGAGATGAAATCGAGGGAGGAGATGAAAACCACGAACACACGCAAACCAAAACACGATACACGCCTTTCCCTCACGCCGGTGGCAACCGGTCCAACATAATCCCTAGGATCGGTGTTGGGCGAAGCTCGCTCTCCACGCCAACAACAGGGGACGAGGTGCTTGGTGAAATCTTGACGACTTGGGGGCGAGAAACCGAGAACCCAAGGCCTTGTACAACTTGAACGCACTAGGCAAGATCCAAGAGGGGGGTGGATAATCCGGTGCTCCTTGGTAGGAGCATGAGACCAATAGATACAAGTTCCTCAAAGGGTTCCCTTAATATCTATTATTATCCAAGTCTAGGGTTTACAATGGAGGGTGGGGGCTATATATAGTCCAGCCACAAAACAGGGGTAGTTTCGGAACGAAAAGGTAAATTATAGGAAGGGTTACAAGGGAGAACTTCGAACTCAGGCGTTCAGTCGGTCAGTAGTCCCAATGGTCCAGAGTACCAGTCGTCCGGTAGTCTGCTCCCTGGAGCCAGTGCATTGGCGAACTGGAGCTTCCGTCGGAGTTACTGTGTCGAGCGGTAGGAGGCGGTAGTACGGTTGCTGGGTAGATGTACCGCTTGGACCAGTAGTACCGGTTGCGACACTGGCGTCTGTAGCGATTGGTTGCTTCGCTCCGTTCCTCCGTCCCCTTGGGTCCTTCTCTTACTGGCGATGATGCAGTGTATGCGTATGAAGTAGCAAACCATCCAAGGGTGTGTCAAAGTCACACAAGGAAAGGAGCGAGTTAACCTTGGCTTGGAGGAGCTTAGCTCGGGCGCGAGTCATGGGTCCACTTGGGAAGCTCGTGGGAGTAGATGTAGTAGCGTCGAGGACTGCATCAGCTCCCCTTGGGAAAGAGTCCTCGACTCTTCAACCGTCACAACTTCCTCTTCGCCATGGTAGGGTGAGAGGTCCTTGACATTGAATGTCGAGCTCACAAGATACTTCGATGTTGGTATATCGATGACATAGGCGTTGTTGTTGATCCTCTTTAGCACCTTGAATGGTCCATCGCCTCTTGGCCTTAGCTTGGAGTCGCGTTCCTTGGGGAAGCGGTCTTTACTCAAGTGGATCCACACAAGGTCGCCCTCATCAAAGATCATCTCTTTCTTGGTCTTGTTTAGCCTTGATGCTTGGCAAAGGACTTGTTGCTCGATCGTAGCTCGTGTGTCTTCATGGAGTTTCTTCATTGTTTAGGCACGCTTGACAACGTCCATATTGGCATGTTCATGAAGTGGAAGTGGAAGGATATCGAGCGCGGTGAGAGGCTCGAAGCCGTAGACGATCATGAACGGGCTCCTCATGGTGGTGGAGTGCTTGGCGCGGTTGTAGGCGAACTCGGCGTGTGGAATACATTCCTCCCAGTCTTTAAGGTTCTTCTTTATCAACACCTGGAGGAGTGTGCCAAGACTTCGATTGACGACCTCGGTTTGTCCATCGGTTTGAGGATGCGAGGCGGACGAGAAGAGGAGCTTGATGCCGAGCTTGGCCATGAGAGTCTTCCAGAAGTAGCTCATGAATTTTACGTCATGCCGGAGGCGATTGTTCTAGGACACCGTGTGGCAATTATTTCCCTGAAAAACAAATTGGCTACATGTGAAGCATCATCGGTCTTATGGCACGGAATGAAATGTGCCATTTTAGAAAAGCGATCCACGACTACAAATATGGAATCATGTCCATGTTTAGATCTAGGCAAGCCTAACACAAAGTCCATGCTAATGTCCGACCAAGGTGTATGAGGAATAGGCAATGGCATATAAAGACCAAAGGGGTTGGACTTATACTTAGCTTGGATACATGTAGTGCATCGTTGGACGTGGCGCTCCACGTCGCGCTTCATCTTTGGCCAAAAGTAGTGAGTGGAGAGCATGTCATATGTCTTGTCACGGCCAAAGTGACCCATAAGGCCTCCACCATGGGACTCTTGAAGAAGCAAAAGTTGGAGAGACGATTTCGGAATGCAAAGCTTGTTTTGTTTGAAAAGAAAACCCTTATGCAAATAGAAATCATCAATCCCTTTGTCTATTGAACATTGAGCAAATATTGGTCCAAAGAAAGGATCGGATGCGTACACAGATTTGATGTCATCAAGACCGAAAACATTGACTTCGAGTCGTGTAAGAAGGCATGTGTTTTTGCGAGACAAGGCGTCCGCTACCACATTTTCTTTGCCCTTCTTGTATTTGACAATGTAAGGAAAAGACTCCATGAACTCAACCCATTTTGCATGCCTTTTACTTAAATTGGCTTGGCCCTTAAGATACTTCAACGACTCATGGTCGGATTGGATGATAAATTCTTTGGGCCAAAGATAGTGTTGCCACACTTGAAGAACTCGAACCAGGGCAAAAAGTTCTTTGTCATAAATGGGATAGTTTAGGCGTGCGCCATCAAGTTTCTCACTATGGTAGGCAATAGGACGCCCATTTTGCATAAGGACGCCACCAATGCCAATACCGCTAGCGTCACATTCAATCTCAAAGGTTTTTGTGAAATCCGGCAATGCAAGAAGTGGTGCTTCGGTGAGCCTCTTTTTGAGCTCATCGAAAGCTTTTTGTTGTGCTTTTCCCCAAACGAACGTGACATTTTTCTTGGTCAATTCGTTGAGGGGGCAAGCAATTGTAGAAAAGTCTTTGACAAAACGACGGTAAAAGCCAGCCAACCCATGAAAACTACGAAGTTCGCTAACATTTGTAGGGATGGGCCAATCTCGTATGTCCTTGACTTTTGAGACATCAACTTCAATGCCATTAGAAGACACGACAAACCCAAGGAAAATCAACTTGTCTCTTGCAAAAGTGCACTTTGGGAGATTAGCATAAAGCTTTTCATGACGAAGGATTTGAAGAACCTCCTTAACATGAGTAACATGGTCCTCTAGTGATTTGCTATAGACAAGAATGTCATCAAAGTAAACAACTACACTCTTCCCAATGAGAGATCGCAAAATATGGTTCATGAGGCGCATGAAGGTAGATGGGGCGTTAGATAATCCAAAAGGCATAACCAACCATTCATAGAGACCAAGCTTTGTCTTGAAGGCGGTTTTCCACTCATCACCCTCGGCCATGCGAATTTGATGGTAACCACTACGAAGATCAATTTTCGAAAATATAGTGGCTCCACATAACTCATCAAGCATGTCATCAAGACGCGGTATAGGATGTCGATAACGCACGGTGATAGCATTGATTGGACGACAGTCCATGCATAACCGCAACGTATCATCCGTTTTTGGAACAAGAATCACGGGGACCGCGCTTGGGCTAGTGCTTACTTGGATCAAACCTTTGGAGACGAGTTGGTTGATTTGACGTTTGATCTCCTTCGTCTCTTCCGGGTTCGTGCGATATGCGGCGCGGTTTGGGAGTGGTGCGCCGGGTATGAGGTCGATGCGGTGCTCGATTCCACGAAGAGGAGGAAGGCCATGAGGAAGCTCTTCGGGAAATACATCTTGGAATTCCTGCAAAACAACCATCAAATAAGGAGGAACATTTGTCAAGTCGTTAGTTCCTTGCGCTAGTCCCTTGCATACAAGGACATAGTGCAAGATGGATGGGTTGTTCCGCACTTCTCTCATCTCACTTTTGGTGGCAAGAAGAACACTCTTAGTTTTTCCACTCGAGTTTGGCTTGTAGCTCTCACTCACTATGGTGTGGTTCTCTCGCTCACCACTCTTCTCACAAGGTGTTTTTGTGTATTGCTCCCTCGCTAAAGCCTTTGCATTGTCCGCAATTATTTGGCTAGGAGTCATCGGTTGCAACACACAAGTTTTATCAAGCCATTTGAAGGTGTAAGTGTTTGAGTGACCATTATGCAAAGCACGCTTGTCATATTGCGTGGTCTTAGAGCAACATATGACAAACCGTCATTGGGACCACACATTCCATCGTGTCCTTATGGTGCCCAATTGAGAACGTCACCGAGACGGTGTGCTTGATCTTGACGGATCCTTGGTCACTTAGCCATTGGATATGGTAGGGGTGTTTATGCGGATGGAGGGTGAGGTTGAGTTTCTCACACAATTCCGTGCTTGCAAGGTTGTGGCAACTCCCTCCATCGATGACAACTTTGATGGACTTCCCATTGATGCCGGCACGAGTTTGGAAGATGTTCGAGCGTTGGTCTTCATTTTCATTGACTTGGGTAGTCAAGACCCTTGTGACCACAAGCGATGGACTTGTGTCATGCTCACACACAAGAAGTTCTTGGTCCTCTTCCAAATGTTGCCTTGCCATGGCTTCCTTGACCCTTGCATCAAACTCTTCTTCACTCAAGTATTCTTCATCGTCGTTGTCATGGATGAACAAAACTTTCTTGGTCCCACATGCATTCGACTTGTGCCCTTTGCCTCCACACTTGTAGCATTCACCATTGAATGGTTGATCATCCCTTGTGTGTTTGCCACTTGGGGGCTATTTTCCTTGAGGGAGAGTTGGCTTGAAGGGAAGCTTGGTGGTACTTGAGGAGATTCCACTTGGTGTCGTTGGAGTAGTGGTTGGTGCTTGCTTGAAGGTGAAGTACGTCTTTGGCTTGTTGTACTTGATGTCCTCTTGCACTTGACGCTCGGCCTTCGATGCGATGTGCACAAGCTCAACCATTATGTTGTACTTTTGGAACTCGGTGATGCGGTTGATGGGATGGTTCAAGCCATTGAGGAAACGTGCCATTGTTTGTTCATCTCGCTCTT
Source organism: Avena insularis (assembly GCA_023614405.1). Lineage (NCBI taxonomy): Eukaryota > Viridiplantae > Streptophyta > Magnoliopsida > Poales > Poaceae > Avena > Avena insularis. Next base: position 508,956 of record JAJUPC010000159.1, on the reverse strand, counting down.
CAATGTTGGCACGGATCATGTTGAGCTCCATTTGCTTGAAGTACTCTTCCACGGTATTTGTCCCTTGACTAAGCGTTTGAAGCTTGTTGAAGAGGTCACGCATGTAGTGTGAAGGAACAAAGCGGGATCTCATATGAGCCTTCATGTCTTGCCAAGTTGCGACTGGAGGCTCTTCTTTTGCTTCGCGAGCGAGTTGGACTTGTTCCCACCAAAGGTTGGCATACTCATCAAACTCGAGGGATGCCATGGCCATCATCTTCTCATTGCTATAGTTGTGCATGCGGAAGATCTTGTCGACCTTGAGTTCCCAAGAGAGATATTGATGCAGCCCGACCTTCGGTCGTTACTACATCAAGGTCTCCAACTTACGCCAAGTCGCCATGGACTCCAAAGGTGAATCCGTTCCTCTATGCAAGCTCACTTCCTACCCTATTGAATGGTATGCTACTTCATACTCCGTCACATATGCATGATAGGTTCACACCGACCAGTATGGAGGCAAGGGAGGAAGCCCGGAACATCAAGCCTGACAAGACAGAGGCTTGGAAGAGGAGAAGAAGGCAATTCGGCATTGCAGTCCAGCGGTACTACCGGTTGTCGGAACATACTACAAGTCAGCGGTACTACCGCCCCTTCTACTTCGCTCTTGGCGGCTCCAACGGATGCTCCAAGACATAAGCGGTACTACGGTCCCAGGCGGTACTACGGTGATGACGGTACTACCGGTCCTATGTCGTACTACCGATCATGTCACTGCAGCTTTCAATTGGGCCTGACCCATGTATTCCCTTTACTTACCTATTAGCCTAGTTTATCCCCAAACTAACCTTGTTTAGTGGTTGGCCTATAAATAGAGCCCCACCCTCATGTATCCCTAAGGCATAGATGATAGACTAAAGAAAACCCCATTGTGGAATCTCTGTTTTGCCTCATCCCTTTACCAAGGGGACCGACTATCGTCACCAACCTCGATTGGACTTTGCATCACGCATCCATCGTTGAACAAGGCCTTGGAGTTCGACGTCGTCTCCAAGTTGTCAAGACCCTCCCAAGGTGTTCTTCCCTCTCCGATGTGGATTTGAGGGAGCACGTTGACCGATCTTTCCTTGCGAGGATTCTATCGGACCGGTGGCCACCGTTCGGGAGAACAATCGGCCTTATGTCGTGTGAGTTTTTGCGTGTGTTCATCGTGTTCTTCGCGAGGTGTGTGTTAAACGCTACCTTCTCCCTTTCCCCTCGCTTTCCCATCGATTTGACCACGAGATCCGTGAAGATCGGGCACCCAAGAGGTTAACCCCTCCATCATCTGGTATCAGAGCTGGGTTCGATCTTGAACTCACTTGTGGGATGCTCTCTAGAGCTCTTTTTGTCAACTCGTGCTCAGCCGAGGTTGACATTCTTGTGCGGGTACCTACACATCATACACCAAAGGAAGAACGTGTGTGCATGGTAGATATACACATCATCCATCATGACGTATCTCTTCTTGTGCACATCACCATTAATGTCAATCAAGTACGACATAGATGCATGGTGAGTATGCAAGTGGGGAACATGCTTATCATGGCAATCATCAAAATCTCCAAAAATTGAGAAAGCTATGGGGGCCATCTCATTATAACGCATATGATCAATATTGTTGCAAGCAAAACAAGTGAAATAGCAAGCATTCATCTTATCGCAAGCAACGGGAGAAATTGAATGACTAGCATGACAAGACAAGTCCGAAGCAATTGGAGGATACACACAAGATGCATAGCATGGCATGTTTATGGAAATGGTATTGCAATCAAACAATTCCACATGAGCAATATTATGCAAAGGCAAAGCATCACATGGGAATATGAATGAAGCATATGTAATGTCACAAGTATCATCCATAGCATGCATATCCTCACAATTCATCATGTCCACTAGTGGGATCATGGCATCATCAACACCCTTATTGTTACCTTGGTCATACCTCTCATATGAAGTGGGTGTTGTGGAAGTAGTGGCCTCCTTGTGGGCGACTTCGTTTTCTTGATGTAGCCATGGCGTAGCATCATCTTCGTGCACCATGTACATCTTCTCCATTCAAGGCATCATTGCTTCATGCCTTGGTGCGTCTTCATCCATGGAACCTAGCACAACATAAGAGAACACACTAGAGGTAGAGGGTAAGTTGTTAGAAATAGAAATGGTCTCACTTGACCTATCAACTACCACTCTCAACTCACTCGGTGTATCACTCATGCCCTCAAAGTGGAAGCACTCAATCTCACATAAGGTGGAGTCACTCATCTCACTCTTGTTCTCACTCAAGTGGGCTAAGTGGCTCTCATACTCACATGGGATTGGTACCACATCATCACTCAAGCTTATAGGGGTAGGCTCGGTTTCCTCAACTCCATGCGCCTCCTTTGGTGAAGGGAAAATCCCATGCTCACCATTCTTAACCTTGTCGCCTTCAAGGTTGGATGCCATAAGGTGGGCATCATCGCTCTCCTCCATGGTCGAAGGGAAAATCCCATGCTCGACCGTCTTGTGGCCATCCCGTAGTAGTGGTGGAGGTAGGCTCATGCTATCCAACTTGGCGAAGTAGAGGTCTACATTTTCCTCGTTGGCGAGGTTGTGGAAGTCAAGCGTACGCATTGAAGCTTGATGGCGTGGAGGAAGGCTTGCTCTTGGTGCCATTGTGGTGGTGGCATGAGTAGTTGAAGGTGCCCTATGATGGTGTCGACGAAGGTCATTGGCGTGCCTTGCCGATGGTTGATGTAGGTGGCGCACTTGGTCGTCCACATGACACTCGCGACGATGATCATTTGCCTTGGCACTCTTCTTGTGCTTGTGGTGCCTTCTTGAGCTATCTTGAGCATTATGGTTGGTGCTCATCATGAATTCTTCGTCTTTATGGCGAAGATGCCTTTGACGATGTCTTGTATCCTCTTTATGGTGGCGAAGCTCATGAGAGGATGTTTGTCGATGAAGAGTCTTGTTTCTTGGCGCCTCTTGATGCATATGATGTTTGGACGCCACTCTTGTTTGGATAGGAGTTGGAGCTTGGCGCCTTGGCGGTGATGAAGCTTGGCGCCTTGGAGATGGTAGAGCTTGACGCCTTGGAGGTGATGGAGCTTGGTGCCTTGGAGATGGTGGCGCAGCGCCATCTAGGTGGTGGCACATGTCGCCTTGGAGGTGGATCATCGAAGTAGGTGGTGCCCTTTGGTGTGGCACGCTTGGCCTTGAAGGTCATGGAATCTTGATGATGCGCCTCCTCTTGCTTGGCGTAGTAGGCTTCCATCTCCACAGGGTGGAGGAATTCTTCATGGCTCATGGAGGAGCCATCAAAGTCGATGAAGTTCTCCGTGTCCTCCATGCTTGGCGAGGCGTCATCGATGTCACACTCGAAGTCGTCCATGCTTGGGGAGTAGTTGTTGGTGTAGTACTCCATATCACCCAAGCATGTCGAGCCATTGTCGGTGTAGTGCTCCATAGGTTCCATGCATGAGGATCCATTGTCGACGTAGAGCTCCATGTCTTCCATGCATGTGGAGTCGTCGTAGGTGTAGTTCTCCGGGTCCTCAAAGCATGCGGAGCCATTGTCGGTGTTGTGCTTCGTCATGTCCTCTATACTTGTGGAGTCGTAGTCATGCGGGCTCATCATGGATTCTTCATAGATATCATCTTCGGTTCCGGAGTCCCTAGACATGATGCACAAGACCAAGTGGTGTATATGGAAGTGGTAGTGGGAGTTAGGGATACAACGTCAAACCTTACTTTACCTTGGAAGATCGTATCGTACAAGTGGCCACACTTGAGAGCAATAAACCAAGCAAAGTGAAGTTCACGCGGAACACCAAAACCAACTACGAACCAAAAAAAACACACACACACACAAGGCCTATGGTGGATAGGTATGGAAAGTGGCATGTCAAGAACCAATCCAAAATCAAGATGTTGTAATGGCAAGTAAAGAACCACAATGATCACAAAGCAAAACAAGTTAATCCACAAGATAGGAAATATGTACAAGGAAACACACACGGTGGGATAAATGGGACTTGTGCGACGGAGAAAGTGAGCTAAGAACCAAATGATTACCTAGCGAAGACTATAAGCTCGTGTCACACAAGTACAAGGAGAGACGCTAGTTCGATTGCACAAAATTGGTGGGCTAAAAGATATGCACAATAAGTACCACCTATATGATGTTCATCGAGATTGCGCTTCCTATTCTATGAGGCACATGTATATCTCTTTCTTTTTCTTTTATCCTTTTTTTCTATTTTTTTCTTTCTATTTTTCACTTGCCTCTTCCTTGTGCCAACAACTATACACGATAACTATATGAGATAGCGCTCACAACGTTTGCTCGGAATCTACAAGGTATCAAATGTGCATAGCCCAAGCAATCATAAGAGGAAATAGTCTCAATAGGTGTTTGTTGCTCGCAAAGATAGTGGGGTTCACAAAGGAATGCAAGTGGGGAGAAGTCGCGAAATGTTTATACCTTTCGTCGACGATCTTCACCCTTTATTGTTGGATTCTGCCTTGCTCACGGAATTTGGATGGAGTAGATAGCATGAACAACGTGGATGATGATGTAGAGCTCCTTCTCCTCTTCGAAACGAGCTAAAGAACACCAAAATCCGAGTTCGGATGCAAAAGTTATACTCAAAACGGTGAGAGGCTGAAATCTGGAACTTGCTGTTTTTGATCAGTATAGGGCGGTAGTACCGGATTTTTGAGCCCGGTAGTACCGGTTAAGTGCGGTAGTACCGGATTTTGGACCCGGTAGTACCGCTTGGACCTGGGACGCCCAGATTTGACGCGTTTTCGCGATTTTGGGGTGATTTGGGCGGAAAATTTTCAAGAAAAACACCAAATCGAAGGGGGAAATCAAGGAATTAGGCCATGGGAACGCAAAGGAAGGTAGATCAACAAGTTTAGCAAGTAATCCACAGATCAAAACCTACCAAAACGCACCCAAATCACAGATCGATCCAAAACACGAATTGGGGCTGTTTTTGGTGGAATTTTCGAATTTATGGGGAAAAGACCAAATCGAAGAGGGAAATCAAGGAATTAGGCCATGGGAACGCAAAGGAAGGTAGATCAATAAGTTTAGCAAGTAATCCACGGATCAAAACCTACCAAAACACACTCAAATCACAGATCGATCCAAAACACGAATTGGGGCTGTTTTTGGTGGAATTTTCGAATTTATGGGGAAAAGACCAAATCGATGAGAAATCCGTGGCAACCAAAAGCTGCTGATACCAGATGATGGAAGGCTTATTGGAACCGGTGAACTTTGGCATGGTGAACTTGAGCTTGCCGAAAGTTTCTTCTCCATTGCGGTTCCGGTTGCGTCGGTTGCCATGATTTGGGCGGTCATCATCATCATCCGAGCTCTCATGTCTTGCTTGGTGATTGTTGCGTTGCTGTTGCGGTTGTTGAGGTTCCGCGTTTTGTGGTGGAACTTGGTTTTGACGACGAGCTTGGGGGGCTTGCTCGTTTTGTTGACGCGGTTTAGGACGAGGAGGAGGTTGATGGTCCTCATGACGAGCTTGGGGAGCTTGCTCTTGTTCTTGTCGTGGTTGATGCCGAGGAGCATTGTGTTGCGCCTTGTGGCGAGGAGGACGTCGAACCGCATGCGCAATGGGCTGCTCTTCTTCTTCTTGAGGTGGAGGAGGCTCGTCATGACCATCATGTTGCCGACGTGGACGATCATGTCGATGATGACGCCTTGGAGGATCTTCGAGTGCTTCACGTCGACGGTGAACTTGGTCGTCCTCTTCGGATGCTTCACTTGTTGTTGAACGGACATGTCGATGACGATGGCCTTGGTGGTCCATGCGAGGTTGCTCTTGTTGAATCACAAGTGCCCTTGGTTGTGGCCGGTTCGCTTCACGTCGTGGAGGTCTTGCGGAGAGGTCACCATCATAGCTTGACGTTGCGGCGTGACGCGGAGATGGTACCGCTTGCGAAGAGCTCATGGATTGAAGAATGGGTCCATCCCGGTGCCTTGAAGCGTGACGACGAGGTGCACTTGATTCACTTGAGGAGTGCCGAGATGAGCTTGATTCGCGCGAGCGTGGCCTTCCTAGTCCATCAATGAGGCGTTGAAGCTTCTCATTCGTTGAGGCGAGTGCACGACCAAGAGCTTCATTTTGATGACCGAGGTTGTGTTGCATGGCATGCATTTGGCCACGGACTTCTTCGAAGCGGTTGTCGATGTTCTTGAATTCCACACGGGCCTCGCTAAATTGTTCATCTTGGCGTTGCTCGAGAGCTTCACAACGATAGTTGAATTCTCCTCGGACCTTCCAATGGTCCCATCTTGTCATGAATTGTGTGTCATCCTCCGGAGGTTGGGGTGGTTGGGATGGCTCTCCATGCCTGTCCATGATGCAAAGCCAACAAGGGTTGTATATGGAGAATAAGGGTGTGGAGAGTTAGCCTTTTACCTCACCTTGGAGATTATATCAAACCAATTGCCACACAAATGAGCGAACAACGTGCAAAGTGAAATGGCAAGAAACTCGCACACAAATATGCTACAACTGTCAAAAGCTTTTTGGTGGACGGGTAAGGTTGTGGAAAACCAAACAAAACGATCCAAACAAAAGGTTATTGTTCTACGTGGTAAAGAACCAAAGATCAAAAAGCAAAAGGATACGATCTACAAAAACACGGAAAACACACACGTGGAGAAAAACGGGGTTAGCACGACTATGAAAATGAGCACAAAAGGTCCTAACGAAGACTACGCTCGGTTGTCGTGCCAACACAAGGGGAGACCACAACTCGTTTGCCAAAAGAGGATAAGCAATAGATTTGTGCACTTGCCTCGGTGCGCTCTTTCTTCTCTATTTCTTGGCTTACAAGCTTGGTATTCTCTTTGTATTGGGAGACTATGTATCTTTCTATTTTATCTTTTTATTTTCCTTTTTTTTGATTCTTTTTCTTTTTCTCCCTTGCTATGCTACTATGTTAGCTTTTGTATTTGGCCTCACACTCTCACTTTCCGAAGGCAAGTGCACAATGCTTAGACAAACACAAAATGAGTTGCTCTCATAGGATAGATACACACAAAGGAAGATATGGGGCTGTCAAAGTGGTGCAAGTTATACCTTTGGTATTGTTGACGACTTGCAACCGTTGGTGGGGGATGATGTTCGAGTGTCGCGGTGTCGTTGTGCGCGTGATGACTTTGATGCGGAAGCTGTTGTGAAAATGGTGACAAACACGCGGAACACGAACAAGCGAAGTGGAAAAGTCAGCAAACGAAATTGAGGCGTTAAAGGGCAAGGAAGCACGGTCAGAGTCTAGCGGTAGTACCGCTGGTGACGACCGGTAGTACCGCTGAGCGGTAGTACCGCTTGTACTACCGGTAGTACCGGTTACTTGCGGTAGTACCGCTTGCTCGGCCGGTAGTACCGCTTGGCACAGAACTGGAACGAGATGAACTTGCCAAAAACCTCAAATTCGTGGGAAATCTGACCGAAAGGCTGGGCTAGGAACAACAGGGGCTATAGATCGACTCCAAAAGCAACAGATCTATGGACCAAAACCACGAAAAACTCACCAAATCCAGAGATCGATCCGAAGGCAAATTGGGGCTCTTTTTGGTGGGATTTTCAATTTTTAAGGGGGATAAAAGAAAATTTGGGGGGAAATTCGTGATCAACCGTGCTCTTGATACCAATATGTTATGGGGTAACCCTGGGGTTGGCCCGATCTTTCATGAATTCCACGAGAAACAAGGGGGAAAGCGGTGGTCGGGAGATGAAATCGAGGGAGGAGATGAAAACCACGAACACACGCAAACCAAAACATGATACACACCTTTCCCTCACGTCGGTGGCAACCGGTCCAACATAATCCCTAGGATCGGTGTTGGGCGAAGCTCGCTCTCCACGCCAACAACGGGGGACGAGGTGCTTGGTGAGATCTTGACGACTTGGGGGCGAGAAACCGAGAACCCAAGGCCTTGTACAACTTGAACGCACTAGGCAAGATCCAAGAGGGGGGTGGATAATCCGGTGCTCCTTGGTAGGAGCATGAGACCAATAGATACAAGTTCCTCAAAGGGTTTCCTTAATATCTATTATTATCCAAGTCTAGGGTTTACAATGGAGGGTGGGGGCTATATATAGTCCAGCCACAAAACAGGGGTAGTTTCGGAACGAAAAGGTAAATTATAGGAAGGGTTACAAGGCACAGGGCCGAACTCAGGCGTTCAGGTTCAGTCAGGGCCGGTAGTACCGGTCCGGCAACCGGTAGTACCGGTCGTAACCGGTAGTACCGCTCCTGGAGCGGTAGTACCGCTGGCGGGCCTGGAGCTTCCGTCGGAGTTGCCTGTATCGAGCGGTAGGAGGGGGCGGTAGTACCGCAGTCCGGTAGTACCGGTTGCTGGGCCGGTAGTACCGCTTGGACCGGTAGTACCGGTTGGCAGTACCGCTGGCGTCTGGCAGCGACTGGTTGCTTCTGCTCCGTTTCCTCCGTCCCTTGGGTCCTTCTCTTCGTACCTGATGATGCACAGTGTATGCGTATGAAGTAGCAAACCATCCAAGGGTGTGTCGAAGTCACACAAGGAAAGGAGCGAGTTAACCTTGGCTTGGAGGAGCTTAGCTCGGGCGCGAGTCATGGGTCCACTTGGGAAGCTCGTGGGAGTAGATGTAGTAGCGGTCGTAGGACGGGCTGCATCAGGGAGGAAGGCGCAAGGGAAGATCATCAGGACGAGGGGAAAATACCTGTCAAGACCGGAGTGTCTGGCCCCCTGGATAAGCCCCGAAGTGTGGACGTTCTGTGTTCAAGTTCGGACACTACCCGGACACCACCCGAAAACTTCAAAGTTTACGGCATGACCGAACTGTCCGGCCTATATGGATCGGATTGTCCGCCCCGACAGAGACCTGGTCCGAGTTGGTTGTATCAGTTTGAGTCGTTTGCGTCTTATTTTTCGGTTTCTGGCCGCCCAGCCGCCCTTATAAGCCCTAGGACACCCCCATAGTTAGGGTTAGACCACGTTAAAATTATTTAGGAGTTGTTTCTTATTAAGAACATCCGGAATTACCCTGTGATCGAATTATCTACCGCAATTGAGTGTGATCTGTTGTTCCATTGGGAATTAGTGGATTGCAAACTATCGTTCATGGTCGACGGCTACGTGCGCAAGAGCGTGGTGTTGTGAATATCCCATAGGGTTCGAGAGCTGTTGCATCGGCATCAGGGTTCGAGCAAGAGAGTTCATAGCTATAGGCTAGTTATCTGTCATCCATCACATTGACAAGTGCTTGCTGAGAAGATCGGGCCACCCCATATCAGGAAATCCCTACAATTACACCTAGCCCAACTATTACTGAAGATGTTCCAGTTGCTGCAAAGAATGTTCAGTCCAATGAGAATAGAATTAGACCTATTACAAGAGCTCGTGCTAAGCTACTAGAACAACAGGTGAATTTGTTTCTTAATGAGCCTGATGTTTTAATTAATGACAACTTTATACTTCCTAAGTTATTGTGCTATTGTATGATCAGGTATATTGGAGAAGAAGGTATAGCATGGAGTGAGGAGATGAAGCACATGGAGCGGGATGAAGGCACGAGGGAAGATCACCAAGAAGGAGGCCAAATTCACTGCCAAGACTAGAGTGTCCGACCCAGTCCACCCGGACTATCCCCCCCCCCCCCGAAGAGGCCTCGAGGCGTGGAAGTTCTGTGTCCAAGTTCGGACACTACCCGGACATCGCCCGGAAACTCTGAAGTTTCCGGCAGGACCGGACTGTCTGGCCTATATCAACCGGACTGTTTGCCCCGATAGAAATCTGGTGCGAGTCGGATGTATCAGTTTGAGTCGTTTGCGTCTTAGTTTCAGTTTCTGCCCGCCCAGTCGCCCTTATAAGCACTGGACGTCCCCATAGTTAGGGTTAGACCACGTTTAAACTATTTTCGAGTTGTTTCTTATTAAGAACCTCTAGAATTACCCTGTGATCGAATTACCTACTGCAATTGAGTGTGATCTGTTGTTCTGCTGGGAATTAGTGGATTGCAAACAACCGTTCATGGTCGACGACTACATGCGCAAGAGGGTGGTGTTGTGAATATCCCAAAGGTTTCGAGAGCTGTTGCATCGGCATCAGGGTTCGAGCGGGAGAGTTCATAGCTACAGGCTAGTTATCTATCATCCGCCATCATCATTGATAAGTCCTTGCTGAGAAGATCGGGCCACCCCATATCATCTTGGTATCAGATTTCCTCGTTTACTCGGTGAGCATCCACAAATCCATCCATAGATTAGTTCTTGTTTTAGTCCTATACAGAAAAATCCATACAAAAATATTTGCCCTAGCCTAGAGTGCATCGTTTTTCAAGTTTTAGTTGCTGGTCGTGTCTTCTCGTAGATCTGATCTGCAGGTTTTTCTCGTAGGAGTCTAGTTTTCGTTTGTGTTTAAGTTTATGGTTTGATCTTGTTTTTCCGCCGAGTTCACCATCACCATTTTCCGCAAGTTTTCCATCTAGTTTTCCAAGTCCACATAGCATACCTTTGTTTTCATACCATAGACACAACCTATCTATAGCATTCGTGCCTAGGAACGTACCCACGAGACTAGTTGATTTGCTCCGACAGGCTGCTCATTAGGGTTTTGAAGTGCAGAAATTTTCGACAGGCAAAACCGTACTATCCGGCCCGTATCACCTGGACTATCTGATGCAACCGGAGTCTCCGGCCGACACTAACCAGACTGTGCAATCATGGAGAGAGATGAAGCGCATCATGCATGATCGTTTTGTGCCCACTAACTATTTGCGCTTAGTTGATAAGGTGACAAACTTGAGACAAGGAACCATGTCGGTTGATGAGTACTACATGGAGATGGAGATGCTTATGCAGCGTGCTAGAGTTCGTGAATATCTTGAGATGACCATGCAGCGATTTCTCAATATTGAAGCTACCAATCAAGAGCATTGTTCGTCATCATAGGTATGAGACTATGAATGAATTGCTGCATCATGCAAAGGAGTTTGAATCACAGTTTGCTGAAGAAGCCAAGGTGCATGCAAGATACCCTTCCACCAACCGTTTTTTAGCAAGGTCTACACCGCTGCCACATGTTTGTACATCTTCTGCGGCTGCTGGTCACCCTACTACACCATCTTCCAAGTCTACACCTCAGTCATCTTATGGTTCTCAAGCAAAGAAACCTGCTGCTCCTGCTGCTAGCACGGGTTCCAATATGTCAACAACTCATACTCATGATGTGGAGTGCGATAGTTGTGGAGGAAGGGGGCATTTCAAGAAGGATTGCCCAAACTGCAAGGTGATGTTTATCAATGACAATGGTGAGTACGAGAGTGGAGATGAGGTTGATTTTTCTCATGGTGACAATGGTTATGATAGTGAAGAAGGTCTGGATGCTTTTCCATCACATGCACCTACAATTATGGTATCTGATGAGGACATCCCTATACTTACACCTGCCCCAATTACTACTGAAGATGTTCCAGCTGCTGCTAAGAAGGATCAGTCCAATGAGATTAGAATTGGACCCATTATATGAGCTCGTGCAAAGCTACTTGAACAATAGGTAAATTCACTCCTAAATGAATCTGATGTTTATGATAATGAGAACTTTATACTGCTTAAATCTATGCACTTTTGTATGATTAGGTTCATTGAGGAGGAGAAGGGCTGCAAGAGAAGCCTAGCATGATGATCGCCAAGAATGCGTGAGGGAGGAGCGGGAGGAAGGACCAAGAGAAGATCATCAAGAAGGAAGGTTCAGTTCGGACAGAGAGAAGCCCTAAAATTGAAACGGACGTGGATTCTTCATACGAACTCCAAATCAAGCAAATAAGTACTGTTGAAAAGATAATTCCGAGAGCTTTTCCAACGAGTACTTACGCGTCTCCAGACCCTGGATAATCTAGCCCCCACACTCCCGGATAATCCGGCCCTGCTTCAGAAATTCTGCTAAGGACTTCAGGCGCGTCATGCAGTAAGGGGGGCGGATTAAAACAGACGGATAATCCGGGGGGGATACCTAGGGCAGAAAGTCCGGCCCTAACAGTTTCCATCAGATCCGGACAGATCTGACTGTATCAGACACATTTTTGTTTTAGGTTTTTCGGACGTTCCAGCAGCCATATAAGCCTGGGAACGCCCTCTAGTCTAGGTTAGACCACGTTAAAACTATTTTGGAGTTGTTTCTTATCAAGAACCTCTGAAATTACCCTGCGATCAAATTATCTACTGCAATTGAGTGTGATCTGTTGTTCCATTGGAAATTAGTAGATTGCAAACTACCATTCGTGGTCGACGACTGCGTGCGCAAGAGCGTGGTGTTGTGAATATCCCACAGTGATAAGGGGTGGCCCGATCTTCTCGTTGAGCACGTCGTAGATGATGGTGGAGGTAATGGAGATAACTCGTGGGATGTTGTGAATCACCGGCTGTTCCCCCGCTGCCAATGCAACAGATCTCAACCCAGATGGTCTTCGCAACTTCACACACTTGCGCACGTAGTCGCTGACCACGAAGCGGTTTGGAATCTACCAATTCCTAATGGAACAGCAGAAAACACGAAGACTTTCAGTAGCAAACTCCAGATCGAATCAAAGTGGAGATATGGTAGATATTCCTGATCGAATCAAAGAGGAACATATAATTTCAGATGAATGCTTGCAGCAGTTCAACGAAACAAGTATTGGTTTAATCTAAACGTGGTCTAACCCTAATTGTGATGGCTGCTGGGTATATATGAGGGCTGGGGCGTCCTCCCTCATAATTGGGCCTAAAAACAACAATAACTTGGCCCAAACTGACTCGGTTCGACTTAAACTGATACATACCGACCCATAGATGGGTTCGGTCTAATTGGCACGCAGGGCAAACGTCGTGGAACACCTCAAACATGTATTTCTGGGTGCTCCTCATCCCTCTCTTGATCATACGTGATTTCCTCATTGTCTCCTAGTGCGCCTGCCTCCCTCTCCTCCCTCGCGCACTTGCTGATATTGGAAATCAGTGCTTGTTTTTCTTGTTGCAAATCTCCTTCTTCTCCACGTGAAATGCTTGTGTTATCAAAAAACCTGATCATACAAAGATGCATAGACTTAGGCAGTATAAAGTTCTCATCAATTAAAATATCAGATTCAATTAAGAGTGAATTCACCTGTTGGCCTAGTATCTTTGCACGTGCCCTTGTGATTGGTCCAATTCTGATTTCATTGGACTTTTCTTGTGCAGCAACATCATCATCATCATTGGGAGATAATGGTAAAGGACTAGAGATATCCTCATCACACAGGATTCGATAGTTGTTGCATTGGCATCAGGGTTCGAGCGGGAGAGTTCATAGCAACAGGCTAGTTATCTTACATCCACCATCATCATCGATAAGTGCTTGCTGAGAAGATCGGGCCACCCCATATCATCTTGGTATCAGATTTCCTCGTTTACTCGGTGAGCATCCACAAATCCACCCATAGATTTGTTCTTGTTTTCGTCCTATACAGAAAAGCCATACAAAAAGATTTGCCTAGCCTAGATTGCATCGTTTTTCAAGTTTTAGTTGCTGGTCGTGTCTTCTCGTAGATCCGATCTGCCGGTTTTTCTAGTAGGAGTCTAGTTTTCGTTTGTGTTTAAGTTTAGGGTTTTGATCTTGTTTTCTGCCGACTCCACCATCACCGTTTTCCGCAAGTTTCCATCTACTTTTCCGAGCCCACATATCGTACTTTTGTGTTTCAAACCTAGTTACAGCCTATTTACCGCATTCATGCCTAGGAACGTACCCACGGGACTAGTTGATTTGCTCTAACAGGCTGGTCATTAGGGTTTTTGATATGGGCATGACGGAGGAGGTGCAGCCTAATTTCAGGACTCCACCAAGCTAGGCGTGTCTTTGTAATTTAATAAATAAGTTTTATTATTCATGGTCTTGTTTTGGGCCAATTAGGTTTTATTATGTGTGTGGGCTTGGTTTGGGCTTGTCCAACCAAGTCGAGTCATGGCCCATTAGTGGGACGCCCCAGCCCTCATATAAGGAGCTGGTCGAGTTAGGGTTCAGGGAGTTCAGTTGTTTACTCTAAAACTATATTGTGCTCCACTGTGTATCATCCCTCCCGGGACGGTGATACCGTTTATCAAATTCGAGACTGCTATGGAGGTTCTTGTGTTATCAAGGACTGTCGTTCTCAGGTTTGAGGCATGGTGATCTTCATCACGTTACTTGCTGGATTCGTTCTTCTTCTTCAGGTGACGTCCATTGGCGTTGTTGGAAGGATTACTATTCGGTTGACTCGCTGTGAAAGATCGGGACAAACTAAAGGATCATCGGGTCGATCCGTATCATGTGGTATCAGAGTTCTCGTTGATCAAAGCGTGTTTTTGAATCATCTGCAGACTGTTTTCGACAAGAAGTTTACAGATCAATTGTGGAGAAGAGATTGGAAAGAAGAAATAAGGTGATTATTCTATTTTCGTGGAGCTACGAGAACTCTGATCTGGCAGTTGGGTGTTCTAGTGGAAGATCACGTTGCTCGCTCGATTCTATCAACGATCAGTATGTGTTGATCTCAGATCCGATCGTGGCCAGAATCCGTCCACCGCACGTTCCCCTGCCAGATTCGATCTCTGATTGCAAGACACAATCGATCAGAGTTAATAAAAAAGGGAGCAGCGGGAGGCCACCGTCTGTACGCCTCACGGTCGAACACGGTTTCCCGTGTTTCCTATCAGATCTGTATAGCGTTTCCTGTCAGATCCCGATCGAGGCAGTTTTTTTTAAAAGAAGAAGAAGAGAAGGAAGTCCTGGTACCTCGCGACCGAGAAGGGAGAGAAGGTGATAGGGCAAAGGTGTCCGATCTTTCGATGAGAAGGAGATAATCGATTTGGTGCAGTTCGGGCTTGACGATCCGACTACACGTGCGAGCACGAGCGCCAATGCAATCGCTAGGCCAATCTCCTGGAGGTTACCGATCCTGCAGGAACACGATCAGCCTGACCAACGAGGGTCTTAATTCCTACCTGAAATCGAGAACAAGTAAGAACCAATATTGCAATCAAGATATTGCGGATTAAGAGGAAAGATTTATTGGAAAGGTGGGATCCTGTATAGGTGCGAAGTACAAGAGGCATCTACGACGCTCGAGCCTTGGCGAAGTTGCTATGATGGCTAACTTAATGTCTAAACAAAATCCGAGTCTAGGGTGACGTCTATGGGGAGTATTTAAGGAGGAAAAGGTGGGGTTTCGGCCAGCCATTGAAGTGGTGGCCGAATCTAACCCTAAAAGTCCTTTCCCCTCAAATACGGACTCTAAAAAGTGGCTAATTAAAATCCTGCGAAAATTACATGGGCCTGGCCCAAAATAAAAGGTGTCGCAGCACCATATTAAGCTATGGATGAATTCGTAAAGTATTGGTCTTGAATATTTCATCCAAGCCTTCTTTCTTCATTATGGTGGCCTCAAAGTTCTGAAATCAGGATTATAGTAGTTTTGGTCTTGAATATTTCGTCCAAGCCTTCTTTCTTCATTAGGTACAAAACGAACACGCATAGCAGTTTTTAAAGCAGTCCAAGTACTAGGAATAGTAGTAGAATTTAAACGACAATACTCAGACCACCAAAGGGAAGCAAATTTAGTAAATTCACATGTAGAAGCACTAACACGCATATTCTCAGGATATTTTAAGCATGCAAAACGTTGTTCTACTTCCATCTCCCATGTAAGATATGCATCAGGATTATATTTACCCTCAAAAGATGGAATATTTAATTTAAGCTTTACAACATGATCATCATCACGTACCGGTGGTCGAGCGTATGGTAGTAATGTCGGGACGGCCAGGTACCGTGGAGGTTGTTCAACCTCCTCGTCAAACATATCGTCGTCCGGTCGTAGTAGTACCCGCCGTTCATCCCCAATGTCGCAGCAGAATGCGTGGCGGAAGTCCGAGGTGCGTCAGGCGTGATATCCGCAGAATCGATGCTGACAGCCGAAAACACAGTCCCAGGCCAGTGATCGAATGCGCCATGTAATGTGGGTGCGGGTGCGGGCAATCTGTTCAAAAGCTCCTTGAAACGAACGTCAAGCATGGCGTTGAAGGATTTCTCGAGTCCATCGATCTTGTCCATGGCGTTGGTGAGCTTGGTGTCAAACTCCCCTAGGAGCGTATCCACGTCTTCAGCGATGACCAAGAGCGGAGAAGTCATGTAGTTCTTCGTTCGTCATTGTGGCAGGGTTCATGAAGTATCTGTCATGGTTAGTCCTTAAAAAGCACAGGTATATACTACGGAAATATGGTAGAAGGCACGCGTAATCCGTCAAGCAATATACGAAGCTCTTACAAGTTCTTACCAAACAGCAGGAAAAGGCGATGTGCAACCGCGAGGATCAGTGGGTCCAGAGATTGAACCAAGCGATTACCAGGAGTCGAAACACCGCACATGGAGAGTATCTGTGGAGCTCTGGGAAGTCTTAGCAAAGGGGGTTAGCAATTATCGAAACAGCAATGCAAAAGTTGAAAGAATGCTCAACGACGATACTGTGCTGGTCCTAGGCTAGACCGTACTAAAGACGCGAGCCTAGATCACCAACGATGTCATGACGCGACACAACAAGCAATGTATGATGATATGGCACCCTGAAAAGCGAACCGAGAGGTGGAAAATCACTATGATGGCGAGTGTGTAGAACTGATCTACGGGGTCTAAAAATAGGTTAGCCCCAAAAAAAAATTCAAAATTTTTTATTTTTCTCCGGAAAGCGCGCAGGCGCCAAAAAAATATCGCTATAACGGCCGATGGAGAAAAGTGATCCCCAAAGCCGAAAACTAGTATAGCCAGAAATTTTTTCGGAGGCGGTTCCGGACATACGAGCGGACTCTTAGCCAGATTTTTTTTTTTTGCTCTCCTTCTGGACTTACGACCGGACTCTTAGCTCGACACGGACTTTAGCTTAACACGGAAACAAGAAAGAAGGAAAGTAAAAAGAAATAACTAGGAAACAATAACTCTACTCGGACTCGTACTACCGTGAAGCCCGATCGGATGCAGCGGTAGGAAGGCGGTGGCGGAGTATTAGGGTTTATGGTGGTGGGGTATATGGCGGAATATGGTGGCGGAATATCTTTGGCGGTGATCGGCGAGTGTGGCGGTGACTACTATGATCAGAACTCGAAACTCTAAGGGCGAGATACTAAGACCAGAACTCGATGACGATGTGAACACAAATTCAACAATGCAAAAACTGAAAAGATAATGCGAGGCGTAGATTGGTTATGGGATGGATCTAAACGCTAACTGTGTTTTTGGCTTTTTCGTGGGTTATAGGTAAAAATAGATCTAATCTACGAAAATAGTAAAATCTCACCGAGCAACCTGAAATCTGATACCACTTGATAGGGCAAAGGTGTCCGATCTTTCGATGAGATGAAGATAATCGATTTGGTGGAGTTCGGGCTTGACGATCCGAGACTACACGCGAAACCTGGCGCCAATGCAATCGCTAGGCCAATCTCACGGAGGTTACCGATCCTGCGGAACACGATCACCGACCAACGAGGGTCTTAATTCCTACCTGAAATCGAGAACAAGTAAGAACCAATATTGCAATCAAGATATTGCGGATTAAGAGGAAAGCTTTATTGAAAAGGTGGGATCCTAAATAGGTGATGGAGGGGTTAACCTCTTGGGTGGCCCGATCTTCACGGATCTCGTGGTCAAATCGATGGGAAAGCGAGGGGAAAGGGAGAAGGTAGCGGAAGCGAACACACACCTCGCGAAGAACACGATGAACACACGCAAAACTCACACGATACAAGACCGATTGCTCCTGAACGGCGGCCACCGGTCCAATGGAATCCTCGCAAGGAAAGATCGGTCAACGTGCTCCCTCAAATCCACATCGGAGAGGGAAGAACACCTTGGGGAGGGTCTTGACAACTTGGAGACGAGACACCGAACTCCAAGGCCTTGTTCAACGATGGATGCGTGATGCAAAGTCCAATCGAGGTTGGTGACGATAGTCGGTCCCCTTGGATAAGGGGATGAGGCAAAACTAGAGATTCCACACAAGGGGGTTGTCTTTAGTCTATCATCTATGCCTAAGGGATACATGAGGGGTGGGGGCTCTATTTATAGGCCAGCCACTAAAGAAGGGTAGTTTGGGGATAAACTAGACGAATAGGTAAGTAAAGGGGGATACATGGGCGGCCCTATGGCTAACATAAAACTTGACATGAGCTGTAGACTTGGGGGTAGTACCGCTTCAATCAAGCTCGGGACGGTAGTACCGCTTCTTGATCCCGGGGCTTCTGAGGCGTAAATGCATGTAGGGAGCGGTAGTAGGGGCGGTAGTACCGCTGGCGACAGAGAGGATTTGGCGATCTGTCTTCTTCCGCCTCCTCTTCCAAGCCTCCGTCTTGTCGGGCTTGATGCTCCGGGCTTCCTCCCTTGCCTCCGTACTTGTCAATGTGAACCTATCATGCATATGTGACGGAGTATGAAGTAGCATACCATTCAATAGGGTAGGAAGGGGGCTCGCATAGAGGAACGGATTCACCTTTGGAGTCGATGACGACTTGGCGTAAGTTGGAGACCAAGATGTGGTAACGACCGTAGGTCGGTCTACATCAGCTCCCTCCTTCAAAAAGAGTCGTCCTCGACTCTACATGCTCATCACAAAGTATAAGCGGTCGAAGGACATCCTTGATCCTGGGGTTCACCATATAGTCGTCCTCGGGAAGATTGACTTGACAACACTTCAATGTTCCTTCACCTTCCTTGAAGCCGAAAAAGCTCACAACAAAAGCAATGAAACACTCAAAGCGTAGCCAATTCATGAAGATTATAACATGAGTCCTCAAGTAGAAGGAAGTCACCTTAGGGTGTAGAGATGACTCGATGAAGGGTAGCCATAGGTAACTCTCTTCGGTTCTTCTTGTCAACACGTGGTTGGTAGAGGTTGACGTGTATGCACTTGTACCTTCATACAACAAAGACCAAGCAACATAATTTTGTGTGTGATAGAGGAGCATGTCATTTGTGGCATGTCCATTCTTGTTCACAACACGATTAGCATAACTCAAGTATAGCAAACGGGATGCATATGCAAGGTCAATGTGCATGGAAATTGTTTGAACATCATCCAAATGTGGAAACTCAAAAACTCCATATAACATAGTAGTGGGGCACTCAAAGCAATCGAATAGAAATTTGATCAACATATTTGATGGAAAGTTAGGATAATTTGGCAAAAACACAAAAGGAAGAATATCCAAAACAACATCATTATGTGTGCCAACCAACCATTGGAAAGAGAAATTGTTCGACATGTTGGATGTCACACACAAATCATCGATATCAAATATCATAGGAATATGAGTATCCCAAGCGGAAGCCAAAGTAACATGTTTGCAAACAAACCAAATGAAAGAGCAAGTGGTCCTTATGTTTGTTGCAACAACAAGACGAGATTCTTGGAAGCTCTCATGACAATACATGCTCTTAATGGAATTGTGGTTGCACACAAAACATCAGAAAGGTAAATTGTTCAACATTTTTGTTGCAACACACAAAGCATCATTATCTAAAAGCGAAGAAATATGAATGTCACAAGGGAAGATAATACCATTAACATGCTTGCAAGCAAACCATAGGAAAGAACAATTTGTCAACATGAAAGATGCAACGCATGCAAAAGGTATCAGAGCTGGGTTCGATCTTGAACTCACTTGTTGGATGCTCTCAAGAGCTCTTTTTGTCAACTCGTGCTCAACCGAGGTTGACATTCTTGTGCGGGTACCTACACACATCATATGTAAAAGGAAGAACGTGTGTGCATGGTAGAGATACACATCATCCATCATGACGTATCTCTTCTTGTGCACATCACCATTAATGTCATTCAAGTATGAAATAGATGCATGGTGAGTATGCAAGTGGGGAACATGCTTATCATGGCCATCATTAAAATCTCCAAAAATTGAGAAAGCTATGGGGGCCATCTCATTATAACGCATAAGATCAATTTTGTTGCAAGCAAAACAAGTGAAATAGCAAGCATTTATCTTATCGCAAGCAACGGGAGAAATTGAAATACTAGCATGACAAGGCAAGTCCGAAGCAATTGGAGGATACACACAAGATGCATAGCATGGCATGTTTATGGCAATGATTTCGCAATCAAACAATTCCACATGATTAATATTATGCAAAGGCAAAGCATCACATGGGAATATGAGGGAAGCATATGTAATGTCACAAGTATCATCCATAGCTTGCATATCCTCACAATTCATCATGTCCACTAGTGGGATCATGGCATCATCAACACCCTTATTGTTACCTTGTTCATACCTCTCATATGAAGTGGGTGTTGTGGAAGTAGTGGCCTCCTTGTGGACGACTTCGTCTTCTTCATGTAGCCATGGCGTCGCATCATCTTCGTGCACCATGTACATCTTCTCCAATTGAGGCATCATTGCTTCATGGCTTGGCGCGTCTTCATCCATGGAACCTAGCACAACACAAGAGAACACACTAGAGGTAGAGGGTAAGTTGCTAGAATTCGAAATGGTCTCACTTGACCTATCAACTACCACTCTCAACTCACTAGGAGTATCGCTCATGCCCTCCAAGTGGAAGAACTCAATCTCACATAAGGTGGAGTCACTCATGTCACTCTTGTTCTCACTCAAGTGGGCTAAGTGGCTCTCATACTCACATGGGATTGGTACCACATCATCACTCAAGCATATGGGGGTAGGCTCGGTTTCCTCAACACCTTGCACCCCCTTTGGTGAAGGGAAAATCCCATGCTCACCATTCTTTACCTTGTCGCCACCAAAGTTGGATGCCATAAGATGGGAATCATCGCTCTCCTCCATGGTCGAAGGGAAAATCCCATGCTCGACCGTCTTGTGGCCATCTCGTAGTAGTGGTGGAGGTAGGCTCATGCTATCCAACTTGGCGAAGTAGAGGTTTTCATTTTCCTCGTTCATGAGGTCTTCGAATGCAAGCGTAGTCGTTGAAGCTTGATGGCGTGGACGAAGGCTTGCTCTTGGTGCCATTTTGGTGGTGGCACTAGAAGTTGAAGGTGCCTTGTGATGGTGTCGACGGAGGTCATTGGCGTGCCTTGCCGATGGTTGATGTAGGTGGCACACTTGGTCATCCATATGACGCTCACGACGATGGCCCTTGACCTTGGCACTCTTTCTTGTAAGTTTTTCTAATGAGCGCAAAGCATCATTAGTCTTGGCGACCATCCTCATGTTTTTGTCGAAGTCGTTGTGCATGTCCTTCTTGAAGTTGTGGAGGTCGCTTTGGAACTTGTCCATTTGATGATGGACCTTGGCGCACTCGAGTTGGAGGCTCCGTCTTGGTCAGTGCGTCGTGAGGAGCTTCGCGTTGTCATTCTTGAAGTCGTCCATGCTTGGGGAGTCATTGTTGTTGTAGTACTCCATATCACCCAAGCATGTGGAGCCATTGTTGGTGTAGTGCTCCATCATGTTATCCATGCTTGTGGAGACATAGGCATGGTGGCTCATCGTGGATTCTTCATAGAAATCATCCTCGGTCCCGGAGTCCCTAGACATGCTTCACAAGACCAAGTGTTGTATATGGAAGTGGTAGGGGGTGTTAGGGATACAACGTCAAACCTTACTTTACCTTGGAAGGTCGTATCGTGCATGTGGCCACACTTGAGAGCAATAAACCAAGCAAAGTGAAGTTCACGCGGAACACCAAAACCAACTACGAACCAAAAAACACACACACAAGGCCTATGGTGGATAGGTATGGAAAGTGGCATGTCAAGAACCAATCCGAAATCAAGATGTTGTAATGGCAAGTAAAGAACCACAATGATCACAAAGCAAACAAGTTAATCCACAAGATAGGAAATATGTGCAAGGAAACACACACGGTGGGATAAATGGGACTTGTGCGACGGAGAAAGTGAGCTAAGAACCAAATGATTACCTAGTGAAGACTATAAGCTCGTGTCACACAAGTACAAGGAGAGACGCTAGTTCGATTGCACAAAATTGGTGGGCTACAAGATATGCACAATAAGTACCACCTATATGATGTCCATCGAGCTTGCGCTTCCTATTCTATAAAGCACATGTATAATTCTTTCTTTTTCTTTTCCTTTTTTCTCTTTTTTTCTTTTTGTATCACTCTTTTTATTTTTATTTCTTTTTCACTTGCCTCTTTCTTGTGCCAACAACTATACAAGATAACTATATGAGATAGCGCTCACAATGTTTGCTCGGAATTCTACAAGGTATCAGATATGCATAGCCCAAGCAATCATAAGAGGAACTAGTCTCTATAGGTGTTTGTTGCTCGCAAAGATAGTGGGGTTCACAAAGGAATGCAAGTGGGGAGAAGTCGCGGAATGTTTATACCTTTCGTTCTTCACCCTTCATTGTTGGATTCCGCCTTGCTCACGGAATATGGATGGAGTAGATAGCATGAACAACGTGGATGATGATGTAGAGCTCCTTCTCCTCTTCGAAACGAGCTAAAGAACACAAAAATCCGAGTTCGAATGCAAAAGTTATGCTCAAAACGGTGAGAGGCTGAAATCTGGGAATCTGTTTTTTTTCAGATCACCGGTAGTACCGGATTTTGGAGCGGTAGTAGTACGTGAGCGGTAGTACCGATATTTGAGCGGTAGTACCGCTGGAGAGAGACGCCAGATCTCGACGCGATTTGGGCGGAAAATCTTCAAGAAAAACACCAAATCGACGGGGGAAATCAAGGAATTAGGCTATGGGAACGCAAAGGAAGGTAGATCAACAAGTTTAGTAAGTAATCCACGGATCAAAACCTACCAAAACGCACTCAAATCACAGATCGATCCAAAACACAAATTGGGGCTATTTTTGGTAGAATTTTCGAATTTATGGGGAAAAGACCAAATCGATGAGAAATCCGTGGCAACCAAAAGCTGCTGATACCAGATGATGGAGGGGTTAACCTCTTGGGTGGCCCGATCTTCACAGATCTCGTGGTCAAATCGATGGGAAAGCGAGGGGAAAGGGAGAAGGTAGCAGAAGCGAACACACACCTCGCGAAGAACACGATGAACACACGCAAAACTCACACGATACAAGGCCGATTGCTTCTAACGCGCCACCGGTCCGATAGAATCCTCGCAAGGAAAGATCGGTCAACGTGCTCCCTCAAATCCACATCAGAGAGGGAAGAACACCTTGGGCAGGGTCTTGAGAACTTGGAGACGAGGCACCGAACTCCAAGGCCTTGTTCAACGATGGATGCGTGATGCAAAGTCCAATCGAGGTTGGTGACGATAGTCGGTCCCCTTGGATAAGGGGATGAGGCAAAACTAGAGATTCCACACAAGGGGGTTGTCTTTAGTCTATCATCTATGCCTAAGGGATACATGAGGGGTGGGGCTCTATTTATAGGCCAGCCACTAAACAAGGGTAGTTTCGGGATAAACTAGACGAATAGGTAAGTAAAGGGGGATACATGGGCTGTGGCCCAACTAGTGCGCAAGAAGCTTCGACATGAGCTAGTACCGACTTGGGGTCAGAGTACGCTGGTCCCAGAGTGTCGCCCGGGACCGGTAGTACCGCTATGGTCCTGGGCTTCAGAGGCGCTGCAGAGGGAGCGGTAGTAGGCGGTAGTACTGGTCGCCAGATCCGTAGTACCGGGCATGAGAGCATTGGCGATCTGTCTTTTCCTCCTCTTCCAAGCCTCCGTCTTGTCGGGCTTGATGCTCCGGGCTTCCTCCCTTGCCTCCGTACTTGTCAATGTGAACCTATCATGCATATGTGACGGAGTATGAAGTAGCATACCATTCAATAGGGTAGGAAGGGGGCTCGCATAGAGGAACGGATTCACCTTTGGAGTCCATGACGACTTGGCGTAAGTTGGATACCAAGATGTGGTAACGACCGTAGGTCGGGCTACATCAATAGGTGCGAAGTACAAGAGGCCTCTGCGACGCTCGAGCCTTGGCGAAGTTGCTATGATGGCTAACTTAATGTCTAAACAAAATCCGAGTCCAGCCATGGAAGTGGTGGCGAAATCCAACCCTAAAGTCCTTTTTCCTCAATCTGGACTCTAAAAAGGCTAATTAAAAAAAAATTACATGGCCTGGCCCAAAATAAAGGTGTCCCATATTAAGCTATGGATGAATTAGTAAAGTATTGGTCTTGAATATTTCGTCCAAGCCTTCTTTCTTCATTATGGTGGCCTCAAAGTACGAAATCTTCATCATGGCCTTCTCTTAGATCATCACATGCTTGCGCCATCTCCATACATGACCATGCTCGCTTGTCCCTCTCATCCATGCTTGGTCCATCATTCCTAGTAATAAATACATCTGATTTAGGCAGCATCATATTCTCATGTATGTGAGGAATAGTTCCAAGAAACGAAAGTACCTGATAGTTAAGTTGTTTGGCACGAGATCTTGTGATGGGTCCTTGTATGTGTATTGCTGTAGGTACAACGGTTGTATCAATAGAAGGGATGTCCACATCATTTCGTTTCTTGGAACTATTCCTCACATACATGAGAATATGATGCTGCCTAAATCAGATGTATTTATTACTCTTAGGAATGATGGACCAAGCATGGATGAGAGGGACAAACATTGGAGCATGGCCATGCATGGAGATGGCAGCAAGCATGAGATGATTCAAGAGAAGGCCACGGATGAAGATTTCAGAACTTTGAGGCCACCATAATGAAGAAAGAAGGCTTGGACGAAATATTCAAGATTAATACTTCACAAATTCGTCCATAGCTTAATATGGTGCTGCGACACCTTTATTTTGGGCCAGGCCCATGTAATTTTCGCAGGATTTTAATTAGCCACTTTTTAGAGTCCGTATTTGAGGAGAAAAGGACTTCTAGGGTTGGATTCGGCCACCACTTCTATGGCTGGCCTAAACCCCACCTTTTCCCCCTTAAATACTCCCCATAGCTGTCACCATAGACTCGGATTTTGTTTAGACATTAAGTTAGCCATCGTAGCAACTTCGCCAAAGGCTCGAGCGTCGTAGAGGCCTCTTGTACTTCGCACCTATACATGATCCCACCTTTTCAATAAATCTTTCATCTTAATCCGCAATATCTTGATTGCAAAATTAGTTCTTACTTGTTCTCGATTTCAGGTAGGAATCAAGACCCTCGCTGGTCAGGCTGATCGTGTTTCCGCATGATCGGTAACCTCCAGGAGATTGTCCTAGCGATTGCATTGGCTCTCGTGCTCGCACGTGTAGTCTGATCGTCAAGCCCAAACTCCACCAAATCGACTATCACCATCTCATCGAAAGATCGTACATCTTTGCCCTATCAAGTGGTATCAGATTTCAGGTTGCTAGGTGAGATTTTACTGTTTTCGTAGATTAGATCTGTTTTACCTATAACCCACGAAAAAGCCAAAAACACAGTTAGAGTTTAGATCCATCCTATCACCAATCTACGCCTCGCATTATCTTTTCAGTTTTGCATTGTTGAATTTGTGTCTGCATCGTCGCGTCGAGTTGCTGGTCTTAGTGTCTCGTCCCTTAGAGTTTCGAGTTCTGATCACAGTAGTCACCGCCACACCTGCAGATCATCGCCACCATATTCCACCGCCATACACCCAGCCAACATAAACCCTAAAACTCCGCCACCGCCTTCCTACCGCGACACGGATCCGATCACCTTTCCTGCTGCGGCACAAGTCCGAGTTGAGTTATTATTTCCTCGTTTTTCTTTTTACTTTCCTTCCTTGTTGTTTCCGTATTGAGCTAAAGTCTGTGTCGGGTTAGAAGTTCAGCTGTAAGTCCAGAAGGAATGATGTGGACATCCCTTCTATTGATACAACCGTTGTACCTACAGCAACACACATACAAGGACCCATCACAAGATCTCGTGCCAAACAACTTAACTATCAGGTACTTTCGTTTCTTGGAACTATTCCTCACATACATGAGAATATGATGCTGCCTAAATCAGATGTATTTCTTACTCTTAGGAATGATGGACCAAGCATGGATGAGAGGGACAAGCATTGGAGCATGGCCATGCATGGAGATGGCAGCAAGCATGTGATGATCCAAGAGAAGGCCACGGATGAAGATTCAGAACTTTGAGGCCACCATAATGAAGAAAGAAGGCTTGGACGAAATATTCAAGATCAATACTTCACGAATTCGTCCATAGCTTAATATGGTGCTGCGACACCTTTATTTTGGGCCAGGCCCATGTAATTTTCGCAAGATTTTAATTAGCCACTTTTTAGAGTCCGTATTTGAGGGGAAAAGGACTTCTAGGGTTGGATTCGGCCACCACTTCCATGGCTGGCTGAAACCCCACATTTTCGTCCTTAAATACTCCCCATAGCCGTCACCCTAGACTCGGATTTTCTTTAGACATTAAGTTAGCCATCGTCGCAACTTCGCCAAGGCTCGAGCGTCGCAGAGGCCTCTTGTACTTCGCACCTATTTAGGATCCCACCTTTTCAATAAAGCTTTCCTCTTAATCCGCAATATCTTGATTGCAATATTAGTTCTTACTTGTTCTCGATTTCAGGTAGGAATTAAGACCCTCGCTGGTCAGGCTGATCGTGTTCCCGCAGGATCGGTAACCTCCAGGAGATTGGCCTAGCGATTGCATTGGCGCTCGTTGATGTGGACATCCCTACTATTTATACAACCGTTGTACCTACAACAACACACATACAAGGACCCATCACAAGATCTCGTGCCAAACAACTTAACTATCAGGTACTTTCGTTTCTTGGAACTATTCCTCACATACATGAGAATATGATGCTGCCTAAATCAGATGTATTTATTACTCTTAGGAATGATGGACCAAGCATGGATGCGAGGGACAAGCATTGGAGCATGGCCATGCATGGAGATGGCAGCAAGCATGTGATGATCCAAGAGAAGGCCACGGATGAAGATTTCAGAACTTTGAGGCCTCCATAATGAAGAAAGAAGGCTTGGACGAAATATTCAAGATCAATACTTTACGAATTTGTCCATAGCTTAATATGGTGCTGCGACACCTTTATTTTGGGCCAGGCCCATGTAATTTTCGCAGGATTTTAATTAGCCACTTTTTAGAGTCCGTATTTGAGGGGAAAGGACTTTTAGGGTTGGATTCGGCCACCACTTCCATGGCTGGCCGAAACCCCACCTTTTCGCCCTTAAATACTCCCCATAGTCGACCCCCTAGACTCGGATTTTGTTTAGACATTAAGTTAGCCATAGTCGCAACTTCGCCAAGGCTCGAGCGTCGTAGAGGCCTCTTGTACTTCGCACCTATTCAGGATCCCACCTCTTCAATAAAGCTTTCCTCTTAATTCCGCAACATCTTGATTGCAATATTGGTTCTTACTTGTTCTCGATTTCAGGTAGGAATTAATACACTCGCTGGTCAGGCTGATCGTGTTCCCGCAGGATCGGTAACCTCCAGGAGATTGGCCTAGCGATTGCATTGGCGCTCGTGCTCGCACGTGTAGTCGGATCGTCAAGCCCGAACTCCACCAAATCGACTATCATCATCTCATCGAAAGATCGGACACCTTTGCCCTATCAAGTGGTATCAGATTTCAGGTTGCTCGGTGAGATTTTACTGTTTTCGTAGATTAGATCTGTTTTTACCTATAACCCACGAAAAAGCCAAAAACACAGTTAGAGTTTAGATCCATCCTATAACCAATCTACGCCTCGCATTATCTTTTCAGTTTTTGCATTGTTGAATTTGTGTCTACATCGTCGCGTCGAGTTGCTGGTCTTAGTGTCTCGTCCCTTAGAGTTTCGAGTTCTGATCATAATAGTCACCGCCACACTCGCCGATCACCGCCACCATATTCCGCCACCATATTCCGCCGCCATATACCCTGCCACCATAAACCCTAATACTCCGCCACCGCCTTCCTACCGCAACACAGATCCGATCAGTTTTCCTGTCGTGGTACGAGTCCGAGTAGAGTTGTTGTTTCCTACTTAGTTCTTTTTACTTTCCTTCTTTGTTGTTTCCGTGTTCAGCTAAAGTCCGTGTCGAGCTAAGAGTTCGGTCGTAAGTCCAGAAGGAGAGCAAAAAAAAAAATTCTGGCTATACTGTTTTTCGACCCCGGGGATCACTTTTCTCCATCGGCCGTTATAGCAACATTTTTTTGGCGCCTGCGCGCTTTCCGGAGCAAAATAAAAAAAAATTCAAATTTTTTTTGGGGCTAACCTATTTTTAGACCTCGTAGATCAGTTTTAGACACTCGCCATCATAGTGATTTTCCACCTCTCGGTTCGCTTTTCAGGGTGCCATATCATCATACAGTGCTTGTTGTGCCGCGTCGTGACATCGTTGGTGATCTAGGCTCGCGTCTCTAGTACGGTCTAGCCTAGGACCAGCATAGTACTGTCGTTGAGCATTCTTTCAAATTTTGCATTGTTGTTTTGATAATTGCTAACCCCCTTTTGCTAAGCCTTCCCAGAGCTCCACAGATATTCTCCACGTGCGGTGTCTCGACTCCCGGTAATCACTCGGTTCAATCTCTGGACCCACTGATCCTCGCGGTTGCACATCGCCTTTTCCTGCTGTTTGGTAAGAACTTGTAAGAGCTTCGTCTATTGCTTGATGGATTACGCGTGCCTTCCACCCTATTTCCGTAGTATATACCTGTGCTTTTTAAAGGACTAACCATGACAGATACTTCATGAACCCGCCACAATGACGAACGAAGAACTACATGCCCACTTCTCCGCGCTCTTGGTCAGTCGCGCTGAAGACGTGGATACACGCCTAGGAGAGTTTGACACCAAGCTCTCCAACGCCGTGGACAAGATTGATGGGCTCGAGAAATCCTTCAACTCCAAGCTTGACGCTCGGTTCAATGAGCTTTTGAACAGATTGCCGGCACCCGCACCCACACATGGCGCGATTCGGCGGTCCGACGCACCTCAGACTTCCGCCGCAGCTGCTGCGACGTTGGGGACAGACGGGTACTACTACGAATTGACGACGCATTGATTTTGACGACGAGGTTGAACAACCTCCACATGTACCTGCTGGACGTCCCCGACATTACCACCACAATGCCCGACCACCGGTACATGATGATGAGCATGTTGCTAAGCTTAAATTGAATATTCCATCTTTTGAGGGTAAATATAATCCTGATGCATATCTTACATGGGAGATGGAAGTCGAACAATGTTTTGCATGTTTAAAATATCCTGAGAATATGCGTGTTAGTGCTGCTACATGTGAATTTACTAAATTTGCTTCCCTTTGGTGGTCTGAGTATTGTCGTTTAAATCCTACTACTATTCCTAGTACTTGGACTGCTCTAAAAACTGCTATGCGTGTTCGTTTTGTACCTCCCACTTATCAACGTGATTTACTAAAGAATCTGCCACGTTTAGAGCAAGGGAAAAATTCTGTAGAAGAATATTATCAGGAATTGCAAACGGGGATGGTTCGGTGTGGTCTTGTTGAATCTAATGAACAAATGCTTGCACGTTTCTTTGGTGGATTAAACAAGGACATTCAGCACATATTAGATTATAAGGAATATAATTCTATCACTCGTTTGTTTCATCTTGCTTGCAAAGCTGAACGTGAAGTGCAGGATCGCCAAACACAATGGAGGAGGACTAATAATTCTACAGGTCGCACATCCTCTTGGACATCCCGACAATCAGCGCCTCCTCGTGATTCGCCACCAACTACTACCACATCCAAGGCCACCACAAGATTTCCAGCTGCTCCTCCACCATCATCCAATGCTCCCGTCAGGTGCATCTTCTATGGCTTCCACGGTAAGACAAAGGATATACAATGCCGCAAGTGCTGGGTTTTGGTCATCTTGAGACAGTGCACAACACAACGTGTGATGATGGTGCGAGAAGATGGTCAATACGATTCAGCGAGTGACTTCGATGAAGATACACTAGCCCTTATTTCGCTCGAGATGGAGACAATTACGATCTTGATGAAGAGCCGGAGGTAATGGGAGCTGATCAATACAAGAGCTTAATTACACAACGTGTGTTGAGTGTGCAATTGAGCAAATCTGAGCAAGATCAACGCCACAACCTGTTCCAAACACGTGGTGTTGTCAAGGAAAGAGCTATACGGATCATCATTGATGGAGGGAGTTGTAATACTCGCCGGTGGACATGGTAGAGAAGCTTGCGCTTCCAACAAGACAACGCCCACATTCATATTACATCCAATGGTTTGAGAGTTCTCACAAGATCAAGGAAACAAGAACGGTACGCGTGCATTTTACCATGGCAATTTGATAGAGAATCTGTTCATAATGGCAAAACTAATCACTATTCTCTTATGCATGATGGAAAGAAAATTGGTCTAAAACCTATGACTCCCGAACAGATTTTAAAAGATGATCTTGCTAGAGCTAGTAGAGCTAAAACTGAGGAGAAAAATAAAAGTGAGAATCAGATTGTTGCTGCAGATTTTATACCACCAAAGAACACTAAATCTGATTCTACACATGCTACTGAAATTCGTTTGAAGAGTCCATGTATGCTTGCAAATAAAATTGATATTGCTGAACTAGATGTAAACAATACTCAATGTTATGCAATTGTCTGCAAAGAGGTTTTGTTTTCATTTGAGGATATGCCTCCTTCTTTGCCACCCATTTGCTAACCTTTTGCAGGAATATGAGGACGTCTTTCCCGCTGAGTTGCCACCAGGACTACCTCCTATTAGAGGAATTGAGCACCAAATTGATCTAATTCCTGGTGCCACGTTGCCCAACCGCGCGCCATATAGAACCAATCCAGAGGAGACAAAGGAGATACAACGCCAAATTCAGGAACTACTCGACAGAGATCATATTCGTGAGTCCCTTAGCCCTTGTGTTGTTCCTATTATTTTGGTACCTAAGAAAGATGGTTCTTCGCGCATGTGTACTGATTGTAGAGCTATCAATAATATTACTATTCGATATCGTCATCCTATTCCACGTTTAGATGACATGCTTGATGAATTGAGTGGCTCTACCATGTTTTCTAAAGTTGATTTGTGTAGTGGTTACCACCAGATTCGTATGAAATTAGGAGATGAATGGAAAACAACATTTAAAACTAAGTTCGGTTTATATGAGTGGTTAGTAATGCCGTTTGGTTTAACTAATGCACCTAGCACTTTCATGCGATTAATGAACGAAGTTTTACGTGCTTTCATTGGACGTTTTGTGGTAGTCTACTTTGATGATATTCTGATTTATAGCAAATCTTTAGAGGATCATTTGGACCATTTACGTGATGTTTTCAATGCTTTGCGTGATGCACGTTTGTTTGGTAACCTTGAGAAGTGCACCTTT
This sequence comes from Avena insularis, assembly GCA_023614405.1. Classification (NCBI taxonomy): domain Eukaryota; kingdom Viridiplantae; phylum Streptophyta; class Magnoliopsida; order Poales; family Poaceae; genus Avena; species Avena insularis. The sequence goes on along the minus strand of JAJUPC010000159.1, from coordinate 477,634 downwards.
TGCACCAATCGAGGCGCTTTCTTGGCTATGTTGTTACATCACTGTGGTATTGAAGTGGATCCAGCCAAGATTGAAGCTATTGAGAATTGGCCGCAGCCCAAGATGGTCACACAAGTGAGGAGTTTTCTTGGCCTCGCTGGTTTTTATAGGCGCTTTGTCAAAGACTTTGGATCAATTGCCGCGCCACTGAATGAGCTTACCATGAAGGATGTGCCCTTTGTTTGGGGCGATGCACAACAACAGGCCTTCGTCATATTGAAAGATAAGCTAACACATGCTCCCTTACTCCAACATCCTGATATTACTCAGACATTTGAGCTTGAATGTGATGCTAGTGGAATTGGTTTGGGAGGGGTGTTATTACAAGAGGGAAAACCTGTTGCATATTTTAGCGAGAAATTGAGTGGGGCTAGTCTGAACTATTCTACTTATGATAAAGAATTATATGCGTTGGTTCGGACATTAGAATCTTGGCAACATTATCTATGGCCTAAGGAATTTGTTATTCATTCTGATCATGAATCTTTGAAGCATATTCGTAGTCAAGCTAAGTTGAATCGTCGTCATGCAAAGTGGGTTGAATTTATTGAGTCTTTTCCTTATGTTATCAAACACAAAAAGGGTAAAGATAATATTATTGCTGATGCTTTGTCGCGCCGTTATGCTTTGTTATCTCAACTTGACTTCAAAATATTTGGATTGGAAACTATTAAGGAACAATATGTGCATGATGCTGAATTTAAAGATGTGTTGCAAAATTTTAGAGATGGTAGAACTTGGAACAAGTTCGTCTTCAATGATGGATTTGTGTTCCGTGTTAACAAACTATGCATTCCAGATAGTTCTGTTCATCTTTTGTTGTTACAGGAGGCGCATGGAGGAGGATTGATGGGACACTTTGGTGTCAAGAAGATGGAGGATGTTCTTGCTGCACACTTCTTTTGGCCACGTATGCGTCGAGATGTTGAGAGATTTGTGGCACGCTGCACTACTTGTCAAAAAGCTAAGTCTCGCCTTAATCCACATGGTTTATATATGCCTCTTCCTGTTCCTAGTGTTCCTTGGGAGGATATTTCTATGGACTTTGTTTTGGGATTACGGCTAACACGAAGGGAGGGATAGTATTTTTGTTGTTGTGGATCGGTTTTCTAAGATGGCACACTTTATTCCTTGTCATAAAACGGATGATGCTGCGCATATTGCTGATTTGTTCTTTCGTGAAATTGTTCGTTTGCATGTAGTGCCAAATACTATTGTTTCTGATCGTGATACTAAATTTCTTAGTCACTTTTGGAGATGTTTATGGGCTAAGTTGGGGACTAAATTGCTGTTTAGTACTACATGTCATCCCCAAACTGATGGACAAACTGAAGTAGTAAATAGAACTTTGTCTACTATGTTATGGCTGTTTTAAAGAAGAACTTAAAATTGTGGGAAGAGTGTTTACCTGATATAGAATTTGCTTATAATCGTTCGTTGCATTCTACCACAAAGATGTGCCCATTTGAGATTGTGTATGGTTTTGTTCCTCGTGCACCTATTGATTTATTGCCTTTACCTTCTTCGGTGCAACATAATTTGGATGCTACACAACGCTGAAATGATATTAAACTTGCATAAGACTACTAAAGATAACATTGAACACATGAATGCTAAGTATAAAATTGCTGGGGATAAAGGGTGAAAGCATGTTGTGTTTGATGTTGGCGACCTTGTTTGGTTACATTTGCGTAAAGATCGTTTTCCTGATTTACGCAAGTCTAAGTTAATGCCACGTGCTGCTGGTCCCTTTAAGGTGTTAGAGAAAATAAATGATAATGCATATAAACTTGAGTTGCCTGCAGACTTTGGTACGGTTAGTCCTACGTTTAACATTGCAGATTTGAAGCCTTACTTTGGTGAGGAAGATGAGATTGCGTCGAGGACGACTTCAATTCAAGAAGGGGAGCATGATGTGGACATCCCTACTATTGATACAATCGTTGTACCTACAACAACACACATACAAGGACCCATCACAAGATCTCGTGCCAAACAACTTAACTATCAGGTACTTTCGTTTCTTGGAACTATTCCTCACATACATGAGAATATGATGCTGCCTAAATCAGATGTATTTCTTACTCTTAGGAATGATGCACCAAGCATGGATGCGAGGGACAAGCATTGGAGCATGGCCATGCATGGAGATGGCAGCAAGCATGTGATGATCCAAGAGAAGGCCACGGATGAAGATTTCAGAACTTTGAGGCCTCCATAATGAAGAAAGAAGGCTTGGACGAAATATTCAAGATCAATACTTTACGAATTTGTCCATAGCTTAATATGGTGCTGCGACACCTTTATTTTGGGCCAGGCCCATGTAATTTTTGCAGGATTTTAATTAGCCACTTTTTAGAGTCCGTATTTGAGGGGAAAAGGACTTTTAGGGTTGGATTCGGCCACCACTTCCATGGATGGCCGAAACCCCACCTTTTCGCCCTTAAATACTCCCCATAGTCGACCCCCTAGACTCGGATTTTGTTTAGACATTGTTAGCCATATAGTCGCATAACCGCCAAAGGCTCGGCGTCGCAGAAGGCCTCTTGTACTTCGCACCTATTCGTGATCCCACCTCTTCAATAAAGCTTTCCTCTTAATTCCGCAATATCTTGATTGCAATATTGGTTCTTACTTGTTCTCGATTTGGTAGGAATTAAGACCTCGGTCGCTGATCGTGTTCCCGCAGGATCGGTAACCTCCAGGAGATTGGCCTAGCGATTGCATTGGCGCTCGTGCTCGCATGTGTAGTCGGATCGTCAAGCCCGAACTCTCCCAAATCGACTATCATCATCTCATGAAAGATCGGACACCTTTGCCCTATCACTCGTGCTCGCACGTGTAGTCGGATCGTCAAGCCCGAACAACACCAAATCGACTATCACCATCTGATCGAAAGATCGGACACCTTTGCCCAATCAAGGAACCGCCTCTGAAAAAAATTTCTGGCTATACTGATTTTCGGCCTCGGGGATCACTTTTCTCCATCGGCCGTTATAGCAATATTTTTTTGGCGCCTGTGCGCTTTCTGGAGCATAATACAAAAATTTCAAAAAAAAAATTGGGGCTAACCTGTATTTAGACCCCGTAGATCAGTTTTAGACACTCGCCATCATAGTGATTTTCAGCATCTCGGTTCGCTTTTCAGGGTGCCATATCATCATACATTGCTTGTTGTGTCGTGTCGTGACATCGTTGGTGATCTAGGCTCGCGTCTCTAGTACGGTCTAGCCTAGGACCAGCATAGTACCGTCGTTGAGCATTATTTCAACATTTGCATTGCTGTTTTGATAATTGCTAACCCCTTTGCTAAGCCTTCCTAGAGCTCCACAGATTTCTCCACGTGCGGTGTCTCGACCCCTGGTAATCGCTCGGTTCAATCTCTGGACCCACTGCTCCTCGCAGTTGCACATCGCCTTTTCCTGCTGTATGGTAAGAACTTGTAAGAGCTTCGTATATTGCTTGACGGATTACGCGTGCCTTCCACCATATTTTCATAGTATATACATGTGCTTTTAAAAGGACTGACCATGACAGATACTTCGCGGAACCTTACCACCATGACGAACCAAGAATTACATGCCCACTTCTCCGAGCTCTTGGTCGGTCGCGCTGAAGATGTGGATGCACGCCTAGGGGAGTTTGACACCAAGCTCACCAACGCCATGGACAAGATCGATGGACTCGAGAAATCCTTCAACGACAAGCTTGACGCTCGGTTCATGGAGGTTTTGGACAGATTGCCGGCACCCGCACCCGCCCCATCGGCACCTCGGCATGGCGCACGACATATTCCGATCACGGGTCGTCTGGCTGGTTGGTTGCCAGACTCAAAGTGACTACCGCTGCAGCTAAGGCACCTCAGACTTCCACCGCGGCTGCTGCTGCGACATTGGGGACAGACGACGGGTACTATTACGACCCCGATGACGATGATCTGTTTGACGAGGAGGTTGAACAACCTCCACACCCTCCTGGCCGTCCCAGACATTACTACCGCAACGCTCGACCACCGGTACGTGATGATGATCATGTTGCAAAGCTTAAATGAAATATTCCATCTTTTGAGGGTAAATATAATCCTGATGCTTATCTTACATGGGAGATGGAAGTAGAACAACGTTTTGCATGTTTAAAATATCCTGAGAATATGCGTGTTAGTGCTGCTACATGTGAGTTTACTAAATGTGCTTCCCTTTGGTGGTCTGAGTATTGTAGTTTAAATCCTACTACTATTCCTAGTACATGGACTGCTTTAAAAACTGCTATGCGTGTTCGTTTTGTGCCTCCCACTTATCAACGTGAGTTACTAAAGAATCTGACACGTTTGGAACAAGGGAAAAATTCTGTAGAAGAGTATTATCAGGAATTGCAAACGGGGATGGTTCGATGTGGACTTGTTGAATCTACTGAACAAATGCTTGCACGTTTCTTTGGTGGATTAAACAAGGACATTCAACACATATTAGACTATAAGGAATATAATTCTATCACTCGCTTGTTTCATCTTGCTTGCAAAGCTGAACGTGAAGTGCAGGATCGCCAAACACCATGGAGGACTAATAATTCTGCAGGTCGCACATCCACTTGGACATCCCGACAATCAGCGCCTCCTCCTCGTGATTCTCCACCAGCTACTACCACATCCAAGGCCACCAGAAGATTTCCAGCTGCTCCTCCACCGTCATCCAATGCTGCTGCTCGTAGTGAATCTTCTATGGCTTCCACGGGTAAAACAAAGGATATACAATGCCGCAAGTGCTGGGGTTTCGGTCATATTGAGAGACAGTGCACAACACAAAGTGTTATGATGGTGCGTGATGATGGTCAATATGATTCAACGAGTGATTTTGACGAAGATAATTAGCCCTTATTTCTGCTCGAGATGGATACAATTGTGATTCTGATGAAGAGACAGAGGTAATGGGAGCTGAAGCTGCTGATCAATACAAGAGCTTAATTACACAACGTGTGTTGAGTGTGCAATTGAGCAAATCTGAGCAAGACCAACGCCACAACCTGTTCCAAACACGTGGTGTTGTCAAGGAAAGAGCTATAAGGATCATCATTGATGGAGGGAGTTGTAATAATCTGGCTAGTGTTACATGGTAGAGAAGCTTGCACTTCCAACAAGACAACGCACACATTCATATTACATCCAATGGTTTGAGAGTTCTCGCAAGATCAAGGTAACAAGAACGGTACGCGTGCATTTTACTATTGGTACATATTCTGATTTTGTTGATTGTGATGTTGTATCTATGCAATCTTGTTCTTTGTTACTTGGTAGACCATGGTAATTTGATAGAGAATCTGTTCATAATGGCAAAACTAATCACTATTCTCTTATGCATGATGGAAAGAAAATTGGACTAAAACCTATGACTCCCGAACAAATTTTAAAAGATGATCTTGCTAGCTAACACTGAGGAGAAAAATAAAAGTGAGAATCAGATTGTTGCTGCAGATTTTGTACCACCAAAGAACACTAAATCTGATTCTAAACATGCTACTGAAATTCATTTGAAGAGTCTATGTTATGCAATTGTCTGCAAAGAGGTTTTGTTTTCATTTGAGGATATGCCTCCTTCTTTGCCACCCGCTATTGCTAACCTTTTGCAGGAATATGAGGACGTCTTCCCCACTGAGCTGCCACCAGGACTACCTCCTATTAGCAGAATTGAGCACAAAATTGATCTAATTCCTGGTGCTATGTTGCCCAACCGCGTGCAATATAGAACCAATCCAGAGGAGACAAAGGAGATACAACGCCAAATTCAGGAACTACTCGACAAAGATCATATTCGTGAGTCCCTTAGCCCCTGTGTTGTTCCTATTATTTTGGTACCTAAGAAAGATGGTTCTTCGCGCATGGGTACTGATTGTAGAGCTATCAATAATATTACTATTCGATATCGTCATGCTATTCCATGTTTGGATGACATGCTTGATGAATTGAGTGGCTCTACCATGTTTTCTAAAGTTGATTTGCGTAGTGGTTACCACCAGATTCGTATGAAATTAGGAGATGAATGGAAAACAGCATTTAAAACTAAGTTCGGTTTATATGAGTGGTTAGTAATGCCGTTTGGTTTAACTAATGCACCTAGCACTTTCATGCGATTAATGAACGAAGTTTTACGTGCTTTCATTGGACGTTTTGTGGTAGTCTACTTTGATGATATTCTGATTTATAGCAAATCTTTAGAGGATCATTTGGACCATTTACGTGGTGTTTTCAATGCTTTGCGTGATGCACGTTTGTTTGGTAACCTTGAGAAGTGCACCTTTTGCACCAATCGAGTTGCGTTTCTTGGCTATGTTGTTACATCACAGGGTATTGAAGTGGATCCAGCCAAGATTGAAGCTATTGAGAATTGGCCGCAGCCCAAGATGGTCACACAAGTGAGGAGTTTTCTTGGCCTCGCTGGTTTTTATAGGCGCTTTGTCAAAGACTTTGGATCAATTGCCGCGCCACTGAATGAGCTTACCATGAAGGATGTGCCCTTTGTTTGGGGCGATGCACAACAACAGGCCTTCGTCATATTGAAAGATAAGCTAACACATGCTCCCTTACTCCAACTTCCTGATTTTACTAAGACTTTTGAGCTTGAATGGGATGCTAGTGGAATTGGTTTGGGAGGGGTGTTATTACAAGAGGGAAAACCTGTTGCATATTTTAGCGAGAAATTGAGTGGGGCTAGTCTGAACTATTCTACTTATGATAAAGAATTATATGCGTTGGTTCGGACATTAGAATCTTGGCAACATTATCTATGGCCTAAGGAATTTGTTATTCATTCTGATCATGAATCTTTGAAGCATATTCGTAGTCAAGCTAAGTTGAGTCGTCGTCATGCAAAGTGGGTTGAATTTATTGAGTCTTTTCCTTATGTTATCAAACACAAAAGGGTAAAGATAATATTATTGCTGATGCTTTGTCGCGCCGTTATACTTTGTTATCTCAACTTGACTTCAAAATATTTGGAGTAGAAACTATTAAGGAACAATATGTGCATGATGCTAAATTTAAAGATGTGTTGCAGAATTGTAGAAATTGTAGAACATGGAACAAGTTCGTCTTCAATGATGGATTTGATGAAGGGGTTAACCTCTTGGGTGGGCCGATCTTCACGGATCTCGTGGTCAAATCGATGGGAAAGCGAGGGGAAATGATGAAGCCCGACCTACGGTCGTTACCACATCATGGTCTCCAACTTACGCCAAGTCATCATGGACTCCAAAGGTGAATCCGTTCCTCTATGCGAGCCCACTTCCTACCCTATTGAATGGTATGCTACTTCATACTCCGTCACATATGCATGATAGGTTCACACCGACAAGTACGGAGGCAAGGGAGGAAGCCCGGAACATCAAGCCCGACAAGAGGGAGGCGGAAGAAGCCACAGCTGAACCACCGGAGTCTCCGGCCTACACCGGAGTCTCCGGTGATGCGCGCCGGAGTCTCCGGTCCGACCCCAGCAACCGACCCGGGGACAGTCAGTACGCCACTCCGGAGACGACACCGGAGTCTCCGGCCTACACCGGAGTCTCCGGCCTACACGATGGGCCTGCGCGCCGCCAGCTGGGCCCTTGGCCCATGTACCCCTCTAGCTCGTCCAACCCTAGTTTTATTCCTAAGCTGATAGGGCAAAGGTGTCCGATCTTTCGATGAGATGGCGATAATCGATTTGGTGGAGTTCGGGCTTGACGATCCGACTACACGTGCGAGCACCAGCGCCAATGCAATCGCTAGGCCAATCTCCTGGAGGTTACCGATCCTGCGTGAACACGATCAGCCTGACCAGCGAGGGTCTTAATTCCTACCTGAAATCGAGAACAAGTAAGAACCAATATTGCAATCAAGATATTGCGGATTAAGAGGAAAGCTTTATTAAAGAGGTGGGATCCTGAATAGGCGCGAAGTACAAGAGGCCTTTGCGACGCTCGAGCCTTGGCGAAGTTGCTATGATGGCTAACTTTTTGTCTAAACAAAATCCGAGTCTAGGGGGTCGGCTATGGGGAGTATTTAAGGGCGAAAAGGTGGGGTTTCGGCCAGCCATGGAAGTGGTGGCCGAATCCAACCCTAAAAGTCCTTTTCCCCTCAAATACGGACTCTAAAAAGTGGCTAATTAAAATCCTGCGAAAATTACATGGGCCTGGCCCAAAATAAAGGTGTCGCGGCACCATATTAAGCTATGGACGAATTCGTAAAGTATTGATCTTGAATATTTCGTCCAAGCCTTCTTTCTTCATTATGGTGGCCTCAAAGTTCTGAAATCTTCATCCGTGGCCTTCTCTTGGATCATCACATGCTTGCTGTCATCTCCATGCATGGCCATGCTCCAATGTTTGTCCCTCTCATCCATGCTTGGTCCATCATTCCTATAAGTAAGAAATATATCTGATTTAGGCAGCATCATATTCTCATGTATGTGAGGAATAGTTCCAAGAAACGAAAGTACCTGATAGTTAAGTTGTTTGGCACGAGATCTTGTGATGGGTCCTTGTATGTGTGTTGCTGTAGGTACAACGGTTGTATCAATAGTAGGGATGTCCACATCATGCTCCCCTTCTTGAATTGAAGTCGTCCTCGACGCAATCTCATCTTCCTCACCAAAGTAAGGCTTCAAATCTGCAATGTTAAACGTAGGACTAACCGTACCAAAGTCTGTAGGCAACTCAAGTTTATATGCATTATCATTGATTTTCTCTAACACCTTAAAGGGACCAGCAGCACGTGGAATTAACTTAGACTTGCGTAAATCAGGAAAACGATCTTTACGCAAATGTAACCAAACAAGATCGCCAACATCAAACACAACATGCTTTCTCCCTTTATCCCCAGCAAGTTTATACTTAGCATTCATGTGTTCAATGTTATCTTTAATAGTCTTATGCAAGTTTAATATCATTTCAGCGCGTTGTGTAGCATCCAAATTATGTTGCACCGAAGAAGGTAAAGGCAATAAATCAATAGGTGCACGGGGAACAAAACCATACACAATCTCAAATGGGCACATCTTTGTGGTAGAATGCAGCGAACGATTATAAGCAAATTCTATATGAGGTAAACACTCTTCCCACAATTTTAAGTTCTTCTTTAAAACAGCCCGCAACATAGTAGACAAATTTATATTTACTACTTCAGTTTGACCATCAGTTTGGGGATGACATGTAGTACTAAAGAGCAATTTAGTCCCCAACTTAGCCCATAAACATCTCCAAAAGTGGCTAAGAAATTTAGTATCACGATCAGAGACAATAGTATTTGGCACACCATGCAAACGAACAATTTCACGAAGAACAAATCAGCAATATGCGCAGCATCATCCGTTTTATGACAAGGAATAAAGTGTGCCATCTTAGAAAACCGATCCACAACAACAAAAATACTATCCCTCCCCTTCTGTGTTCGTGGCAATCCCAAAACAAAGTCCATAGAAATATCCTCCCAAGGAACACTAGGAACAGTAAGAGGCATATATAAACCATGTGGATTAAGGCGAGACTTAGATTTTTGACAAGTAGTGCAGCGTGCTACAAATCTCTCAACATCTCGACGCATACGAGGCCAAAAGAAGTGTGCAGCAAGAACATCCTCCGTCTTCTTGACACCAAAGTGTCCCATCAAACCTCCACCATGCGCCTCCTGTAACAACAAAAGACGAACAGAACTATCTGGAATGCATAGTTTGTTAGCACGGAACACAAATCCATCATTGAAGACGAACTTGTTCCAAGTTCTACCATCTCTACAATTCTGCAACACATCTTTAAATTCAGCATCATGCACATATTGTTCCTTAATAGTTTCTAATCCAAATATTTTGAAGTCAAGTTGAGATAACAAAGTATAACGGCGCGACAAAGCATCAGCAATAATATTACCTTTACTCTTTTTGTGTTTGATAACATAAGGAAAAGACTCAATAAATTCAACCCACTTTGCATGACGACGATTCAACTTAGCTTGACTACGAATATGCTTCAAAGATTCATGATCAGAATGAATAACAAATTCCTTAGGCCATAGATAATGTTGCCAAGTTTCTAATGTCCAAACCAACGCATATAATTCTTTATCATAAGTAGAATAGTTCAGACTAGCCCCACTCAATTTCTCACTAAAATATGCAACAGGTTTTCCCTCTTGTAATAACACCCCTCCCAAACCAATTCCACCAGCATCACATTCAAGCTCAAAAGTCTTAGTAAAATCAGGAAGTTGGAGTAAGGGAGCATGTGTTAGCTTATCTTTCAATATGACGAAGGCCTGTTGTTGTGCATCGCCCCAAACAAAGGGCACATCCTTCTTGGTAAGCTCATTCAGCGGCGCGGCAATTGATCCAAAGTCTTTGACAAAGCGCCTATAAAAACCAGCGAGGCCAAGAAAACTCCTCACTTGCGTGACCGTCTTGGGCTGCGGCCAATTCTCAATAGCTTCAATCTTGGCTGGATCCACTTCAATACCCTGTGATGTAATAACATAGCCAAGAAACGCAACTCGATTGGTGCAAAAGGTGCACTTCTCAAGGTTACCAAACAAACGTGCATCACGTAAAGCATTGAAAACAGCATGTAAATGGTCCAAATGATCCTCTAAAGATTTGCTATAAATCAGAATATCATCAAAGTAGACTACCACAAAACGTCCAATGAAAGCACGTAAAACTTCATTCATTAATCGCATGAAAGTGCTAGGTGCATTAGTTAAACCAAACGGCATTACTAACCACTCATATAAACCGAACTTAGTTTTAAATGCTGTTTTCCATTCATCTCCTAATTTCATATGAATCTGGTGGTAACCACTACGCAAATCAACTTTAGAAAACATGGTAGAGCCACTCAATTCATCAAGCATGTCATCTAAACGTGGAATAGGATGACGATATCGAATAGTAATATTATTGATAGCTCTACAATCAGTACACATGCCCGAAGAACCATCTTTCTTAGGTACCAAAATAATAGGAACAGCACAGGGGCTAAGGGACTCACGAATATGATCTCTGTCGAGTAGTTCCTGAATTTGGCGTTGTATCTCCTTTGTCTCCTCTTGATTGGTTCTATATGGCGCGCGGTTAGGCAACGTGGCACCAGGAATTAGATCAATTTGGTGCTCAATTCCTCGAATAGGAGGTAGTCCTGGTGGCAGCTCGGCGGGAAAGACGTCCTCATATTCCTGCAAAAGGTTAGCAATAGCGGGTGGCAAAGAAGGAGGCATATCCTCAAATGAAAACAAAACCTCTTTGCAGACAATTGCACAACATTGAGTATTGTTTACATCTAGTTCAGCAATATCAATTTTATTTGCAAGCATACATGGACTCTTCAAACGAATTTCAGTAGCATGTGTAGAATCAGATTTAGTGTTCTTTGGTGGTATAAAATCTGCAGCAACAATCTGATTCTCACTTTTATTTTTCTCCTCAGTTTTAGCTCTACTAGCTCTAGCAAGATCATCTTTTAAAATCTGTTCGGGAGTCATAGGTTTTAGACCAATTTTCTTTCCATCATGCATAAGAGAATAGTGATTAGTTTTGCCATTATGAACAGATTCTCTATCAAATTGCCATGGTCTACCAAGTAACAAAGAACAAGCTTGCATAGGTACAACATCACAATCAACAAAATCAGAATATGTACCAATAGTAAAATGCACGCATCGCTCTTGTTACCTTGATCTTGCGAGAACTCTCAAACCATTGGATGTAATATGAATGTGGGCGTTGTCTTGTTGGAAGCGCAAGCTTCTCTACCATGTCAACACTAACCAGATTATTACAACTCCCTCCATCAATGATGATCCTTATAGCTCGTTCCTTGACAACACCACGTGTTTGGAACAGGTTGTGGCGTTGATCTTGCTCAGATTTGCTCAATTGCACACTCAACACACGTTGTGTAATTAAGCTCTTGTATTGATCAGCGACTTCAGCCCCATTACCTCGGCTCTTCATCAGCATCATAATTGTCTCCATCTCGAGCAGAAATAAGGGCTAGTGTATCTTCATCTAAGTCACTCGCTGAATCGTATTGACCATCTTCTCGCACCATCATCACACGTTGTGTTGTGCACTGTCTCTCAATATGACCAAAACCCCAAGGACTTGCGGCATTGTATATCCTTTGTCTTACCCGTGGAAGCCATAGAAGATGCACTACGAGCAGGAGCATTGGAGGACGGTGGAGGAGCAGGAAATCTTGTGGTGGCCTTGGATGTGGTAGTAGCTGGTGGCGAATCACGAGGAGGTGCTGATTGTCGGGATGTCCAAGAGGATGTGCGACCTGCAGAATTATTAGTCCTCCTCCATGTTGTTTGGCGATCCTGCACTTCACGTTCAGCTTTGCAAGCAAGATGAAACAAACGAGTGATAGAATTATATTCCTTATAATCTAATATGTGCTGAATGTCCTTGTTTAATCCACCAAAGAAACGTGCAAGCATTTTTTCATTAGATTCAACAAGACCACGAACCATCCCGTTTGCAATTCGATAATACTCTTCTACAGAATTTTTCCCTTGCTCTAAACATGTCGATTCTTTAGTAAATCACGTTGATAAGTGGGAGGTACAAAGCGAACACGCATAGCAGTTTTAAAGCAGTCCAAGTACTAGGAATAGTAGTAGGATTTAAACGACAATACTCAGACCACCAAAGGGAAGCAAATTTAGTAAATTCACATGTAGCAGCACTAACACGCATATTCTCAGGATATTTTAAGCATGCAAAACGTTGTTCTACTTCCATCTCCCATGTAAGATATGCATCAGGATTATATTTACCCTCAAAAGATGGAATATTTAATTTAAGCTTTGCAACATGATCATCATCACGTACCGTGGTCGAGCGTTGCGGTAGTAATGTCGGGGACGGCCAGGTACCTGTGGAGGATGTTCAACCTCCTCGTCAAACAGATCGTCGTCGTCGGGTCGTAGTAGTACCGGCCGTCGTCCCCAATGTCGCAGCAGCACCATGGCGGAAGTCTCGAGGTGCGTCACCGCAGCGGTAGCCGCCCGAAGTCAAGGCAGCGAACCAGCGGTCCGACCGTGATCGGAATGCGCCGGCGCCATGTGGGTGCGGTCGGTGCGGGAAATCTGTTCAAAGCTCCTTGAACCGTCAAGCTTGGCGTTGAAGGATTTCGAGTCCATCGATCTTGTCCACGGCGTTGGTGAGCTTGGTGTCAAACTCCCTAGGCGTATCCACATCTTCAGCGGTGACCATTGAGCGCGAAAAGTGGGCATGTAGTTCTTCGCTCGTCATTGTGGCAGGGTTCATGAAGTATCTGTCATGGTTAGTCCTTAAAAAGCATAGGTATATAGTACGGAAATATGGTGGAAGTCACGCGTAATCCGTCAAGCAATATACGAAGCTCTTACAAGTTCTTACCAAACAGCAGAAAAAGGCGATGTGCAACCGCGAGGATCAGTAGGTCCAGAGATTGAACCAAGCGATTACCAGGAGTCGAGACACCGCACGTGGAGAATATCTGTGGAGCTCTGGAAAGGCTTATCAAGGGGGGTTAGCAAGTATCAAAACAGCAATGCAACAGTTGAAAGAATGCTCAACGACGGTACTGTGCTGGTCCTAGGCTAGACCGTACTAGAGACGCGAGCCTAGATCACCAACGATGTCACGACGGGACAGAACAAGCAATGTATGATGATATGGCACCCTAAAAAGCGAACCGAGATGCAGAAAATCACTATGATGGCGAGTGTCTAGAACTGATCTACGGGGTCTAAAAATAGGTTAGCCCCAAAAAAAATTCGAATTTTTTTATTTTTCTCCGGAAAGCGCGCTGGCGCCAAAAAAATATCGCTATAACGGCCGATGGAGAAAAGTGATCCCCGAGGTCGAAAACTAGTATACCCAGAATTTTTTTTCCGCTATCCGTCTGGACTTACGACCGGACTCGGAGCTCGACACGGACTTTAGCTTAACACGGAAACAACAAAGAAGGAGAGTAAAAAGAAATAACTAGGAAACAATAACTCTACTCGGACTCGTACCGCGGCAGGAAAACTGATCGGATCTGTGTCACGGTAGGAAGGCGGTGGCGGAGTATTAGGGTTTATGGTGGCTGGGTATATGGCGGCGGAATATGGTGGTGGAATATGGTGGCGGTGATCGGCGAGTGTAGCGGTGACTATTATGATCAGAACTCGAAACTCTAAGGGACGAGACACTAAGACCAGCAACTCGACGCGATGATGTAGACACAAATTCAACAATGCAAAAACTGAGAAGATAATGCGAGGCGTAGATTGGTTATGAGATGGATTTAAACTCTAACTGTGTTTTTGGCTTTTTCGTGGGTTATAGGTAAAAACAGATCTAATCTACGAAAAACAGTAAAATCTCACCGAGCAACCTGAAATCTGAAACCACTTGATAGGGCAAAGGTGTCCGATCTTCCGATGAGATGGCGTTAATCGATTTGGTGGAGTTCGGGCTTGACGATCCGACTACACGTGCGAGCACGAGCGCCAATGCAATCGCTAGGCCAATCTCCTGGAGGTTACCGATCCTGCGTGAACACGATCAGCATGAACTGCGATGTTCTTAATTCCTACCTGAAATCGAGAACAAGTAAGAACCAATATTGCAATCAAGATATTGCGGATTAAGAGGAAAGCTTTATTGAAGAGGTGGGATCCTGAATAGGCGCGAAGTACAAGAGGCCTCTACGACGCTCGAGCCTTGGCGAAGTTGCTATGATGGCTAACTTAATGTCTAAACAAAATCCGAGTCTAGGGGGCGGCTATGGGGAGTATTTAAGGGCGAAAAGGTGGGGTTTCGGCCAGCCATGGAAGTGGTGGCCGAATCCAACCCTAAAAGTCCTTTTCCCCTCAAATACGGACTCTAAAAAGTGGCTAATTAAAATCCTGCGAAAATTACATGGGCCTGGCCCAAAATAAAGGTGTCGCAGCACCATATTAAGCTATGGACGAATTCGTAAAATATTGATCTTGAATATTTCGTCCAAGCCTTCTTTCTTCATTATGGTGGCCTCAAAGTTCTGAAATCTTCATCCGTGGCCTTCTCTTGGATCATCACATGCTTGCTGTCATCTCCATGCATGGCCATGCTCCAATGTTTGTCCCTCTCATCCATGCTTGGTCCATTATTCCTAAGAGTAAGAAATATATCTGATTTAGGCAGCATCATATTCTCATGTATGTGAGGAATAGTTCCAAGAAACGAAAGTACCTGATAGTTAAGTTGTTTGGCACGAGATCTTGTGATGGGTCCTTGTATGTGTGTTGCTGTAGGTACAACGGTTGTATCAATAGTAGGGATGTCCACATCATAAACTACCCCTGTTTATGTGGTTGGCCTATAAATAGAGCCCCCACCCCTTCATGTATCCCTTAGGCATAGATGATAGACTAAAGACAACCCCTTTTGTGGAATCTCTAGTTTTGCCTCATCTCCTTTACCAAGGGGACCGACTATCGTCACCAACCTCGATTGGATTTTGCATCACGCATCCATCGTTGAACAAGGCCTTGGAGTTCATTGTCTCGTCTCCAAGTTGTCAAGACCCTCCCCAAGGTGTTCTTCCCTCTCCGGTGTGGATTTGAGGGAGCACGTTGACCGATCTTTCCTTGCGAGGATTCTATCGGACCGGTGGCCGCCGTTCGGGAGCAATCGGCCTTGTATCGTGTGAGTTTTGCGTGTGTTCATCGTGTTCTTCGCGAGGTGTGTGTCCGCTTCCGCTACATTCTCCCTTTCCCCTCGCTTTCCCATCGATTTGACCATGAGATCCGTGAAGATCGGGCCACCCAAGAGGTTAACCCCTCCATTATCTGGTATCAGCAGCTTTTGGTTGCCACGGATTTCTCATCGATTTGGTCTTTTCCCCATAAATTCGAAAAATCCACCAAAAACATCCCCAATTCGTGTTTTGGATCGATCTGTGATTTCAGTGGGTTTTGGTAGGTTTTGATCCGTGGATTACTTGGTAAACTAGTTGATCTACCTTCCCCTGCGTTCCCATGGCCTAATTCCTTGATTTTCCCCATCAATCTGAGGTTTTGGTTCGAGTTTTTCCGCCCAAATCGCATCCCGTTCGAGTTCTGGACGCTCTGGAATCTCCCGGACGGGAGGTTCCAGCCTAGACCGGAGTCTCTGGACTTTTTTAGGTCCAGACCGGAGTCTCCGCCCCTCCCTGCAGACAGAAAAACTGCAGCATGGTTTTGAGCATAACTTTTGCATTTCAACTCAGATTTTGGTGTTCTTTAGCTCGTTTCGAAGATAAGAAGGAGCACTAAATAATCATCCACTTTGTTCATGCTATATACTCCATCCAAATTCCGTGAGCAAGGCGGAATCCAACAATAAAGGGTGAAAATCGTCGACGAAAGATATAACATTCCGCGACTTTTCCCCACTTGCATTCCTTTGTGAACCCCACTATCTTTGCGAGCAACAAACACCTATTGAGACTAGTTCCTCTTATGATTGCTTGGGCTATGCACATGTGATACCTTGTAGATTTCGAGCAAACATTGTGAGCGCTATCTCATATAGTTATCTTGTATAGTTGTTGGCACAAGGAAGAGGCAAGTGAAAAAGAAAAAGAAAGAAAAAGAGAAAAACAATAGAAAAAAGAAAAAGAAAAAAAAGAAAGAAATATCCATGTGCCTCATAGAATAGGAAGCGCAAGCTCGATGAACATCATATAGGTGGTACTTATTGTGCATATCTTGTAGCCCACCAATTTTGTGCAATCGGACTAGCGTCTCTCATTGTACTTGTCTAACACGAGCTTATAGTCTTCGCTAGGTAATCATTTGGTTCTTAGCTCACTTTCTCCAGCACACAAGTCCCATTTATCCCACCGTGTGTGTTTCCTTGTACATATTTCTTATCTTGTGGATTGACTTGTTTGCTTTGTGATCATTGTGGTTCTTTACTTGCCATTACAACATCTTGATTTTGGATTGGTTCTTAACATGCCACTTTTCATACCTATCCACCATAAGCCTTGTGTGTGTGTGTTTTTTGGTTAGTAGTTGGTTTTGGTGTTCCGCGTGAACTTCACTTTGCTTGGTTTATTGCTCTCAAAAATGGCCACTTGCACGATACGATCTTCCAAGGTAAAGTAAGGTTTGACGTTGATCTCCAACACCCACTACCACTTCCATATACAACACTTGGTCTTGTGAATCATGTC
This sequence comes from Avena insularis, assembly GCA_023614405.1. Lineage (NCBI taxonomy): Eukaryota > Viridiplantae > Streptophyta > Magnoliopsida > Poales > Poaceae > Avena > Avena insularis. The sequence continues at coordinate 460,405 of JAJUPC010000159.1, read as the reverse complement.
TAGGGACTCCGGAACCGAGGATGATATCTATGAAGAATCCATGATGAGTCACCATGACTACGACTCCACAAGTATAGAGGACATGACGGAGCACAACACCGACAATGGCTCTACATGCTTTGAGGACCCGGAGCACTACACCTACGACGATTCCACATGCATGGAAGACATGGAGCTCTACGTCGACAATGGCTCCTCATGCATGGAACCTATGGAGCACTACACCGACAATGGCTCCACATGCTTGGGTGATATGGAGTACTACACCAACAATTACTCCCCAAGCATGGATGACTTCGAGTGCGACATCGACGATGCCTCGCCGAGCATGGAGGACACGGGGAACTTCATCGAGTTTGATGTCTCCTCCACGAGCCATGAAGAATTCCTCCACCGCGTGGAGATGGAAGCCTACTACACCAAGCAAGAGGAGACGCATCATCAAGAATCCATGACCTTCAAGGCCAAGCGTGCCACACCAAAGGGCACCACCTACTTCGATGATCCACCTCCAAGGCGACAAGCGCCACCATCGACCGGGCATCAAGTGCCACCACCTAGATGGCGTCAAGCTCCACCATCTCCAAGGCGCCAAGCTCCATCACCTCCAAGGTGCCAAGCTCCACCTCCTATCCAAACAAGAGTGGCGTCCAAACATCATATACATCAAGAGGCGCCAAGAACCAAGAATCTTCATCGACAAACATCCTCTCATGAGCATCGCCACCATAAAGAGGATCCAAGACATAGTCAAAGGCATCTTCGCCACCAAGACGAAGAAGTCGTGATGAGCACCAACCATAATGCTCAAGCAAGCTCAAGAAGGCACCACAAGCAAAAGAAGAGTGCCAAGGCAAATGATCACCGTCGTGAGCGTCATGTGGATGACCAAGTGCTTCACCAACATCAACCATCGGCAAGGCACGCCAATGACCTCCGTCGACACCATCATAGGGCACCTTCAACTACTCGTGCCACCACCACAATGGCACCAAGAGCAAGCCTTCCTCCACGCCATCAAGCTTCAACGCCTATGCTTGACTTCCATGACCTTGAGAACGAGGAAAATGTAAACCTCTACTTCGCCAAGTTGGATAGCATGAGCCTACGTCCACCACTACTACGAGATGGCCACAAGACGGTCGAGCATGGGATTTTCCCTTAGACCATGGAGGAGAGCGATGATGCTCATCTTATGGCATCCAACCTTGAAGGCGACAAGGTCAAGAATGGTGAGCATGGGATTTTCCCTTCACCAAAGGAAGCGCATGGAATTGAGGAAACCGAGCCTATCCCCATATGCTTGAGTGGTGATGTGGTACCAATCCCATGTGAGTATGAGAGCCACTTAGCCCACTTGAGTGAGAACAAGAGTGAGATGAGTGACTCCACCTTATGTGAGATTGAGTTCTTCCGCTTGGAGGGCATGAGCGATAATCCTAGTGAGTTGAGAGTAGTATTTGATAGGTCAAGTGAGACCATTTCGATTTCTAACAACTTACCCTCTACCTCTAGTGTGTTCTCTTGTGTTGTGCTAGGTTCCATGGAGGAAGACGCGCCAAGCCATGGAGCACTGATGCCTCAATTGGAGATGTACATGGTGCACGATTTGACCACGAGATCCGTGAAGATCGGGCCACCCAAGAGGTTAACCCCTCCATCAAGAAAGGGAGAAGGTAGCGGAAGCGAACACACACCTCGCAAAGAACACGATGAACACACGCAAAACTCACACGATACAAGGCCGATTGCTCCCGAACGGCGGCCACCGGTCCGATAGAATCCTCGCAAGGAAATATCGGTCAACGTGCTCCCTCAAATCCACATCGGAGAGGGAAGAACACCTTGGGGAGGGTCTTGACAACTTGGAGACCAGACACCGAACTCCAAGGCCTTGTTCAACGATGATGCGTGATGCAAAGTCCAATCGAGGTTGGTGACGATAGTCGGTCCCCTTGGTAAAGGGGATGAGGCAAAACTAGAGATTCCACAATGGGGGTTGTCTTTAGTCTATCATCTATGCCTAAGGGATACATGAGGGGTGGGGGCTCTATTTATAGGCCAGCCACTAAACAAGGGTAGTTTGGGGATAAACTAGGCGAATAGGTAAGTAAAGGGTTATACATGGGCTGTGGCCCAACAAGGTCTGTGAGCACATACATGACCGGTAGTATCGACCTAGGACCGTAGTACCGGTCATCACCTAGTACCGCTCTAGGACGGTAGTACCGCTTATGGTCCTGAGCGTCGCTTGAGCCACAAGAGCAGCGGTATCGGGTGGTAGTAATCTGACCGGTAGTACTGTTCACTGACCGCAAGATCACGGACTGGCTGATCTGTCTTCTTCGTCCTCCTCTTCCAAGCTTCCGTCTTGTCGGGCTTGATGCTCCGGGCTTCCTCCCTTGCCTCCGTACTGGTCGGTGTGAACCTATCATGCATATGTGACGGAGTATGAAGTAGCATACCATTCAGTAGGGTAGGAATTGGGCTCGCATAGAGGAACAGATTCACCTTTGGAGTCCATGACGACTTGGCGTAAGTTGGAGACCTTGATGTAGTAACGACCGTAGGTCGGCCTGCATCATCTCCCCCTTCAAAAAGAGTCGTCCTCGACTCTCCATGTTCATCACGAAGTATAAGAGGTCGAAGGACATCCTTGATCCTGGGGTTCACCATATAGTCGTCCTCGAGAAGTTTGACTTGACAACACTTCAATGTTCCTTCACCCTCCATGTAGCCTACAAAGCTCAGGACAAAAGCGAAGCAACACTCAAAGCGTAGCCAATTCATGAACATTATAGCATGAGTCCTCAAGTAGAAGGAAGTCACCTTAGCTTGTAGAGATAGCTCGATGAAGGGTAGCCATAGGTAACTCTCTTCAGTTCTTCTTGTCAACACGTAGTTGGTAGAGGTTGAGGTGTATGCACTTGTACCTTCACACAACAAAGACCAAGCAACATATGTTTGTGTGTGATAGAGGAGCATGTCATTTGTGGAATGTCCATTCTTGTTCACAACACAATTAGCACAACTCAAGTATAGCAAACGGGATGCATATGCAAGGTCATTTTGCATGGAAATCGTTTGGACATCATCCAAATGTGGGAACTCAAAAACTCCATATAATATAGTAGGGTGGCACGCAAAGCAATTGACTAAGATATATATATCAACATCTTTGATGCAAGAATAGGAGAATTTGGCAAAAACACACGAGGAAGCATATCCAAAACAAAAGCATTATGTGTGCAAACCAACCATTGGAAAGAGAAATTGCTCAATATGTTGAATGCCATACACATATCATCGATAGCAAATATCATGGGAATATGAGTATCCCAATCGGAAGCAAAAACAGCATGTTTGCACACAAACTAAATGAAAGAGCAAGTGGTCCTTATGTTTGTTGCAACAACAAGACGAGATTCTTGGAAGCTCTCATGACAATACATGCTCTTAATGGCAATATGGTTGCACACAAAACATCGGAAAGAGAAATCATTCAACATTTTTGTTGCAACACACAAAGCATCAATATCCAATAGCAAAGAAACATGAATGTCACAAGGCGAGATAATACCATCAACATGCTTGCAATCAAACCATGGGAAAGAGCAATTTGCCAACATGAAAGATGCAAAGCATGCAAAAGGTATCAGAGCTAGGTTTGATCTTGAACTCACTTGTGGGATGCTCTCAAGAGCTCTTTTTGTCAACTCGTGCTCAACCGAGGTTGACATTCTCGTGCGGGTACCTACACACATCATACACAAAAGGAAGAACGTGTGTGCATGGTAGAGATACACATCATCCATCATGACGTATCTCTTCTTGTGCACATCACCATTAATGTCAATCAAGTATGAAATAGGTGCATGGTGAGTATCCAAGTGGGGAACATGCTTATTATGGCAATCATCAAAATCTCCAAAAATTGAGAAAGCTATGGGGGGCATCTCATTATAACGCATATGATCAACATTGTTGCAAGCAAAACAAGTGAAATAGCAAGCATTCATCTTATCACAAGCAACAGGAGAAATTGAATGACTAGCATGACAAGGCAAGTCCGAAGCAATTAGAGGATACACACAAGATGCATAGCATGGCATGTTTATGGTAATGATATCGCAATCAAACAATTCCACATGATCAATATTATGCAAAGGCAAAGCATCACATGGGAATGTGGATGAAGCATAAGTAATGTCACAAGTATCATCCATAACATGCATATCCTCACAATTCATCATGTCCACTAGTGGGATCATGGCATCATCAACACCCTTATTGCTACCTTGGTCATACCTCTCATATGAAGTGGGTGTTGTTGAAGTAGTGGCCTCCTTGTGGACGACTTCGTCTTCTTGATGTAGCCATGGCATAGCATCCACCATGTACATCTTCTACAATTGAGGCATCATTGCTTCATGGCTTGGCGCATCTTCCTCGATGGAACCTAGCACAACACAAGAGAACACACTAGAAGTAGAGGGTAAGTTGTTAGAAATCAAAATGGTCTCACTTGACCTATCAACTACCACTCTCAACTCACTAAGAGTATCACTCATGCCCTCCAAGTGGAAGCACTCAATCTCACATAAGGTGGAGTCACTCATATCACTCTTGTTCTCACTCAAGTGGGCTAAGTGGCTCTCATACTCACATGGGATTGGTACCACATCATAACTCAAGCATATAGGGATAGGCTCGGTTTCTTCAACTCCTTGCGCCTCCTTTGGTGAAGGGAAAATCCCATGCTCACCATTCGTGACCTTGTCGCCTTCAAGGTTGGATGCCATAAGATGGGCATCATTGCTCGCCTCCATGGTCGAAGGGAAAATGATAGGGCAAAGGTGTCCGATCTTTCGATGAGATGAAGATAGTCGATTTGGTGGAGTTCGGGCTTGACGATCTGACTACACGTGCGAGCACGAGTGCCAATGCAATCGCTAGGCCAATCTCCTGAAGGGTACCGATCCTGCGGGAACACGATCAGCCTGACCAGCGAGGGTCTTAATTCCTACCTGAAATCAAGAACAAGTAAGAACCAATATTGCAATCAAGATATTGCGGAATTAAGAGGAAAGCTTTATTGAAGAGGTGGGATCCTGAATAGGTGCGAAGTACAAGAGGCCTCTGCGATGCTCGAGCCTTGGCGAAGTTGCGACTATGGCTAACTTAATGTCTAAACAAAATCCGAGTCTAGAGGGTCGACTATGGGGAGTATTTAAGGGCGAAAAGGTGGGGTTTCGGCCAGCCATGGAAGTGGTGGCCGAATCCAACCCTAAAAGTCCTTTTCCCCTCAAATACGGACTCTAAAAAGTGGCTAAATAAAATCCTGCGAAAATTACATGGGCCTGGCCCAAAATAAAGGTGTCGCAGCACCATATTAAGCTATGGACGAATTCGTAAAGTATTGATCTTGAATATTTCGTCCAAGCCTTCTTTCTTCATTATGGAGGCCTCAAAGTTCTGAAATCTTCATCCGTGGTCTTCTCTTGGATCATCACATGCTTGCTGCCATCTCCATGCATGGCCATGCTCCAATGCTTGTCCCTCTCATCCATTCTTGGTCCATCATTCCTAAGAGTAAGAAATACATCTGATTTAGGCAGCATCATATTCTCATGTATGTGAGGAATAGTTCCAAGAAACGAAAGTACCTGATAGTTAAGTTGTTTGGCACGAGATCTTGTGATGGGTCCTTGTATGTGTGTTGTTGTAGGTACAACGGTTGTATCAATAGTAGGGATGTCCACATCATGCTCCCCTTCTTGAATTGAAGTCTTCCTCGACGCAATCTCATCTTCCTCACCAAAGTAAGGCTTCAAATCTGCAATGTTAAACGTAGGACTAACCGTACCAAAGTCTGCAGGCAACTCAAGTTTATATGCATTATCATTTATTTTCTCTAACACCTTAAAGGGACCAGCAGCACGTGGCATTAACTTAGACTTACGTAAATCAGGAAAACAATCTTTACGCAAATGTAACCAAACAAGATCGCCAACATCAAACACAACATGCTTTCTCCCTTTATCCCCAGCAATTTTATACTTAGCATTCATGTGTTCAATGTTATCTTTAGTAGTCTTGTGCAAGTTTAATATCATTTCAGCGTGTTGTGTAGCATCCAAATTATGTTGCACCGAAGAAGGTAAAGGCAATAAATCAATAGGTGCACGAGGAACAAAACCATACACAATCTCAAATGGGCACATCTTTGTGGTAGAATGCAACGAACGATTATAAGCAAATTCTATATGAGGTAAACATTCTTCCCACAATTTTAAGTTCTTCTTTAAAACAGCCCGCAACATAGTAGATAAAGTTCTATTTACTACTTCAGTTTGTCCATCAGTTTGGGGATGACATGTAGTACTAAATAGCAATTTAGTCCCCAACTTAGCCCATAAACATCTCCAAAAGTGACTAAGAAATTTAGTATCACGATCAGAAACAATAGTATTTGGCACACCATGCAAACGAACAATTTCACGAAAGAACAAATCAGCAATATGCGCAGCATCATCCGTTTTATGACAAGGAATAAAGTGTGCCATCTTAGAAAACCGATCCACAACAACAAAAATACTATCCTTCCCCTTCTGTGTTCGTGGCAATTCCAAAACAAAGTCCATAGAAATATCCTCCCAAGGAACACTAGGAACAGGAAGAGGCATATATAAACCATGTGGATTAAGGCGAGACTTAGCTTTTTGACAAGTAGTGCAGCGTGCCACAAATCTCTCAACATCTCGACGCATACGTGGCCAAAAGAAGTGTGCAGCAAGAACATCCTCCGTCTTCTTGACACCAAAGTGTCCCATCAATCCTCCTCCATGCGCCTCCTGTAACAAAAAAAGACGAACAGAACTATCTGGAATGCATAGTTTGTTAGCACGGAACACAAATCCATCATTGAAGACGAACTTGTTCCAAGTTCTACCATCTCTACAATTCTGCAACACATCTTTAAATTCAGCATCATGCACATATTGTTCCTTAATAGTTTCCAATCAAAATATTTTGAAGTCAAGTTGAGATAACAAAGCATAACGGCGCGACAAAGCATCAGCAATAATATTATCTTTACCCTTTTTGTGTTTGATAACATAAGGAAAAGACTCAATAAATTCAACCCACTTTGCATGACGATGATTCAACTTAGCTTGACTACGAATATGCTTCAAAGATTCATGATCAGAATGAATAACAAATTCCTTAGGCCATAGATAATGTTGCCAAGTTTCTAATGTCCGAACCAACGCATATAATTCTTTATCATAAGTAGAATAGTTCATACTAACCCCACTCAATTTCTCGCTAAAATATGCAACAGGTTTTCCCTCTTGTAATAACACCCCTCCCAAACCAATTCCACTAGCATCACATTCAAGCTCAAAAGTCTTAGTAAAATAAGAAAGTTGGAGTAAGGGAGCATGTGTTAGCTTATCTTTCAATATGACGAAGGCCTGTTGTTGTGCATCGCCCCAAACAAAGGGCACATCCTTCTTGGTAAGCTCATTCAGCGGCGCGGCAATTGATCCAAAGTCTTTGACAAAGCGCTTATAAAAACCAGCGAGGCCAAGAAAACTCCTCACTTGTGTGACCGTCTTGGGCTGCGGCCAATTCTCAATAGCTTCAATCTTGGCTGGATCCACTTCAATACCCTGTGATGTAACAACATAGCCAAGAAACACAACTCGATTGGTGCAAAAGGTGCACTTCTCAAGGTTACCAAACAAACGTGCATCACGCAAAGCATTGAAAACAGCACGTAAATGGTCCAAATGATCCTCTAAAGATTTGCTATAAATCAGAATATCATCAAAGTAGACTACCACAAAATGTCCAATGAAAGCACGTAAAACTTCGTTCATTAATCGCATGAAAGTGCTAGGTGCATTAGTTAAACCAAATGGCATTACTAACCACTCATATAAACCGACCTTAGTTTTAAATGTTGTTTTCCATTCATCTCCTAATTTCATACGAATCTGGTGGTAACCACTACGCAAATCAACTTTAGAAAACATGGTAGAGCCACTCAATTCATCAAGCATGTCATCTAAACGTGGAATAGGATGACGATATCGAATAGTAATATTATTGATAGCTCTACAATCAGTACACATGCGCGAAGAACCATCTTTCTTAGGTACCAAAATAATAGGAACAACACAAGGGCTAAGGGACTCACGAATATGATCTCTGTCGAGTAGTTCCTGAATTTGGCGTTGTATCTCCTTTGTCTCCTCTGGATTGGTTCTATATGGCGCGCGGTTGGGCAATGTGGCACCAGGAATTAGATCAATTTGGTGCTCAATTCCTCTAATAGGAGGTAGTCCTGGTGGCAACTCAGTGGGAAAGACGTCCTCATATTCCTGCAAAGGTTAGCAATGGGTGGCAAAGAAGGAGGCATATCCTCAAATGAAAACAAAACCTCTTTGCAGACAATTGCATAACATTGAGTATTGTTTACATCTAGTTCAGCAATATCAATTTTATTTGCAAGCATACATGGACTCTTCAAACGAATTTCAGTAGCATGTGTAGAATCAGATTTAGTGTTCTTTGGTGGTATAAAATCTGCAGCAACAATCTGATTCTCACTTTTATTTTTCTCCTCAGTTTTAGCTCTACTAGCTCTAGCAAGATCATCTTTTAAAATCTGTTCGGGAGTCATAGGTTTTAGACCAATTTTATTTCCATCATGCATAAGAGAATAGTGATTAGTTTTGCCATTATGAACAGATTCTCTATCAAATTGCCATGGTCTACCAAGTAACAAAGAACAAGCTTGCATAGGTACAACATCACAATCAACAAAATCAGAATATGTACCAATAGTAAAATGCACGCGTACCGTTCTTGTTACCTTGATCTTGCGAGAACTCTCAAACCATTGGATGTAATATGAATGTGGGCGTTGTCTTGTTGGAAGCGCAAGCTTCTCTACCATGTCCATACTGGCCAGATTATTACAACTCCCTCCATCAATGATGATCTGTATAGCTCTTTCCTTGACAACACCACGTGTTTGGAACAGGTTGTGGCGTTGATCTTGCTCAGATTTGCTCAATTGCACACTCAACACACGTTGTGTAATTAAGCTCTTGTATTGATCAGCAGCTTCAGCTCCCATTACCTCTGGCTCTTCATCAGCATCAGAATTGTCTCCATCGTAAGCAGAAATAAGGGCTAATGTATCTTCATCGAAGTCACTCGCTGAATCGTATTGACCATCTTCTCGCACCATCATTACACGTTGTGTTGTGCACTGTCTCTCAATATGACCAAAACCCCAGCACTTGCGGCATTGTATATCCTTGGTCTTACCCGTGGAAGCCATAGAAGATGCACTACGAGCAGGAGCATTGGATGATGGTGGAGGATCAGGTTGAAAATCTTGTGGTGGCCTTGGATGTGGTAGTAGCTGGTGGCGAATCACGAGGAGGCGCTGATTGTCGGGATGTCCAAGAGGATGTGCGACCTGCAGAATTATTAGTCCTCCTCCATGGTGTTTGGCGATCCTGCACTTCACGTTCAGCTTTGCAAGCAAGATGAAACAAACGAGTGATAGAATTATATTCCTTATAATCTAATATGTGCTGAATGTCCTTGTTTAATCACCAAAGAAACGTGCAAGCATTTGTTCATTAGATTCAACAAGACCACACCGAACCATCCCCGTTTGCAATTCCTGATAATACTCTTCTACAGAATTTTTCCCTTGCTCTAAACGTGTCAGATTCTTTAGTAAATCACGTTGATAAGTGGGAGGTACAAAATGAACACGTGTAGTAGTTTTTAGAGCAGTCCAAGTACTAGGAATAGTAGTAGGATTTAAACGACAATACTTAGACCACCAAAGGGAAGCAAATTTAGTTAATTCACATGTTGCAGCACTTACACTCATATTCTCAGGATATTTTAAACATGCAAACGTTGTTCGACTTCCATCTCCCATGTAAGATATGCATCAGATTATATTTACCCTCAAAAGATGGAATATTCAATTTAGGCTTAGCAACATGCTCATCATCACGCATCGTGGTCAGGCGTTGCGGTGGTAATGTCGGGACGCCCAGCAGTACATGTGGAGGTTGTTCAACCTCCTCAAAAAATCGCCGTCGTGGTCGTAGTAGTACCCGTCGTCTGTCCCCAACATCGCAGCAGCTGCGGCGGAAGTCTGAGCGGCAATGCAGCGGCAGCTGTGGCGCGCGGCCGCCGAACCAGTAGTCCGACCCGTGATCGGAACGCGCCGTGCGCCATGTGTGGGTGCGGGTGCCGGCAATCTGTTCAAAAGCTCCTTGAACCGAGCGTCAAGCTTGGCGTTGAAGGATTTCTCGAGCCCATCGATCTTGTCCATGGCGTTGGAGAGCTTGGTGTCAAACTCCCCTAGGCGTGTATCCACGTCTTCAGCGCGACCAAGAGCGGAGAAGTGGGCATGTAGTTCGTTCGTCATTGTGGCAGGGTTCCGCGAAGTATCTGTCATGGTTAGTCCTTTAAAAAGCACAGGTATATACTACGGAAATAGGGTGGAAGGCACGCGTAATCCGTCAAGCAATATACGAAGCTCTTACAAGTTCTTACCAAACAGCAGGAAAAGGCGATGTGCAACCGCGAGGATCAGTGGGTCCAGAGATTGAACCGAGCGATTACCGGGAGTCGAGACACCGCACGTGGAGAATATCTGTGGAGCTCTAGGAAGGCTTAGCAAAAGGGGGTTAGCAATTATCAAAACAGCAATGCAAAAGTTGAAAGAATGCTCAACGACGGTACTGTGCTGGTCCTAGGCTAGACCGTACTAGAGACGCGAGCCTAGATCACCAACGATGTCACGACGCGGCACAACAAGCACTGTATGATGATATGGCACCCTGAAAAGCGAACCGAGAGGTGGAAAATCACTATGATGGCGAGTGTCTAAAACTGATCTACGGGGTCTAAAAATAGGTTAGCCCCAAAAAAAAAATTCGAATTTTTTTTATTTTGCTCCGAAAAGCGCGCAGGCGCCAAAAAAATGTTGCTATAAGGGCCGATGGAGAAAAGTGATCCCCGGGGTCGAAAAACAGTATAGCCAGAAAAAAAATTTGGAGGCGGTTCCAGACTTTTTTTTTTGCTCTCCTTCTGGACTTACGACCGAACTCTTAGCTCGACACGGACTTTAGCTGAACACGGAAACAACAAAGAAGGAAAGTAAAAATAAATAACTAGGAAACAACAACTCTACTCGGACTCGTACCACGGCAGGAAAACTGATCGGATCTGTGTTGCGGTAGGAAGGCGGTGGCGGAGTATTAGGGTTTATGGTGGCGGAATATGGTGGCGGTGATCGACGAGTGTGGCGGTGACTATTATGATCAGAACTCGAAACTCTAAGGGACAAGACACTAAGACCAGCAACTCGACGCGACGATGTAGACACAAATTCAACAATGCAAAAACTGAAAAGATAATGCGAGGCGTAGATTAGTTATAGGATGGATCTAATCTCTAACTGTGTTTTTGGCTTTTTCGTGGGTTATAGGTAAAAACAGATCTAATCTACGAAAACAGTAAAATCTCACCGAGCAACCTTAAATATGATACCACTTGATAGGGCAAAGGTGTCCGATCTTTCGATGAGATGAAGATAGTCGATTTGGTGGAGTTCGGGCTTGACGATCCGACTACACGTGCGAGCACGAGCGCCAATGCAATCGCTAGGCCAATCTCCTGGAGGTTACCGATCCTGCGGGAACACGATCAGCCTGACCAGCAAGGGTCTTAATTCCTACCTGAAATCGAGAACAAGTAAGAACCAATATTGCAATCAAGATATTGCGGAATTAAGAGGAAAGCTTTATTGAAGAGGTGGGATCCTGAATAGGTGCGAAGTACAAGAGGCCTTCATGACGCTCGAGCCTTGGCGAAGTTGCGACTATGGCTAACTTAATGTCTAAACAAAATCCGAGTCTAGAGGGTCGACTATGGGGAGTATTTAAGGGCGAAAAGGTGGGGTTTCGGCCAGCCATGGAAGTGGTGGCCGAATCCAACCCTAAAAGTCCTTTTCCCCTCAAATACGGACTCTAAAAAGTGGCTAATTAAAATCCTGCGAAAATTACATGGGCCTGGCCCAAAATAAAGGTGTCGCAGCACCATATTAAGCTATGGACGAATTCATAAAGTATTGATCTTGAATATTTCGTCCAAGCCTTCTTTCTTCATTATGGAGGCCTCAAAGTTCTGAAATCTTCATCCGTGGCCTTCTCTTGGATCATCACATGCTTGCTGCCATCTCCATGCATGGCCATGCTCCAATGCTTGTCCCTCTCATCCATGCTTGGTCCATCATTCCTAAGAGTAAGAAATACATCTGATTTAGGCAGCATCATATTCTCATGTATGTGAGGAATAGTTCCAAGAAACGAAAGTACCTGATAGTTAAGTTGTTTGGCACGAGATCTTGTGATGGGTCCTTGTATGTGTGTTGTTGTAGGTACAACGGTTGTATGAATAGTAGGGATGTCCACATCAGAAAATCCCATGCTCGACCGTTTTGTGGCCATCTCGTAGTAGTGGTGGAGGTAGGCGCATGCTATCCAACTTGGCGAAGTAGAGGTCTTCATTTTCCTCGTTCATGAGGTCTTCGAATGCAAGCGTAGTCGTTGAAGCTTGATGGCATGGACGAATGCTTGCTCTTGGTGCCATTTTGGTGGTGGCACTAGTAGTTGAAGGTGCCTTGTGACGGTGTCGACGGAGGTCATTGGCGTGCCTTGCCGATGGTTGATATAGGCAGCACACTTTGTCATCCACATGACACTCGCGACGATGACCCCTGTCCTTGGCACTCTTCTTGGTGAGTTGTTGTAATGAGTGCAAAGCATCATTAATCTTGGCGACCCTGCTCATGGTTTTGTCGAAGTCGTTGTCCATGTCCTTCTTGAAGTTGTGGAGGTCGCTCTCCAACTTGTCCATTTGATGGTGCACCTTGGAGCACTCTATGTGTAGGCTCTGTCTTGGCCGGTGTGACTTGAGGAGCTTGTCGTTGTTGTTCTTGAAGTCGCCCATGCTTGGGGAGTCGTTGTTGTTGTAGCACTCCATGTCACCCAAGCATGTGGAGCCATTGTTGGTGTAGTGCTCCATCATGTTATCCATGCTTGTGGAGACATAGGCATGGTGGCTCATCGTGGATTCTTCATAGAAATCATCCTTGGTCCCGGAGTCCCTAGACATGCTTCACAAGACCAAGTGTTTTATATGGAAGTGGTAGAGGGTGTTAGGGATACAACGTCGAACCTTACTTTACCTTGGAAGATCGTATCGTGCAAGTGGCCACACTTGAGAGCAATAAACCAAGCAAAGTGAAGTTCACGTGGAACACCAAAACCAACTACCAACAAAAAAACACACACACAAGGCCTATGGTGGATAGGTATGGAAAGTGGCATGTCAAGAACCAATCCAAAATCAAGATGTTGTATTGGCAAGTAAAGAACCACAATGATCACAAAGCAAACAAGTCAATCCACAAGATAGGAAATATGTACAAGGAAACACACATGGTGGGATAAATGGGACATGTGCGATGGAGAAAGTGAGCTAAGAACCAAATGATTACCTAGCGAAGACTATAAGCTCGTGTCACACAAGTACAAGGAGAGACGCTAGTTCGATTGCACAAAATTGGTGGGCTACAAGATATGCACAATAAGTACCACCTATATGATGTTCATCGAGCTTGCGCTTCCTATTCTATGAGGCACATGTATATCTCTTTCTTTTCTTTTCTTTTTTCTATTTTTCTCTTTTTATTTTTATTTCTTTCTTTTTCTTTTTCACTTGCCTCTTCCTTGTGCCAACAACTATACAAGATAACTATATGATATAGCGCTCACAATGTTTGCTCGGAATCTACAAGGTATCAAATGTGCATAGCCCAAGCAATCATAAGAGGAACTAGTCTCAATAGGTGTTTGTTGCTCGCAAAGATACTAGGGTTCACAAAGGAATGCAAGTGGGGAGAAGTCACGGAATGTTTATACCTTTCGTCGACGATCTTCACCCTTTATTGTTGGATTCCGCCTTGCTCACGGAATTTGGATGGAGTATATAGCATGAACAACATGGATGATGATGTAGAGATCCTTCTCCTCTTCGAAACGAGGTAAAGAACACCAAAATCCGAGTTCAAATGCAAAAGTTATGCTCAAAACGGTGAGCGGCTGAAATCTGGGAATCTGTTTTTTCTGTTCAGTACTCGGGGGTAGTACCGGTTTGCTGAGAGGTAGTACCGGTTAAGTGCGGTAGTACCGGATTTTGAGCCCGGTAGTACCGGTTGGTCCAGAAACTCCTAGTTTTGACGCGTTTTCGCGATTTTGGGGTGATTTGGACGGAAAATCTTCAAGAAAAACACCAAATCGAAGGGGGAAATCAAGGAATTAGGCTATGGGAACGCAAAGGAAGGTAGATCAACAAGTTTAGCTAGTAATCCACGGATCAAATCCTACCAAAACGCACTCAAATGACAGATCGATCCAAAACACGAATTGGGGCTATTTTTTGTGAAATTTTCGAATTTATGGGGAAAAGACCAAATCGATGAGAAATCCGTGGCAACCAAAAGCTGCTGATACCAGATGATGAAGGGGTTAACCTCTTGGGTGGCCCGATCTTCACGGATCTTGTGGTCAAATCGTTGGGAAAGCGAGAGGAAAGGGAGAAGGTAGCGGAAGCGAACACACACCTCACGAAGAACACGATGAACACACGCAAAACTCACACGATACAAGGCCGATTGCTCCCGAACGGCGGCCACCGGTCCGATAGAATCCTCGCAAGGAAAGATCGGTCAACGTGCTCCCTCAAATCCACATCAGAGAGGGAAGAACACCTTGGGGAGGGTCTTGACAACTTGGAGACGAGCCACCGAACTCCAAGGCCTTGTTCAACGATGGATGCGTGATGCAAAGTCCAATCGAGGTTTGTGACGATAGTCGGTCCCCTTGGTAAAGGGGATGAGGCAAAACTAGAGATTCCACAATGGGGGTTGTCTTTAGTCTATCATTTATGCCTAAGGGATACATGAGGGGTGGGGGCTCTATTTATAGGCCAGCCACTAAACAAGGGTAGTTTGGGGATAAACTAGGCGAATAGGTAAGTAAAGGGGAATACATGGGCTGTGGCCCAACAGGTGCGCAGGCACATACATGACCGGTAGTACCGGACTTAGGACCGGTAGTACCGGTCATCACCGGTAGTACCGCTCTAGGACCGGTAGTACCGCTTGCGGTCCTGGAGCGTCAGTTGGAGCCGTCAGTAGCGAGCGGTATCAGGGGCGGTAGTACCGCTGACCGGTAGTACCGTCGGGACCTGGCAGCTGCTGATCTGTCTTCTTCCTCATCCTCTTCCAAGCTTCCGTCTTGTCGGGATTGATGCTCCGGGCTTCCTCCCTTGCCTCCGTACTGGTCGGTGTGAACCTATCATGCGTATGTGACGGAGTATGAAGTAGCATACCATTCAATAGGGTAGGAAGTGGGCTCACATAGAGGAACGGATTCACCTTTGGAGTCCATGACGACTTGGCGTAAGTTGGAGACCTTGATGTAGTAACGATCGTAGGTTGGCCTGCATCAGGATTTGTGTTCCGTGCTAACAAACTATGCATTCCAGATAGTTCTGTTCGTCTTTTGTTGTTACAGGAGGCGCATGGAGGAGGATTGATGGGACACTTTGGTGTCAAGAAAACGGAGGATGTTCTTGCTGCACACTTCTTTTGGCCACGTATGCGTCGAGATGTTGAGAGATTTGTGGCACGCTACACTACTTGTCAAAAAGCTAAGTCTCGCCTTAATTCACATGGTTTATATATGCCTCTTCCTGTTCCTAGTGTTCCTTGGGAGGATATTTCTATGGACTTTGTTTTGGGATTACCACGTACACAGAAGGGGAGGGATAGTATTTTTGTTGTTGTGGATCGGGTTTCTAAGATGGCACACTTTATTCCTTGTCATAAAACGGATGATGCTGCGCATATTGCTGATTTGTTCTTTCGTGAAATTGTTCGTTTACATGGTGTGCCAAATACTATTGTTTCTGATCGTGATACTAAATTTCTTAGCCACTTTTGGAGATGTTTATGGGCTAAGTTGGGGACTAAATTGCTGTTTAGTACTACATGTCATCCCCAAACTGATGGACAAATTGAAGTAGTAAATAGAACTTTGTCTAGTATGTTGCGGGCTGTTTTAAAGAAGAACTTAAAATTGTGGGAAGCATGTTTACCTCATATAGAATTTGCTTATAATCGTTCACTGCATTTTACCACAAAGATGTGCCCGTTTGAGATTGTGTATGGTTTTGTTCCTCGTGCACCTATTGATTTATTGCCTTTACCTACTTCGGTGCAAAATAATTTGGATGCTACACAACACGCTGAAATGATATTAAACTTGCATAAGACTACTAAAGATAACATAGAACACATGAATGCTAAGTATAAACTTGCTGGGGATAAAGGGAGAAAGCATGTTGTGTTTGATGTTGGAGATCTTGTTTGGTTACATTTGCGTAAGGATCGTTTTCCTGATTTAGGCAAGTCTAAGTTAATGCCGCGTGTTACTGGTCCCTTTAAGGTGTTAGAGAAAATAAATGATAATGCATATAAACTTGAGTTGCCTGCAGACTTTGGTACGGTTAGTCCTACGTTTAACATTGCAGATTTGAAAGCCTTACTTTGGTGAGGAAGATGAGATTGCGTCGAGGACGACTTAAATTCAAGAAGGGGAGCATGATGTGGACATCCCATCTATTGATACAACCGTTGTACCTACATCTACACACATACAAGGACCTATCACAAGATCTCGTGCCAAACAACTTAACTATCAGGTACTTTCATTTCTTGGAACTATTCCTCACATACATGAGAGTATGATGCTCCCTAAATTAGATGTATTTATTACTCTTAGGAATGATGGACCAAGCATGGATGAGAGGGACAAGCTGATGCAGCCCGTCCTACAGACGCACCTACATCTACAACACCTAGTCCCCCAAGTGGACCAATGACTCGCGCCCGAGCCAAGCTCCTACAAGCCAAGGTTAACTCGCTCCTTTCCTCATGTGATTTTGGTCTACCTTTGGATGGCTTGCTACTTCATTCAACTACGTTATGTATCCTTAGATATGAAGCAACATCACCACACCAAGCCACCAAGGAAGAAGGACCAGGAGGAGACGCCTTTGAGCTCTCACACCGAGTTTCGGTGTGGCCGAGTCTCCGGCCTACACCGGAGTCTCCGGACCTTCCTCCAGTCCGGCCCCAAGAACCAAGCCCGGGACAGTCTGATACCCCCTCCGGAGACGTGTCCGGAGATTGACCAGAGTCTCCGGACCCAACACAGGAGTCTCCGGCCTGCTCGATGCCAGGCATGTTAAGGCCTTTTGGGCCTGGCCCATGTAACCCCCAATTTCATCCAAACTTCCAGTTTTATTCCCAAACTACCCCTGTTTAAGTGGCTGGCCTATATAAAGCCCCACCCCTCTATTGTAAACCCTAGACTTGGATAATAATAGATTGAGGACACCCCTTTGAGGATCTTTCATCTATTGGTCTCATGCTCCTACCAAGGGGCGCCCTATTATCCACAACCTCTTGGATCTTGCCTAGTGCGTTCAAGTTGTACAAGGCCTTGGGATCTCGGTTTCTCGTCCCCAAGTAGTCAAGATCTCACCAAGCACCTCGCCCCCGTTGTTGGCAGTGGAGAGAGAGCTTCGCCCAACACCGATCCTAGGGATTATGTTGGACCGGATGCCACCGGCGTGGGTTATCGGCGTGTATCGTGTTTAGTGTGCGTGAGTTCATCGGGTCCTTCGTGTGCGTGTGTTCGTGGATTTCATTCCATTTCCCCTTCCACCGCTTTCCCCTCGATTCCTGCGGAGATTCGTGAAAGATCGGGCCACCCCAAGGGGTTACCCCATAACATATTGGTATCAAGAGCAAGGTTGATCACGAATTTCCCCTCAATTTTTCTTCTATCCACCATAAATTCGAAAATTTCCCAAAAAACAGCCCCAATTTGCCTTTGGATTGATCTATCATTTTGGAGTGTTATTTGTGGTTTTGATCCGACCAAATCTTGTCTAAGGTGTTGGTCCAGCTTTTGCCTGCGTTTCCCAGCCCAGTTTTGGCCAAATTTTTGCGGATTCGAGGACTCTAGGCGTGAATTTCCGCTCAAGAACACGAGCAGATCTTCCACACCGGAGTCTCCGGCCCTGTGCACCGGAGTCTCCGGCCCAGACCGGAGTCTCCGGCCCTGGACGCCAGTTTTGCTCTTTTTCCTCTTTTCTGCATTGGCTAATCTGTCCGCTTGTTGTTTGTGTTCCGTGTGTGTGTCTACAACTAACAGATAGCTTCCGCATCATCGCCGCGCTCTTCGACACCACGGACCTCAAACTCTTCCCCGCTCCATCGACACAAGATCACCATCAACAACTAAGGTATAACTTGTGTCAACCCTTGTAGCCATATCTTCCTTTGTGTGTACCTATCCTATGAGAGAACTCATTTTGTGTTTGTCTAAGCATTGTGCACTTGCCATTGGAATGTGAGAGTGTGAGGGCAAATACAAAAGTTAACATAGTAGCATAGAAAAGGAGAAAAAGAAAAAGAATAAAAAAAAGAGAGAAAAAAAAAGAAAAATAGAAAGATACATAGTCTCCCAATACAAAGAGAGCATCAATCTTGTAAGCAAAAGAGAGAGGAAGAAGCGCGCCAAGGCAAGTGCACAAATCCGTTGCTTACTCTCTTTTGGCAAACGAGTTGTGGTCTCTCCTTGAGTTGGCACGACAACCGAGCGTAGTCTTCGTTAGGCCATTTCGTGCTCACTTTCATAGTCGTGCTAACCCCATTTTTCTCCATGCGTGTGTGTAGTCGTAGGTTCTCGTCACCTTTTGAGTTGACCATTTCGTTTTGACTTGAGTTTGTTGGATCTTCTCCACTTTTGACTATCCTTTGCGTTCGATTGGTTCTTTGGTTTTCCCGCAATCCTACCCATCCACCAAAAGCTTTTGAGAGTTGTAGCTTGGTTGTGTGTGAGTTTCTTGGCACTTTTCACTTTGCACGTTGTTCGCTCCTTTGTGTGGCAATTGGTTTGATATAATCTCCAAGGTGAGGTAAAAGGCTAACTCTACGCACCCTTATTCTCCATATACAACCCTTGTCAACTTTGCATCATGGACAGGAATGGCGAGCCGTCCCAACCACCACCACCTTCGGAGGACGACACACAATACATGACAAGATGGGACCATTGGAAGGTCCGGGGAGAATTCAACTACCGTTGTGGAGCCCTTGAGCGGCGCCAAGATGAACAATTTAGCGAAGCCCGAGTGGAGTTTAAGAACATCGACAACCGCTTCGAAGAAGTCCGAGGCCAAATGCATGCCATGCAACACAACCTCGGTCATCAAAATGAAGCTCTTGGTCGCGCACTCGCCTCAACGGATGAGAAGCTTCAATGACTCATTGATGGATTAGCAAGGCCACGATCGCGAGACTCAAGATCATCATGGCACTCCTCAAGTGAATCAAGTGCACCTCGCCGTCACGCTTCAAGGCACCGGGATGGACCCGTCCTTCAATCCATGAGCTCTTCTCAAGCGGTACTGTTATGGGGTAACCCCTTGGGGTGGCCCGATCTTTCACGAATTCCATGAGAAACGAGGGGAAAGCGGTGGTCGAGGGAGGAAGGGGATGAAAACCACAAACACACGCACACAAAACACGATTCACGCCGATCCCTCACGCCGGTGGCAACCGGTCCAACATAATCTCTAGGATCGGTGTTGGGCGAAGCTCTCTCTCCACGCCAACAACGGGGGACGAGGTGCTTGGTGAGACCTTGACGACTTGGGGGCGAGAAACCGAGAACCCAAGGCCTTGTACAACTTGAACGCACTAGGCAAGATCCAAGAGGAGGGTGGACAATAGGTGCTCCTTGGTAGGAGCATGAGACCAATAGATTAAAAGATCCTCAAAGGGGTGTCTTAATCTATCATTATCCAAGTCTAGGGTTTACATATGAGGGGTGGGGCTATATATAGGCCAACCACATAAGCAGGGGTAGTTCTAGAATAAAACTGGAAGTTTGGGGCGAAATTGGGGGTTACATGGGCCAGGCCCAAAAGGCTTTAACATGCCTGGCGACGGTCGGTCCGGAGACTCCGGTCTGGGGTCCGGAGACTCCGGTCTGGGCCGGAGACTCCGGTCAATCTCCGGACCCGTCTCCGGAGGGGGCTTCTGGCTGTCCCGGGCTTAGGTGTCCGGTCTGGACCGGAGGAAGGTCCGGAGACTCCGGTGTAGGAGACCGGAGACTCCGGTCTACACCGGAGACTCCGGTGTGTAGCGCTCTGGCGGCTTCTTCTCCTGGTCCTGCTTCCTTGGTGGCTTGGTGTGGTGGTGTTGCTTCATATCTGAGGATACACAACGTAGATGCATGAAGTAGCAAGCCATCCAAAGGTAGGCCAAAATCACATGAGCAAAGGAGCGAGTTAACCTTGGCTTGTAGGAGTTTGGCACGGGCGCGAGTCATTGGTCCACTTGGGGGACTAGGTGTTGTAGATGGAGGTGCGTCCGTAGGATGGGCTGCATCAGCTCCCCCCCTTGGGAAAGAGTCGTCCTCGACTCTTCAACCTTCTCAACTTCATCTTCTCCATGGTAGGGTGAGAGGTCCTTGACATTGAATGTCGGGCTCACAAGATACTTGGATGTTGGGATATCTATGATGTAGGCGTTGTTGTTGATCCTCTTTAGCACTTTGAACGGTCCATCACCACGTGGCTTTAGTTTGGAGTCACGGTCCTTGGGGAAGCGGTCTTTACTCAAGTGTATCCACACAAGGTCGCCTTCTTCGAAGATCATCTCTTTCTTGTTCTTGTTTAGCCTTGATGCTTGGCGAAGGACTTGTTTCTCGATCGTAGCTCTTGTGTCTTCATGGAGTTTCTTCATTGTTTGGGCCTGTTTGACCACGTCCATATTGGCATGTTCATGAAGAGGTAGAGGAAGGATATCGAGCGCGGTGAGGGGCTCGAAGCCATAGACGATCATGAACGGTCTCCTCATGGTGGTGGAGTGCTTGGCGCGGTTGTAGGCGAACTCGGCATGTGGAATACATTCCTCCCAGTCTTTAAGGTTCTTCTTTATCAACACCCGGAGGAGTGTGCCAAGATTTCGATTGACGACCTCGGTTTGTCCATCGGTTTGAGGATGCGAGGCAGACGAGAAGAAGAGCTTGATGCCGAGCTTGGCCATGAGAGTCTTCCAGAAGTAGCTCATGAATTTTATGTCGCGGTCGGAGACGATTGTTCTTGGTACGCCATGTAGCCGAATTATTTCCCTGAAAAACAAATTTGCTACATGTGAAGCATCATCGGTCTTATGGCACGGAATGAAGTGTGCCATTTTTGAAAAGCGATCCACTACTACAAATATAGAATCATGACCATGTTTAGATCTAGGCAATCCTAACACAAAGTCCATGCTAATGTCCAACCAAGGTGCATGAGGAATAGGTAATGGCATATAAAGACCAAAGGGGTTGGACTTAAACTTATCTTGGATACATGTAGTGCATCGTTGAACGTGGCGCTCCACGTCGCGCTTCATCTTTGGACACAAGTAGTGAGTGGAGAGCATGTCATATGTTTTGTCACGGCCAAAGTGACCCATAAGGCCTCCACCATGGGACTCTTGAAGAAGCAAAAGTTGGAGAGACGATTTCGGAATGCAAAGCTTGTTTTGTTTGAAAAGAAAACCCTTATGCAAATAGAAATCATCAATCCCTTTGTCTATTGAGCATTTTGCAAAAATTGGTCCAAAGAAGGGGTCGGACGCATACAAAGATTTGATGTCATCAAGAGCCAAGACATTTACTTTGAGTCGTGTAAGAAGGCTTGTGTTTTTGCGAGACAAGGCGTCCGCTACCACATTTTCTTTGCCCTTCTTGTATTTGACAATGTAAGGAAAAGACTCCATGAACTCAACCCATTTTGCGTGCCTTTTACTCAAGTTGGCTTGGCCCTTAAGATACTTCAACGACTCATGGTCGGAATGGATGATAAATTCTTTGGGCCAAAGATAGTGTTGCCACACTTGAAGAACTCGAACAAAGGCAAAAAGTTCTTTGTCATAAATGGGATAGTTGAGACGTGCACCATCAAGTTTCTCACTATGGTAAGCAATAGGACGCCCATTTTGCATAAGGACGCCACCAATGCCAATACCACTAGCGTCACATTCAATCTCAAAGGTTTTTGTGAAATCCGGCAATGCAAGAAGTGGTGCTTCGGTGAGCCTCTTTTTGAGTTCATCAAAACCCTTTTGTTGTGCCTTTCCCCAAACGAACGTGACATTTTTCTTGGTCAATTCGTTGAGGGGGCAAGCAATGGTTGAAAAGTCTTTCACAAAGCGACGGTAAAAGCCAGCCAACCCATGAAAACTACGAAGTTCACTAACATTTGTAGGGATGGGCCAATCTCGTATGTCCTTGACTTTTGAGACATCAACTTCAATGCCATTGGAAGACACAACAAAACCAAGGAAAATCAGCTTGTCTCTTGCAAAAGTGCACTTTGGGAGATTAGCATAAAGCTTTTCTTGACGAAGGATTTGAAGGACCTCCTTAACATGAGTAACATGCTCCTCTAGTGACTTGCTATAGACAAGGATGTCATCAAAGTAAACAACTACACTCTTCCCAATGAGAGATTGCAAAATGTGGTTCATGAGGCGCATGAAGGTAGATGGGGCATTAGATAAGCCAAAAGGCATAACCAACCATTCATAGAGACCAAGCTTGGTCTTGAAGGCGGTTTTCCATTCATCACCTTCGGCCATGCGAATTTGATGGTAACCACTACGAAGATCAATTTTCGAAAATATAGTGGCCCCACATAACTCATCAAGATGTCATCAAGACGCGGCATAGAATGTCGATAACGCACGGTGATAGCATTGATTGGACGACATTCCATGCATAACCGCAACGTATCATCCGTTTTTGGAACTAGAATCACGGGTACCACGCTTGGGCTAGTGCTTACTTGGATCAAACCTTTGGAGACGAGTTGGTTGATTTGTCGTTCTATCTCCTTCGTCTCTTCCGGGTTCGTGCGATACGCGACGCGGTTTGGGAGTGGGGCGCCGGGTATGAGGTCGATGCGGTGCTCGATTCCACGAAGAGGAGGTAGTCCATGAGGAAGCTCTTCGGGAAATACATCTTGGAATTCCTGCAAAACAGCCATCAAAGAAGGAGGAACATTTGTCAAGTCATTAGTTCCTTGCGCTAGTCCCTTGCATACAAGGACATAGTGCAAAATGGATGGGTTGTTCCGCACTTCTCTCATCTCACTTTTGGTGGCTAGAAGAACACTCTTTGTTTTTCCACTCGAGTTTGGCTTGTGGCACTCACTCACTATAGTGTGGATCTCTCGCTCACCACTCTTCTCACAAGATGGTTTTGTGTATTGCGCCCTCACTAAAGCCTTTGCATTTTTCGCAATTATTTGGCTAGGAGTCATTGGTTGCAACACACAAGTTTTGTCAAGCCATTTGAAGGTATAGGTGTTTGAGTGACCATTATGCAACGCACGCTTGTCAAATTACCACGGCCTTCCTAGCAACATATGGCAAACCGTCATTGGGACCACGTCACATTCCACCGTGTCCTTGTATGGTCCAATTTAGAACGTGACCGAGACGGTGTGTTTGATCTTGACGGATCCTTGGTCACTTAGCCATTGTATGTGGTAGGGGTGTTTATGCGGATGGAGGGTGAGGTTGAGCTTCTCACACAATTCCGTGCTTGCGAGATTGTGGCAACTTCCTCCATCAATGACAACTTTGATGGACCTCCCATTGATACCGGCACGGGTTTGGAAGATGTTTGATCGTTGGTCTTCATGCTCATTGGCTTGAGTAGTTAAGACCCTTGTGACCACAAGCGATGGACTTGCGTCATGCTCACACATGAGTATCTCTTGGTCCTCTTCCAAATGTTGCCTTGCCATGGCTTCCTTGACCCTTGCATCAAACTCATCTTCACTCAAGTATTCTTCATCGCCGTTGTCATGGATGAACAAAACTTTCTTGTTCCCACATGCGGCCGACTTGTGTCCTTTGCCTCCACACTTGTAGCACTCACCATTGAATGGTTGTTCATCTCATGTGTACTTGCCACTTGGGGGCGGTTTTCCTTGAGGAAGTGTTGGCTTGAAGGGAAGCTTGGTGGTATTTGAGGAGCTTCCACTTGGTGTTGTCGGAGTAGTGGTTGGAGCTTGCTTGTATGTGAAGTATGTCTTTGGCTTGTTGAACTTGATGTCCTCTTGCACTTGACGTTCGGCCTTTGATGCAATGTGCACAAGCTCAACCATGTTGTTGTACCTTTGGAACTCGGTGATGCGCTTGATAGGGTGGTTCAAGCCATTGAGGAAATGTGCCATTGTTTGCTCATCACGCTCTTCAATGTTGGCACGGATCATGTTGAGCTCCATTTGCTTGAAGTACTCTTCCATGGTCTTTGTTCCTTGGCTAAGCGTTTGAAGCTTGTTGAAGAGGTCACGCGTGTAGTGTGAAGGAACAAAGCGGGATCTCATATGAGCCTTCATATCTTGCCAAGTTGAGATTCGGGGTTCTTCTTTTGATTCACGAGCGAGTTGGACTTGTTCCCACCAAAGGTTGGCATATTCATCGAACTCGAGGGATGCCATGGCCATCATCTTCTCATTGCTAAAGTTGTGCATGTGGAAGATCTTGTCAACCTTGAGTTCCCATGAGAGGTATTCTTCGGGATCATTGGAACCGGTGAACTTAGGCATGGTGAACTTGAGCTTGCCAAAAGTTTCTTCCTCATTGCGGTTCCGGTTTTGACGGTTGCCATGATTGTGGCGGCCATCTTCATCATCCGAGCTCTCATGTCTTTCTTGTTGATGGTGGCGTTGCTCTTGCGATTGTTGAGGTGCCGTGTTTGGTGGTGGAACTTGGTTTGGACGACGAGCTTGGGGAGCTTGCTCTTGTTGTTGGCGCGGTTGAGGACGAGGAGGAGGTTTTTGGTCCTCACGGCGAGCTTGGGGAGCTTGCTCTTGTTGTTGTCGTGGTTGATGCGGAGGAGCATTATCTTGCGCCATGTGGCGAGGAGGACGTCGAGCCACATGCGCAATTGGCTGCTCTCTTTCTTCTTGATGTGGCGAAGGCTCGTCATGAAGATCATGTTGACGACGTTGACGTTCATGTCGAGGGGGACGCCTTGGTGGATCTTCAATTGCTTCACGCCGCCGGCGAACTTGTTCTTCCGCTTCGGATGCTTCACTTGTTGTGGAAAGAACATGTCGATGGCGATGGGCTTGGTGGTCCATGTGAGGTTGTTCTTGTTGAAGCAGAAGTGCCCTTTGTTGTGGCCGGTCCGCTTCACGTCTTGGAGGTCTTGCGGAGAGGTCACCATCATAGCTTGACGTTGCGGTGTGTCGCGGAGATGGTACCGCTTGAGAAGAGCTCATGGATTGAAGGACGGGTCCATCCCGGTGCCTTGAAGCGTGACGGCGAGGAGCACTTGATTCACTTGAGGAGTGCTGTGATGAGCTTGAGTCTCGCAAGCGTGGCCTTGCTAACCCATCAATGAGGCGTTGAAGCTTCTCATCCGTTGAGGCGAGGGCACGACCAAGAGCTTCATTTTGATGACCAAGGTTGTGTTGCATGGCATGCATTTGGCCTCGGACTTCCTCGAAGCGGTTGTCGATGTTCTTGAACTCCGCTCGGGCTTCGCTGAATTGTTCATCTTGGCGCCGCTCAAGTGCTTCACAACGGTAGTTGAATTCTCCTCGGACCTTCCAATGGTCCCATCTTGTCATGTATGGATTGTCGTCCTCCCAAGGCTCGAGCGTCGCAGAGGCCTCTTGTACTTCGCACCTATTCAGGATCCCACCTCTTTAATAAAGCTTTCCTCTTAATTCCGCAATATCTTGATTGCAATATTAGTTCTTACTTGTTCTCGATTTCAGGTAGGAATTAAGATCCTCGCTAGTCAGGCTGATCGTGTTCCCGCAGGATTGGTAACCTCCAGGAGATTGGCCTAGCGATTGCATTGGCGCTCATGCTCGCACGTGTAGTCGGATCGTCAAGCCCGAACTCCACCAAATCGACTATCTTCATCTCATCGAAAGATCGGACACCTTTGCCCTATCAAGTGGTATCAGATTTCAGGTTGCTCGGTGAGATTTTACTGTTTTTTGTAGATTAGATCTGTTTTTTACCTATAACCCACGAAAAAGCCAAAAACACAGTTAGAGTTTAGATCCATCTCATAACCAATCTACGCCTCGCATTATCTTTTCAGTTTTTGCATTGTTGAATTTGTGTCTACATCGTCGCGTCGAGTTGCTGGTCTTAGTGTCTCGCCCCTTAGAGTTTCGAGTTCTGATCATAGTAGTCACCGCCACACTCGCCGATCACCGCCACCATATTCCGCCGCCATATACCCTGCCACCATAAACCCTAATACTCCGCCACCGCCTTCCTATCGCGACACAGATCCGATCAGTCTCCTGCCGTGGTACGAGTCCGAGTAGAGTTATTTCTTTTTACTCTCCTTCTTTGTTGTTTCCGTGTTAAGCTAAAGTTTGTGTTGAGCTCCGAGTCCGGTCGTAAGTCCAGAAGGAGAGCAAAAAAAAAAATTCTGGCTGTACTAGTTTTCGACCCCGGGGATCACTTTTCTCCATCGGCCGTTATAGCAACATTTTTTTGGCGCCGGCGCGCTTTCTGGAGCAAAATAAAAAATTTCGAAAAAACAATTTTTGGGGCTAACCTATTTTTGGGGCCGTAGATCAGTTCTAGACACTCGCCATCATAGTGATTTTCTGCATCTCGGTTCGCTTTTCAGGGTGCCATATCATCATACAGTGCTTGTTGTGTCGCGTCGTGACATCGTTGGTGATCTAGGCTCGCGTCTCTAGAACGATCTAGCCTAGGACCAGCACAGTACCGTCGTTGAGCATTCTTTCAACTTTTGCATTGTTGTTTTGATAATTGCTAACCCCCCTTGCTAAGCCTTCCCAGAGCTCCACAGATATTCTCCACGTGCGGTGTCTCGACTCCTGGTAATCGCTTGGTTCAATCTCTGGACCCACTGATCCTCGCGGTTGCACATCGCCTTTTCCTGCTGTTTGGTAAGAACTTGTAAGAGCTTGGTATATTGCTTGGATTCTGGCGTGACTTCCACCATATTTCCGTACTATATACATGCTTTTTAAGGACTAACCATGATGGATACTTCATGGAACCCCGCCATAATGAGCGAAGAACTACATGCCCACTTCTCCACGCTCTTGGTCGATCGGCGAAGGCGTGGATCTGCGCCTCGGGAGTTTGACACCAAGCTCACCAACGCCGTGGACAAGATCGATGGACTCGAGAAATCCTTCAACGCCAAGCTTGACGTTCGGTTCAAGGAGCTTTTGAACCGATTGCCCGCACCGGCACCCACACATGGCGCACGGCGCATTCCGATCACGGGTCGGACTGCTGGTTCGGCTGCAGCCGCACCCCCGGCGGCTACCGCTGCGGCTGACGCTCCTCAGACTTCCGCCGCGGCTGCTGCTGCGACATTGGGGACAGACGACGGGTACTACTACGACCACGACGACGATCTGTTTGACGACGAGGTTGAACAACCTCCACAGGTACCTGCTGGCCGTCCCCGACATTACTACCGCAACGCTCGCCCACCGGTACGTGATGATGATCATGTTGCAAAGCTTAAATTAAATATTCCATCTTTTGAGGGTAAATATAATCCTGATGCATATCTTACATGGGAGATGGAAGTAGAACAACGTTTTGCATGCTTAAAATATCCTGAGAATATGCGTGTTAGTGCTGCTACATGTGAATTTACTAAATTTGCTTCCCTTTGGTGGTCTGAGTATTGTCGTTTAAATCCTACTACTATTCCTAGTACTTGGACTGCTTTAAAAACTGCTATGCGTGTTCGTTTTGTACCTCCCACTTATCAACGTGATTTACTAAAGAATCTGACACGTTTAGAGCAAGGGAAAAATTCTGTAGAAGAGTATTATCAGGAATTGCAAGCAGGGATGGTTGATTGTGGTCTTGTTGAATCTAATGAACAAATGCTTGCACGTTTCTTTGGTGGATTAAACAAGGACATTCAGCACATATTAGATTATAAGGAATATAATTCTATCACTCGTTTGTTTCATCTTGCTTGCAAAGCTGAACGTGAAGTGCAGGATCGCCAAACACCATGGAGGAGGACTAATAATTCTGCAGGTCGCACATCCTCTTGGACATCCCGACAATCAGCACCTCCTCGTGATTCGCCACCAGCTACTACCACATCCAAGGCCACCACAAGATTTCCAGCTGCTCCTCCACCATCATCCAATGCTCCTGCTCGTAGTGCATCTTCTATGGCTTCCACGGGTAATATAAAGGATATACAATGCATAAGTCTTTGGGGTTTTGGTCATATTGAGAGCGAGTGCACAACACAGCGTGTGATGATGGTGCGAGAAGATGGTCAATACGATTCAGCGAGTGACTTCGATGAAGATACACTAGCCCTTATTTCTGCCCGAGATGGAGACAATTCTGATGCTGATGAAGAGCCAGAGGTAATGGGAGCTGAAGCTGCTGATTAATACAAAAGCTTAATTACACAACGTGTGTTGAGTGTGCAATTGAGCAAATTTGAGCAAGATCAACGCCACAACCTGTTCCAAACACGTGGTGTTGTCAAGGAAAGAGCTATACGGATCATCATTGATGGAGGGAGTTGTAATAATCTGGCCCCTGTAGACATGGTAGATAAGCTTGCGCTTCCAACAAGACAACGCCCACATTCATATTACATCCAATGGTTTGAGAGTTCTCGCAAGATCAAGGTAACAAGAGCGATGCAGCGTGCATTTTACTATTGGTACATATTCTGATTTTGTTGATTGTGATATTGTACCTATGCAAGCTTGTTCTTTGTTACTTGGTAGACCATGGCAATTTGATAGAGAATCTGTTCATAATGGCAAAACTAATCACTATTCTCTTATGCATGATGGAAAGAAAATTGGTCTAAAACCTATGACTCCCGAACAGATTTTAAAAGATGATCTTGCTAGAGCTAGTAGAGCTAAAACTGAGGAGAAAAATAAAAGTGAGAATCAGATTGTTGCTGCAGATTTTATACCACCAAAGAACACTAAATCTGATTCTACACATGCTACTGAAATTCGTTTGAAGAGTCCATGTATGCTTGCAAATAAAATTGATATTGCTGAACTAGATGTAAACAATACTCAATGTTATGCAATTGTCTGCAAAGAGGTTTTGTTTTCATTTGAGGATATGCCTCCTTCTTTGCCACCCGCTGTTGCTAACCTTTTGCAGGAATATGAGGACGTCTTTCCCGCTGAGTTGCCACCAGGACTACCTTCTATTAGAAGAATTGAGCACCAAATTGATCTAATTCCTGGTGCCACGTTGCCCAACCGCGCGCCATATAGAACCAATCCAGAGGAGACAAAGGAGATACAACTCCAAATTCAGGAACTACTCGACAAAGATCATATTCGTGAGTCCCTTAGCCCCTGTGCTGTTCCTATTATTTTGGTACCTAAGAAAGATGGTTCTTCGCGCATGTGTACTGATTGTAGAGCTATCAATAATATTACTATTCGATATCGTCATCCTATTCCACGTTTAGATGACATGCTTGATGAATTGAGTGGCTCTACCATGTTTTCTAAAGTTGATTTGCGTAGTGGTTACCACCAGATTCGTATGAAATTAGGAGATGAATGGAAAACAGCATTTAAAACAAAGTTCGGTTTATATGAGTGGTTAGTAATGCCGTTTGGTTTAACTAATGCACCTAGCACTTTCATGAGATTAATGAACGAAGTTTTACGTGCTTTCATTGGACGTTTTGTGGTAGTCTACTTTGATGATATTCTGATTTATAGCAAATCTTTAGAGGATCATTTGGACCATTTACGTGTTGTTTTCAATGCTTTACGTGATGCACGTTTGTTTGGTAACCTTGAGAAGTGCACCTTTTGCACCAATCGAGTTGCGTTTCTTAGCTATGTTGTTACATCACAGGGTATTGAAGTGGATCCAGCCAAGATTGAAGCTATTGAGAATTGGCATGACCCAAGACGGTCACACAAGTGAGGAGTTTTCTTGGCCTCGCTGGTTTTATAGGCGCTTTGTCAAAGACTTTGGATCAATTGCCGCCGCTGAATGAGCTTACCAAGAAGGATGTGCCCTTTGTTTGGGGCGATGCACAACAACATGCCTTCGTCATATTGAAAGATAAGCTAACACATGCTCCCTTACTCCAACTTCCTGATTTTACTAAGACTTTTGAGCTTGAATGTGATGCTAGTGGAATTGGTTTGGGAGGGGTGTTATTACAAGAGGGAAACCTGTTGCATATTTTAGCGAGAAATTGAGTGGGGCTAGTCTGAACTATTCTACTTATGATAAAGAATTATATGCGTTGGTTCGGACATTAGAAACTTGGCAACATTATCTATGGCCTAAGGAATTTGTTATTCATTATGATCATGAATCTTTGAAGCATATTCGTAGTCAAGCTAAGTTGAATTGTCGTCATGCAAAGTGGGTTGAATTTATTGAGTCTTTTCCTTATGTTATCAAACACAAAAAGGGTAAAGATAATATTATTGCTGATGCTTTGTCGCGCCGTTATGCTTTGTTATCTCAACTTGACTTCAAAATATTTGGATTGGAAACTATTAAGGAACAATATGTGCATGATGCTGAATTTAAAGATGTGTTGCAGAATTGTAGAGATGGTAGAACTTGGAACAAGTTAGTATTCAATGATGTATTTGTGTTCGTGCTAACAAACTATGCATTCCAAATAGTTCTGTTCGTCTTTTGTTGTATTCTGAGGCGCATGGAGGAGGATTGATGGGACACTTTGGTGTCAAGAAGGCGGAGGATGTTCTTCGCACACTTCTTTTGGCCCCGTATGCGTCGAGATGTTGAGAGATTTGTGGCACGCTGCACTACTTGTCAAAAAGCTAAGTCTCGCCTTAATCCACATGGTTTATATATGCCTCTTCCTGTTCCTAGTGTTCCTTGGGAGGATATTTCTATGGACTTTGTTTTGGGATTGCCACGAACACAGAAGGGGAGGGATAGTATTTTTGTTGTTGTGGATCGGTTTTCTAAGATGGCACACTTTATTCCTTGTCATAAAACGGATGATGCTGCGCATATTGCTGATTTATTCTTTCGTGAAATTGTTCGTTTGCATGGTGTGCCAAATACTATTGTCTCTGATCGTGATACTAAATTTCTTAGCCACTTTTGGAGATGTTTATGGGCTAAGTTGGGGACTAAATTGCTCTTTAGTACTACATGTCATCCCCAAACTGATGGTCAAACTGAAGTAGTAAATAGAACTTTGTCTACTATGTTGCGGGCTGTTTTAAAGAACTTAAAATTGTGGGAAGAGTGTTTACCTCATATAGAATTTGCTTATAATCGTTCGTTGCATTCTACCACAAAGATGTGCCCATTTGAGATTGTGTATGGTTTTGTTCCTCGTGCACCTATTGATTTATTGCCTTTACCTTCTTGATTGCAACATAATTTGGATGCTACACACGCGCTGAATTGATATTAAACTTGCATAAGACTACTAAAGATAACATTGAACACATGAATGCTAAGTATAAACTTCTTTGGGGATAAAGGGAGAAAGCATGTTGTGTTTGATGTTGGCGATCTTGTTTGGTTACATTTGCGTAAAGATCGTTTTCCTGATTTACGCAAGTCTAAGTTAATGCCACGTGCTGCTGGTCCCTTTAAGGTGTTAGAGAAAATAAATGATAATGCATATAAACTTGAGTTGCCTGCAGACTTTGGTACGGTTAGTCCTACGTTTAACATTGCAGATTTGAAGCCTTACTTTGGTGAGGAAGATGAGATTGCGTCGAGGACGACTTCAATTCAAGAAGGGGAGCATGATGTGGACATCCCTACTATTGATACAACCGTTATACCTACAGCAACACACATACAAGGACCCATCACAAGATCTCGTGCCAAACAACTTAACTATCAGGTACTTTCGTTTCTTGGAACTATTCCTCACATACATGAGAATATGATGCTGCCTAAATCAGATGTATTTCTTACTCTTAGGAATGATGGACCAAGCATGGATGAGAGGGACAAGCATTGGAGCATGGCCATGCATGGAGATGGCAGCAAGCATGTGATGATCCAAGAGAAGGCCACGGATGAAGATTTCAGAACTTTGAGGCCTCCATAATGAAGAAAGAAGGCTTGGACGAAATATTCAAGATCAATACTTTACGAATTCGTCCATAGCTTAATATGGTGCTGCGACACCTTTATTTTGGGTCAGGCCCATGTAATTTTCGCAGGATTTTAATTAGCCACTTTTTAGAGTCCGTATTTGAGGGGAAAAGGACTTTTAGGGTTGGATTCAGCCACCACTTCCATGTCTGGCCGAAACCCCACCTTTTCGCCCTTAAATACTCCCCATAGCCGACCCCGTAGACTCGGATTTTGTTTAGACATTAAGTTAGCCATAGTGTAACCGCCAAGGCTCGGCGTCGTGAGAGGCCTCTTGTACTTCGCACCTATTCAGGATCCCACCTCTTCAATAAAGCTTTCCTCTTAATTCCGCAATATCTTGATTGCAATATTGGTTCTTACTTGTTCTCGATTTCAGGTAGGAATTAAGACCCTCGCTGGTCAGGCTGATCGTGTTCCCGTAGGATCGGTAGCCTCCAGGAGATTGGCCTAGCGATTGCATTGGCGCTCGTGCTCGCACGTGTAGTCGGATCGTCAAGCCCGAAATCCACCAAATCGACTATCTTCATCTCATCGAAAGATCAGACACCTTTGACCTATCATCCGGTTTCGACGGTTGCCATGATTGTGGCGGCCATCTTCATCATCCGAGCTCTCATGTCTTTCTTGTTGATGGTGGCGTTGCTCTTGCGGTTGTTGAGGTGCCGCGTTTGGTGGTGGAACTTGGTTTGGACGACGAGCTTGGGGAGCTTGCTCTTGTTGTTGGCGCGGTTGAGGACGAGGAGGAGGTTGTTGGTCCTCACGGCGAGCTTGGGGAGCTTGCTCTTGTTGTTGTCGTGGTTGATGCGGAGGAGCATTATCTTGCGCCATGTGGCGAGGAGGACATCGAGCCGCATGCGCAATTGGCTGCTCTCTTTCTTCTTGATGTGGCGGAGGCTCGTCATGAAGATCATGTTGACGACGTTGACGTTCATGTCGAGGGGGACGCCTTGGTGGATCTTCGAGTGCTTCACGCCGTCGGCGAACTTGTTCTTCTGCTTCGGATGCTTCACTTGTTATGGAAAGAACATGTCGATGGCGATGGGCTTGGTGGTCCATGTGAGGTTGTTCTTGTTGAAGCACAAGTGCCCTTTGTTGTGGCCGGTCTGCTTCACGTCTTGGAGGTCTTGCGGAGAGGTCACCATCATAGCTTGACATTGCGGCGTGTCGCGGAGATGGTACCGCTTGAGAAGAGCTCATGGATTGAAGGACGGGTCCATCCCGGTGCCTTGAAGCGTGACAGCGAGGAGCACTTGATTCACTTGAGGAGTGTCGTGATGAGCTTGAGTCTCGCGAGCGTGGCCTTGCTAACCCATCAATGAGGCGTTGAAGCTTCTCATC
The DNA here is from genome assembly GCA_023614405.1 of Avena insularis. Lineage (NCBI taxonomy): Eukaryota > Viridiplantae > Streptophyta > Magnoliopsida > Poales > Poaceae > Avena > Avena insularis. Next base: position 426,648 of record JAJUPC010000159.1, on the reverse strand, counting down.
CGTTGAGGCGAGGGCACGACCAAGAGCTTCATTTTGATGACCAAGGTTGTGTTGCATGGCATGCATTTAGCCTCGGACTTCCTCGAAGCGGTTGTCGATGTTCTTGAACTCCGCTCGAGCTTCGCTGAATTGTTCATCTTGGCGCCGCTCAAGTGCTTCACAACGGTAGTTGAATTCTCCTCGGACCTTCCAATGGTCCCATCTTGTCATGTATGGATTGTCGTCCTCCGGAGGTGGTGGTGGTGGTTGGGATGGCTCGCCATTCCTGTCCATGGTGTAAAGCCGACAAGGGTTGTATATGGAGAGTAAAGGTGCGTAGAGTTAGCCTTTTACCTCACCTTGGAGATTATATCAAACCAATTGCCACACAAAGGAGCGAACAGCGTGCAAAGTGAAATGGCAAAGAAACTCACACACAACCAAGCTACAACTCTCAAAAGCTTTTGGTGGATGGGTAGGATTATGGGAAAGCCAAAGAACCAACCGAACGCAAAGGATAGTCAAAAGTGGAGAAAATCCAACAACTCAAATCAAAAGGAAATGGTCAACTCAAAAGGTGACGAGAACATACGACTACACACACGCGTGGAGAAAAATGGGGTTAGCACGACTATGAAAGTGAGCACGAAATGGCCTAACAAAGACTACGCTCGGGTGTCGTGCCAACGCAAGGAGAGACCACAACTCGTTTGCCAAAAGAGGGCAAGCAATGGATTTGTGCACTTGCCTTGGCGCGCTTCTTCCTCTCTCTTTTGCTTACAAGCTTGATGCTCTCTTTGTATTGGGAGACTATGTATCTTTCTATTTTTCTTTTTCTCTTTCTTTTTTTTTTGATTCTTTTTCTTTTTCTCCCTTGCTATGCTACTATGTTAACTTTTGTATTTGCCCTCACACTCTCACTTTCCAATGGCAAGTGCACAATGCTTAGACAAACACAAAATGAGTTGCTCTCATAGGATAGGTACACACAAAGGAAGATATGGCTACAAGGGTTGACACAAGTTATACCTTAGTTGATGGTGATGATCTTGTGTCGATGGAGCGGGGAAGAGTTTGGGGTCCGTGGTGTCGAAGAGCGCGACGATGTTGCGGAAGCTATCTGTTAGTTGGTGACACGCACACGGAACACAAACAACAAGTGGACAGATTAGCCAATGCAGGAAAAGAGGAAAAATGGGCAAAACTGGCGTTCAGGGCCGGAGACTCCGGTCTCAGGCCGGAGACTCCGGTGTAGACCGGAGACTCCGGTGTGCAGGCCGGAGACTCCGGTGTGGGATGTCTGCTCGTGTTCTTGAGCGGAAATCCACGCCTAGAGTCCTCAAATCCGCGAAAATTTGGCCAAAATTGGGCTGGGAAACGCAGGCAAAAGCTGAACCAACACCTTAGACAAGATTTGGTCGGATCAAAACCACAAATAACACTCCAAAACGACAGATCGATCCAAAGGCAAATTGGGGCTGTTTTTTGGGAAATTTTTGAATTTATGATGGATAGGAGAAAAATTGGGGGGAAATTCGTGATCAACCTTGCTCTTGATATCAAGATGTTATGGGGTAACCCCTTGGGGTGGCCCGATCTTTCACGAATTCCACGAGAAACGAGGGGAAAGCGGTGGTCGAGGGAGGAAGGGGATGAAAACCACGAACACACGCACACAAAACACGATTCACGCCGATCCCTCACGCCGGTGGCAACCGGTCCAACATAATCTCTAGGATCGGTGTTGGGCGAAGCTCTCTCTCCAAGCCAACAATGGGGGACGAGGTGCTTGGTGAGACCTTGACGACTTGGGGGCGAGAAACCGAGAACCCAAGGCCTTGTACAACTTGAACGCACTAGGCAAGATCCAAGAGGAGGGTGGACAATAGGTGCTCCTTGGTAGGAGCATGAGACCAATAGATTAAAAGATCCTCAAAGGGGTGTCTTAATCTATCATTATCCAAGTCTAGGGTTTACATATGAGGGGTGGGGCTATATATAGGCCAACCACATAGCGAGGTAGTTCGAATAAAACTGGAAGTTTGGGGCGAAATTGGGGTTACATGGGCCAGGCCGAAGGCTTTAACATGCTGGCGACGTCGGTCCGGAGACTCGGTCTGGGTCCGAGACTCCAGCTGGGCCGGAGACTCGGTCAATCTCGGACCCGTCTCGGAGGGCTTCGCTGTCCGGGCTTGGGTCTCCGGTCTGGACCGGAGGAAGGTCCGGAGACTCCGGTGTAGGAGACCGGAGACTCTGGTCTACACCGGAGACTCCGGTGTGTAGCGCTCTGGCGGCTTCTTCTCCTGGTCCTGCTTCCTTGGTGGCTTGGTGTGGTGGTGTTGCTTCATATCTGAGGATACACAACGTAGATGCATGAAGTAGCAAGCCATCCAAAGGCAGGCCAAAATCACATGAGGAAAGGAGTGAGTTAACCTTGGCTTGTAGGAGCTTGGCACGGGCGCGAGTCATTGGTCCACTTGGGGGACTAGGTGTTGTAGATGGAGGTGCGTCCGTAGGACGGGCTGCATCAGGTACCATCTCCGCGACACGCCGCGACGTCAAGCTATGATGGTGACCTCTCCGCAAGACCTACAAGACGTGAAGCGGACCGGCCACAACCAAGGGCACTTGGGATTCAACAAGAGCAACCTCACATGGACCACCAAGCCCATCGCCATCGACATGTTCTTTCAACAACAAGTGAAGCATCCGAAGTGGAAGAACAAGGTCGCCATCGGCGTGAAGCACTCGAAGATCCACCAAGGCGTCATCATCGACATGAACGTCAACATCGACAACATGATCATCATGACGAGCCTCCTCCACATCAATAAGAAAGAGAGCAGCCATTGCGCATGCGGCTCGACGTCCTCCTCGCCACATGGCGCAAGACAATGCTCCTCGGCATCAACCACGACAAGAACAAGAGCAAGCTCCCCAAGCTCGTCGTGAGGATCAACAACCTCCTCCTCATCCTCAACCGCGCCAACAACACGAGCAAACTCCCCAAGCTCGTCGTCAAAACCAAGTTCCACCACCAAACATGGCACCTCAACAACCGCAAGAGCAACGCCACCATCACCAAGCAAGACATGAGAGCTCGGATGATGAAGATGACCGCCAAAATCATGGCAACCGTCGCCACCAGAACCACAATGAAGAAGAAACTTTCGGCAAGCTCAAGTTCACCATGCCCAAGTTCACCGGTTCCAATGAACCCAAAGAATACCTCTCGTGGGAACTCAAGGTTGACAAGATCTTCTGCATGCACAACTATAGCAATGAGAAGATGATGGCCATGGCATCCCTCGAGTTTGATGAGTTTGCCAACCTTTGGTGGGAACAAGTCCAACTCGCTCATGAATCAAAAGAACAACACCCAATCTCAACTTGGCAAGATATGAAGGCCCATATGAGATCCCGCTTTGTTCCTTCGCACTACACGCGTGACCTTTTCAACAAGCTTCAAACACTTAGTCAAGGGACAAAGACCGTGGAAGAGTACTTCAAGCAAATGGAGCTCAACATGATCCGTGCCAACATTGAAGAGCGGGATGAACAAACAATGGCACATTTCCTCAATGGCTTGAACCATCCAATCAAGCGCATCACCGAGTTCCAAAAGTACAACAACATGGTTGAGCTTGTGCACATCGCATCAAAGGTCGAGCGTCAAGTGCAAGAGGACATTAAGTACAACAAGCCAAAGACATACTTCACATACAAGCAAGCCACAACCACTACTCCGACAAGGATGAACCAGGAGCCAAGACCCCCAAGCATGAGGCCTGGAAGAGGAGACGCAAGAAGATGCTGGAGCCAGACCGGAGTCTCCGCCCAGCACCGAGTCTCCGTCTACCACACGGAGTCTCGGTCCATCTCGGACCGACCCTAGAACCAAGTGCGAGGGAGCCAGAAGCCCCCTCCGGAGCGACACGAGATTGACCGAGTCTCGGTCAGACGAGTCTCCGGTCCAGACCGAGTCTCCGGACCTCTACCGGAATCTCGGACCGAGTGAATCGGACTGCGCGCCTCAGTTGGGTCTGGCCCATGTAACGCCAGAACTTCTGTTTATGCTGTTTACCCCTAGTGCGTGGCTGGCCTATATATGCCCCACCCCATATGTAAACCCTAGGATGGAATAGATGATGAGTTGAGACTCATGGCTTAGGCCAAACCCTGGATGGGAACCCCCTCTCATTAGATTATCTATGAGTTGTATCAAGGCCTTCTTAATTGAAGTCGTCAAGGCGCTCTTCTAGTTCTTGATCTCTCCCATGTATGGACTCTAGTAGTGCTAGGTCTCTCCCCTTTGGGATTCTACTTGGTTGCTACTCTCTCCCTACGTGTGATTCTATCAAGAGCTTGCCAATCTCTCGCAAGGGATTCTACCTTTGGTCTCTCCCTTTGTGATTCTATTGGGTTGGTGGTTCGGCCAGAGAGCAAACCGATTTGGGTGTGGTGTGCGTTTGTATCTTCGATTTCCCTCTCGTGTTCATCGTGTTCTTCGCTCTCCTCCCCCAAATCCCCTCGAATCTATGAAGATCGGGCCACAAAAGTGGTTGTAAGCCACAACATATGGTATCAGAGCCTTTAGTTGCCATGGATTCGAGTTTGTGTTGAGTTTCTAGCCACCAATTTTCTTTTTCTTGCCTAAATTTGAAAATTTCCACCAAAAATAGCCATATTCGTGATTTGGATCGATCTGGATTTTGAGAGCGTTTTGGTAGGTTTTGATCCATAGATCCGCTGCTATACTCGTTGATCTACCTTCCTTTGCGTTCCCTTAGCCCAATTCCTTGATTTTCCCATCAATTTTGAGGTTTTGGTTCGAGTTTTTCCGCCCAAAACGCGTCCCGTTCGAGTTCTGGACGTCCTGGAATCTCCCGGACCGGAGTTTCCGGCCTAGACCGGAGTCTCCGGACCTCCAGACCGGAGTCTCCGCCCTCCCTGCAAACAGAAAATCTGCAACACTGTTTTGAGCATAAATTTTGCATTCGAACTCGGATTTTGGTGTTCTTTAGCTCATTTCGAAGAGGAGAAGGAGCCCTACACCATCATCCACGTGTTCATGCTATCTACACCAACAAAAAAACTGTGAGCAAGGGTGAAGATCTTCGACGAAAGGTATATCATTTTCGTGATCTCCCCTACTTGTTTTCCTTTGAGAGCCACACCATCTTTGCGATAAAACAAGCACCTATTGAGACTAGTTCCTCCTTTGATTGCTTGGGCTTTGCACATTTGATACCTTGTAGAATTCCGAGCAAAATTGGTGAGCGCTATCTCATATAGTTATCTTGTATAGTTGTTGGCACAAGGAAAAACAAGTGAAAAAGTGAAAAAAAAGAGAGGAAAATACAAAATACAAAAAAAAAGAAATAAAGATACATGTGCCGTATAGAATAGGAAGCGCAAGCTCGATGACAAACTTGTAGGTGGTACTGATTGTGCAAACTTGTAGCCCTTCAATTTTTGTGCAATCGAACTAGCGTCTCTCCTTGTACTTGTGCGACATGAGCTTATAGTCTTTGTTAGGCCTTCATTTGGTTCTTAGCTCGCTTTTTCCGTCGCACAAGTCCCATTTATCCCACCGTGTGTGTTTCCTTGATCTTAATTTCTATCTTGTGGATCAACTTGTTTGCTTTGTGACCACCGTGGATCTTTACTTGCCTTTACAAATCTTGGTTTCCGGTTGTTCCAATTTGCTTGCCACTTTCCATACCTAAGCTCCTCATAAGCCGTGTGCGTTTGGTGTTTCTTGTGTTCGTTGATACAACGCCACTTATCCTTTGTATTTGGTTTGCTCTTGGTCCATACCATTGATCCAATGCTATCTACAAGGTGAGCCAAGGCGTAGCATCCTTGAATCCAACTTCCACTATATCACACTTGGTCTTGTGAGCAACATGTATAGGGACTCCGGAAGCGATGAAGAGGAATCCATGATGAGCCACGACAACGACGACTCCACAAGCATTGGTGACATGATGGAGCACTACACCGACATTGGCTCCGCATGCTTGGAGGACTTCGAGTACTACACCAACGACGACTCCCCAAGCATGGAGCACATGGAGCACCACGAGGACTTCGACTTCCCACGCATGGAGGACATCGAACACTTCATCGACTATGATGGTGACTCCATCTTGAGATACAATGACTCCGTCAACCACATGGAGACCGAGAACTTCCACGCCATGCAAGCGAAGGCACATCTCCAAGAGGCCGACAAGGACAAGCTCTTCAAGTCGCATCCTTCAAAAGGAACTACATACCATGAGGGTTGTCCATCAAGATACCCATCAAGTTCAAGAAGGCGCGACAACTCAACAAGTACCAATACACATGAGCCAAGACAAGTGCGTCGCCAACAACAAGAGCTCAAGAGCATCCATGCTATATGCGCTACAAGCTCAAGACGGCGTACAAGTCCTCTCCGCCACGAGAACAAGAAAGAAAAATACCGTTCGCGCCACCAAGCTACATCGACAAAACAAGTTCGACATGAGGTGCCCAACTACAAGAACATCTACGACACCACTTCTCCTCCGAGGACGATTACTACACAAGTTCCAAGACCCTCAAGAGATAAGATCTAATATGACGTTGGCGCTACCTCACGAACAAATAAGGCAAACAAGCAAACAAGACGTCACTCTCGCCATGAAGCTTCCAAAGGAAAGAACTTCCACGACAATCCTTCTTCAAGGAAGCCCCCTACACAAGCTATAAGATCGTCAACAAATGAGAAGGACGCTATGGCTCTCTACTTCGCGAAGTTGGATGAACCAATCAAGATGTCCTCTCATGAAGTTGACGCTTTCAAGACATGGTGCCAAACCTTGGACAAGGGTTGCAAGGTGGAGGATGGTGAGCATGGGATTTTCCCTTCACCAAAGCAGTAGCGTGGAGTTGATGGCCCAGCCTATTCCCATATGCTTTAGTGATGATGTGGTACCAATCCCATGTGAGTTTGAGAGCCACTTAGCCCACTTGAGTGAGAGCAAAAGTGAGACGAGTGACTCCACCATATGTGAGATTGTGTGCTTCCACTTTGAGGACATGAGTGATACACCGAGTGAGTTGAGAGTGGTAGTTGATAGGGCAAGTGAGGCCATCCCAATTTCTAACAACTTACCCTCTACCTCTAGTGTGTTTTCTCGTGATGTGTTAGGTACCTTGGAGCAAGAGACGCCAAGCTTGGATATTATGGTCCCCCCTATCGAGAAGATGTACATGGTGGATGAAGTTGATGCCATCCCCATATATGATGAAGAAGTCGTCCACATGGAGGCCACCCCTTTCACAACATCCACTTCAAATGAGAGGTACAACCAAGGTAAAGATACGGTTGTTGTTGATGCCATGATCCCACTAGTGGACATGATGAATTGTGAGGATATGCATGTTATGGACTCTAATTGTGACATTTCATATGCATCATTCTTATTCCCATGTGATGCTTTGCCTTTGCATAATGTTGATCATGTGGAATTATTTGAGTGCGATGATATTTCCATAGATGTGCCATGCTACAAATCTTTCTTTTATCCCACAATTGTTGCGACAAACTTGATAAAAAATTGCTCTTTCCCTATGTTTGTAGGCAACCATACTCATACTTTGGAAATGCTTGATCATTCATGTTTTTCATTGTCTTCTGTTGTTTATTGCAATAATGCTCATATGATTCATATTGAGATCGCCCCCATAGCTTTCTCAACCTTTGAAGATTTTGATACATGCCATGATAAGTATATGTCCACCTTTTGCTTGCATACTCACCATGCCTTCTATGACATATTGTTTCATGCTAATGGGGATGTGCACAAGAGAAGACGCATCATGATGGATGATGTGTTTATCTATCACGCACACACGCTCTTCCGTTTATCTATGGTGTGTGTAGGTACCCATACTCCAATGTCAACCTCGATTGAGCACGAGTTGACAAAACAAGCTCTAGAGAGCATCCATCAAGACATAACGGGCACACCTCCTTCCTTACAAGATGATGATAGAGTATCGTCGAGGTCGACTCTTTTTCAAGAGGGGGGAGATGATGCCGCCCAACACATGGCGTTCACCATTGGTCACCATCATAATATGCCAAACATCCCAATCAAGGTGAACTCCTTCCATCTTTTGCCTTCCCTTGGTCATTACTTGAATGGGATCCTACTTGAACCAACTATCAATTGTATGACTAGGTCCATGACCATGATGCCAAGCGGATGCGACAAGGATGAACCAGGAGCCAAGACCCCCAAGCATGAGGCCTGGAAGAGGAGGCAGAAGATCTGGAGCAGGCAGAGTCTCCGCCCAGCACACCGGAGTCTCCGGTCTACCACACCGGAGTCTCCGGTCCATCTCCGGACCGACCCCAGAACCAGCGCCAGGGACAGCCAGAAGCCCCCTCCGGAGACGACACCGGAGATTGACCGGAGTCTCCGGTCCAGACCGGAGTCTCCGGACCTCTACACCGGAATCTCCGGACCGAGTGAATCGAACTGCGGCGCCTCGGGTTGGGCCTGGCCCATGTAACGCCCAGAACTTCCTGTTTATGCCTGTTTTACCCCTAGTGCGTGGCTGGCCTATATATATGCCCCCACCCCCATATGTAAACCCTAGGATGGAATAGATGATGAGTTGAGACTCATGGCTTAGGCCAAACCCTGGATGGGAACCCCCTCTCATTAGATTATCTATGAGTTGTATCAAGGCCTTCTTAATTGAAGTCGTCAAGGCGCTCTTCTAGTTCTTGATCTCTCCCATGTATGGATTCTAGTAGTGCTAGGTCTCTCCCCTTTGGGATTCTACTTGGTTTCTACTCTCTCCCTACGTGTGATTCTATCAAGAGCTTGCCAATCTCTCGCAAGGGATTCTACCTTTGGTCTCTCCCTTTGTGATTCTATTGGGTTGGTGGTTCGGGCCAACGAGGGCAAACCGATTTGGGTGTGGTGTGCGTTTGTATCTTCGATTTCCCTCTCGTGTTCATCGTGTTCTTCGCTCTCCTCCCCCAAATCCCCTCGAATCTATGAAGATCGGGCCACAAAAGTGGTTGTAAGCCACATCATCAAGCCAACACTTCCTCAAGGAAAACCGCCCCCAAGTGGCAAATACACAAGAGATGAACAACCATTTAATGGTGAGTGCTACAAGTGTGGAGGCAAAGGACACAAGTCGGCCGCATGTGGGAACAAGAAAGTTTTGTTCATCCATGACAACGGCGATGAAGAATATGATAGGGCAAAGGTGTCAGATCTTTTGATGAGATGGCGATAATCGATTTGGTGGAGTTCGGGCTTGACGATCTGACTACACGTGCGAGCATGAGCACCAATGCAATCGCTAGGCCAATCTCCTGGAGGTTACCGATCCTGCATGAACACGATCAGCCTGACCAGCGAGGGTCTTAATTCCTACCTGAAATCGAGAACAAGTAAGAACCAATATTGCAATCAAGATATTGCGGATTAAGAGGAAAGCTTTATTGAAGAGGTGGGATCCTGAATAAGCCTTGAAGTACAAGAGGCCTCTGCGGCGCCGAGCCTTGGCGAAGTTGCTATGATGGCTAACAATGTCTAAACAAAATCCGAGTCTATAGAATTGCTATGGGGAGTATTTAAGGGCGAAAAGGTGGGTTTTCGGCCAGCCATGGAAGTGGTGGCCGAATCCAACCCTAAAAGTCCTTTCCCCCTCAAATACGGACTCTAAAAAGTGGCTAATTAAAATCCTGCGAAAATTACATGGGCCTGGCCCAAAATAAAGGTGTCGCAGCACCATATTAAGCTATGGACGAATTCGTAAAGTATTGATCTTGAATATTTCGTCCAAGCCTTCTTTCTTTATTATGGAGGCCTCAAAGTTCTGAAATCTTCATCCGTGGCCTTCTCTTGGATCATCACATGCTTGCTGCCATCTCCATGCATGGCCATGCTCCAATGCTTGTCCCTCTCATCCATGCTTGGTCCATCATTCCTAAGAGTAAGAAATACATCTGATTTAGGCAGCATCATATTCTCATGTATGTGAGGAATAGTTCCAAGAAACGAAAGTACCTGATAGTTAAGTTGTTTGGCACGAGATCTTGTGATGGGTCCTTGTATGTGTGTTGCTGTAGGTACAACGGTTGTATCAATAGTAGGGATGTCCACATCAGAATACTTGAGTGAAGATGAGTTTGATGCAAGGGTCAAGGAAGCCATGGCAAGGCAACATTTGGAAGAGGACCAAGAACTACTAGTGTGTGAGCATGACGCAAGTCCATCGCTTGTGGTCACAAGGGTCTTAACTACTCAAGCCAATGAGATTGAAGACCAACGATCAAACATCTTCCAAACTCGTGCCGGTATCAATGGGAAGTCCATCAAAGTTGTCATCGATGGAGGGAGTTGCCACAATCTTGAAAGTACGGAATTGTGTGAGAAACTCAACCTCACCCTCCATCCGCATAAGCACCCCTACCATATACAATGGCTAAGTGACCAAGGGTCCGTCAAGATCAAGCACACCGTCTCGGTATTGTTGACCATATAAAGACACGGTGGAATGTGACGTGGTCCCCATGACGGTTTGCCATATGTTGCTAGGAAGGCCGTGGCAATTTGACAAGCGTGCTTTACATGATGGTCACGCAAACACTTATACCTTCAAATGGCTTGAAAAAACTTGTGTTTTGCAACCAATTAATCCTAGCCAAATAATTGCGGACAATGCAAAGGCTTTAGCGAGGGCGCAATACACAAAAACACCTTGTGAGAAGAGTGGTGAGCGAGAGAACCACACTATAGTGAGTGAGTGCCACAAGCCAAACTCGAGTGAAAAAACTAAGAGTGTTCTTCTTGCCACCAAAAGTGAGATGAGAGAAGTGCGGAACAAACCATCCATCTTGCACTATGTCCTTGTATGCAAGGGACTAGCGCAAGGAACTAATGACTTGACAAATGTTCCTCCTTTGATGGCTATTTTGCAGGAATTCCAAGATGTATTTCCCGAAGAGCTTCCTCATGGCCTACCTCCTCTTCGTGGAATAGAGCACCACATCGACCTCATACCCGGCGCCCCACTCCCAAACCGCGTCGCGTATCACACGAACCCGGAAGAGATGATACAGCCCGTCCTACGGACGCACCTCCATCCACAACACCTAGTCCCCCAAGTGGACCAATGACTCGCGCCCGTGCCAAGCTCCTACAAGCCAAGGTTAACTCGCTCCTTTCCTCATGTGATTTTGGCCTACCTTTGGATGGCTTGCTACTTCATGCATCTATGTTGTGTATCCTCAGATATGAAGCAACCCCACCACACCAAGCCACCAAGGAAGCAGGACCAGGAGAAGAAGCCGCTGGAGCGCTGCACACCGGAGTCTCCGGTCTCCTACACCGGAGTCTCCGGACCTTCCTCCGGTCTACACCGGAGACCCAAGCCCGGGACAGCCAGAAGCCCCCTCCGGAGACGGGTCTGGAGATTGACCGGAGTCTCCGGCCCAGACCGGAGTCTCCGGACCCTGCATCGAGTCTCCTGACCACGTCCTTGAGCATGTTAAAGCCTTTTGGGCCTGGCCCATGTACCCCCAATTTCGCCCAAACTTCCAGTTTTATTCCAGAACTACCCCTGTTTATGTGGTTGGCCTATATATAGCCCCACCCCTCATATGTAAACCCTAGACTTGGATAATGATAGATTAAGACACCCCTTGAGGATCTTTTAATCTATTGGTCTCATGCTCCTACCAAGGAGCACCTATTGTCCACCCTCCTCTTGGATCTTTCCTAGTGCGTTCAAGTTGTAGAAGGCCTTGGGTTCTTGGTTTCTCGCCCCCAAGTCGTTAAGATCTCACCAAGCACCTCGTCCCCCATTGTTGGCGTGGAGAGAGAGCTTCGCCCAACACCGATCCTAGAGATTATGTTGGACCGGTTGCCACCGGCGTGAGGGATCGGCGTGTATCGTGTTTTGTGTGCGTGTGTTCATGGTTTTCATCCCCTTCCTCCCTCGACCACCGCTTTCCCCTCGTTTCTCGTGGAATTCGTGAAAGATCGGGCCACCCCAAGGGGTTACCCCATAACATCTTGGTATCAAGATCAAGGTTGATCATGAATTTCCCCCCAATTTTTCTTCTATCCACCATAAATTCGAAAATTTCCCAAAAAATAGCCCCAATTTGCCTTTGGATCGATCTGTCGTTTTGGAGTGTTATTTGTGGTTTTGATCCGACCAAATCTTGTCTAAGGTGTTGGTTCAGCTTTTGCCTGCGTTTCCCAGCCCAATTTTGGCTAAATTTTCGCGGATTTGAGGACTCTAGGCGTGGATTTCCGCTCAAGAACACGAGCAGACATCCCACACCGGAGTCTCCGGCCTGAACACCGGAGTTTCCGGTCTACACCGGAGTCTCCGGCCCAAGACCGGAGTCTCCGGCCCTGGACGCCAGTTTTTGCCCATTTTTCCTCCTTTCTGCATTGGCTAATCTATCCACTTGTTGTTTGTGTTCCGTGTGCGTGTCACCAACTAACAGATAGCTTCCGCAACATCGCCGCGCTCTTCGACACCACGGACCCCAAACTCTTCCCCGCCCCATCGACACAATATCATCAACATCAACTAAGGTATAACTTGTGTCAACCCTTGTAGCCATATCTTCCTTTGTGTGTACCTATCCTATGAGAGCAACTCATTTTGTGTTTGTCTAAGCATTTTGCACTTGCCATTGGAAAGTGAGAGTGTGAGGGAAAATACAAAAGTTAACATAGTAGCATAGCAAGGGAGAAAAAGAAAAAGAATCAAAAAAAAGAAAAATATAAAGATACATAGTCTCCCAATACAAAGAGAGAATCAAGCTTGTAAGCAAAAGAGAGAGGAAGAAGCGCGCCAAGGCAAGTGCACTAATCCGTTGCTTACCCTCTTTTGGCAAACGAGTTGTGGTCTCTCCTTGCGTTGGCACGACACCAGAGCATAGCCTTCGTTAGGCCATTTCGTGCTCACTTTCATAGTTGTGCTAACCCCATTTTTCTCCACGCGTGTGTGTAGTCATAGGTTCTCGTCACCTTTTGAGTTGGCCATTTCCTTTTGACTTGAGTTGTTGGATTTTCTCCACTTTTGACAATCCTTTGCGTTCGGTTGGTTCTTTGGCTTTCCCACAATCCTACCCATCCACCAAAAGCTTTTGAGAGTTGTAGCTCCTTTGTGTGTGAGTTTCTTTGCCATTTCACTTTGCACGCTGTTCGCTCCTTTGTGTGGCAATTGGTTTGATATAATCTCCAAGGTGAGGTAAAAGGCTAACTCTACGCACCTTTACTCTCCATATACAACCCTTGTCGGCTTTACATCATGGGCAGGAATGGCGAGCCGTCCCAACCACCACCACCACCTCCGGAGGACGACAATCCATACATGACAAGATGGGACCATTGGAAGGTCCGAGGAGAATTCAACTACCGTTGTGAAGCACTTGAGCGGCGCCAAGATGAACAATTCAGCGAAGCCCGAGCGGAGTTCAAGAACATCGACAACCGCTTCGAGGAAGTCCGAGGCCAAATGCATGGCATGCAACACAACCTTGGTCATCAAAATGAAGCTCTTGGTCGTGCCCTCGCCTCAACGGATGAGAAGCTTCAACGCCTCATTGATGGGTTAGCAAGGCCACGCTCGCGAGACTCAAGCTCATCACGGCACTCCTCAAGTGAATCAAGTGCTCCTCGCCATCACGCTTCAAGGCACCGGGATGGACCCGTCCTTCAATCCATGAGCTCTTCTCAAGCGGTACCATCTCCGCGACACGCCGCAACGTCAAGCTATGATGGTGACCTCTCCGCAAGACCTCCAAGACGTGAAGCGGACCGGCCACAACAAAGGGCACTTGTGCTTCAACAAGAACAACCTCACATGGTCCACCAAGCCCATCGCCATCGACATGTTCTTTCCACAACAAGTGAAGCATCCGAAGCGGAAGAACAAGTTCGCCGGCGGCGTGAAGCACTCGAAGATCCACCAAGGCGTCCCCCTCGACATGAACGTCAACGTCGTCAACATGATCTTCATGACGAGCCTCCGCCACATCAAGAAGAAAGAGAGCAGCCAATTGCGCATGCGGCTCGACGTCCTCCTTGCCACATGGCGCAAGATAATGCTCCTCCGCATCAACCACGACAAAACAAGAGCAAGCTCCCCAAGCTCGCCGTGAGGACCAACAACCTCCTCCTCATCCTCAACCGCGCCAACAACAAGAGCAAGCTCCCCAAGCTCGTCGTCCAAACCAAGTTCCACCACCAAACACGGCACCTCAACAACCGCAAGAGCAACGCCACCATCAACAAGCAAGACATGAGAGCTCGGATGATGAAGATGGCCGCCACAATCATGGCAACCGTCGAAACCGGAACCGCAATGAGGAAGAAACTTTTGGCAAGCTCAAGTTCACCATGCCCAAGTTCACCGGTTCCAATGATCCCGAAGAATACCTCTCATGGGAACTCAAGGTTGACAAGATCTTCCGCATGCACAACTTTAGCAATGAGAAGATGATGGCCATGGCATCCCTCGAGTTCGATGAATATGCAAACCTTTGGTGGGAACAAGTCCAACTCGCCCGTGAATCAAAAGAAGAGCCCCCAATCTCAACTTGGCAAGATATGAAGGCTCATATGAGATCCCGCTTTGTTCCTTCACACTACACGCGTGACCTCTTCAACAAGCTTCAAACGCTTAGTCAAGGAATAAAGACCGTGGAAGAGTACTTCAAGCAAATGGAGCTCAACATGATCCGTGCCAACATTGAAGAGCGTGATGAACAAACAATGGCACGTTTCCTCAATGGCTTGAACCACCCTATCAAGCGCATCACCGAGTTCCAATGGTACAACAACATGGTTGAGCTTGTGCACATTGCATCAAAGGCCGAACGTCAAGTGCAAGAGGACATCAAGTTCAACAAGCCAAAGACATACTTCACATACAAGCAAGCTTCAACCACTACTCCGACAACACCAAGCGGAAGCTCCTCAACTACCACCAAGCTTCCCTTCAAGCCAACACTTCCTCAAGGAAAACCGCCCCCAAGTGGCAAGTACACAAGAGATGAACAACCATTCAATGGTGAGTGCTACAAGTGTGGAGGCAAAGGACACAAGTCAGCCGCATGTGGGAACAAGAAAGTTTTGTTCATCCATGACAACGGCGATGAAGAATACTTGAGTGAAGATGAGTTTGATGCAAGGGTCAAGGAAGCCTTGGCAAGGCAACATTTGGAAAAGGACCAAGAGCTACTCATGTGTGAGCATGACGCAAGTCCATCGCTTGTGGTCACAAGGGTCTTAACTACTCAAGCCAATGAGAATGAAGACCAATGATCAAACATCTTCCAAACTCGTGCCGGTATCAATGGGAGGTCCATCAAGGTTGTCATCGATGGAGGGAGTTGCCACAATCTTGCAAGCACGGAATTGTGTGAGAAACTCAACCTCACCCTCCACCCGCATAAACACCCCTACCATATCCAATGGCTAAGTGACCAAGGATCCGTCAAGATCAAGCACACCGTCTCGGTAACGTTCTCAATTGGGCCCTACAAGGACACGGTGGAATGTGACGTGGTCCCAATGACGGTTTGCCATATGTTGCTTGGAAGGCCGTGGCAATATGACAAGCGTGCTTTGCATGATGGTCACTCAAACACTTATACATTCAAATGGCTTGACAAAACTTGTGTGTTGCAACCAATGACTCCTAGCCAAATAATTGCAGACAATGCAAAGGCTTTAGCGAGGGCGCAATACACAAAACCATCTTGTGAGAAGAGTGGTGAGCGAGAGAACCACACTATAGTGAGTGAGTGCCACAAGCCTAACTCGAGTGGAAAAACTAAGAGTGTTCTTCTTGCCACCAAAAGTGAGATGAGAGAAGTGCGGAACAACCCATCCATTTTGCACTATGTCCTTGTATGCAAGGGACTAGCGCAAGGAACTAATGACTTGACAAATGTTCCTCCTCCGTTGATGGCTGTTTTGCAGGAATTCCAAGATGTATTTCCCGAAGAGCTTCCTCATGGACTACCTCCTCTTCGTGGAATCGAGCACCGCATCGACCTCATACCCAGCGCCCCACTCTCAAACCGCGCCGCGTATCGCACGAACCCGGAAGAGACGAAGGAGATAGAACGACAAATCAACCAACTCGTCTCCAAAGGTTTGATCTAAGTAAGCACTAGCCCAAGCGCGGTCCCCGTGATTCTAGTTCCAAAAACGGATGATACGTTGCAGTTATGCATGGACTGCCGTCCAATCAATGCTGTCACCGTGCGTTATCGACATCCTATACCGCGTCTTGATGACATGCTTGATGAGTTATGTGGGGCCACTATATTTTCGAAAAATGATCTTCGTAGTGGTTACCATCAAATTCGCATGGCCGAAGGTGATGAATGGAAAACCGCCTTCAAGACCAAGCTTGGTCTCTATGAATGGTTGGTTATTCCTTTTGGCTTATCTAATGCCCCATCTACCTTCATGCGCCTCATGAACAACATTTTGCGATCTCTCATTGGGAAGAGTGTAGTTGTTTACTTTGATGACATCCTTGTCTATAGCAAGTCACTAGAGGAGCATGTTACTCATGTTAAGGAGGTCCTTCAAATCCTTCGTCATGAAAAGCTTTATGCTAATCTCCCAAAGTGCACTTTTGCAAGAGACAAGCTGATTTTCCTTGGTTTTGTTGTGTCTTCCAATGGCATTGAAGTTGATGTCTCAAAAGTCAAGAAATATACGAGATTGGCCCATTCCTACAAATGTTAGTGAACTTTGTAGTTTTCTTGGGTTGGCTGGCTTTTACCGTCGCTTTGTGAAATACTTTTCTACCATTGCTTGCCCCCTCAACAAATTGACCAAGAAAAATGTCACGTTCGTTTGGGGAAAGGCACAACAAAAGGCTTTTGATGAACTCAAAAAGAGGCTCACCGAAGCACCACTTCTTGCATTGCCGGATTTCACAAAAACCTTTGAGATTGAATGTGACGCTAGTGGTATTGGTATTGGTATTGGTGGTGTCCTTATGCAAAATGCTCGTCCTATTGCTTACCATAGTGAGAAACTTGATGGCGCACGCCTCAACTATCCCATTTATGACAAAGAACTTTTTGCCTTGGTTCGAGTTCTTCAAGTGTGGCAACACTATCTTTGGCCAAAAGAATTTATCATCCATTCCGACCATGAGTCGTTGAAATACCTTAAGGGCCAAGCCAACTTGAGTAAACGGCACGCGAAATGGGTTGAGTTCATGGAGTCTTTTCCTTACATTGTCAAATACAAGAAGGGCAAAGAAAATGTGGTAGCGGACGCCTTGTCTCGCAAAAACACAAGCCTTCTTACATGACTCGAAGTAAATGTATTGGGTCTTGATGACATCAAATCTTTGTACACGTCCGACCCTTTCTTTGGACCAATTTTTGCAACATGTTCAATAGACAAAGGGATTGATGATTTCTATTTGCATAAGGGTTTTCTTTTCAAACAAAACAAGCTTTGCATTCCGAAATCGTCTCTCCAACTTTTGCTTCTTCAAGAGTCCCATGGTGGAGGCCTTATGGGTCACTTTGGCCGTGACAAGACTTATGACATGCTCTCCACTCACTACTTTTGGCCGAAGATGAAGCGCGACGTGGAGCGCCACGTTCAACGATGCACTACATGTATCCAAGCTAAGTCTAAGTCCAACCCCTTTGGTCTTTATATGCCATTGCCTATTCCTCATGCACCTTGGTCGGACATTAGCATGGACTTTGTGTTAGGCTTGCCTAGATCTAAACATGGTCATGATTCTATATTTGTAGTAGTGGATCGCTTTTCAAAAATGGCACATTTCATTCTGTGCCATAAGACCGATGATGCTTCACAGGTAGCAAATTTGTTTTTCAGGGAAATAATTCGGCTACACGGTGTACCAAGAACAATCGTTTCCGACCGCGACGTAAAATTCATGAGCTACTTCTGGAAGACTCTCATGGCCAAGCTCGGCATCAAGCTCCTCTTCTCGTCCGCCTCGCATCCTCAAACCGATGGACAAACCGAGGTCGTCAATCGAAGTCTGGGCACCCTCCTCCGGGTGTTGATAAAGAAGAACCTTAAAGACTGGGAGGAATGTATTCCACATGCCGAGTTCGCCTACAACCGCGCCAAGCACTCCACCACCATGCGGAGCCCGTTCCTGATCGTCTATGGCTTCGAGCCCCTCACCGCGCTAGATATTCTTCCACTACCTCTTCATGAACGTGCCAATATGGACGTGGTCAAGCGTGCCCAAACAATGAAGAAACTCCATGAAGATACACGAGCTACGATCGAGAAACAAGTCCTTCGTCAAGCATCAAGGCTAAACAAGAACAAGAAAGAGATGATCTTCGAAGAAGGCGACCTTGTGTGGATACACTTGAGTAAAGACCGCTTCCCCAAGGACCGCGACTCCAAACTCAAGCCAAGAGGTGATGGACCGTTCAAAGTGCTAAAGAGGATGAACAACAACGCCTACATCATAGATATCCCAACATCCAAGTATCTTGTGAGCCCGACATTCAATGTCAAGGACCTCTCACCCTACCATGGCGAAGATGAAGTTGAGAAGGTTGAAGAGTCGAGGATGACTCTTTCCCAAGGGGGGGGAGCTGATGCAGCCCGTCCTACGGACGCACCTCCATCCACAACACCTAGTCCCCCAAGTGGACCAATGACTCGCGCCCGTGCCAAGCTCCTACAAGCCTAGGTTAACTTGCTCCTTTCCTCATGTGATTTTGGCCTACCTTTGGATGGCTTGCTACTTCATGCATCTACGTTGTGTATCCTCAGATATGAAGCAACCCCACCACACCAAGCCACCAAGGAAGCAGGACCAGGAGAAGAAGCATTTGGGCCTTTGCACAGAGTCTCGGTGTAGACCGGAGTCTCGGTCTCCTACACCGAGTCTCGGACCTTCCTCCGTCAGACAGGAGACCCAAGCAGGGACAGCGAAGCCCCCCTCCGGAGGCAGGTCCGGAGATTGGCCGAGTCTCCGGCCCAGACCGAGTCTCGGACCCCAGGCTGGAGTCTCCGGACCGACCGTCGCCAGGCATGTTAAAGCCTTTTGGGCCTGGCCCATGTAACCCCCAATTTCGCCCCAAACTTCCAGTTTTATTCCAGAACTACCCCTGTTTATGTGGTTGGCCTATATATAGCCCCACCCCTCATATGTAAACCCTAGACTTGGATAATGATAGATTAAGACACCCCTTGAGGATCTTTTAATCAATTGGTCTCATGCTCCTACCAAGGAGCACCTATTGTCCACCCTCCTCTTGGATCTTGCCTAGTGCGTTCAAGTTGTACAAGGCCTTGGGTTCTCGGTTTCTCGCCCCCAAGTCGTCAAGATCTCACCAAGCACCTCGTCCCCCGTTGTTGGCGTGGAGAGAGAGCTTCGACCAACACCGATCCTAGAGATTATGTTGGACCGGTTGCCATCGGCGTGAGGGATCGGCGTGTATCGTGTTTTGTGTGCGTGTGTTCGTGGTTTTCATCCCCTTCCTCCCTCGACCACCGCTTTCCCCTCGTTTCTCGTGGAATTCGTGAAAGATCGGGCCACCCCAAGGGGTTACCCCATAACAAGAGACGAAGGAGATAGAACGACAAATCAACCAACTCGTCTCCAAAGGTTTGATCCAAGTAAGCACTAGCCCAAGCGCGGTCCCCGTGATTCTAGTTCCAAAAATGGATGATACGTTGCGGTTATGCATGGACTGTCGTCCAATCAATGCTATCAGCATGCGTTATCGACATCCTATACCGCGTCTTGATGACATGCTTGATGAGTTATGTGGAGCCACTATATTTTCGAAAATTGATCTTTGTAGTGGTTACCATCAAATTCGCATGGCCGAAGGTGATGAGTGGAAAACTGCCTTCAAGACCAAGCTTGGTCTCTATGAATGGTTGGTTATGCCTTTTGGCTTATCAAATGCCCCATCTACCTTCATGCGCCTCATGAACCATATTTTAAGATCTCTCATTGGGAAGAGTGTTGTTGTTTACTTTGATGACATCCTTGTCTATAGCAAGTCACTAGAGGAGCATGTTACTCATGTTAAGGAGGTCCTTCAAATCCTTCGTCATGAAAAGCTTTATGCTAATCTCCCAAAGTGAACTTTTGCAAAAGACAAACTGATTTTCCTTGGTTTTGTTGTGTCTTCTAATGGCATTGAAGTTAAGGACATTCGAGATTGGCCCATACCGACCAATGTTAGTGAACTTCGTAGTTTTCATGGGGTGGCTGGCTTTTACTGTCGCTTTGTGAAAGACTTTTCTACCATTGCTTGCCCCCTCAACAAATTGACCAAGAAAAATGTCACGTTCGTTTGGGGCAAATCACAACAAAAGGCTTTTGATGAGCTCAAAAAGAGGCTCACCGAAGCACCACTTCTTGCATTACCGGACTTCACAAAAACCTTTGAGATTGAATGTTGATAGGGCAAAGGTGTCCGATCTTTCGATGAAATGAAGATAGTCGATTTGGGTGGAGCTCGGGCTTGACGATCTGACTACACGTGCGAGCACGAGCGCCAATGCAATCGCTAGGCCAATCTCCTGGAGGTTACCGATCCTGCGGGAACACGATCAGCCTGACCAGCGAGGGTCTTAATTCCTACCTGAAATCGAGAACAAGTAAGAACCAATATTGCAATCAAGATATTGCGGAATTAAGAGGAAAGCTTTATTGAAGAGGTGGGATCCTGAATAGGTGCGAAGTACAAGAGGCCTCTGCGACGCTCGAGCCTTGGCGAAGTTGCGACTATGGCTAACTTAATGTCTAAACAAAATCCGAGTCTAGGGGGTCGGCTATGGGGAGTATTTAAGGGCGAAAAGGTGGGGTTTCGGCCAGCCATGGAAGTGGTGGCCGAATCCAACCCTAAAAGTCCTTTTCCCCTCAAATACGGACTCTAAAAAGTAGCTAATTAAAATCCTGCGAAAATTACATGGGCCTAGCCCAAAATAAACGTGTCGCAGCACCATATTAAGCTATGGACGAATTCGTAAAGTATTGATCTTAAATATTTCGTCCAAGCCTTCTTTCTTCATTATGGTGGCCTCAAAGTTCTGAAATCTTCATCCGTGGCCTTCACTTGGAACATCATATGGTTGCTGCCATCTCCATGCATGGCCATGCTCCAATGCTTGTCCCTCTCATCCATGCTTGGTCCATCATTCCTAAGAGTAAGAAATATATCTGATTTAGGCAGCATCATATTCTCATGTATGTGAGGAATAGTTCAAAAGCGAAAGTACCTGATAGTTAAGTTGTTTGGCACGAGATCTTGTGATGGGTCCTTGTATGTGTGTTGCTGTAGGTACAACGGTTGTATCAATAGTAGGGATGTCCACATCATGCTCCCCTTCTTGAATTGAAGTCATCCTCGACGCAATCTCATCTTCCTCACCAAAGTAAGGCTTCAAATCTGCAATGTTAAATGTAGGACTAACCGTACCAAAGTCTGTAGGCAACTCAAGTTTATATGCATTATCATTGATTTTCTCTAACACCTTAAAGGGACCAGCAGCACGTGGCATTAACTTAGACTTGCGTAAATCAGGAAAACGATCTTTACGCAAATGTAACCAAACAAGATCGCCAACATCAAACACAACATGCTTTCTCCCTTTATCCCCAGCAAGTTTATAGTTAGCATTCATGTGTTCAATGTTATCTTTAGTAGTCTTATGCAAGTTTAATATCATTTTCAGCACGTTGTGTAGCATCCAAATTATGTTGCACCGAAGAAGGTAAAGGCAATAAATCTATAGGTGCACAAGGAACAAAACCATACACAATCTCAAATGGGCACATCTTTGTGGTAGAATGCAATGAACGATTATAAGCAAATTCTATATGAGGTAAACACTCTTCCCACAATTTTAAGTTCTTCTTTAAAACAGCCCGTAACATAGTAGACAAAAATCTATTTACTACTTCAGTTTGACCATCAGTTTGGGGATGACATGTAGTACTAAAGAGCAATTTAGTCCCCAACTTAGCCCATAAACATCTCCAAAAGTGGCTAAGAAATTTAGTATCACGATCAGAGACAATAGTATTTGGCACACCATGCAAACAAACAATTTCACGAAAGAACAAATCAGCAATATCTTGACATCATCCGTTTATGACAAGGAATAAAGGTGCCATCTTAGAAAACCGATCCACAACAACAAAATACTATCCCTCCCCTTCTGTGTTCGTGGCAATCCCAAAACAAAGTCCATAGAAATATCCTCCCAAGGAACACTAGGAACAGGAAGAGGCATATATAAACCATGTGGATTAAGGCGAGACTTAGCTTTTTGACAAGTAGTGCAGCGTGCCACAAATCTCTCAACATCTCGACGCATACGGGGCCAAAAGAAGTGTGCAGCAAGAACATCCTCCGTCTTCTTGACACCAAAGTGTCCCATCAATCCTCCATCGCCTCCAGTAACAACAAAAAAGACGAGCTATCTGGAATGCATAGTTTGTTAGCACGGAACACAAACCCATCATTGAAGACGAGCTTGTTCCAAGTTCTACCATCTCTACAATTCTGCAACACATCTTTAAATTCAGCATCATGCACATATTGTTCCTTAATAGTTTCCAATCCAAATATTTTGAAGTCAAGTTGAGATAACAAAGCATAACGGTGTGACAAAGCATCAGCAATAACATTATCTTTACCCTTTTTGTGTTTGATAACATAAGGAAAAGACTCAATAAGTTCAACCCACTTTGCATGACGATGATTCAACTTAGCTTGACTACGAATATGCTTCAAAGATTCATGATCAGAATGAATAACAAATTCCTTAGGCCATAGATAATGTTGCCAAGTTTCTAATGTCCGAACCAGCATATAATTCTTTATCATAAGTAGAATAGTTCAGACTAGCCCCACTCAATTTCTCACTAAAATATGCAACAGGTTTTCCCTCTTGTAATAACACCCCTCCCAAACCAATTCCACTAGCATCACATTCAAGCTCAAAAGTCTTAGTAAAATCAGGAAGTTGGAGTAAGGGAGCATGTGTTAGCTTATCTTTCAATATGACGAAGGCCTGTTGTTGTGCATCGCCCCAAACAAAGGGCACATCCTTCTTGGTAAGCTCATTCAGCGGCGCGGCAATTGATCCAAAGTCTTTGACAAAGCGCCTATAAAAACCAGCGAGGCCAAGAAAACTCCTCACTTGTGTGACCGTCTTGGGCTGCGGCCAATTCTCAATAGCTTCAATCTTGGCTGGATCCACTTCAATACACTGTGATGTAACAACATAGCCAAGAAAGCATAACTCGATTGGTGCAAAGGTGCACTTCTCAAGGTTACCAAACAAGCGTGCATCACGTAAAGCATTGAAAACAACGTAAATGGTCCAAATGACCCTCTAATGATTTGCTATAACTCAGAATATAATCAATGTAGACTAGCACAACACGTCCAATGAAAGCACGTAAAACTTAGTTCATTAATCTCATGAAAGTGCTAGGTGCATTAGTTAAACCAAGCGGCATTACTAACCACTCATATAAACCAAACTTAGTTTTAAATGCTGTTTTCCATTCATCTCCTAATTTCATACGAATCTGGTGGTAACCACTCATAAATCAACTTTAGAAAACATGGTAGAGCCACTCAATTCATCAAGCATGTCATCTAAGCGTGGAATAGGATAGCGATATCGAATAGTAATATTATTGATAGCTCTACAATCAGTACACATGCGTGAAGAACCATCTTTCTTAGGTACCAAAATAATAGGAACGCACAAGGGCTAAGGGACTCACGAATATGATCTCTGTCGAGTAGTTCCTGAATTTGGCGTTATCTCCTTTGTCTCCTCTGGATTGGTTCTATATGGTAGCGGTTGGCAACGTGGCACCAGGAATTAGATCAATTTGGTGCTCAATTCCTCTAATAGGAGGTAGTCACGGTGGCAGCTCGGCGGGAAAAGCGTCCTCATATTCTTGCAAATGGTTAGCAATAGCGGGTGGCAAAGAAGGAGGCATATCCTCAAATGAAATCAGAACCTCTTTGCAGACAATTGCATAAAATTGCGTATTGTTTACATCTAGTTCAGCAATATCAATTTTATTTGCAAGCATACATGGACTCTTCAAGCAATTTCAGTAGCATGTGTAGAATCAGATTTAGTGTTCTTTGGTGGTATAAAATCTGCAGCAACAATCTGATTCTCACTTTTATTTTTCTCCTCAGTTTTAGCTCTACTAGCTCTAGCAAGATCATCTTTTAAAATCTGTTCGGGAGTCATAGGTTTTAGACCAATTTTCTTTCCATCATGCATAAGAGAGTAGTGATTAGTTTTGCCATTATGAACAGATTCTCTATCAAATTGCCATGGTCTACCAAGTAACAAAGAACAAGCTTGCATAGGTACAACATCACAATCAACAAAATCAGAATATGTACCAATAGTAAAATGCCGCAGCGTCGTTCTTGTTACCTTGATCTTGCGAGAACTCTCAAACCATTGGATGTAATATGAATGTGGGCGTTGTCTTGTTGGAAGCGCAAGCTTCTCTACCATGTCAACACTGGCCAGATTATTACAACTCCCTCCATCAATGATGATCCGTATAGCTCTGTCCTTGACAACACCACGTGTTTGGAACAGGTTGTGGCGTTGATCTTGCTCAGATTTGCTCAATTGCACACTCAACACACGTTGTGTAATTAAGCTCTTGTATTGATCAGCAGCTTGGCTCCCATTACCTCTGGCTCTTCAGCATCAGAATTGTCTCCATCTCGAGCAGAAATAAGGGCTAGTGTATCTTCATCGAAGTCACTCGCTGAATCGTATTGACCATCTTCTCGCACCATCATCACATGTTGTGTTGTGCACTGTCTCTCAATATGACCAAAACCCCAGCACTTGCGGCATTGTATATCCTTTGTCTTACCCGTGGAAGCCATAGAAGATGCACTCTGACGGGAGCATTGGATGATGGTGGAGGAGCAGCTGGAAATCTTGTGGTGGCCTTGGATGTGGTAGTAGCTGGTGGCGAATCACGAGGCGCTGATTGTCGGGATGTCCAAGAGGATGTGCGACCTGCATAATTATTAGTCCTCCTCCATGGTGTTTGGCGATCCTGCACTTCACGTTCAGCTTTGCAAGCAAGATGAAACAAACGAGTGATAGAATTATATTCCTTATAATCTAATATGTGCTGAATGTCCTTGTTTAATTCACCAAAAGCGTGCAAGAATTTGTTCATTAGATTCAACAAGACCACACCGAACCATCCCGTTTGCAATTCTGATAATACTCTTCTACAATTTTTCCCTTGCTCTAAGCGTGTCGGTTCTTTAGTAAATCACGTTGATAAGTGGGAGGTACAAAGCGAACACGCATAGCAGTTTTAAAGCAGTCAAGTACTAGGAATAGTAGTAGGATTTAAGCGACAATACTCAGACCACCAAAGGGAAGCAAATTTAGTAAATTCACATGTAGCAGCACTAACACGCATATTCTCAGGATATTTTAAACATGCAAAACGTTGTTCGACTTCCATCTCCCATGTAAGATATGCATCAGGATTATATTTACCCTCAAAAGATGGAATATTCAATTTAAGCAGCAACATGCTCATCATCACGCATCGGTGGTGAGGCGTTGCGGTGGTAATGTCGGGGCGTCTAGCGGTACATGTGGAGGTTGTTCAACCTCCTCGTCAAAAATCGTCGTCGTCGTGGTCATAGTAGTACCGGTCAAATACATCTAGCGTCGCGGCAGCATGGCGGAAGTCGAGTCTGCGTCGGTACTGCAGTGATTACGCCATGTGTGAGTCTTGGTGCGGCAATCTGTTCAAAAGCTCCTTGAACCGAGCGTCAAGCTTGGCGTTGAAGGATTTTCGAGTCCATCGATCTTGTCCACGGCGTTGGTGAGCTTGGTGTCAAACTCCCTAGGCGTATCCACGTCTTCGGCGTTGCCCGACCAAGAGCGGAGAAGTGGGCATGTAGTTCTTCGTTCGTCATTGTGGCGGGGTTCATGAAGTATCTGTCATGGTTAGTCCTTAAAAAGCACGGGTATATAGTACAGAAATATGGTGGAAGTCACGCGTAATCCGTCAAGCAATATACGAAGCTCTTACAAGTTCTTACCAAACAGCAGGAAAAGGCGATGTGCAACCACGAGGATCGTGGGTCGGAAGATTGAACCAAGCGATTACCGAGTGAAACACGCGCGTGGAGATTATACGTGGAGCTACGGAAGGCTTAGCAAAGGGGTTAGCAATTATCAAAACAACAATGCAAAAGTTGAAAGAATGCTCAGCGACGATCTGTGCTGGTCCTAGGCTGAACCGTACTAGAGACGCGAGCCTAGATCACCTGTGATGTCCGCAGCGGCACAACAAGCCTGTATGATGATATGGCACCAAAGCGAACCGAGAGGTGGAAAATCACTATGATGGCGAGTGTCTAAAACTGATCTCTGGGGTCTAAAATAGGTTAGCCCAAAAAAATTGAATTTTTATTTTGCTCGGAAGCGTGGCGTAAAAAATATATCGCTATAACGGCCGATGGAGAAAAGTGATCCCGTGAAAAAACAGTATAGCGGAAAAAAAATTTCTCTCATACGGACTTACGGCCGGACTCTTAGCTCGACACGGACTTTAGCTGAACACGGAAACAACAAAGAAGGAAAGGAAAAGAAATAACGAGGAACAATAACTCTACTTGGACTAGTACCACGAGAAACTGATCGGATATGTATGTCATGGTAGGAAGCGGTGGCGGAGTATTAGGGTTTATGGTGGTAGGGTATATGGCGGCAGAATATGGTGGCGGAATATGGTCATGATGATCGGCGAGTGTGGCGGTGACTACTATGATCGAACTTCGAAACTCTAAGGGACGAGACACTAAGACCAACAACTCGGCAGCGATGTAGACACAATTTCAACAATGCAAAAACTGAAAAGATAATGCGAGGCGTAGATTGGTTATGGGATGGATCTAAACTCTAGCATGTTTTGGCTTTTCGTGGGTTATAGGTAAAACAGATCTAATCTCGAAAACAGTAAAATCTCACCAAGCAACCTGAAGTACGATACCACTTGATAGGGCAAAGGTGTCGATCTTTCGATGAGATGAAGATAGTCGATTTGGGTGGAGCTCGGGCTTGGCGATCCGACTACTGCGTCTGACACGGCGCCAATGCAATCGCTAGGCCAATCTCACGGAGGTTACCGATCCTGCGGAACACGATCGACGACCAGCGAGGGTCTTAATTCCTACCTGAAATCGAGAACAAGTAAGAACAAATATTGCAATCAAGATATTGCGGAATTAAGAGGAAAGCTTTATTGAAGAGGTGGGATCCTGAATAGGTGCGAAGTACAAGAGGCCTCTGCGACGCTCGAGCCTTGGCGAAGTTGCGACTATGGCTAACTTAATGTCTAAACAAAATCCGAGTCTAGGGGGTTGGCTATGGGGAGTATTTAAGGGCGAAAAGGTGGGGTTTCGGCCAGCCATGGAAGTGGTGGCCGAATCCAACCCTAAAAGTCCTTTTCCCCTCAAATACGGACTCTAAAAAGTAGCTAATTAAAATCCTGCGAAAATTACATGGGCCTGGCCCAAAATAAAGGTGTCGCAGCACCATATTAAGTTATGGACGAATTCGTAAAGTATTGATCTTAAATATTTCGTCCAAGCCTTCTTTCTTCATTATGGTGGCCTCAAAGTTCTCAAATCTTCATCCGTGGCCTTCACTTGGAACATCATATGGTTGTTGCCATCTCCATGCATGGCCATGCTCCAATTCTTGTCCCTCTCATCCATGCTTGGTCCATCATTCCTAAGAGTAAGAAATATATCTGATTTAGGCAGCATCATATTCTCATGTATGTGAGGAATAGTTCCAAGAAACGAAAGTACCTGATAGTTAAGTTGTTTGGCACGAGATCTTGTGATGGGTCCTTGTATGTGTGTTGCTGTAGGTACAACGGTTGTATCAATAGTAGGGATGTCCACATCAAATGTGACGCTAGTGGAATTGGCATTGGAGGCGTCCTTATGCAAAATGGGCGTCCTATTGCATACCATAGTGAGAAACTTGATGGCGCACGCCTTAACTATCCCATATATGACAAAGAGCTTTTTTCCTTGGTTCGTGTCCTTCAAGTGTGGCAACACTACCTTTGTCCCAAAGAATTTATCATCCATTTCGACCATGAGTCGTTGAAATATCTTAAGGGCCAAGCCAATTTGAGTAAAAGGCACGCCAAATGGGGTTAGTTTATGGAATCTTTTCCTTACATTGTCAAGTACAAGAAGGGCAAATAAAATGTGGTAGCGGACGCTTTGTCTCGCAAAAACACAAACCTTCTTACGCGACTTGAAGTAAATGTCTTGGCTCTTGATGACATCAAATCTTTGTACACGTCCGACCCTTTCCTTGGACCAATTTTTGCAAGATGTTCAATAGACAAAGGGATTGATGATTTCTATTTGCATAAGGGTTTTCTTTTCAAACAAAACAAGCTTTGCATTCCGAAGTCGTCTCTCCAAATTTTGCTTCTTCAAGAGTCCCATGGTCGAGGCCTTATGGGTCACTTTGGCCGTGACAAGACATATGACATGTTATCCACTCACTACTTTTGGCCAAAGATGCAGCGCGACGTCGAGCGCCACGTCCAACGGTGCACTACATGTATCCAAGCTAAGTCTAAGTCTAACCCCTTTGGTCTTTATATGCCATTGCCTATTCGTCATGCACCTTGGTCGGACATTAGCATGGACTTTGTGTTAGGATTGCCTAGATCTAAACATGGACATGATTCTATATTTGTGGTAGTGGATCGTTTTTCCAAAATGGCACACTTCATTCCGTGCCATAAGACCGATGATGCTTCACATGTAGAAAATTTGTTTTTTAGGGAAATAATTCGGCTACACGGTGCACCAAGAACAATCGTCTCCGACCGCGACGTCAAATTCATGAGCTACTTCTGGAAGACACTCATGGCCAAGATCGGCATCAAGCTCCTCTTCTCGTCCGCCTCGCATCCTCAAACAGATGGACAAACCGAGGTCGTCAACCGAAGCCTTGGCACACTCCGCCGTGTGTTAATAAAGAAGAACCTTAAAGACTGGGAGGAATGTATTCCACATGCCGAGTTACTTCTAACCGTAAGCACTCCACCACCATGAGGAGCCCGTTCATGATCGTCTATGGCTTCGAGCCTCTCACCGCGCTCGATATCCTTCCACTTCCGCTTCATGACCGTGCCAATTTGGACGTTGTCAAGCGTGCCCAAACAATGAAGAAACTCCATGAAGACACAAGAGCTACGATCGAGCAACAAGTCCTTCACCAAGCATCAAGGCTAAACAAGAACAGGAAAGAGATGATCTTCGAAGAAGGCGACCTTAATGGATACACTTGAGTAAAGACCGCTTCCCCAAGGACCGCGACTCAAACTCAAGCCAAGAGGTGATGGACCGTTCAAAGTACTAAAGAGGATCAACAACAACGCCTACATCATCGATATCCCAACATCCAAGTATCTTGTGAGCCCGACATTCAATGTCAAGGACCTCTCACCCTACCATGGCGAAGATGAAGTTGAGAAGGTTGAAGAGACGAGGACGACTCTTTCCCAAGGGGGGGAGCTGATGCATCCCGTCCTACGGACGCACCTACATCTACAACACCTAGTCCCCCAAGTGGACCAATGACTCGCGCCCGAGCCAAGCTCCTACAAGCCAAGGTTAACTCGCTCCTTTCCTCATGTGATTTTGGTCTACCTTTGGATGGCTTGCTACTTCATGCAACTATGTTATGTATCCTCAGATATGAAGCAACATCACCAGACCAAGCCACCAAGGAAGAAGGACTAGGAGGAGATGCTGCTGGAGCTCTACACACTGGAGTCTCCGGTGTACACCGGAGTCTCTGGCCTACACCGGAGTCTCCAGACCTTCCTCCGATCTGGCCCCAAGAACCAAGCCCGGGACAGTCTGATACCCCCTCCGAAGACGAGTCCGGAGATTGACCAGAGTCTCCGTCCCAGACCGGAGTCTCCGGACCCAACACCGGAGTCTCCGGCCTGCTCGATGCCAGGCATGTTAAGGCCTTTTGGGCCTGGCCCATGTAACCCCCAATTTCGTCCAAACTTCCAGTTTTATTCCTAAACTACCCATGTTTAAGTGGCTGGCCTATATAAAGCCCCACCCCTCTATTGTAAACCCTAGACTTGGATAATAATAGATTGAGGACACCCCTTTGAGGATCTTTCATCTATTGGTCTCAGACTCCTACCAAGGGGCACCCTATTATCCACAACCTCTTGGATCTTGCCTAGTGCGTTCAAGTTGTACAGGGCCTTGGGATCTCGGTTTCTCGTCCCCAAGTAGTCAAGATCTCACCAAGCACCTCGCTCCCGTTGTTGGCCGTGGAGAGAGAGCTTCGCCCAACACCGATCCTAGGGATTATGTTGGACCGGATGCCACCGGCATGAGTTATCAGCGTGTATCTGGTTTACTGTGCGTGAGTTCATCGGGTCCTTTGTGTGCGTGTGTTCGTGGATTTCATTCCCTTTCCCCCTTCCACCGCTTTCCCCTCGATTCCCGTGGAGATTCGTGAAAGATCAGGCCACCCCAAGGGGTTACCCCATAACATAAGCATTGGAGCATGGCCATGCATGGAGATGGCAGCAAGCATGAGATGATTCAAGAGAAGGCCACGGATGAAGATTTCAGAACTTTGAGGCCACCATAATGAAGAAAGAAGGCTTGGACGAAATATTCAAGATTAATACTTCACAAATTTGTCCATAGCTTAATATGGTGCTGTGACACCTTTATTTTGGGCCAGGCCCATGTAATTTTCACAGGACTTTAATTAGCCACTTTTTAGAGTCCACCACTTCTCTGGCTGGCCGAAACCCCACCTTTTCCTCCTTAAATAATCCTCATAGCCGTCACCATAGACTCGGATTTTGTTTAGACATTAAGTTAGCCATCATAGCAACTTCGCCAAAGGCTCGGCGTCATGAGGCCTCTTGTAGCCTATCACAGCCAGCACCCTATACAGGATCCCACCTTTTCAATAAAGCTTTCATCTTAATCCGCAATATCTTGATTGCAATATTAGTTCTTACTTGTTCTCGATTTCAGGTAGGAATTAAGACCCTCGCTGGTCAGGCTGATCGTGTTTCCGCAGGATCGGTAACCTCCAGGAGATTGGCCTAGCGATTGCATTGGCGCTCGTGCTTTCATGCGATAGTCGGATAAAGCCTGAACTCCACCAAATCGACTATCACCATCTCATCGAAAGATCGGACACCTTTGCCCTATCACATATGGTACGTGTGAACTTTGAGATGGGGCCATACAAGGATTCTATTGATTTTGATGTGGTCTCTATGACTGTTTGACATTTACTTTTGGGTCAGCCTTGGCTTTATGATCGCCAAGTGCAACACAATGGCCGAGCCAATACATATCATTTGGAGTTTAAGGGCAAGAAAATCAATTTGCATCCTATGACACCATAGCAGATTGTCAATGAGTCTCATCAGAAGATGGAAGTGAACTTACAAGATGCTCCTACTACTAGGCGAGAGAGTGTTGGAACTGTGAGTGTTGTAAATGAGCCCCAAAACAATGATATAACAAATAGTGAGAGGGTGCCTAATTTATTAATACTATCCACCAAAGAGGACATGAGAGAATTTAGTGAGGATCCTACAGCCATGCCACTTGTGCTCATGTATAAGGGCGAGGTTTTGGTTTCTAACGACATGACCCCTATTTCTCTTGGTGTAT
Source organism: Avena insularis (assembly GCA_023614405.1). Lineage (NCBI taxonomy): Eukaryota > Viridiplantae > Streptophyta > Magnoliopsida > Poales > Poaceae > Avena > Avena insularis. Next base: position 394,841 of record JAJUPC010000159.1, on the reverse strand, counting down.
CTACTATTTTGCAGGATTTTGGTGATGTGTTTCCAAAAGATGTACCAGCTGGATTGCCACCATTGTGTGGCATTGAGCATCAGATAGACTTGATCCCTGGCGCCACATTACCAAACCAGGCACCATACCGAACCAACCCCGAAGAAACTAAGGAGATCTGAAACAAGTCTGGCATTGCTCGACAAAGGGTACATTCGTGTTTCTCTTAGCCCTTGTGATGTTCCTGTTATTTTAGTACCTAAGAAAGATGTTACATGGCACATGTGTGTAGGTTGTAGAGCTATTAATAACATAACTATTCGATATCGTCATCCTATTCCACGCTTAGAGGATATGTTAGATGAAATTAGTGGTGCTTCTATTTTCTCTAAAATTGATTTGCGTAGTGGATACCATCAAATTAGGATGAAAGAAGGGGATGAATGGAAAACTGCTTTCAAAACAAAATTTGGTTTGTATGAATGGTTAGTTATGCCTTTTGGTCTTACTAATGCACCTAGTACATTCATGAGATTAATGAATCATGTTTTGAGAGAATATATTGGTCATTTTGTGGTTGTTTATTTTGATGATACACTCATATACAGCCGCAATGAAACTAAACATTCTGATCATATTAGACAAGTTTTGCAAGTGTTGTGTGATAATCAATTATATGCTTATATTGAGAAGTGCACATTTGCAAAAGATAAGGTCATATTTCTGGGATATGTTGTATCTAAGCAAGGGGAAGAAGTAGATCAATCTAAAATTGAAGCAATTCAAAATTGTCCTATTCCCATGAATGTGAGTCAAGTGCGTAGTTTCCATGATTTAGCTGGTTTCTATAGGCACTTTCTCAAGGATTTTAGCACTATTGCTGCACCATTGAATGAATTGACTAAGAAAGGTGTGCCATTTGTATGGGTCACAACCCAAGATATTGCATTTGATACATTGAAATATTTGCTTACTACTGCACCTTTGCTTGCATTACCTAATTTTTGAAAGCAATTTGAAATTTAATGTGATGCTAGTGGTATAGGAATTGGTGGCGTTTTGATGCAAGAGGGTCGTCCTATAGTATATTTTTCTAAGAAACTTGCTGGTTCTAGACTGAATTATCCTTTTTATGATAAATAATTGTATGCACTTGTTAGAGTTCTGGAGGTTTGGCAATATTATTTGTGGCCAAAAGAATTTATCATACATTCTGATCATGAAGCTTTGAAGTATCTTAAAGCTCAATCAAACTTGCATAGACGCTTAGCTAAATGGGTAGTTTATTAAGTCATTTCCTTACATCATTAAATATAAGAAAGTAAATGGGAATGTGGTTGCTGATGCATTATCTAGGAAGAACATGTTATTGACACATCTTGATGTTAAAATTCCTGGATTAGAGAGTATTTCTACACTTTATGCAACTAATCATGATTTTGCTAAACCATATCGTTTGTGTGCTTTGAAACATGCCTGGGATAAGTATCATATACATGATGGCTATTTGTTTAGAGCTAACAAACTATGCATTCCAGAATCGTCTTTGCGTTTGTTTTTAGTGTAGGAATCACATGATGGAGGTTTGATGGGTCACTTTGGGCGTGAGAAGACATTGCTCATGCTATCTGATCACTTTTATTGGCCCAAGATGAGGCGTGATGTATATCTATTTGTGAGCCGTTGCATTACATGCAACAAATGCAAGTCAAAATTGATGCCTCATGGTTTGTATACACCTCTCTCTGCACCTACTACAACTTGGGAAGATATTAGCATGGACTTTGTGCTAGGTTTACGCAAATCTCAGAGGTCATGATTCTATATTTGTGGTAGTGGATAGATTTTCTAAGATGGCCCATTTTATTGCCTGCCACGAAAGCGATGATGTGTCGCATATTACTAACCTGTTTTTTAAGGGGCATCTTGAGACTACATGGAGTACCAAAGACGATTGTTTCTGACCATGATGTGAAGTTCATGAGCTCCTTTTGGAAGACCTTATGGGGAAAGCTTGGAACAAAGTTGTTGTTCAGTACTACATGTCATCCCTAGACAGATGGTCAAACGGAGGTGGTGAATAGAACATTGTCACAATTGTTAAGGACTATGATCAAGAAGATTCTGCGGGAGTGGGAAGAGTGTTTGCCACATGTCGAATTTGCTTACAACAGGGCTATGCATTCTACTACTAAGATTTGTCCTTTTGAGGTGGTGTATGGTTTCAAACCATTGACGCCACTTGATTTGTTGCCTCTACCATTGCATGAGAGAGTTGATATGGAGGCATCAAAACATGCTGAATATGTGAAGAACATACATGAGAAGACTCGAGAGGCTATTGAGAAGAAAGGCAAGAACATTGCTGCTACAAGGAATAAAGAAAGAAAGGAGATTTTGTTCAAGCCTGGAGACATGATATGGGTGCATCTACGCAAGGATAGGTTTCCCAAGCTTCGACAATCCAAATTGAAGCCCCATGGTGCTGGTCCTTACAAGGTGTTAGCCAAGATTAATGATAATGCCTACTCGATTGATATTCCTATGGCTGAGTTTGGTGGAGATAGCAATAGTTTCAACGTTGCTGATTTGTCACCATATGATGGAGAAGTCCTTGGAGCATCGAGGTCGACGCCTTTTAAAGGGAGGGAGATGATGAGGACATCCTACAATTACACCTACCCCAACAATTCTTGAAGATGTTCTAGTTGTTGCAAAGAAGGACCAGTCTGATGAGATCAGAACTGGACCTATTACAAGAGCTCATGATGTGGACATCCCTTCTATTGATACAACCGTTGTACCTACAGCTACACACATACAAGGACCCATCACAAGATCTCGTGCCAAACAACTTAACTATCAGGTACTTTCGTTTCTTGGAACTATTCCTCACATACATGAGAATATGATGCTGCCTAAATCAGATGTATTTCTTACTCTTAGGAATGATGGACCAAGCATGGATGAGAGGGACAAGCATTGGAGCATGGCCATGCATGGAGATCGCAGCAAGCATGCGATGATCCAAGAGAAGGCCACGGATGGAGATTTCAGAACTTTGAGGCCACCATAATAAAAAAAGAAAGCTTGGACGAAATATTCAAGATTAATACTTCACGAATTCGTCCATAGCTTAATATGGTGCTGCGACACCTTTATTTTGGGCCAGGCCCATGTAATTTCGCAGGATTTTAAATAGCCACTTTTTAGAGTCCGTATTTGAGGGGAAAAGGACTTCTACGGTTGGATTAACCACTTCCATGGCTGGCGAAACCCCACCTTTCTCATAAATACTCCCCATATCCGTCACCCTAGACTCGGATTTTGTTTAGACATTAAGTTAGCCATCGTAGCAACTTTGCCAAGGCTCGAGCGTTGCAGAGGCCTCTTGTACTTCACACCTATTCAAGATCCCACCTTTTCAATAAAACTTTCCTCTTAATCCACAATATCTTGATTGCAATATTAGTTCTTACTTGTTCTTGATTTCAGGTAGGAATTAAGACCCTCGCTGGTCAGGCTGATCGTGTTCCCGCAGGATCGGTAACCTCCAGGAGATTGGCCTAGCGATTGCATTGGCGCTCGTGCTCGCACGTGTAGTCGGATCGTCAATCCCGAACTCCACCAAATCGACTATCATCATCTCATCGAAAGATCGGACACCTTTGCCCTATCAAGTGGTATCAGATTTCAGGTTGCTCGGTGAGATTTTACTGTTTTCGTAGATTTGATCTGTTTTACCTATAACCCGAAAAGACAAAACACGGTTAGAGTTTAGATCCATCCCATAACCAATCTCGCCTCGCATTATCTTTTCAGTTTTGCATTGTTGAAATTGTGTCTACATCGTCGCGAGTTGCTGGTCTTAGTGTCTGCGTCCCTTAGAGTTTGAGTTCGATCATAGTAGTCACCGCCACACTGCGATCACGCGACCATATTCCGCCACCATATTCCGCCATACACCCAGCCACCACAAATCCTAATACTCGCCGCCTTCCTACCGCGACACGGATCCGATCAGTTTTCCTGCCGCGACACGAGTCCGAGTAGAGTTATTGTTTCCTAGTTATTTCTTTTTTACTTTCCTTCTTTGTTGTTTCCGTGTTAAGCTAAAGTCTGTATCGAGCTCAGAGTCCGGTCGTAAGTCCAGAAGGAGAGCAAAAAAAATTCTGGCTATACTAGTTTTCGAACAAAGTCCGTGTTAAGCTAAAGTCTGGAACCGCCTCCGAAAATTTTTTCTGGCTATACTGTTTTTCGACCCCGGGGATCACTTTTCTCCATCGTTCGTTATAACGATATTATTTTGGCGCCTGCACGCTTTCCGGAGCAAAATAAAAAAATTCGAAATTTTTTTTTAGGGCAAACCTATTTTAGACCCGTAGATCAGTTCTAGACACTCGCCATCATAGTGATTTTCCACCTCTCGGTTCGCTTTCAGGGTGCCATATCATCATACATTGCTTGTTGTGTCGCGTCGTGACATCGTTGGTGATCTAGGCTCGCGTCTCTAGCAGTCTAGCCTAGGACCAGCAATCTGGCAATCGTTGAGCATTCTTTCAACTTTTGCATTGCTGTTTTGATAATTGCTAACCCTTTGCTAAGCCTTGGAGCTCCACAGATATTCTCCACGTGCGGTGTCTCGACCCCGTGTCGCTTCGGTTCAATCTCTGGACCCGATCCTCATGATTTACACATCGCCTTTTTCATGCTGTTTGGTAAGAACTTAAGAGCTTATTATATTGCTTGCCGGATTCGTGTGACTTCCACCATATTTCCGTAGTATATACATGTGCTTTTAAAGGACTAACCATGAGATGCCGTGGAACCCTGCCACAATGAGCGAAGAACTACATGCCCACTTCTCCAGAGCTCTTGGTCGGTCAGCGCTGAAGGCGTGGGTGCCGCCTAGGGAGTTTGACACCAAGCTCACCAGCGCCGTGGACAAGATCGATGGACTCGAAATCCTTCAACGCCAAGCTTGGCCTTTCGGTTCAGCGAGATTTTGAACAGATTGCCGCTTCGCACCCTTTTGGCGCCTGACGCATTCAGATCACGGGTGATTTGCTGGTTGATTGCCGCCGCACCGGCGGCTACATTGGCGCCTCGGACTTCAGCGCTGCTGCGGCGACATTGAGAGACGGGTACTACTACTACCGACGGACGATCTGTTTGACGAGGTTGAGCAACCTCCACGGTACTGCTGGCCGTCCCGACATTACTACCGCAATGCTCGACCACGATGCGTGATGATGATCATGTTGCAAAGCTTAAATTAAATATTCCATCTTTTGAGGGTGAATATAATCTGATGCATATCTTACATGGGAGATGGAAGTAGAACAACGTTTTGCATGCTTAAAATATCCTTAGGATATCGTGTTGGTCTGCTACATGTGAATTTACTAAATTTGCTTCCCTTTGGGGAATTGAGTATTGTTTAAATCCTACTACTATTCCTAGTACTTGGACTGCTTTAAAAACTGCTATCGTGTTAGTTTGTACCTCCCACTTATCAACGTGATTTACTAAAGAATCGACACGTTTAGAGCAAGGGAAAATTTCTGTAGAAAAGTATTATCAGGAATTGCAAATGGGGATGGTTCGGTGTGGTCTTGTTGAATCTCTTGAACAAATGCTTGCACGTTTCTTTGGTGGATTAAACAAGGACATTCACATCTTAGATTATAAGGAATATCATTCTATCACTCATTTGTTTCATCTTGCTTGCTAAGCTGAACATGAAGTGCAGGATCGCCACACACCATGGAGGAGGACTAATAATTCTGCAGGTCGCACATCCACTTGGACATCCAGACAATCAGCACCTCCTTCTCGTGATTCGCCACCAGCTACTACCACATCCAAGGCCACCACAAGATTTCCAGCTGCCTCTCCACCGTCATCCAATGCTCCTGCTCGTAGTGCATCTTCTATGGCTTCCACGGGTAAGACAAAGGATATACAATGCCGCAAGTCTTTGGGGTTTTGGTCATATTGAAGAGTGCACAACACAGCGTGTGATGATGGTCTTGGGATGATAGTCAATCTGATTAGGTGAGTGACTTTGATGAAGATACATTAGCCCTTATTTCTGCTCGAGATGGAGACAATTACGATCTTGATGAAGAGACCGAGGTAATGGGAGCTGAAGCTTGATCAATACAAGAGCTTGATTACTAGCGTGTGTTGAGTGTGCAATTGAGAAAATCTGAGCAAGATCAACACCACAACCTGTTCCAAACACGTGGTGTTGTCAAGGAAAAAACTATCTGGATCATCATTGATGGAGGAGCTATAACAATCGGCTAGTGTTGACATGGTAGAAGCTTGCACTTCCAACAAGACAATGCACACATTCATATTACATCCAATGGTTTGAGAGTTCTCAAGATCAAGGTAACAAGAGCAGTGCGTGCATTTTACTATTGGTACATATTCTGATTTTGTTGATTGTGATGTTGTACCTATGCAAGCTTGTTCTTTGTTACTTGGTAGACCATGGCAATTTGATAGAGAATCTGTTCATAATGGCAAAACTAATCACTATTCTCTTATGCATGATGGAAAGAAAATTGGTCTAAAACCTATGACTCCCGAACATATTTTAAAAGATGATCTTGCTAGAGCTAGTAGAGCTAAAACTGAGGAGAAAAATAAAAGTGAGAATCAGATTGTTGATGCAGATTTTGTACCACCAAAGAACACTAAATCTGATTTTACCCATGCTACTGAAATTCGTTTGAAGAGTCCATGTATGCTTGCAAATAAAATTGATATTGCTGAACTAGATGTAAACAATACTCAATGTTATGCAATTGTACGCAAGAGGTTTTGTTTTCATTTGAGGATATGCCTCCTTCTTTGCCACCCGCTATTGCTAACCTTTTGTAGGAATATGAGGACGTCTTTCCCGCTGAGCTGCCACCAGGACTACCTCCTATTAGATGATGCAGCCCGTCCTACGGACGCACCTCCATCTACAACACCTAGCCCTCCCAGTGGACCAATGACTCGCGCCCGAGCTAAGCTCCTACAAGCCAAGGTTAACTCGCTCCTTTCCTTGTGTGACTTCCATACACCCTTGGATGGCGTGCTACTTCATACGCATACCCTGTCCATCATCAGGTACGAAGAGAAAGACCCAGGGAATGGAGGAACCACAGCGAAAGGGACCAACCGCACTCAGCCGCCAGCGGTACTACCGGATCAGGCGACCGGTACTACAGTTCAAGGCCTCTAGGACCACTGCTACGGACGCTCAGGAGGAACCCTCCACGCCCAGGCGCCAGGTACTACGGGCTGAAGCGGTACTACCGGTCAGCGGTACTACCGCCACCTACTACCGCTCACTACTGACGACGCCAACCGAAGCCCGAGCAAGCGGTACTACCGGACCATGAGCGGTACTACCGGTGGAAACCGGTACTACCGGTCGCCAGCCGGTACTACCGGGCGAGCCAGGACCTGAACACTTCAACTTGGCCCAGTGGCCTGTACCCCTCTCAATATTTCCCCATTTTGTTCCTAAACTACCCCTGTGTTTGTGGCTGGCCTATAAATAGCCCCCACCCTCTATTGTAAACGCTAGACTTGGATAATAATAGATTGAGGACACCCCTTTGAGGATCTTTCATCTATTGGTCTCATGCACCTACCAAGGGGCACCCTATTATCCACCCCCTCTTGGATCTTGCCTAGTGCGTTCAAGTTGTACAAGGCCTTGGGTTCTCGGTTTCTCGCCCCCAAGTCGTCAAGATCTCACCAAGCATCTCGCCCCCATTGTTGGTCATGGAGAGAGAGCTTCGCCCAACACCGATCCTAGGGATTATGTTGGACCGGTTGCCACCGGCGTGAGTTATCGGCGTGTATCGTGATTTGTGTGCGCGTGTTCGTGGTTTTCGTCCCTTCTTCCCCCGTCCACCGCTTTCCCCTCGTTTACCGTGGAGATTCGTGAAAGGTCGGGCCACCCTAAGGGGTTACCCCATTACATATTGGTATCAAGAGCAAGGTTGATCTGAATTTCCCCCAATTCTTCTTCTATCCTTAAAATCAATCCACCAAAAGAGCCCCAATTTGCCTTGGATCAATCTTTGGATTTGGTGAGTTTTTCGTGGTTTTGGTCCATAGATCTGTTGCTTTTAGAGTCGATCTATAGCCTTTTTATGTTCCTAGCCCAGCCTTTCGGTCAGATCACCACGAATTTGAGGATTTTGTCAAGTTGATCTCTTTCCAGTTCCGCGCCTGGCGGTACTACCGTTCGTCTGGCGGTACTACATAAATCACTGATACTACGGCCGCTGGCGGTACTACCTTCGCCCGGTATTAGTCGATGCTGGCGGTACTACCGCGCCTATCCGTGTTTCTTTTCTCTTTGGCGCCTCAACCGTTTTGACTATTCCCTTAACTTGTTTGTTTGGCGTGTTTGTCGCCATTTTAACAACAGCTTCGCATCAAAGTCACACGCTCTCAACGACACGCGACACGAACATCATCCCCACCAACGGTTGCAAGTAAATCAACGATACCAAAGGTATAACTTGTGCCACTTTGACATTATATATTCCTTTGTGTGTATCTATCCTATGAGAGCAACTCATTTTGTGTTTGTCTAAGCATTGTGCACTTGCCTTTGGAAAGTGAGAGTGTGAGCCAAATACAAAAGTTAACATAGTAGTATAAAAGGGAGAAAAGAATAAAAAACAAAAGAAAATAGAAAGTTACATAGTCTCCCAATATAAAGAGAATACCAAGCTTGTAAGTCAACAAGAGAGAAAAAGCGCGCACCAAGGCAAGTGCACAAATCTGTTGCTTATCCTCTTGTGGCAAGCGAGTTGTGGTCTCTCCTTGAGTTATACGACAATAGCGTAGTCTTCGTTAGGACCTTTTGTGCTCATTTTTCATAGTCGTGCTAACCCGTTTTTCTCCATGTGCGTTTTCCGTGTCACATAGATCGTATTCTTTTGCTTTTGATCTTTGGTTCTTTACCACTTAGAACAATAACCTTTTGCTTGGATCGTTTTGTTTGGTTTTCCACAATCCTAACCTTCCACCAAAAGCTTTTGAGAGTTGTAGCGTATTGGTGTGTGAGTTTCTTTGCGATTTCACTTTGCACGACATTAATTCTCAAGAGTGGCAATTGGTTTGATATAATCTCCAAGGTGAGGTAAAAGGCTAACTTCTCGCACCCTTATTCTCCATATACAACCCTTGTCGGCTTTTCATCATGGACAGGAATGGCGAGCCGTCCCAACCACCACCACCTCGGAGGGCGACACACAATACATGACAAGATGGGACCATTGGAAGGTCAGGAGAATTCAACTACCGTTGTGAAGCTCTTGGCGGCGCCAAGATGAACAATTTAAGCGCAGCCAGCGTGGAGTTCAAGAACGCCGACAACGCTTGAAGAAGTCGAGGCCAAATGCATGCCATGCAACACAACCTCGGTCATCAAAATGAAGCTCTTGGTCGCGCCCTCGCCTCAACGGATGAGAAGCTTCAACGCCTCATTGATGGGCTAGCAAGGCCACGCTCGCGCGATTCAAGCTCATGTCGGCACTCCTCAAGTGAATCAAGTGCACCTCGCCGTCACGCTTCAAGGCACCGGGATGGACCCGTCCTTCAATCCATGAGGTCTTCTCAAGCGGTACCATCTCGCGACGCCACAACATCAAGCTATGATGGTGACCTCTCCGCAAGACCTCCAAGACGTGAAGCAAACCGGCCACAACCAAGGGCACTTGTGATTCAACAAGAACAACCTCACATGGACCACCAAGCCCATCGCCGTCGACATGTTCTTTCAACAACAAGTGAAGCATCCAGTGGGCCGAACAAGATCACCGTCGGCGTGAAGCACTCGAAGATCCACCAAGGTGTCATCATCGACATGAGCGTCCACGTCGACAACATGATCCCCATGGCGAGCCTCCTCCACATCGAAGAAGAAAGCAGCCCATTGCGCATGCGGTTTCTTCGGCGTTCTCCTCGCCACATGGCGCAAGACAATGCTCCTCAGCATCAACCACGACAAGAACCAGAGCAAGCTCCCCAAGCTCGTCGTGAGGATCAACAACCTCCTCCTCGTCTGCAACCGCGCCAACAACACGAGCAAGCTTGTTGTGGGGTAACCCCTTAGGATGGCCCGATCTTTCCACGAATTCCACGAAAGCGAGGGAAAAGAGGTGGTCGGGGAAGAAGGGATGAAAACCACGAACACCGCACACAAAACCACGATACGCCCGATCTCTCCACGCCAACAACGGGGGCGAGGTGCTTGGTGAGACCTTGGCGACTTGAGGCGAGAACCCAAGGCCTTGTACAACAGGCAGCACTAGGCAAGATCCAAGAGGGAGTGGATAATAGGGTGCTCCTTGGTAGGAGCATGAGACCAATAGATGTAAGATCCTCAAAGGGTTTCCTTAATCTATTATTATCCAAGTCTAAGGTTTACAATAAAGGGTGGGGCTATATAGTCCAGCCACATAAGCAGGGTAGTTTGAATGAAATAGGAAAATATAGAAAGAGTGCAGTATTTGGGCGAGCAGATGTGATCAGGTTGATCGGGACCGGTAGTACAGGTTGGGCATCCAGTAGTACCGGTGCAACCCGTAATGCCGCTCTGAAATGATAGTACGCTTGCGGTCTGGAGCTTCCGTCGGAGTCGCCGATGTGGCGGTAGGAGGCGGTGGTCTGCCCACGGTAATCAGTTCGGGCGATAATACCGTGGTCGTCTGCAGGCGTGGAGGGTTCCTTCTGGGCGTCCATTAGCTGGGTCGGTAGTACCGCTTGCAGTAGTACAGTCGCTGGTCGGTAGTACCGGCTGGCGTCTGGCCCAGTTACTTCGCTCCGGTTCTCGTCCCTTAGGTCCTTCTCTTCGTACTGATGATACGGTGTATCGTATGAAGTAGCAAACCATCAAGGTTGTGTCAAGTCACACAAGGAAAGGAGCGAGTTAACCTTGGCTTGGAGGAGCTTAGCTCGGGCGCGAGTCATTGGTCCACTGGGAGGGCTAGGTGTTGTAGATGGAGGTGCGCCCGTAGGACGGGCTGCATCAAAGCTCACCAAGCTCGTCATCAAAACCAAGTTCCACCACCAAGCGTGGCACCTCAACAACCACAAGAACAGCGCAACCATCACCAAGCAAGACATGAGAGCTCGGATGATGATGACGACCGCCAAAATCATGGCAACCGCCGCCATCGAAACCGCAATGGAGAAGAAACTTTTGGCAAGCTCAAATTCACCATGCCCAAGTTCACCGGTTCCAATGAACCCGAAGAATATCTCTCGTGGGAACTCAAGGTTGATAAGATCTTAGCATGCACAACTATAGCAATGAGAAGATGATGGCCATGGCATCCCTCGAGTTTGATGAGTATGCCAACCTTTGGTGGGAACAAGTCCAACTCTCTCGTGAAGCAAAGAAGAGCCTCAATCTCAACTTGGCAAGATATGAAGGCTCATATGAGATCCCGCTTTGTTCCTTGCTTTTCTACGCGTGACCTTTTCAACAAGCTTCAGCGCTTAGTCAAGGGACAAAGACCGTGGAAGAGTACTTCAAGCAAATGGAGCTCAATATGATCTGGCGCCAACATTGAAGGCGTGATGAGCAAACAATGGCGCGTTCCTCAATGGCTTGAACCATCCAATCAAAGCGCATCACCGAGTTCAAAAGTACAACAACATGGTTGAGCTTGTGCACATCGCATCAAAGGCGGCGTCAAGTGCGAAGACATCAAGTACAACAAGCCAAGGCGTACTTCACCTACAAGCAAGCACCAACCACTACTCCAACAACACCAAGTGGAAGCTCATCAAGTACCACCAAGCTTCCTTCAAGCCAACACTTCCTCGAGGAAAATAGGCCCCAAGTGGCAAATACAAGGGATGATCAACCATTCAATGGTGAGTGCTACAAGTGTGGAGGCAAAGGACACAAGTCGGCGCGTGTGAACAAGAAAGTTTTGTTCATCCATGACAATGGCGACGAAGAATACTTGAGTGAAGATGAGTTTGATGCAAGGGTCAAGGAAGAATTGGCAAGGCAACATTTGGAAGAGGACCAAGTACTACTTGTGTGTGAGCATGACGCTAGTCCATCGCTTGTGGTCACAAGGGTCTTAACTACTCAAGTCAATGAGAATGAAGACCAGCGATCAAACATCTTCCAAACTTCGTGCGGTATCAATGGGAAGTCCATCAAAGTTGTCATCGATGGAGGAAGTTGCCACAATATCGCAAGCGAAATTGTGTGAAACTCAACCTCACCCTCCATCCGCATAAACACCCCTACCATATACAATGGCTAAGTGACCAAGGATCAAATCAAGATCAAGCATCTTGTCTTGTGCGTTCTCAATTGGACCATACAAGGACCGCGGTGGAATGTGGCGTGGTCCCAATGACGGTTTGCCATATGTTGCTAGGAAGGCCGTGGCAATATGACAAGCGTGCTTTGCATGATGGTCACTCAAACACTTATACCTTCAAATGGCTTGAAAAAACTTGTGTGTTGCAACCAATGACTCCTAGCCAAATAATTGCGGACAATGCAAAGGCCTTGTGAGAAGAGTGGTGAGCGAGAGAACCACACTATAGTGAGTGAGTGCCACAAGCCAAACTCGAGTGGAAAAACTAAGAGTGTTCTTCTTGCCACCAAAAGTGAGATGAGAGAAGTGCGGAACAACCCATCCATCTTGCACTATGTCCTTGTATGCAAGGGACTAGCGCAAGGAACTAATGACTTGACAACTGTTCCTCCTTCTTTGATGGCTCTCTTGCAGGAATTTCAAGATGTATTCCCCGAAGAGCTTCCTCATGGACTACCTCCTCTTCGTGGAATCGAGCACCGCATCGACCTCATACCCGGCTCCCCACTCCCAAACCACGCCGCGTGTCGCACGAACCCGGAGGAGACGAAGGAGATAGAACGACAAATCAACCAACTCGTCTCCAAAGGTTTGATTCAAGTAAGCACTAGCCCAAGCGCGGTTCCCATGATTCTAGTTCCAAAAACGGATGATACGTTGCGGTTACGCATGGACTGCCGTCCAATCAATGCTATCACCGTACGTTATCGACATCCTATACCGCGCCTTGATGACATGCTTGATGAGTTATGTGGAGCCACTATATTTTCGAAAATTGATCTTCGTAGTGGTTACCATCAAATTCGCATGGCCAAAGGTGATGAGTGGAAAACCGCCTTCAAGACCAAGCTTGGTCTCTACGAATGGTTGGTTATGCCTTTTGGCTTATCAAATGCCCCATCTACCTTCATGGGCCTCATGAACCATATTTTGAGATCTCTCATTGGGAAGAGTGTCGTTGTTTACTTTGATGACATCCTTGTCTATAGCAAGTCACTAGAGGAGCATGTTACTCATGTTAAGGAGGTCCTTCAAATCCTTCGTCATGAAAAGCTTTATGCTAATCTCCCAAAGTGCACTTTTGCAAAAGACAAACTCATTTTCCTTGGTTTTGTTGTGTCTTCTAATGGCATTGAAATCATTTGTCTCAAAAGTTAAGGACATACGATATTGGCCCATACCGACCAATGTTAGTGAACTTCGTAGTTTTCATGGGTTGGCTGGTTTTTACCATCGCTTTTGATGTGGACATCCCTTCAATTGATACAACCGTTGTACCTCTGACAACACACATACAAGGACCCATCACAAGATCTCGTGCCAAACAACAACTTCTCGGTACTTTCGTTTCTTGGAACTATTCCTCACATACATGAGAATATGATGCTGCCTAAATCAGATGTATTTCTTACTCTTAGGAATGATGGACCAAGCATGGATGAGAGGGACAAGCATTGGAGCATGGCCATGCATGGAGATGGCGACAAGCATGTGATGATCAAGAGAGCCACAGATGAAGATTTCAGAACTTTGAGGCCACCATAATGAAGAAAGAAGGCTTGGACGAAATATTCAAGATCAATACTTCACAATTCGTCCATAGCTTAATATGGTGCTGCGACACCTTTATTTTGGGCCAGGCCATGTAATTTTCGCAGGATTTTAAATAGCCACTTTTTAGAGTCCGTATTTGAGGGAAAAGGACTTCTAGGGTTGGATTCGGCCACCACTTCCATGGCTGGCTGAAACCCCACCTAGATCATAAATACTCCCCATAGCCGTCACCCTAGACTCGGACTTTGTTTAGACATTAAGTTAGCCATCGTCTAACCGCCAAGGCTCGGCGTCATGAAGGCCTCTTGTACTAGCACCTATTCAGGATCCACCTCTTCAATAAAGCTTTCCTCTTAATCCGCAATATCTTGATTGCAATATTGGTTCTTACTTGTTCTCGATTTTCAGGTAGGAATTAAGACCCTCGCTGGTCAGGCTGATCGTGTTCCCGCAGGATCGGTAACCTCCAGGAGATTGGCCTAGCTATTGCATTAGCGCTCGTGCTCGCATGTGTAGACGGATCATCAAGCCCGAACTCCACCAAATCGATTATCATCATCTCATCGAAAGATCGGACACCTTTGCCCTATCAGCTTTGTGAAAGACTTTTCTACCATTGCTTGCCCCCTCAACGAATTGACCAAGAAAAATGTCACGTTCGTTTGGGGAAAAGCACAACAAAAGGCTTTTGATGAGCTCAAAAAGAGGCTCACCGAAGCACCACTTCTTGCATTACTGGATTTCACAAAAACCTTTGAGATTGAATGTGACGCTAGTGGAATTGGCATTGGAGGCGTCCTTATGCAAAATGGGCGTCCTATTGCATACCATAGTGAGAAACTTGATGGCGCACGCCTCAACTATCCCATTTATGACAAAGAGCTTTTTGCCTTGGTTCGTGTCCTTCAAGTGTGGCAACACTATCTTTGTCCCAAAGAATTTATCATCCATTCCGACCATGAGTCGTTGAAGTATCTTAAGGGCCAAGCCAATTTGAGTAAAAGGCACGCCAAATGGGTTGAGTTCATGGAATCTTTTCCTTACATTGTCAAGTACAAGAAGGGCAAAGAAAATGTGGTAGCGGACGCTTTGTCTCGCAAAAACATAAACCTTCTTACGCGACTCGAATTAAATGTCTTGGGTCTTGATGACATCAAATCTTTGTACACGTCCAACCCTTTCTTTGGACCAATTTTTGCAAAATGTTCAATAGACAAAGGGATTGATGATTTCTATTTGCATAAGGGTTTTATTTTCAAACAAAACAAGCTTTGCATTCAAGTAAATCTCTCCAAATTTTGCTTCTTCAAGAGTCCCATGGTGGAGGCCTTATGGGTCACTTTGGCCGTGACAAGACATATGACATGCTATCCACTCACTACTTTTGGCCAAGATGAAGCGTGGCGTCGGCGCCACGTCCAATGCACTACATGTATCAAGCTAAGTCTAAGTCTAACCTTTGGTCTTTATATGCCATTGCATATCCCTCATGCACCTTGGGACATTAGCATGGACTTACGTGTTAGGATTGCCTAGATCTAAACATGGACATGATTCTATATTTGTGGTGCGTGGATCGTTTTTCCAAAATGGCACACTTCATTAGTGCCATAAGACGATGATGCTTCACATGTAGCAAGTTTGTTTTCCAGGGACATAATTCGGCTACGGTTGTACCAAGAACAATCGTCTCCGACCATGACGTCAAATTCATGAGCTACTTACGGAAGACACTCATGGCCAAGCTCATCAAGCTCCTCTTCTCGTCGCCTCGCATCCTCAAACCGATGGAAAAACCGAGGTCGTCAATGAAGCCTTGGCACACTCCTCCGTGTGTTGATAAAGAAGATGTTATGGGGTAACCCCTTGGGGTGGCGATCTTTCCTGAATCTCCGCGGGAATCGAGGAAGCGGTGGAAGGGAAAGGGGATAGAATCACGAACACGCACCACGAAGAACCCGCCGAACTCACGCACACAAAACCGATACAGCCGATCTCTCACGCCGGTGGCAGCGGTCCAACATAATCCTAGGATGGGTGTTGGTGACTCTCGCTCACGCCAACAACGGGACGAGGTGCTTGGTGAGATCTTGGCGACTTGGGGCGAGAAGCAGAAACCGAGAACCCAAGGCCTTGTACAACTTGAGCGCACTAGGCAAGATCCAAGAGGAGGGTGGATAATAGGGTGCTCAGTGGTAGGAGCATGAGACCAATAGATGTAAGTTCCTCAAAGGGTTTCCTTAATCTATTATTATCCAAGTCAGCTTTTGGTTGCCACAGATTTCTCATCGATTTGGTCTTTTCCCCATAAATTCAAAATTCACCAAAATTGCCCCAATTCGTGTTTTGGATCGATCATCATTTGAGTGCGTTTTGGTAGGTTTGATCCGTGGATTACTTGCTAAACTTGTTGATCTACCTTCCTTTGCGTTCCCATAGCCTAATTCCTTGATTTCCCGTCGATTTGGTGTTTTCTTGAAGATTTTCCGCCCAAATCGCTTCAAAATCAGCAACGCGTCAAATCTGGGCGTCCAGGACCAGCGGTACTAGGTCCCAAAATCCGGTACTACGATGTAGCCCGACCTACGGTCGTTACCACATCTTGGTCTCCAACTTACGTAAGTCGTCATGGACTCAAAGGTGAATCCATTCCTCTATCGACCCTCCTTCCTACCCTATTGAATGGTATGCTACTTCATACTCCGTCACATATGCATCATAGGTTCACATTGACAAATCACGGAGGCAAGGAGGAAGCCGGAGCATCAAGCCCGACAAGGCGGAGGCTTGGAAGAGGAGGCGGAAGAAGGCGAGATCACCGAATGCTCTCATCTCCTGCGGTACTACGGATCTGGCGACAGTACTATCGCCCAGTACTACCGCCCCGACTACCGCTCCCAGCAGCGCCAGCGAAGCCCGGGACTGCAAGCGGTACTACGACAAAACAGCGGTGTCGATCTTTCGATGAGATGGCGATAGTCGATTTGGTGGAGTCGGGCTTGACGATCCGACTTCTGCGTGCGACACGGCGCCAATGCAATCGCTAGGCCAATCTCACGGAGGTTACCGATCCTGCGTGAACACGATCGGCTGACCAGCGAGGGTCTTAATTCCTACTTGAAATCGAGAACAAGTAAGAACTAATATTGCAATCAAGATATTGTGGATTAAGAGAAAGCTTTATTGAAAAGGTGGGATCTGAATAGGTCCCCAAGTACAAGAGGCCTCTGCGGACGCTCGAGCCTTGGCGAAGTTGCTATGATGGCTAACAATGTCTAAACAAAATCCGAGTCTAGGGGCGGCTATGGGGAGTATTTAAGGCGAAAAGGTGGGGTTTGACCAGCCATGGAAGTGGTGGCGAATCCAACCCTAAGTTCTTTTCCCCTCAAATCGGACTCTAAAAAGTGGCTAATTAAAATCCTGCGAAAATTACATGGGCCTGGCCCAAAATAAAGGTGTCACTGCACCATATTAAGCTATGGGCAATTAAGTGAAGTATTGATCTTGAATATTTTGTCCAAGCCTTCTTCCTTCATTATGGTGGCCTCAAAGTTTTGAAATCTTCATCATGGCCTTCTCTTGGATCATCACCGCTTCTGCCATCTCCATGCATGGCCATGCTCCAATGCTTGTCCCTCTCATCCATGCTTGGTCCATCATTCCTAAGAGTAAGAAATACATCTGATTTAGGCGGCATCATATTCTCATGTATGTGAGGAATAGTTCAAAAGCGAAAGTACCTAATAGTTAAGTTGTTTGTACGAGATCTTGTGATGGGTCCTTGTATGTGTGTGCTACTGTAGGTACAGCAGTTGTATCAATAGAAGGATGTCACATCATGCTCCCCTTCTTGAATTGAAGTAAATCCTCGATGCAATCTCATCTTCCTCACCAAAGTAAGGCTTCAAATCTGCAATGTTAAATGTAGGACTAACCATACCAAACTACTGCGGAAACGCAAGTTTATATGCATTATCATTTATTTTCTCTAACACCTTAAAGGACCATGTACGTGGAATTAACTTAGACTTGCGTAAATCGGAAAGCGATCCTTACATAAATGTAACCAAACAAGATCTCCAACATCAAACACAACATGCTTTATCCCTTTATCCCGGCAAGTTTATACTTAGCATTCATATGTTCGATGTTATCTTTAGTAGTCTTATACAAGTTTAATATCATTTCAGCGTTGTGTAGCATCAAATTATGTTGCACGTAGGTAAAAGCAATAAATCAATAGGTGCCACGAGGAACAAAACCATACGATCTCAAGCAGGCACATCTTTGTGGTAGAATGCAGTGACGATTATAAGCAAATTCTATATGAGGTAAACACTCTTCCCACAATTTTAAGTTCTTCATTAAAACAGCCCGCAACATAGTAGACAAAGTTCTATTTACTACTTAAGTTTGTCCATCAGTTTGGGGATGACATGTAGTACTAAACAGCAATTTAGTCCCCAACAGCCCATAAACATCTCCAAAAGTGGCTAAGAAATTTAGTATCACGATCAAAAAATAGTATTTGGCACACCATGCAAGCGAACAACTTCACGAAAGAACAAATCAGCAATATCGCGACATCATCAGTTTATGACAAGGAATAAAGTGTGCCATCTTGAAAACCGATCCACAACAACAAAATACTATCCCTCCTTTTGTGTTGTGGCAATCCCAAAACAAAGTCCATAGAAATATCCTCCCAAGGAACACTAGGAACAGGAAGAGGCATATATAAACCATGTGGATTAAGGCGAGACTTAGCTTTTGACAAGTAGTGCAGCGTGCACAAATCTCAACATCTCGGCGCATACGTGGCCAAAAGAAGTGTGCAGCAAGAACATCCTTCGTCTTCTTGACACCAAAGTGTCATCAATCCTCCTCCATCGCCTCCTGTAACAACAAAAGGCGAATGAGAACTATCGGAATGCATAGTTTGTTGTACGAACACAAATCCATCATTGAAGACGAAATTGTTCTATGTTCTACCATCTCTACAATTACGCAACACATCTTTAAATTCAGCATCATGCACATATTGTTCCTTAATAGTTTCTAATCCAAATATTTTGAAGTCAAGTTGAGATAACAAAGTATAACTTGGTAGCGACAAAGCATCAACAATAATATTATCTTTACCCTTTTGTGTTTGATAACATAAGGAAAAGACTCAATAAATTCAACCACTTTGCATAATGACGATTCAACTTAGCTTGACTCTGAATATGCTTCAAAGATTCATGATCGAATGTATAATAAATTCTTTAGGCCATAGATAATGTTGCCAAGTTTCTAATGTCGAACCAATGCATATAATTCTTTATCATAAGTAGAATAGTTCAGACTAGCCCACTCAATTTCTCACTAAAATATGCAGCAGGTTTTCCCTCTTGTAATAACACCTCTCAAACCAATTCCACTAGCATCACATTCAAGCTCAAAGTCTTAGTAAAATCAGGAAGTGGGAGTAAGGGAGCATGTGTTAGCTTATCTTTCAAAATAGCGAAGGCCTGTTGTTTAATGCGTCGCCCCAAACAAAGGGCACATCCTTCTTGGTTAGCTCATTCAAGCGGTAGATGACAATTGATCCAAAGTCTTTGACAAAGCGCCTATAAAACCATCAAGGCCAAGAAAACTCCTCACTTGTGTGAGTCTTGGGCTGCGGCCAATTCTCAATAGCTTCAATCTTGGCTGGATCCACTTCAATACCTGTGATGTAACAACATAGCCAAGAAAGCATAACTCGATTGGTGCAAAGGTGCACTTCTCAAGGTTACCAAATAAGCGTGCATCACGTAAAGCATTGAAAACTTGACACATAAGTGGTCCAAATGATCCTCTAAAGATTTGCTATAAATCAGAATATCATCAAGTAGACTACCACAAAGCGTCAATGAAAGCTTGTAAAACTTTGTTCATTAATCTCATGAAAGTACTAGGTGCATTAGTTAAACCAAATGGCATTACTAACCACTCATATAAACCGAACTTAGTTTTAAATGCTGTTTTCCATTCATCTCCTAATTTCATACGAATCTGGTGGTAACCACTCGCCAAATCAACTTTAGAAAACATGGTAGATCCACTCAATTCATCAAGCATGTCATCTAAACATGGAATAGGATAGCCGATGCTCGAATAGTAATATTATTGATAGCTCTACAATCGGTACACATCGAAGAACCATCTTTCTTAGGAAACAAAATAATAGGAACAACACAGGGGCTAAGGGACTCATTGAATATGATCTCTGTCGGTAGTTCCTGAATTTGGCGTTATATCTCCTTTGTCTCCTGGATTGGTTACGTATGGCGCGGTTGAACAACATGGCACCAGGAATTAGATCAATTTGGTGCTCAATTCCTCTAATAGGAGGTAGTCCTGAGTGGCAGCTCAGTGGGAAAGGCGTCCTCATATTCACCAAAAGGTTAGCAATAGCGAATTGGCAAAGAAGGAGGCATATCCTCAAATGAAAACAAAACCTCTTTGTGAACAATTGCATAACATTGAGTATTGTTTACATCTAGTTCAGCAATATCAATTTTATTTGCAAGCATACATGGACTCTTCAAGCAATTTCAGTAGCATGTTTAGAATCAGATTTAGTGTTCTTTGGTGGTACAAAATCTGCGGCAACAATCTGATTCTCACTTTTATTTTCTCCTCGGTTTTAGCTCTACTAGCTCTAGCAAGATCATCTTTTAAAATCTGTTAAAGTCATAGGTTTAGACCAATTTCTTTCCATCATGCATAAGAGAATAGTGATTAGTTTTGCCATTATGAACAGATTCTCTATCAAATTGCCATAGTCTACCAAGTAACAAAGAACAAGCTTGCATAGGTACAACATCACAATCAACAAAATCAGAATATGTACCAATAGTAAAATGCAGCGTGCCGGATTCTTGTTACCTTGATCTTGCGAGAACTCTCAAACCATTGGATGTAATATGAATAGGCGTTGTCTTGTTGGAAAGCTTAGGCAGTTATTTACAACTCCTCCATCAATGATGATCCGTATAGCTCTTTCCTTAACACCGCGTGTTTGGAACAGGTTATGGCGTTGATCTTGCTTAGATTTGCTCAATTGCACTCAACACACGTTGTGTAATTAAGCTCTTATGTATTGATCGTGGCTTCAGCTCCCATTACCTCTGTCTCTTCATGACGCCGAATTGTCTCCATCTCGAGAAATAAAGGGCTAATGTATCTTCATCAAAGTCACTTCGCTGAATCGTATTGATCATCCTCTCGCACCATCATCACCGTTGTGTTGTGCATCTCTCAATATGACCAAAACCCAACACTTGCGGCATTAGCCTATATCCTTTGTCTTACCGTGGAAGCCATAGAAGATGCACTCTGACAGGAGCATTGGATGATGGTGGAGGGCACATTTGGAAATCAGATGAAACAAGCAGGATAATTATATTCTAATATGTGCTGAATGTCCTTGTTTAATCCACCAAAGAAAGCGTGCAACATTTGTTCATTAGATACAACAAGACCACACCGAACCATCCCGTTTGCAATTCGATAATACTCTTCTACAAAAAATTTCCTTGCTCTAAACATGTGATTCTTTTAGTAAATCACGTTGATAAGTGGGAGGTACAAGAAAACACATAGCAGTTTTAAGGTCAAGCACTAGGAATAGTAGTAGGATTTAAGCGACAATACTCGGACCACCAAGGGAAGCAAATTTAGTAAATTCACATGTAGAAGCACTAACTGCGCATATTCTCGAGGATATTTTAAGCATGCAAAAGCGTTGTTCTACTTCCATCTCCATATAAGATATGCATCAGGATTATATTTACCCTCAAAGATGGAATATTTAATTTAAGCTTTGCAACATGATCATCATCACGTCTAAATTGGTGGCGTTCTTGGTAGTAATGTCGGGGCGGCCGGTAGGAACCTGTGGAGGTTATTGAACCTCCTCGTCAAGCAGATAAATCGTCGTAGTAGTACCCGTCGTTTATCCCTAATATTGCGGCAGGTAGCCTGGCGAATCTGAGTCGTCGATGCCATGGTAGCGCTTGAGGTGTGGCGGCAGCGAACCATGACCGACCCGTGATCGGAATGCGTCGCCATTAGTCTGGAGTGCGGGTGCGGGCAATCTATTCAAATCTCCTTGAACCGAGCGTCAAGCTTGGTGTTGAAGGATTTCGAGTCCATCGATCTTGTCCATGGCGTTAGTGAGCTTGGTATCAAACTCCCTAAGCGTATCCGCGTCTTCGTAGCGGCCGACGAAGAGCGGAGAAGTGGGCATGTAGTTCTTCGTTCGTCATTGTGGCGGGGTTACTGAAGTATACATCATAGTTAGTCCTTTAAAAAGTATATAATCGGAAATATGGTGGAAGTCACGCGTAATCCGTCAAGCAATATCTGAAAGCTCTTACAAGTTCTTACCAAGCAGCTGGAAAAGGCGATGTGCAACGAGGATCAGTGGGTCTAGAGATTGAACCAGCGATTACGAGTCGAGACACATACGTGGAGAATATCTGTGGAGCTCTGGAAAGGCTTAGCAAGGGGGTTAGCAATTATCAAAACAGCAATGCAAAAGTTGAAAGAATGCTCAACGGCGATCTTGTCTGGTTCTAAACTGAGCCGTACTAGAGACGAACCCTAGATCACCAGCGATGTCACGACTAGCGACACAACAAGCAATGTGATGATATGTGATGGAGGGTTAACCTCTTGGGTGGCTCGATCTTCACGGATCTCGTGGTCAAATCGATGGGAAAGCGAGAAGGTATCGGAAGCGAACACACACCTCGCGAAGAACACGATGAACACACGCAAAACTCACACGATACAAGGCCGATTGCTCCCGAGCAGCGGCCACCGGTCCGATAGAATCCTCGCAAGGAAAGATCGGTCAACATGCTCCCTCAAATCCACATCGGAGAGGAAAGAACACCTTGGGGAGGGTCTTGACAACTTGGAGACAAGACACCGAACTCCAAGGCCTTGTTCAACGATGGATGCGTGATGCAAAGTCCAATCGAGGTTGGTGACGATAGTCGGTCCCCTTGGTAAAGGGGATGAGGCAAAACTAGAGATTCCACAATGGGGGTTGTCTTTAGTCTATCATCTATGCCTAAGGGATACATGAGGGGTGGGGGCTCTATTTATAGGCCAGCCACATAAACAGGGGTAGTTTGGGAACAAAACAGGAAAGTATAGTAAGGGGTACATGGAGCTGTGGCCCAGCGCAGTGCGTATGGCACGGACATGACCGGTAATCTGGGACTTAGGACGGTAGTACCGGTCATAACTAGTACCGCTCTGGGACCGTAGTACCGCTTGCGATCTGGAGCATCGCTTGGAGCCGTCAGATGGCGGTAGAAGGGGCGGTAGTATGACCGGTAGTACTGTTCGACAACCGGTAGTACCGCTTGGACTGGCATTCGACTGTCTTCTTCCGTCTCCTCTTCCAAGCCTCCGTCTTGTCGGGCTTGATGTTCCGGGCTTCCTCCCTTGCCTCTGTACTGGTCGGTGTGAACCTATCATGCATATGTGACAGAGTATGAAGTAGCATACCATTCAATAGGGTAGGAACGGGGCTCGCATAGAGGAACTGATTCACCTTTGGAGTCCATGACGACTTGGCGTAAGTTGGAGACCTTGATGTAGTAACGACCGTAGGTCGGGCTGCATCATCTCCCCCTTCAAAAAGAGTCGTCCTCGACTCTCCATATTCATCACGAAGTAGAAGAGGTCGAATTACATCCTTGATCCTAGGGTTCACCATATAGTCGTCCTCAGGAAGATTGACTTGACAACACTTCAATGTTCCTTCACCTTCCATGAATCCTACAAAGCTCACGACAAAAGCGAAGCAACACTCAAAGCGTAGCCAATTCATGAACATTATATCATGAGTCCTCAAGTAGAAGGAAGTCACCTTAGCTTGTAGAGATAGCTCGACGAAGGGTAGCCGTAGGTAACTCTCTTCGGTTCTTCTTGTCAACACATGGTTGGTAGAGGTTGACGTGTAAGCATTTGTACCTTCATACAACAAAGACCAAGCAACATATGTTTGTGTGTGATAGAGGAGCATGTCATTTGTGGCATGTCCATTCTTGTTCACAACACTATTAGCACAACTCAAGTATAGCAAACGGATGCATATGCAAGGTCAAAGTGCATGGAAATCTTTGCAAAATCATCCAAATGTGGGAACTCAAAAACTCCATATAACATCTTATTGTGGCATTCAAAGCAATCGAATAGAAATTTGATCAACATCTTTGATGCAAAAATAGGAGAATTTGGCAAAAACACATGAGGAAGCATATCCAAAACAAAAACATTATGTGTGCAAACCAACCATTGGAAAGAGAAATAGTTCAACATCTTGGATGTCACACACAAATCATCGAAAGCAAATATCATGGGAATATGAGTATCCCAAGCAGAAGCAAAAAACAGCATGTTTTCAACCAAACCAAATGGAAGAGCAACTGGTCCTTATGTTTGTTGCCACAACAAGACGAGATACTTGGAAGCTCTCATGACAATACATGCTCTTAATGGCATTATGGTTGCACACAAAAGATCGAAAAGAGAAATTGTTCAACATTTTTGTTGCAACACACAAAGCATCAATATCCAATAGCAAAGAAACATGAATGTCACAAGGTGAGATAATACCATCAACATGCTTGCAATCAAACCATAGGAAAGAGAAATTTGCCAATATGAAAGATGCAAAGTATGCAAAAGGTATCAGAGCTGGGTTCGATCTTGAACTCACTTGTGGGATGCTCTCTAGAGCTCTTTTTGTCAACTCGTGCTCAACCGAGGTTGACATTCTCGTGTGGGTACCTACACACATCATACACAAAAGGAAGAACGTGTGTGCATGGTAGAGATACACATCATCCATCATGACGTATCTCTTCTTGTGCACATCACCATTAATGTCAATTAAGTATGAAATAGGTGCATGGTGAGTATGCAAGTGGGGAACATGCTTATCAGGGCAATCATCAAAATCTCCAAAAATTGAGAAAGCTATGGGGGCCACCTCATTATAACGCAAATGATCAATATTGTTGCAAGCAAAACAAGTGAAATAGCAAGCATTCATCTTATCGCAAGCAACGAGAGAAATTGAATGACTAGCATGACAAGGAAAGTTCGAAGCAATTAGAGGATACACACAAGATGCCTAGCATGGCATGTTTATGGCAATGATATCGCAATCAAACAATTCCACATGATCAATATTATGCAAAGTCAAAGCATCACATGGGAATAGGAATGGAGCATTTGTAATGTCACAAGTATCATCCATAGCATGCATATCCTCACAATTCATCATGTCCACTAGTGGGATCATGGCATCATCAACACCCTTATTTTTACCTTGTTCATATTTCTCATATGAAGTGGGTGTTGTGGAAGTAGTGGCCTCCTTGTGGACGACTTCATCTTCTTGATGTATCCATGGTGTAGCATCATCTTCATCCACCATGTACATCTTCTCCATTCGAGGCATCAGTGCTTCATGGCTTGGAGCGTCTTCATTCATGGAACCTAGCACAACATAAGAGAACACACTAGAGGTAGAGGGTAAGTCGTTAGAAATCAAAATGGTCTCACTTGACCTATCAACTACCACTCTCAACTCACTCGGTGTATCACTCATGCCCTCAAAGTGGGAGCACTCAATCTCACATAAGGTGGATTCACTCATCTCACTATTGTTCTCACTCAATTGGGCTAAGTGGCTCTCATACTCACATGGGATTGGTACCACATCATCACTCAAGCATATAGGGATAGTCTCGGTTTCCTCAACTCCTTGTGCCTCCTTTGGTGAAGGGAAAATCCCATGCTCACCATTCTTGACCTTATCGCCTCCAAAGTTGGATGCCATAAGATGGGCATCATCGCTTGCCTCCATGGTCGAAGGGAAATCCCATGCTCGACCGTCTTGTGGCCATCTCGTAGTAGTGGTGGAAGTAGGCTCATGGTGTTGTCGAGAGCGGTGCTCGTATCGACTTCATCACATATGTGGCCTTGGCTTCCTCCATCTTGGAGTGTAGACACCCTCTTGCCATACGCAGCCAACTTGGCGAAGTAGAGGTCTTTATTTTCCTTGTTCGCGAGGTCGCGGAAGTCAAGCGTAGGCGTTGAAGCTCGATGGCGTGGAGGAAGGCTTGCTCTGGGTATCATTGTGGTGGTGATGTAGCCCGACCTACGGTCATTACCACATCTTGGTCTCCAACTTACGCCAAGTCGTCATGGACTCCAAAGGTGAATCCGTTCCTCTATGCGAGCCCCCTTCCTACCCTATTGAATGGTATGCTACTTCATACTCCATCACATATGCATGACAGGTTCACATTGACAAGTACGGAGGCAAGGGAGGAAGCCCGGAGCATCAAGCCCGACAAGACGAAGGCTTGGAAGAGGAGGCGGAAGAAACCAAATGCTCTCTGTCGCCAGCGGTACTACCGGACCTGGCGACCGGTACTACCGCCCGGCGGCACTACCGCCCTCTGCTACCGCCACCAACAGACGACGCCAACAGAAGCCAAATACTCTCTGTCTCTAGCGGTACTACCGGATCTAGACCCGGTACTACCGGTCAGCGGTACTACCGTCCCCTGATACCGCTCGCTACAGACGGCTCCAGCTGACGCTCGGGATCAAGAAGCGGTACTACTGGGCCCCTAGAGCGGCACTCTGGGACCAAGCGGTACTACGGTCCCAAGTCCCAGATTACCGCTCCCGGTAGTGCCTCACAGCACTAGTTGGGCCACAGCCCATGTATCCCCCTTTACTTACCTATTCGCCTAGTTTATCCCTAAACTACCCCTGTTTATGTGGTTGGCCTATAAATAGAGCCCCCCCACCCCTCATGTATCCCTGAGGCATAGATGATAGACTAAAGAAAACCCCCTTGTGTGGAATCTCTAGTTTTGCCTCATCCCCTTATCCAAGGGGACCGACTATCGTCACCAACCTCGATTGGACTTTGCATCACGCATCCATCGTTGAACAAGGCCTTGGAGTTCGATGTCATGTCTCCAAGTTGTCAAGACCCTCCCCAAGGTGTTCTTCCCTCTCCGATGTGGATTTGAGGGAGCACGTTGACCGATCTTTCCTTGCGAGGATTCTATCGGACTGGTGGCCACCGTTCGGGAGCAATCGGCCTTGTATCGTGTGAGTTTTTGCGTGTGTTCATCGTGTTCTTCGCGAGGTGTGTGTTCGCTTCTGCTACCTTCTCCCTTTCCCCTCGCTTTCCCATCGATTTGACCACGAGATCCGTGAAGATCGGGCACCCAAGAGGTTAACCCCTCCATCATCTGGTATCAGCAGCTTTTGGTTGCCACAGATTTCTCATCGATTTGGTCTTTTCCCCATAAATTCCACCAAAAATAGCCACAATTTGTGTTTTGGATCGATCAGTGATTTGGGTGCGTTTTGGTAGGTTTTGATCCGTGGATTACTTGCTAAACTTGTTGATCTACCTTCCTTTGCGTTCTCATAGCCTAATTCCTTGATTTCCCCCGTCGATTTGGTGTTTTTCTTGAAGATTTTCCGCCCAAATCGCCCCAAACTCGCGAAAACGCGTCAGATCTGGGCGTCTCTGTCTCCAGCGGTACTACCGCTCCAAATATACGGTACTACCGCTCATCGGTACTACCGCTCCCAAAATCCGGTACTACCGCCCAAGACAGAAAGAAAACAGCAAGTTCCAGATTTCAGCCTCTCACCGTTTTGAGCATAACTTTTGCATTCGAACTCGGATTTTGGTGTTCTTTAGCTCGTTTCGAAGAGGAGAAGGAGCTCTACATCATCATCCACGTTGTTCATGCTATCTACTCCATCCAAATTCCGTGAGCAAGGCGGAATCCAACAATAAAGGGTGAAGATCATCGACGAAAGGTATAACATTCACTTTCTCCCCACTTGCATTCCTTTGTGAACCCCACTATCTTTGCAAGCAACAAACACCTATTGAGACTAGTTCCTCTTATGATTGCTTGGGCTATGCACATTTGATACCTTGTAGATTCCGAGCAAACATTGTGGGCGCTATCTCATATAGTAATCTTGTATAGTTGTTGGCACAAGGAAGAGGCAAGTGAAAAAGAAATAAAAAGAAAAAGAGTGATACAAAAAGAAAAAAAAGAGAGAAAAAAAAGGAAAAGAGAAAAAGAAAGAGATATACATGTGCCTCATAGAATAGGAAGCGCAAGCTCGATGAAAATCATATAGGTGGTACTTTTTGATAGGGCAAAGGTGTCCGATCTTTCGATGAGATGAAGATAGTCGATTTGGTGGAGTTCGGGCTTGACGATCCGACTACACGTGCGAGCACGAGCGCCAATGCAATCTCTAGGCCAATCTCCTGGAGGTTACCGATCCTGCGGGAACACGATCAGCCTGACCAACGAGGGTCTTAATTCCTACCTAAAATCGAGAACAAGTAAGAACCAATATTGCATTCAAGATATTGCGGAATTAAGAGGAAAGATTTATTGAAGAGGTGGGATCCTGAATAGGTGCGAAGTACAAGAGGCCTCTGCGACGCTCGAGCCTTGGCGAAGTTGCGACTATGGCTAACTTAATGTCTAAACAAAATCCCAGTCTAGGGGGACGGCTATGGGGAATATTTAAGGGCGAAAAGGTGGGGTTTCGGCCAGCCATGGAAGTGGTGGCCGAATCCAACCCTAGAAGTCCCTTTCCCCTCAAATACGGACTCTAAAAAGTGGCTAATTAAAATCCTGCGAAAATTACATGGGCCTGGCCCAAAGTAAAAGGTGTCGCAGCACCATATTAAGCTATGGACGAATTCGTGAAGTATTGATCTTGAATATTTCGTCCAAGCCTTCTTTCTTCATTATGGTGGCCTCAAAGTTCTGAAATCCTCATCCGTGGCCTTCTCTGGATCATCACACGCTTGCTGCCATCTCCATGCATGGCCATGCTCCAATGCTTGTCCCTCTCATCCATGCTTGGTCCATCATTCCTAAGAGTAAGAAATACATCTGCTTTAGACAGCATCATATTCTCATGTATGTGAGGAATAGTTCCAAGAAACGAAAGTACCTGATAGTTAAGTTGTTTGGCACGAGATCTTGTGATGGGTCCTTGTATGTGTGTTGCTGTAGGTACAACGATTGTATCAATAGATAGGATGTCCACATCATCCTCCCTTCCTTGAAAATAAAGCCGTCCTCGGTGATGTTTATCCTGTAAACATGATAACAAAAGAAACAAGGTGTATGCGTGGTATATATATACGTCATCCATTTTGACACCTCTCTCAGATTGCACATTTAATGTTGAACACAAATAGTCTGCATAGTAGCTCATAATATAAGTTGTAGCATTCCAAGAGCAAGTATCACAACCAAATTTGCAAATATTAATATTTCCATTCAAGGTGAAATGTTCATCATTAAACCATCCCAATATAGGTAAACCAAAATTCAGGGTCTCCAAATTACATGCTACAACATGCTTAAATAAGCGATCATGCAACATGCTATCTGGCATAAAGTCGATACCACTATTGGAGGTCATATCAAAATGGTTGAACATATGCTGGAATTTATTTTCTCTCAAACCCAACAGATATGGAAAATCATCACATCTAATACACAGTTTATTCACCAAAAACTCATTATCTAACACATAATGTCCAATCAAATTAAATTGAAAATTTGGAGCATAAATACTCTTTAAATATGTAAGTTCAGCAATTTTATCTCTAGC
This sequence comes from Avena insularis, assembly GCA_023614405.1. Taxonomy (NCBI): domain Eukaryota; kingdom Viridiplantae; phylum Streptophyta; class Magnoliopsida; order Poales; family Poaceae; genus Avena; species Avena insularis. The sequence goes on along the minus strand of JAJUPC010000159.1, from coordinate 365,184 downwards.
ATGTGACAAAGATATAGGTGGATCCATCGTAATAGAAAACAAAGAATTGGATTGAGAAAACTTAGCCAACACTTCATTATTCTTAACCAGTTTTATATGATCCAAACTAGATTCGACTATCAAGTCACAAAGTTCATTAGCAGTAGCAAAAATTTCATTTTGTGCACTCATATCAATGAAAGAATTAACTTCTACTAGAGGTGCACTCAAAATAGGTGGTAGATTGTTGACACAATCCTCTAAAACATTGTTTTCAGCAACAGGTGTACTAAAACCAGCATTTATCTCAGTTTTTTGATCACATGATACATTCAAATTAATAGCACAATCCTGTAATATAGGCGGTGTGACCAAATCATTTGCTAGTGACCAAATCATTTGCTATCTGAACACATGACATGGTAGAAGTAGTAGGACAATCATCATGTGAAAGAGCAGAAGCACTATGCATCTCAGTTGATTTATCAGAAGATAGTGTCAAAGAAACAACTCGATCCTCTACAATAGGTGGTGCAATCAAATCAACAAATAAATCATTGCATGACATATGTATATTAGCATGGCATTCATCATCGTCATGTGGCGGGACAAAATCAGTACATGTATTTTTACCTTGTGAATCCGACACAGATGATGTAGGTACTCGTGGTGGTGACGTGGGACAAGCTTGCGGGTGTGCGTTCCGCACAACAATAGTCTTGCGTACAGCAGTGGAGGACACACCTGGTGGTGGTGTGCATGCACCAAATTGGTCGTAATGATCCACCGTTTCCTCCTTCAAGTGTTTCTCAAAAGAACATGCCCGAACATACATACCAATAATAGAATGAGGAATATGCTGAAACATAGCCTGTATGTCAGAATTCAAGCCATTGTAAAACCTGTTTCTAGTAAGTTCCTCGGATTCTGTTGTATCACAACGATACATATAAGATTTAAGTTTTTGATAGTAAACAGGCACAATATTACTACCCTGTTCTAATCGTGCGAATTTACGGAGCATGTCACGTTGGTATGAATGAGGCACAAATCTATGTCGCAAAATTGATTTTAAATCATTCCAAGTAGTTGGTTTATTATCAATATTTTCTTGACAATACACATCCCACCAAATGGAAGCAAAATCAGTAAAAGTTTGAGGAACAATGCTAACTATCTCATGTTCGGTAAAGTCATGATATCCAAAAGTGTGGTCGACTTCACACTCCCAATCAAAATAAGCACCAGGATTATATTTACCCGCATAAGTTGGTAAAGAGATAACCTGATCTTCTGTAAGGGGTTGCACCTCTCGTGGCTGGGAAGATGGACCCGTCCTCTGACATCGCGTATCTCTAGAACCTATCATGATAATTAGAAAGCAACAACCATATTACAAGTATATGTTCCTATGAATAGCTAGGATATGGTGGTTAGTCGCGCAATTCGTCAAGCAAAATATAAGCTCTTACAAGTTCTTACCAAACAGGAGGTGGTGATCGGCAACCAGCAGTATCAAGTAACTCCAAAGATTGGACAAAGCGATTATCAGGCGATCAATATTACACGGTGTAGAAATATGTGTAGCTGTAGGTAGGCTTATATATATGGAGAAATATGCTACAACCACGTTAGTCAATGTAAAGCTGAAAATACGCTCAAAGTTGCCAAGTGCTGATCCTAGACTAGACTGTACTAGAGACGCGAGCCTAAGACACAGACGAAATCACGTACTGAACAAATTTTATTTTATGTGGAACAGGAAACGTGACTAGAACTCGAAACTCTAAAAGACTAGACACTAAAACCAGCGACTTGACAAACGATGCAACGAAAATTCAACAACACAAAACTAGGTGATTAAAGCGAAAAGGATGAGACTGGTTTTGGGACAAGGACTTTTTTTGTAGGCTTTTTCTGGTTTATAGGTAAAAACAGATCTAGACTAGAAAAACTATAAATCTCACCGAGCAACCTGAAATCTGATACCACTTGATAGGGCAAAGGTGTCCGATCTTTCGATGAGATGAAGATAGTCGATTTGGTGGAGTTCGGGCTTGACGATCCAACTACACGTGCGAGCACGAGCGCCAATGCAATCGCTAGGCCAATCTCCTGGAGGTTACCGATCCTGCGGGAACACGATCAGCCTGACCAACGAGGGTCTTAATTCCTACCTGAAATCGAGAACAAGTAAGAACCAATATTGCAATCAAGATATTGCGGAATTAAGAGGAAAGCTTTATTGAAGAGGTGGGATCCTGAATAGGTGCGAAGTACAAGAGGCCTCTGCGACGCTCGAGCCTTGGCGAAGTTGCGACTATGGCTAACTTAATGTCTAAACAAAATCCCAGTCTAGGGGGACGGCTATGGGGAATATTTAAGGGCGAAAAGGTGGGGTTTCGGCCAGCCATGGAAGTGGTGGCCGAATCCAACCCTAGAAGTCCTTTTCCCCTCAAATACGGACTCTAAAAAGTGGCTAATTAAAATCCTGCGAAAATTACATGGGCCTGGCCCAAAGTAAAAGGTGTCGCAACACCATATTAAGCTATGGATGAATTCGTGAAGTATTGATCTTGAATATTTCGTCCAAGCCTTCTTTCTTCATTATGGTGGCCTCAAAGTTCTGAAATCCTCATCCGTGGCCTTCTCTTGGATCATCACACGCTTGCTGCCATCTCCATGCATGGCCATGCTCCAATGCTTGTCCCTCTCATCCATGCTTGGTCCATCATTCCTAAGAGTAAGAAATACATCTGTTTTAGGCAGCATCATATTCTCATGTATGTGAGGAATAGTTCCAAGAAACGAAAGTACCTGATAGTTAAGTTGTTTGGCACGAGATCTTGTGATGGGTCCTTGTATGTGTGTTGCTGTAGGTACAACGGTTGTATCAATAGATAGGATGTCCACATCACTTTTGTGCATATCTTGTAGCCCACCAATTTTGTGCAATCGAACTAGCGTCTCTCCTTGTACTTGTGTGACACGAGCTTATAGTCTTCGCTAGGTAATCATTTGGTTCTTAGCTCACTTTCTCCGTCGCACAAGTCCCATTTATCCCATCGTGTGTGTTTCCTTGTATATATTTCCTATCTTGTGGATTGACTTGTTTTGCTTTGTGATCATTGTGGTTCTTTACTTGCCATTACAACATCTTGATTTCGGATTTGTTCTTGACATGCCACATTCCATACCTATCCACCATAGGCCTTGTGTGTGTTTGTTTTTTGGTTCGTAGTTGGTTTTGGTGTTCCGCGTGAACTTCCCTTTGCTTGGTTTATTGCTCTCAAGTGTGGCCACTTGCACGATACGATCTTCCAAGGTAAAGTAAGGTTTGACGTTGTATCCCTACCTCCCACTACCACTTCCATATACACCGCTTGGTCTTGTGCATCATGTCTAGGGACTCCGGAACCGAGGATGATATCTATGAAGAATCCATGATGAGCCACCATGACTACGACTCCACAAGTATAGAGGACATGACAGAGCACAACACCGACAATGGCTCCACATGCTTTGAGGACCCGGAGCACTACACCTATGATGACTCCACATGCATGGAAGACATGGAGCTCTACGTCGACAATGGCTCCTCATGCATGGAGCCTATGGAGCACTACACCGACAATGGCTCCACATACTTGGGTGATATGGAGTACTACACCAACAACTACTCCCCAAGCATGGACGACTTCGAGTGCGACATCGATGACGCCTCGCCAAGCATGGAGGACACGGAGAACTTCATCGACGTTGATGGCTCCTCCATGAGCCATGAAGAATTCCTCCACCATGTGGAGATGGAAGCCTACTACGCCAAGCAAGAGGAGGCGCATCATCAAGATTCCATGACCTTCAAGGCCAAGCGTGCCACACCAAAGGACACCACCTGCTTTGATGATCCACCTCCAAGGCGACATGTGCCACCACCTAGATGGCGTCAAGCGCCACCATCTCCAAGGCACCAAGCTCCATCACCTCCAAGGCGTCAAGCTCCACCATCTCCAAGGCGCCAAGCTACATCACCGCCAAGGCGCCAAGCTCCAACTCCTATCCAAACAAGAGTGGCGTCCAAACATCATATGCATCAAGAGGCGCCAAGAAACAAGACTCTTCATCGACAAACATCCTCTCATGAGCATCGCCACCATAAAGAGGATACAAGACATCGTCAAAGGCATCTTCGCCACCAAGACGTAGAATTCATGATGAGCACCAACCATAATGCTCAAGCAAGCTCAAGAAGGCACCACAAGCACAAGAAGAGTGCCAAGGCAAGTGATCATCGTCGCGAGTGTCATGTGGACGACCAAGTGCGCCACCTATATCAACCATCGGCAAGGCACGCCAATGACCTCCATCGACACCATCATAGGGCACCTTCAACTACTCGTGCCACCACCACAATGGCACCAAGAGCAAGCCTTCCTCCTCGCCATCAAGCTTCAATGCCTACGCTTGACTTCCACGACCTCGCCAACGAGGAAAATGTAGACCTCTACTTCGCCAAGTTGGATAGCATGAGCCTACCTCCACCACTACTACGAGATGGCCACAAGACGGTCGAGCATGGGATTTTCCCTTCGACCATGGAGGCGAGCAATGATGCCCATCTTATGGCATCCAACCTTGAAGGCGACAAGGTCAAGAATGGTGAGCATGGGATTTTCCCTTCACCAAAGGAGGCGCATGGAGTTGAGGAAACCGAGCCTATCCCCATATGCTTGAGTGATGATGTGGTACCAATCCCATGTGAGTATGAGAGCCACTTAGCCCACTTGAGTGAGAACAAGAGTGAGATGAGTGACTCCACCTTATGTGAGATTGAGTGCTTCCACTTGGAGGGCATGAGTGATACTCCTAGTGAGTTGAGAGTGGTAGTTGATAGGTCAAGTGAGACCATTTCGATTTATAACAACTTACCCTCTACCTCTAGTGTGTTCTCTTGTGTTATGCTAGGTTCCATGGATGAAGACGCGCCCAACCATGAAGCAATGATGCCTCAATTGGAGAAGATGTACATGGTGCATGAAGATGATGCTACGCCATGGATACATCAAGAAGATGAAGTCGTCCACAAGGAGGCCACTACTTCCACAACACCCACTTCATATGAGAGGTATGAACAAGGTAACAATAAGGGTGTTGATGATGCCATGATCCCACTAGTGGACATGATGAATTGTGAGGATTTGCATGCTATGGATGATACTTGTGACATTACATATGCTTCATCCACTTTCCCATGTGATGCTTTGCCTTTGCATAATATTGATCATGTGGAATTGTTTGATTGCGATATCATTGCCATAAACATGCCATGCTATGCATCTTGTGTGTATCCTCCAATTGCTTCGGACTTGCCTTGTCATGCTAGTCATTCAAATCCTCCCGTTGCTTGCGATAAGATGAATGCTTTCTATTTCACTTGTTTTGCTTGCAACAATATTGATCGTATGAGTTATAATGAGATGGCCCCCATAGCTTTCTCAATTTTTGGAGATTTTGATGATTGCCATGATAAGCATGTTCCTGATGTAGCCCGACCTACGGTCGTTACCACATCATGGTCTCCAACTTACGCCAAGTCGTCATGGACTCCAAAGGTGAACCTGTTCCTCTATGCGAGCCCACTTCCTACCCTATTGAATGGTATGCTACTTCATACTCCGTCACATATGCATGATAGGTTCACACCGACAAGTACGGAGGCAAGGGAGGAAGCCCGGGACATCAAGCCCGACAAGACGGAGGCTTGGAAGAGGAGACGGAAGAAGCCACGGCTGAACCACCGGAGTCTCCGGCCTACACCGGAGTCTCCGGTCCTGCTACACCGGAGTCTCCCGTCCTGCTACACCGGAGACGACACCGGAGATAGACCGGAGTCTCCGGCCTAGACCGGAGTCTCCGGACCCCACACCGGAGTCTCCGGCCTGCATGATGAGCCTGCACGCCGCCAGCTGGGCCTTCGGCCCATGTACCCCTCTATCTCGTCCAAACCCTAGTTTTATCCCCAAACTACCCCTGTTTATGTGCCTGGCCTATAAATAGAGCCCCCACCCCTTCATGTATCCATTAGGCATAGATGATAGACTAAAGACAACCCCGATTGTGGAATCTCTAGTTTTGCCTCATCCCCTTACCAAGGGGACCGACTATCGTCACCAACCTCGATTGGACTTTGCATCACGCATCCATCGTTGAACAAGGCCTTGGAGTTCGATGTCTCGTCTCCAAGTTGTCAAGACCCTCCCCAAGGTGTTCTTCCCTCTCCGATGTGGATTTGAGGGAGCACGTTGACCGATCTTTCCTTGCGAGGATTCTATCGGACCGGTGGCCGCGTGCTCGAGCAATCGGCCTTGTATCGTGAGTTTTGCGTGTGTTCATCGTGTTCTTCGCGAGGTGTGTTCGCTCGCTACCTTCTCCCTTTCCCCTCGCTTTCCCATCGATTTGACCACGAGATCCGTGAAGATCGGGCACCCAAGAGGTTAACCCCTCCATCATCTGGTATTAGCAGCTTTTGGTTGCCACGGATTTCTCTTCGATTTGGTCTTTTCCCCATAAATTCGAAAATTTCACCAAAAACAGCCCCAATTCGTGTTTTGGATCGATCTGTGATTTGAGTGTGTTTTGGTAGGTTTTGATCCGTGGATTACTTGCTAAACTAGTTGATCTACCTTCCCCTGCGTTCCCATGGCCTAATTCCTTGATTTCCCCCATCAATCTGAGGTTTTGGTTCGAGTTTTTCCGCCCAAAACGCGTCCTGCTCGAAGTTCTGACGCCTGAATCACCGGACCGGAGTCTCCGGCCTAGACCGAGTCTCCGGACTTTGGGCTCCAGACCGGAGTCTCGGACCCCTGCATCGGAGTCTCCGCTCCTCCTCGCAGAAAAACTGCAGCACGGTTTTGAGCATAACTTTTGCATTTCAACTCGGATTTTGGTGTTCTTTAGCTCGTTTCGAAGAGGAGAAGGAGCACTACATCATCATCTGCGTTGTTCATGCTATCTACTCCATCCAAATTCCGTGAGCAAGGCGGAATCCAACAATAAAGGGTGAAGCTCGTCGACGAAAGGTATAACATTCATGACTTTTTCCCCACTTGCATTCCTTTGTGAACTCCACTATCTTTGCGAGCAACAAACACCTATTGAGACTAGTTCCTCTTATGATTGCTTGGGCTATGCACATTTGATACCTTGTAGATTCCGAGCAAACATTGTGAGCGCTATCTCATATAGTTATCTTATATAGTTGTTGGCACAAGGAAGAGGCAAGTGAAAAAGAAAAAGAGAAAAGAAAAAAATAGAAAAAGAGAAAAAGAGAAAAAGAAAGAAACAAACATGTGCCTCATAGAATAGGAAGCGCAAGCTCGATGAACATCATATACGTGGTACTTATTGTGCATATCTTGTAGCCCACCAATCTTATGCAATCGAACTAGCGTCTCTCCTTGTACTTGTGTGACACGAGCTTATAGTCTTCGCTAGGTAATCATTTGGTTCTTAGCTCACTTTCTCCGTCGCACAAGTCCCATTTATCCCACTGTGTGTGTTTTCTTCTATATATTTCCTATCTTGTGGATTGACTTGTTTGCTTTGTGATCATTGTGGTTCTTTACTTGCCAATACAACATCTTGATTTCGGATTGGTTCTTGACATGCCACTTTTCATACCTATCCACCATAGGCCTTGTGTGTGTGTGTGTTTTTTGGTTAGTAGTTGGTTTTGGTGTTCCGCGTGAACTTCACTTTGCTTGGTTTATTGCTCTCAAGTGTGGCCACTTGTACGATACGATCTTCCAAGGTAAAGTAAGGTTTGACGTTGTATCCCTAACTCCCACTACCACTTCCATATACACCGCTTGGTGTTGTGCATCATGTCTAGGGACTCCGGAACCGAGGATGATATCTATGACGAATCCATGATGAGTCACCATGACTACGACTCCACAAGTATAGAGGACATGACGGAGCACAACACCGACAATGGCTCCGCATGCTTTGAGGACCCGGAGCACTACATCGACAACGGCTCCACATGCATGGAATACATGGAGCATGACATCAACTATGGCTCCTCAAGCATGGAAGACTTGGAGCTCTACACCGACAATGGCTCCACATGCTTGGGTGATATGGAGTACTACACCAACAATTACTCCCCAAGCATGGACGACTTCGAGTGCGACATCGACGACGCGTTGCCAAGCATGGAGGACACGGAGAACTTCATCGACTTTGATGGCTCCTCCATGAGCCATGAAGAATTCCTCCACCGTGTGGAGATGGAAGCCTACTACACCAAGCAAGAGCAGGCGCATCATCAAGAATCCATGACCTTCAAGGCCAAGCGTGCCACACCAAAGGGCACCACCTACTTCGATGATCCAACTCCAAGGCGACAAGTGCCACCACCTAGATGGCGTCAAGTGCCACCATCTCCAAGGCGCCAAGCTCCATCACCTCCATGGCGTCTAGCTCCATCATCTCCAAGGCGCCAAGCTACATCACCTCCAAGGCGCCAAGATCCAACTCCTATCCAAACAAGAGTGGCGTCCAAACATCATATACATCAAGAGGCGCCAAGAAACAAGAATCTTCATCGACAAACATCCTCTCACGAGCATCGCCACCATAAAGAGGATACAAGACATCGTCAAAGGCATCTTCGCCACCAAGACGAAGAATTCTTGATGAGCACCAACCATAATGCTCAAGCAAGCTCAAGAAGGCACCACAAGCACAAGAAGAGTGCCAAGGCAAATGATCACCGTCGTGAGCGTCATGTGGATGACCAAGTCCTTCACCAACATAAACCATCGGCAAGGCACGCCAATGACCTCCGTCGACACCATCATAGGGCACCTTCAACTACTCGTGTCACCACCACAATGACACCAAGAGCAAGCCTTCCTCCACGCCATCAAGCTTCAATGCCTACGCTTGACTTCCACGACCTCGCCAATGAGGAAAATGTAGACCTCTACTTCGCCAAGTTGGATAGCATGAGCCTACCTCCACCACTACTACGAGATGGCCACAAGATGGTCGAGCATGGGATTTTCCCTTCGACTAAGGAGGCGAGCGATGATGCCCATCTTATGGCATCCAACCTTGAAGGCGACAAGGTCAAGAATGGTGAGCATGGGATTTTCCCTTCACCAAAGGAGGCGCTTGGAGTTGAGGAAACCGAGCCTATCCCCATATGCTTGAGTGATGATGTGGTACCAATCCCATGTGAGTATGAGAGCCACTTAGCCCACTTGAGTGAAAAAAAAAGTGAGATGAGTGACTCCACCTTATGTGAGATTGAGTGCTTCCACTTTGAGGGCATGAGTGATACACCGAGTGAGTTGAGAGTGGTAGCTGATAGGTCAAGTGAGACCATTCCTATTTCTAACAACTTACCCTCTACCTCTAGTGTGTTCTCTTATGTTGTGCTAGGTTCCATGGATGAAGACGCACCAAGCCATGAAGCAATGATGCCTCGAATGGAGAAGATGTACATGGTGCACGAAGATGATGCTACGCCATGGCTACATCAAGAAAACGAAGTCGTCCACAAGGAGGCCACTACTTCCACAACACCCACTTCATATGAGAGGTATGACCAAGGTAACAATAAGGGTGTTGATGATGCCATGATCCCACTAGTGGACATGATGAATTGTGAGGATATGCATGCTATGGATGATACTTGTGACATTACATATGCTTCATTCATATTCCCATGTGATGCTTTGCCTTTGCATAATATTGCTCATGTGGAATTGTTTGATTGCGATACCATTTCCATAAACATGCCATGCTATGCATCTTGTGTGTATCCTCCAATTGCTTCGGACTTGCTTTGTCATGCTAGTCATTCAATTTCTCCCGTTGCTTGCAATAAGATGAATGCTTGCTATTTAACTTGTTTTGCTTGCAACAACATTGATCATATGCGTTATCATGAGATGGCCCCCATAGCTTTCTCAATTTTTTGGAGATTTTGATGATTGCCATGATAAGCATGTTCCCCACTTGCATACTCACCATGCACCTATTTCATACTTGATTGACATTAATGGTGATGTGCACAAGAAGAGATACATCATGATGGATGATGTGTATCTCTACCATGCACACACGTTCTTCCTTTTGTGTATGATGTGTGTAGGTACCCGCACTATCATGTCAACCTCGGTTGAGCACGAGTTGACAAAAAGAGCTCTTGAGAGCATTCCACAAGTGAGTTCAAGATCGAACCCAGCTCTGATACCTTTGGCATGCTTTGCATCTTTCATGTTGACAAATTGCTCCTTCATATGGTTTGACTGCAAACATGTTAAGGGTATTATCTCACCTTATGACAATCATGTTTCTTTGCTTTTAGATAATGATGCTTTGTGTGTTGCAACAAAAATGTTTAACATTTTCTCTTTCCGATGTTTTGTGTGCAACCACATTCCCATTAAGAGCATGTATTGTCATGAGAGCTTCCACGAATCTCGTCTTGTTGTTGCAACAAACATAAGGACCACTTTCTCTTTCATTTGGTTTGTTTGCAAACATGACGTTTTTGCTTCCACTTGGGATACCCATACTCCCATGAAATTTTCTTGTGATGATTTGTGTGTGACATCCAACATGTTGAACAATTTCTCTTTCCAATGGTTGGTTTGCACACCTAATGATGTTTCTTTGGACATTCTTCCTTGTGTGTTTTTGCCAAATTCTCCTACATCAAAGATGTTGTTCGAAATTTGAGTGCCCCACTACTACGTTATATGGAGTTTTTGAGGTTCCACATTTGGATGATGTTCAAACGATTTCCATGCACTTTGACCTTGCATATGCATCCCGTTTGCTATACTTGAGTTGTGCTAATCGTGTTGTGAACAAGGATGGACATGCCACATTTGACATGCTCCTCGATCACGCATGAAAATATTTTGCTTGGTCTTTGTTGTGTGAAGGTACAAGTGCATACACGTCAACCTCTACCAACCACGTGTTGACAAGAAGAACCAAAGAGAGTTACCTATGGCCACCCTTCATCGAGCTATCTCTACAAGCTAAGGTGACTTCCTTCTACTTGCGGACTCATGCTATAATCTTTATGAATTGGCTACGCTTTGAGTGTTGCTTCCCTTTTGTTGTGAGCTTTGTAGGCTTCAAGGAAGGTGAAGGAACATTGAAGTGTTGTCAAGTCAATATTCTGGAGGACGACTATATGGTGAACCCCAGGATCAAGAAGGTCTCTCGACCTCTTCTACTTTGTGATGAGCATGTAGAGTCAAGGACGACTCTTTTTGAAGGGGGGGAGCTGATGTAGCCCGACCTACGGTCGTTACCACATCATGGTCTCCAACTTACGCCAAGTCGTCATGGACTCCAAAGATGAACCCGTTCCTCTATGCGAGCCCACTTCCTACCCTATTGAATGGTATGCTACTTCATACTCCGTCACATATGCATGATAGGTTCACACCGACAAGTACGGAGGCAAGGGAGGAAGCCCGGGACATCAAGCCCGACAAGACGGAGGCTTGGAAGAGGAGACGGAAGAAGCCACGGCTGAACCACCGGAGTCTCCGGCCTACACTGAAGTCTCCGGTCCTGCTACACCGGAGTCTCCGGACCTACCTCCGGACCGACCCCAGCAACCGCTTGAGGACAGTCAGAACGCCACTCCGGAGACGACACCGGAGATAGACCGGAGTCTCCGGCCTAGACCGGAGTCTCCGGACCCCACACCGGAGTCTTCGGCCTGCATGATGGGCTCATGGCGCGCCGGTGGGCCTTCGGCCCATGTACCCCTCTATCTCGTCCAAACCCTAGTTTTATCCCCAAACTACCCCTGTTTATGTGGCTGGCCTATAAATAGAGCCCCCACCCCTTCATGTATCCATTAGGCATAGATGATAGACTAAAGACAACCCCCATTGTGGAATCTCTAGTTTTGCCTCATCCCCTTACCAAGGGGACCGACTATCGTCACCAACCTCGATTGGACTTTGCATCACGCATCCATCGTTGAACAAGGCCTTGGAGTTCGATGTCTCGTCTCCAAGTTGTCAAGACCCTCCCCAAGGTGTTCTTCCCTCTCCGATGTGGATTTGAGGGAGCACGTTGACCGATCTTTCCTTGCGAGGATTCTATCGGACGGTGGCCGCCGTCGGGAGCAATCGGCCTTGTATCGTGTGAGTTTTGCGTGTGTTCATCGTGTTCTTCGCGAGGTGTGTTCGCTTCCGCTACCTTCTCCCTTTCCCCTCGCTTTCCCATCGATTTGACCACGAGATCCGTGAAGATCGGGCACCCAAGAGGTTAACCCCTCCATCAGTTCCCCACTTGCATACTCACCATGCATCTATTTCATACTTGATTGAAATTAATGGTGATGTGCACAAGAAGAGATACGTCATGATGGATGATGTGTATCTCTACCATGCACACACATTCTTCCTCTTGTGTATGATGTGTGTAGGTACCCGCATTATCATGTCAACCTCGGTTGAGCACGGGTTGACAAAAAGAGCTCTTGAGAGCATCCCACAAGTGAGTTCAAGATCGAACCCAACTATGATACCTTTTGCATGCTTTGCATCTTTCATGTTGGCAAATTGCTCTTTCCTATGGTTTGATTGCAAGCATGTTAATGGTATTATCTCCCCTCGTGACATTCATGTTTCTTCGCATTTAGATAATGATGCTTTGTGTGTTGCAACAAAACTATTGAACATTTTCTCTTCCCAATGTTTTGTGTGCACCCACAATTCCATTAAGAGCATGTATTGTCATGAGAGCTTCCAAGAATCTCGTCTTGTTGTTGCAACAAACATAAGGACCACTTGCTCTTTCATTTGGTTTGTTTGCAAACATAATACTTTTGTTTTGGATATGCTTCCTTGTGTGTTTTTGCCAAATTCTCCTAGTATTGCATCAAAGATGTTGTTTGAAATTTGGATCCAATGCTTTGAATGCCCCACTTCTAGGTTATATGGAGTTTTTGAGTTTCCACATTTGGATGATGTTCAAACGATTTCCATGCACATTGGCCTTGCATATGCATCCCGTTTGCTATACTTGCGTTGTGCTAATCGTGTTGTGAACAAGAATGGACATGCCACAAATGACATGCTACTCTATCACACACAAACATATGTTGCTTGGTCTTTGTTGTATGAAGGTACAAATGCATACACGTCAACCTCTATGGACCATGTGTTGACAAGAAGAACCGAAGAGAGTTACCTATGGCTATCCTTCATCGAGCTATCTCTACAAGCTAAGGTGACTTCCTTCTACTTGAGGACTCATGCTATAATCTTCATGAATTGGCTACGCTTTGAGTGTTGCTTCGCTTTTGTCGTGAGCTTTGTAGGCTTCATGGAAGGTGAAGGAACATTGAAGTGTTGTCAAACCAATCTTCCCGAGGACGACTCTATGGTGAACCCCAGGATCAAGGATGTCCTTCGACCTCTTCTACTTCGTGATGAACATGGAGAGTCGAGGACGACTCTTTTTGAAGGGGGGGGAGATGATGCAGCCCGACCTACGGTCGTTACTACATCAAGGTCTCCAACTTACGCCAAGTCGTCATGGACTCCAAAGGTGAATCCGTTCCTCTATGCGAGCCCACTTCCTACCATAGTGAATGGTATGCTACTTCATACTCCGTCACATATGTATGATAGGTTCACACCGACCAGTACGGAGGCAAGGGAGGAAGCCCCGAACATCAAGCCCGACAAGACGGAGGCTTGGAAGAGGAGACGGAAGAAGACAGGTCGGCAACTGCCAGGTCCAAGCGGTACTACCGGTCGGCGGAACCGGTACTACCGGTCAGCGGTACTACCGCCCCCTGCTACCGCCCGGTACTGAAGCCTGCGCCATCGCCATTGTATGCCCCGGTACTGGCTTGCGGTACTACCGGCCACAAGCAGTACTACCGGATACCATGAGCGGTACTACCGGTGATGACCGGTACTACCGGTCCCAAGTCCGGTACTACCGGTCATGTCTGTGCCTGCGCGCACCTGTTGGGCCACAGCCCATGTATCCCCCCTTTACTTACCTATTCTCCTAGTTTATCCCCAAACTACCCTTGTTTAGTGGCTGGCCTATAAATAGAGCCCCCACCCCTCATGTATCCCTGAGGCATAGATGATAGACTAAAGAAAAACCCCATTGTGGAATCTCTAGTTTTGCCTCATCCCCTTATCCAAGGGGACCGACTATCGTCACCAACCTCGATTGGACTTTGCATCACGCATCCATCGTTGAACAAGGCCTTGGAGTTCGATGTCTCGTCTCCAAGTTGTCAAGACCCTCCCCAAGGTGTTCTTCCCTCTCCGATGTGGATTTGAGGGAGCACGTTGACCGATCTTTCCTTGCGAGGATTCTATCGGACCGGTGGCCGCCGTTCGGGAGCAATCGGCCTTGTATCGTGTGAGTTTTGCGTGTGTTCATCGTGTTCTTCGCGAGGTGTGTGTTCGCTTCCGCTACCTTCTCCCTTTCCCCTCGCTTTCCCATCGATTTGACCACGAGATCCGTGAAGATCGGGCACCCAAGAGGTTAACCCCTCCATCAGTTCCCCACTTGCATACTCACCATGCATCTATTTCATACTTGATTGAAATTAATGGTGATGTGCACAAGAAGAGATACGTCATGATGGATGATGTGTATCTCTACCATGCACACACATTCTTCCTCTTGTGTATGATGTGTGTAGGTACCCGCATTATCATGTCAACCTCGGTTGAGCACGGGTTGACAAAAAGAGCTCTTGAGAGCATCCCACAAGTGAGTTCAAGATCGAACCCAACTATGATACCTTTTGCATGCTTTGCATCTTTCATGTTGGCAAATTGCTCTTTCCTATGGTTTGATTGCAAGCATGTTAATGGTATTATCTCCCCTCGTGACATTCATGTTTCTTCGCATTTAGATAATGATGCTTTGTGTGTTGCAACAAAACTATTGAACATTTTCTCTTCCCAATGTTTTGTGTGCACCCACAATTCCATTAAGAGCATGTATTGTCATGAGAGCTTCCAAGAATCTCGTCTTGTTGTTGCAACAAACATAAGGACCACTTGCTCTTTCATTTGGTTTGTTTGCAAACATAATACTTTTGTTTTGGATATGCTTCCTTGTGTGTTTTTGCCAAATTCTCCTAGTATTGCATCAAAGATGTTGTTTGAAATTTGGATCCAATGCTTTGAATGCCCCACTTCTAGGTTATATGGAGTTTTTGAGTTTCCACATTTGGATGATGTTCAAACGATTTCCATGCACATTGGCCTTGCATATGCATCCCGTTTGCTATACTTGCGTTGTGCTAATCGTGTTGTGAACAAGAATGGACATGCCACAAATGACATGCTACTCTATCACACACAAACATATGTTGCTTGGTCTTTGTTGTATGAAGGTACAAATGCATACACGTCAACCTCTATGGACCATGTGTTGACAAGAAGAACCGAAGAGAGTTACCTATGGCTATCCTTCATCGAGCTATCTCTACAAGCTAAGGTGACTTCCTTCTACTTGAGGACTCATGCTATAATCTTCATGAATTGGCTACGCTTTGAGTGTTGCTTCGCTTTTGTCGTGAGCTTTGTAGGCTTCATGGAAGGTGAAGGAACATTGAAGTGTTGTCAAACCAATCTTCCCGAGGACGACTCTATGGTGAACCCCAGGATCAAGGATGTCCTTCGACCTCTTCTACTTCGTGATGAACATGGAGAGTCGAGGACGACTCTTTTTGAAGGGGGGGGAGATGATGCAGCCCGACCTACGGTCGTTACTACATCAAGGTCTCCAACTTACGCCAAGTCGTCATGGACTCCAAAGGTGAATCCGTTCCTCTATGCGAGCCCACTTCCTACCATAGTGAATGGTATGCTACTTCATACTCCGTCACATATGTATGATAGGTTCACACCAAGACGGAGGCAAGGGAGGAAGCCAACATCAAGCCCGACAAGACGGAGGCTTGGAAGAGGACGGAAGAAGACAGGCAATCGCCAGTCCAAGGTCAGATTACAGTACCGGTGAATCGGCCAACTGGCCACCAGCAATCATCTGCCATCTGCTACCGCCAAGCCTGCGCCATCGCCATTGTATGCCCCGGTACTGGCTTGCGGTACTACCGGCCACAAGCAGTACTACCGGATACCATGAGCGGTACTACCGGTGATGACCGGTACTACCGGTCCCAAGTCCGGTACTACCGGTCATGTCTGTGTCACAGCATTTGTTGGCCACAGCCCATGTATCCCCCCTTTACTTACCTATTCTCCTAGTTTATCCCCAAACTACCCTTGTTTAGTGGCTGGCCTATAAATAGAGCCCCCACCCCTCATGTATCCCTGAGGCATAGATGATAGACTAAAGAAAAACCCCATTGTGGAATCTCTAGTTTTGCCTCATCCCCTTATCCAAGGGGACCGACTATCGTCACCAACCTCGATTGGACTTTGCATCACGCATCCATCGTTGAACAAGGCCTTGGAGTTCGATGTCTGTCTCCAAGTTGTCAAGACCCTCCCAAGGTGTTCTTCCTCTCGATGTGGATTTGAGGGAGCACGTTGACCGATCTTTCCTTGCGAGGATTCTATCGGACCGGTGGCCGCCGTTCGGTAGCAATCGGCCTTGTATCGTGTGAGTTTTGCGTGTGTTCATCGTGTTCTTCGCGAGGTGTGTGTTCGCTTCCGCTACCTTCTCCCTTTCCCCTCGCTTTCCCATCGATTTGACCACGAGATCCGTGAAGATCGGGCACCCAAGAGGTTAACCCCTCCATCAGTTCCCCACTTGCATACTCACCATGCATCTATTTCATACTTGATTGAAATTAATGGTGATGTGCACAGAAGAGATACGTCATGATGGATGATGTATCTCTACCATGCACACACATTCTTCCTCTTGTGTATGATGTGTGTAGGTACCAGATTATCATGTCAACCTCGGTTGAGCACGGGTTGACAAAAGAGCTCTTGAGAGCATCCACAAGTGAGTTCAAGATCGAACCCAACTATGATACCTTTTGCATGCTTTGCATCTTTCATGTTGGCAAATTGCTCTTTCCTATGGTTTGATTGCAAGCATGTTAATGGTATTATCTCCCCTCGTGACATTCATGTTTCTTAGCATTTAGATAATGATGCTTTGTGTTGCAACAAAACTATTGAACATTTTCTCTTCCCAATGTTTTGTGTGCACCCACAATTCCATTAAGAGCATGTATTGTCATGAGAGCTTCCAAGAATCTCGTCTTGTTGTTGCAACAAACATAAGGACCACTTGCTCTTTCATTTGGTTTGTTTGCAAACATAATACTTTTGTTTTGGATATGCTTCCTTGTGTGTTTTTGCCAAATTCTCCTAGTATTGCATCAAAGATGTTGTTTGAAATTTGGATCCAATGCTTTGAATGCCCCACTTCTAGGTTATATGGAGTTTTTGAGTTTCCACATTTGGATGATGTTCAAACGATTTCCATGCACATTGGCCTTGCATATGCATCCCGTTTGCTATACTTGCGTTGTGCTAATCGTGTTGTGAACAAGAATGGACATGCCACAAATGACATGCTACTCTATCACACACAAACATATGTTGCTTGGTCTTTGTTGTATGAAGGTACAAATGCATACACGTCAACCTCTATGGACCATGTGTTGACAAGAAGAACCGAAGAGAGTTACCTATGGCTATCCTTCATCGAGCTATCTCTACAAGCTAAGGTGACTTCCTTCTACTTGAGGACTCATGCTATAATCTTCATGAATTGGCTACGCTTTGAGTGTTGCTTCGCTTTTGTCGTGAGCTTTGTAGGCTTCATGGAAGGTGAAGGAACATTGAAGTGTTGTCAAACCAATCTTCGAGGGCGACTCTATGGTGAACCCGGGATCAAGGATGTCCTTTGACCTCTTCTACTTCGTGATGAACATGGAGAGTCGAGGACGACTCTTTTTGAAGGGGGGGAGATGATGCAGCCCGACCTACGGTCGTTACTACATCAAGGTCTCCAACTTACGCCAAGTCGTCATGGACTCCAAAGGTGAATCCGTTCCTCTATGCGAGCCCACTTCCTACCATAGTGAATGGTATGCTACTTCATACTCCGTCACATATGTATGATAGGTTCACACCGACCAGTACGGAGGCAAGGGAGGAAGCCCCGAACATCAAGCCCGACAAGACGGAGGCTTGGAAGAGGAGAAGAAAGATGGCAAATCGCCAGGTGTCAAGCGGTACTACGGTCGTGAACGGTACTACCCGGTCATTGATTACTAGCCACCGCTTCTGCATCGAAGCCTCGCGCCATCGCCATTGTATGCCCTTAAGATCGGCTTGCGGTACTACCGCCACAAGCAATACTACGGATACCATGAGCGGTATTACGGTGATGACCGTACTACCGGTCCCAAGTCCGTACTACTGGGTCATGTTGCTCACAAGACCTGTTGGGCCACAGCCCATGTATCCCCCCTTTACTTACCTATTCTCCTAGTTTATCCCCAAACTACCCTTGTTTAGTGGCTGGCCTATAAATAGAGCCCCCACCCCTCATGTATCCCTGAGGCATAGATGATAGACTAAAGAAAAACCCCATTGTGGAATCTCTAGTTTTGCCTCATCCCCTTATCCAAGGGGACCGACTATCGTCACCAACCTCGATTGGACTTTGCATCACGCATCCATCGTTGAACAAGGCCTTGGAGTTCGATGTCTCGTCTCCAAGTTGTCAAGACCCTCCCCAAGGTGTTCTTCCCTCTCCGATGTGGATTTGAGGGAGCACGTTGACCGATCTTTCCTTGCGAGGATTCTATCGACCGGTGGCCGCTGCTCGGGAGCAATCGGCCTTGTATCGTGTGAGTTTTATGCGTGTTCATCGTGTTCTTCGCGAGGTGTGTGTTCGCCCGCTTACCTTCTCCCTTTCCCCTCGCTTTCCCATCGATTTGACCACGAGATCCGTGAAGATCGGGCACCCAAGAGGTTAACCCCTCCATCAGTTCCCCACTTGCATACTCACCATGCATCTATTTCATACTTGATTGAAATTAATGGTGATGTGCACAAGAAGAGATACGTCATGATGGATGATGTGTATCTCTACCATGCACACACATTCTTCCTCTTGTGTATGATGTGTGTAGGTACTCGCATTATCATGTCAACCTCGGTTGAGCACGAGTTGACAAAAAGAGCTCTTGAGAGCATCCCACAAGTGAGTTCAAGATCGAGCCCAGCTATGATACCTTTTGCATGCTTTGCATCTTTCATGCTGGCAAATTGCTCTTTCCTATGGTTTGATTGCAAGCATGTTAATGGTATTATCTCCCCTCGTGACATTCATGTTTCTTCGCATTTAGATAATGATGCTTTGTGTGTTGCAACAAAACTATTGAACATTTTCTCTTCCCAATGTTTTGTGTGCACCCACAATTCCATTAAGAGCATGTATTGTCATGAGAGCTTCCAAGAATCTCGTCTTGTTGTTGCAACAAACATAAGGACCACTTGCTCTTTCATTTGGTTTGTTTGCAAACATAATACTTTTGTTTTGGATATGCTTCCTTGTGTGTTTTTGCCAAATTCTCCTAGTATTGCATCAAAGATGTTGTTTGAAATTTGGATCCAATGCTTTGAATGCCCCACTTCTAGGTTATATGGAGTTTTTGAGTTTCCACATTTGGATGATGTTCAAACGATTTCCATGCACATTGGCCTTGCATATGCATCCCGTTTGCTATACTTGCGTTGTGCTAATCGTGTTGTGAACAAGAATGGACATGCCACAAATGACATGCTCCTCTATCACACACAAACATATGTTGCTTGGTCTTTGTTGTATGAAGGTACAAATGCATACGCCAACCTCTATGGACCATGTGTTGACAAGAAGAACCGAAGAGAGTTACCTATGGCTACCCTTCATCGAGCTATCTCTACAAGCTAAGGTGACTTCCTTCTACTTGAGGACTCATGCTATAATCTTCATGAATTGGCTACGCTTTGAGTGTTGCTTCGCTTTTCTCGTGAGCTTTGTAGGCTTCATGGAAGGTGAAGGAACATTGAAGTGTTGTCAAACCAATCTTCCCGAGGACGACTCTATGGTGAACCCCAGGATCAAGGATGACCTTCGACCACTTCTACTGTGATGAACATGGAGAGTCGAGGATGACTCTTTTTGAAGGGGGAGATGATGCGACCGACCTACGGTCGTTACTACATCAAGGTCTCCAACTTACGCCAAGTCGTCATGGACTCCAAAGGTGAATCCGTTCCTCTATGCGAGCCCACTTCCTACCATAGTGAATGGTATGCTACTTCATACTCCGTCACATATGTATGATAGGTTCACACCGACCAGTACGGAGGCAAGGGAGGAAGCCCCGAACATCAAGCCCGACAAGACGGAGGCTTGGAAGAGGAGACGGAAGAAGACAGGTCGGCAACTGCCAGGTCCAAGCGGTACTACCGGTCGGCGGAACCGGTACTACCGTCACGATCAGCCTCTGCTACCGCCTCTGCATCAAGCTCCTGCGCCATCGCCATTGGATGCCCAGATCGGCTTGCGGTACTCGTCGGCATAGCAGTACTACCGGATACCATGAGCGGTACTACGGTGATGACCGGTACTACTGTCCCAAGTCGTACTACTGGTCATGTCTGTACTCAAGCACCTGTTGGGCCACAGCCCATGTATCCCCCCTTTACTTACCTATTCTCCTAGTTTATCCCTAAACTACCCTTGTTTAGTGGCTGGCCTATAAATAGAGCCCCCACCCCTCATGTATCCCTGAGGCATAGATGATAGACTAAAGAAAAACCCCATTGTGGAATCTCTAGTTTTGCCTCATCCCCTTATCCAAGGGGACCGACTATCGTCACCAACCTCGATTGGACTTTGCATCACGCATCCATCGTTGAACAAGGCCTTGGAGTTCGATGTCTCGTCTCCAAGTTGTCAAGACCCTCCCCAAGGTGTTCTTCCCTCTCCGATGTGGATTTGAGGGAGCACGTTGACCGATCTTTCCTTGCGAGGATTCTATCGGACCGGTGGCCGCCGTTCGAGAGCAATCGGCCTTGTATCGTGTGAGTTTTGCGTGTGTTCATCGTGTTCTTCGCGAGGTGTGTGTTCGCTTTCGCTACCTTCTCCCTTTCCCCTCGCTTTCCCATCGATTTGACCATGAGATCCGTGAAGATCGGGCACCCAAGAGGTTAACCCCTCCATCACTTACACCTTCAAATGGCTTGATAAAACTTGTGTGTTGCAACCAATGACTCCTAGCCAAATAATTGCGGACAATGCAAAGGCTTTAGCGAGGGCACAATACACAAAAACACCTTGTGAGAAGAGTGGTGAGCGAGAGAACCACACTATAGTGAGTGAGAGCTACAAGCCAAACTCGAGTGGAAAAACTAAGTGTTCTTCTTGCCACCAAAAGTGAGATGAGAGAAGTGCGGAACAACCCATCCATCTTGCACTATGTCCTTGTATGCAAGGGACTAGCGCAAGGAACTAACGACTTGACAAATGTTCCTCCTTCTTTGATGACTATTTTGCAGGAATTCCAAGATGTATTCCCCGAAGAGATTCCTCATGGTCTTCCTCCTCTTCGTGGAATCGAGCACCGCATCGACCTCATACCCGGCGCACCACTCCCAAACCGTGCCGCGTATCGCACGAACCCGGAAGAGATGAAGGAGATCGAACGTCAAATCAACCAACTCGTCTCCAAAGGTTTGATCCAAGTAAGCACTAGCCCAAGCGCGGTCCCCGTGATCCTAGTCCCAAAAACGGATGATGCGTTGCGGTTATGCATGGACTGTCGTCCAATCAATGCTATCACCGTGCGTTATCGACATCCTATACCGCGTCTTGATGACATGCTTGATGAGTTATGTGGAGCCACTATATTTTCGAAAATTGATCTTCGTAGTGGTTACCATCAAATTCGCATGGCTGAAGGTGATGAGTGGAAAACCGCCTTCAAGACCAAGCTTGGTCTCTATAAATGGTTGGTTATGCCTTTTGGCTTATCCAATGCCCCATCTACCTTCATGCGCCTCATGAACCATATTTTGCGATCTCTCATTGGAAAGAGTGTAGTTGTTTACTTTGATGACATCCTTGTCTATAGCAAGTCACTAGAGGAGCATGTTACTCATGTTAAGGAGGTCCTTCAAATCCTTCACGGGGACAAGCTGATTTTCCTTGGTTTTGTTGTGTCTTCTAATGTCATTGAAGTTGATGTCTCAAAAGTCAAGGACATACGAGATTGGCCCATCCCAACCAATGTTAGTGAACTTCGTAGTTTTCATGGGTTGGCTGGCTTTTACCGTCGCTTTGTGAAAGATTTTTCTACCATTGCTTGCCCCCTCAATGAATTGACCAAGAAAAATGTCACGTGCTTGGGGAAAAGCACAACAAAAGGCTTTGATGAGCTCAAAAGAGACTCACCGAAGCACCACTTCTTGCATTACCGGATTTCACAAAAACCTTTGAGATTGAATGTGACGCTAGTGGTATTGGCATTGGTGGCGTCCTTATGCAAAATGGGCGTCCTATTGCTTACCATAGTGAGAAACTTGATGGCGCACGCCTAAACTATCCCATTTATGACAAAGAACTTTTTGCCTTGGTTCGAGTTCTTCAAGTATGGCAACACTATCTTTGGCCCAAAGAATTTATCATCCATTCCGACCATGAGTCGTTGAAGTATCTTAAGGGCCAAGCCAATTTGAGTAAAAGGCACGCAAAATGGGTTGAGTTCATGGAGTCTTTTCCTTACATTGTCAAATACAAGAAGGGCAAAGAAAATGTGGTAGCGGACGCCTTGTCTCGCAAAAACACAAGCCTTCTTACACGACTTGAAGTAAATGTCTTGGGTCTTGATGACATCAAATCTTTGTACGCGTCCGACTCTTTCTTTGGACCAATATTTGCACAATGTTCAATAGACAAAGGGATTGATGATTTCTATTTGCATTAGGGTTTTCTTTTCAAACAAAACAATCTTTGCATTCCGAAATCGTCTCTCCAACTTTTGCTTCTTCAAGAGTCCCATGGTGGAGGCCTTATGGGTCACTTTGGTCATTACAAGACATATGACATGCTCTCCACTCACTACTTTTGGCCAAAGATGAAGCGCGACGTGGAGCGCCACGTCCAACGATGCACTACATGTATCCAAGCTAAGTCTAAATCCAACCCCTTTGGTCTTTATATGCCATTGCCTATTCCTCATGCACCTTGGTCGGACATTAGCATGGACTTTGTGTTAGGCTTGCCTAGATCTAAACATGGGCATGATTCTATATTTGTAGTGGTGGATCGCTTTTCCAAAATGGCACATTTCATTCCGTGCCATAAGACTGATGATGCTTCACATGTAGCAAACTTGTTTTTCAAGGAAATAATCCGGCTACACGGCGTGCCAAGAACAATCGTCTCCGACCGCGACGTAAAATTCATGAGCTACTTCTGGAAGACTCTCATGGCCAAGATCGGCATCAAGCTCCTCTTCTCGTCCGCCTCGCATCCTCAAACCGATGGACAAACCGAGGTCGTCAATCGAAGTCTTGGCACACTCCTCCGGGTGTTGATAAAGAAGAACCTTAAAGACTGGGAGGAACGTATTCCACATGCCGAGTTCGCCTACAACCGCGCCAAGCACTCCACCACCATGAGGAGCCCGTTCATGATCGTCTACGGCTTCGAGCCTCTCACCGCGCTTGATATTCTTCCACTACCACATCATGAACGTGCCAATATGGACGTTGTCAAGCGTGCCCAAACAATGAAGAAACTCCATGAAGATACACGAGCAAATATCGAGCAACAAGTCCTTCGCCAAGCATCAAGGCTAAACAAGAACAAGAAAGAGATAATCTTCGAAGAGGGCGACCTTGTGTGGATACACTTGAGTAAAGACCGCTTCCCCAAGGAACGCGACTCCAAGCTAAAGCCAAGAGGTGATGGACCATTCAAAGTGCTCAAGCGGATCAACAACAACGCCTATATCGTTGATATCCCAACATCCAAGTATCTAGTGAGCTCGACATTCAATGTCAAGGACCTATCACCCTACCATGGAGAAGATGAAGTTGACAAGGTTGAAGAGTCGAGGACGACTCTTTCCCAAGGGGGGGAGCTGATGCAGCCCGTCCTTCGACCGCTACTACATCTACTCCCACGAGCTCCCCAAGTGGACCCATGACTCGCGCCCGAGCCAAACTCCTTCAAGCTAAGGTGAACTCGCTCCTCTCCTTGTGTGACTTCGATACACCCTTGGATGGCATGCTACTTCATACCCACACCTTGTGCATCATCAGGTACGAAGAGAAGGACCCACAGGACGGAGGAGCACCAGCAGAAGAGACCAAACACTCTCTGTCGCCAGCGGTACTACCGGACCTGGCGACCGGTACTACCGCTTAAGACTATCACCATCGCTACCGCCAAGAAGAAGACCCCAACATACTAAAAACTCTGTCACCAGTGGTACTATCGGCCCCGGATCCGTACTACGGGCTCGGCCTACCGCCATCACATGTATGACAGAAGGCTCCAAGAAGTCCCAGACGACAAGCGGTACTACCGGGCCAGAAGCGGTACATCAAGATGACCGGTACTACCGGTCGAGCTGGACCGGTACTACCGGACGACCCCGAGCCTGATCGTGTTAATTCGGCCCAGCGCCTTGTAACCCTCTCTATATTTCGCTATTTGTTCCCAAAATACCCCTGTTTATGTGGTTGGCCTATATATAGCCCCACCCTCCATTGTAAACCCTAGACTTGGATAATAATAGATATTAAGGAAACCCTTTGAGGAACTTATATCTATTGGTCTCATGCTCCTACCAAGGAGCACCGGATTATCCACCCCCCTCTTGGATCTTGCCTAGTGCGTTCAAGTTGTACAAGGCCTTGGGTTCTCGGTTTCTCGCCCCCAAGTCGTCAAGATCTCACCAAGCACCTCGTCCCCCGTTGTTGGCGTGGAGAGCGAGCTTCGCCCAACACCGATCCTAGGGATTATGTTGGACCGGTTGCCACCGGCGTGAGGGATAGGCATGTATCGTGTTTTGGGATTTGCGTGTGTTCGTGGTTTTCATCTCCTTCCTCGATTTCATCCCCCGACCACCGCTTTCCCCTCGTTTCTCGTGGGATTCGTGAAAGATCGGGCCAACCCTAGGGTTACCCTATAACAACACGACTATGGAAAATGAGCTAACAAAACCTATCAAAACTAAGCTCGGATGTCGTGCCAACGCAAGAGAGAGGTAGCTCGTTTGCAAAAAGAAAATAAGCAACGGATTTGTGCACTTTCCTTGGTCGCGCTTTGTTTCCCTCTTTGCTTACAAGCTTGAGGCTCTCTTTGTTATGGGAGATGTTGTATGTTTTGCTATTGTTTTCTTTTTATCTCTGTTTTTTTTATTTTCCTCCCTTCTATGCTATGAAGTTAACTTTTATATTTGCTTACACACGCTCACTCTCCAAGGACAAGTGCACAATGCTTAGGCAAACACAAAATGAGCCACTCTCATAGGATGGATACACATAAAGGAAGATATGGGGTTAATAAGGTGTAGCAAGTTATACCTTTGATAACGACTTGCATCCGGTGTTGGGGAAGGTGTTCGGGTGTCAAGGTGTCAAAAGCGCAGAGGTGAAGAAATGTTGCGGAAGCTTGGACTTAGATTGGCGACATGCAAACGAAACATGAACACAAAGGGAAAACGGTCAAAATTAATGTCGAATGTTCGTGGAAATCAAGCGCCAAGGCAATGGCGCTGAAATTCATGAGATTTCGGATTGCCGAAAATCTCGCCAGAAATTTTCGACAACGGTTCCAGTTCGCCGAATTGCCCAGCGAAACGTGTTCGTGACGAACACCAAAAGTGAAACCTAAAAATTTGTTGGAAAATTTTGCGAAATTGGGCTAGGGGAAGGTCAAGGATGGGGATCGACACCCAAACCAACATATCTAAAGATGAAAACCATGAAAAACTCACCAAAAGGTTGTGAGGCTATTTTTGGGGGAGATTTTCAAATTTATGATGGAGAGAAGAAAAATTGGGGTGAAAATATTGATCACCTTTGGTCTTGATACCAATGTGTTAGGATATGACCCTTAGGATGTCTTGATCTCACTAAAAAATGTGTAGACTAGTGACCTTTTCTTAACGACCCTGAGTTTTTTGGTCATAGATCTATGACCGATTCGAATCAACTGCTCATAGGCCATTTGGGAGGAGACAAACCCTGAAAACCACGAACTTTTTCCAGGAAGGTCATAGCTTGCTTACACTGGTTGGTCATAACATTACTGGTCCATGATGATGTAGCCCGACCTACGGTCGTTACCACATCATGGTCTCCAACTTACGCCAAGTCGTCATGGACTCCAAAGGTGAATCCGTTCCTCTATGCGAGCCCACTTCCTACCCTATTGAATGGTATGCTACTTCATACTCCGTCACATATGCATGATAGGTTCACACCGACAAGTACGGAGGCAAGGGAGGAAGCCCGGGACATCAAGCCCGACAAGACGGAGGCTTGGAAGAGGAGACGGAAGAAGCCACGGCTGAACCACCGGAGTCTCCGGCCTACACCGGAGTCTCCGGTCCTGCTACACCGGAGTCTCCGGACCTACCTCCGGACCGACCCCAAGAATCGCCGAGGGGCAGTCAGAATGCCACTCCAGAGACGACACCGGAGACAGACCGGAGTCTTCGGCCTAGACCGGAGTCTCTGGACCCCACACCGGAGTCTCTGGCCTGCACGATGGGCCTGCAGGCCACTGGTGGGCCTTCGGCCCATGTACCCCTCTATCTCGTCCAAACCCTAGTTTTATCCCCAAACTACCCCTGTTTATGTGGCTGGCCTATAAATAGAGCCCCACCCCTTCATGTATCCCTTAGGCATAGATGATAGACTAAAGACAACCCTCATTGTGGAATCTCTAGTTTTGCCTCATCCCCTTTACCAAGGGGACCGACTATCGTCACCAACCTCGAGTGGACTTTGCATCACGCATCCATCGTTGAACAAGGCCTTGGAGTTCATTGTCTCGTCTCCAAGTTGTCAAGACCCTCCCCAAGGTGTTCTTCCCTCTCCGATGTGGATTGGAGGGAGCACGTTGACCGATCTTTCCTTGCGAGGATTCTATCGGACCGGTGGCCGCCTGCTCCTGGAGCAATCGGCCTTGTATCGTGTGAGTTTTGCGTGTGTTCATCGTGTTCTTCGCGAGGTGTGTGTTCGCTTCCGCTACCTTCTCCCTTTCCCCTCGCTTTCCCATCGATTTGACCACGAGATCCGTGAAGATCGGGCACCCAAGAGGTTAACCCCTCCATCACATGACCTTAATTTTGGGCGAATATGACCAATTTAAATGGTCATGGGTGCTATTCATGATTACTTAAGAAAGACCGACGGCCACCTCAGCAGGTTGATTTAGGTGTCGCGTCCATGTGTCAAGTTTCACTGACATGTCTGCATGTGTCATATCCATGTGTCAATTTATGCTTACATGTCATGTCCATATGGCATTGACCTATTTACTACCAATTAAACTCCTATCCAATGACATGTGGGGCCTGCTTGCCATGTTAGCTTTGACCCGTTAACCATGAGGTGCATTTTCAATGACATGTAGGACCCACATAGGTGCACCGTCCAAAACTGACAAGGGGCCCCGTCCAAAACTAACCGTCTGAACTGACAGGAGGGCCTTGACGGAATGACCAAGCAATTCATGCAAAAAAGTGGGACCAGGGCAATTGAACTCACGACATCTCGCGCTTTATGTTGCTCCCACACGCTCTACCACCGGCCACAAGAATCAACTTGTATGGATAGTAGTACCACAAACTCTTAATCATTAGGCAACCCTCTTAACCCACGCATGCCTCCAACTTGCGGCTTCTTGTGCTGCTCGTTGGGCTGGCCTTGGGCCGACAGCAGCGTGTGAGCACCCATTTCTTACTGGGCTGGCCCGTTTGCCTGGCGGGTTCGCCCAGCTAGCCACCTCCAGTTTTTTTCTTTATTCTTTTTGAATTCTTTTGTATCTTCTTATTCATAATTCCAAATTGATTCAAACAAAATTCAGAGAACTAGTAAAAGTTTAGAGGACATATTTAGGAAATTATTTAACGCTTTTATTTTCCAAAAAAGTACAAAGACATATTTTCATATAAAACCTTAATATGTATAACTAGAGATTTCGAATCATGATTTTGACAATAGGGGTTTGACATTCATTTTTGTTATCTAGGGGTTAAGTCTTGCTAAACTATTAATGGATCTTTAAAGAAACAACATATTGTGAGTCTAAAAATGATTTTTTTCAAAAAATCAAGTGCATTAGATAATGTACATGTAGTTCAAATCGAACCCACTTCCTACCGATTCGGCGGGAATTTATCTTTTTTACCAGGGGTGGAAGAAAAGGTTTGAGGAACTCCGGTTGGGACCTTGTCCATCCAAGGTGGTCTAGTATTTTTGAAAAAGGTGTGCCATTTTGAATTATTCCTTTAGTATTTGCTTCACAAACCGCCTGATGTAGGACCTACGGTCGTTACTACATCTTGGTCTCCAACTTACGCCAAGTCGTCATGGACTCCAAAGGTGAATCCGTTCCTCTATGCGAGCCCCCTTCCTACCCTATTGGATGGTATACTACTTCATACTCCGTCACATATGCATGATAGGTTCACATTGACAAGTACGGAGGCAAGGGATGAAGCCCGGAGCATCAAGCCCGACAAGACGGAGGCTTGGAAGAGACGAAGATCGCCAAATGCTCTACTTGACAGACGACGCCAACAGAAGCCAAATACTCTCTGTCTCCGGCGGTACTACCGGACCTGGAACCGGTACTACCGCCCTGCGGCACTACCGCCCCTTACTACCGCTCCCCGCTGAAGACGCCGACGGAAGTCCCAGGACTGCAAGCGGTACTACCGGTCCCGGAGCGGCACTACCGGACCAAGCGGTACTACCGGTCCCAAGTCCGGTACTACCGCTCCTGGCAGTGCCTGCGCGCACTAGTTGGGCCACAGCCCTTGTATCCCCCTTTACTTACCTATTCGCCTAGTTTATCCCCAAACTACCCTTGTTTATGTGGTTGGCCTATAAATAGAGCCCCCACCCCTCATGTATCCCTTAGGCATAGATGATAGACTAAAGACAACCCCCATTGTGGAATCTCTAGTTTTGCCTCATCCCCTTTACCAAGGGGACCGACTATCGTCACCAACCTCGATTGGACTTTGCATCACGCATCCATCGTTGAACAAGGCCTTGGAGTTTGACATCTCGTCTCCAAGTTGTCAAGACCCTCCCCAAGGTGTTCTTCCCTCTCCGATGTGGATTTGAGGGAGCACGTTGACCGATATTTCCTTGCGAGGATTCTATCGGACCGGTGGCCACCGTTCGGGAGCAATCGACCTTGTATCGTGTGAGTTTTTGCGTGTGTTCATCGTGTTCTTCGCGAGGTGTGTGTTCGCTTCCGCTACCTTCTCCCTTTCCCCTCGCTTTCCCATCGATTTGACCACGAGATCCGTGAAGATCGGGCACCCAAGAGGTTAACCCCTCCATCATCTGGTATCAGCAGCTTTTGGTTGCCACGGATTTCTCATCGATTTGGTCTTTTCCCCATAAATTCGAAATTTCCACCAAAAATAGCCCCAATTCGTGTTTTGGATCGATCTGTGATTTGAGTGTGTTTTGGTAGGTTTTGGTCCATGGATTACTTGCTAAACTTGTTGATCTACCTTCCTTTGCGTTCCCATGGCCTAATTCTTTGATTTCCCTCGTCGATTTGGTGTTTTTCTTGAAGATTTTCCGTCCAAATCGCCCCACAATCGCGAAATCGCGTCAGATCTGGATATCTCTGTCTCGAGCGGTACTACCGCTCCAAATCTACGGTACTACCGGGCCCAAAATCCGGTACTACCGCCCAAGACAGAAAGAAAACAGCAGATTCCAGATTTCAGCCTCTCACCGTTTTGAGCATAATTTTTGCATTCGAACTCGGATTTTGGTGTTCTTTAGCTCGTTTCGAAGAGGAGAAGGATCTCTACATCATCATCCATGTTGTTCATGCTATCTACTGCATCCAAATTCCGTGAGAAAGGCGGAATCCAACAATAAAGGGTGAAGATCGTCGACGAAAGGTATAAACATTCCGCGACTTCTCCCCACTTGCATTCCTTTGTGAACCCCACTATCTTTGCGACCAACAAACACCTATTGAGACTAGTTCCTCTTATGATTGCTTGGGCTATGCACATTTGATACCTTGTAGAATTCCGAGCAAACATTATGAGCGCTATCTCATATAGTTATCTTGTATAGTTGTTGGCACAAGGAAGAGGCAAGTGAAAAAGAAATAAAAAGAAAAAGAGTGATACAAAAAGAAAAAAAATAGAAAAAAAAGGAAAAGAAAGAAATATACATGTGCCTCATAGAATAGGAAGCGCAAGCTCGATGAACATCATATAGGTGGTACTTATTGTGCATATCTTGTAGCCCACCAATTTTGTGCAATTGAACTAGCGTTTCTCCTTGTACTTGTGTGACATGAGCTTATAGTCTTCGCTAGGTAATCATTTGGTTCTTAGCTCACTTTATCCGTCGCACAAGTCCTATTTATCCCACCGTGTGTGTTTCCTTGTACATATTTTCTATCTTGTGGATTAACTTGTTTGCTTTGTGATCATTGTGGTTCTTTACTTGCCATTACAACATCTTGATTTCGGATTGGTTCTTGACATGCCATTTTCCATACCTATCCACCATAGGCCTTGTGTGTGTGTGTTTTTTTGTTGGTAGTTGGTTTTGGTGTTCCGCGTGAACTTCACTTTGCTTGGTTTATTGCTCTCAAGTGTGGCCACTTGTACGATACGATCTTCCAAGGTAAAGTAAGGTTTGATGTTGTATCCCTAACTCCCACTACCACTTCCATATACACCGCTTGGTGTTGTGCATCATGTCTAGGGACTCCGGAACCGAGGAAGATATCTATGAAGAATCCATGATGAGCCACCATGACTACGACTCCACAAGTATAGAGGACATGACGGAACACAACACCGACAATGTCTCCGCATGCTTTGAGGACCCGGAGCACTACACCTACGACGACTCCACATGCATGGAAGACATGGAGCTCTACGTCGACAATGGCTCCTCATGCATGGAGCCTATGGAGCACTACACCGACAATGGCTCCACATGCTTGGGTGATATGGAGTACTACACCAACAATTACTCCCCAAGCATGGATGACTTCAAGTGCGACATCGACGACGCCTCGCCAAGCATGGAGGACACGGAGAACTTCATCGACTTTGATGGCTCCTCCATGAGCCATGAAGAATTCCTCCACCGTGTGGAGATGGAAGCCTACTACGCCAAGCAAGAGGAGGCGCATCATCAAGAATCCATGACCTTCAAGGCCAAGCGTGCCACACCAAAGGGCACCACCTACTTCGATGATACACCTCCAAGGCGACAAGTACGACAACCTAGATGGCGTCAAGCGCCACCATCTCCAAGGCGTCAAGCTCCACCATCTCCAAGGCGCCAAGCTACATCACCTCCAAGGCGCCAAGCTCCAACTCCTATCCAAACAAGAGTGGCGTCCAAACATCATATGCATCAAGAGGCGCCAAGAAACAAGACTCTTCATCGACAAACATCCTCTCATGAGCATCGCCACCATAAAGAGGATACAAGAAATCGTCTAAGGCATCTTCGCCACCAAGACGAAGAATTAAAGATGAGCACCAACCATAATGCTCAATCCAGCTCAAGAAGGCACCACAAGCACAAGAAGAGTGCCAAGGCAAGTGATCATCGTCGCGAGTGTCATGTGGACGACCAAGTGCGCCACCTACATCAACCATCGGCAAGGCACGCCAATGACCTCCGTCGACACCTTCATAGGGCACCTTCTACTACTAGTGCCACCACCAAAATGGCACCAAGAGCAAGCCTTCGCCCACGCCATCAAGCTTCAACGCCGACGCTTGACTTCTACGACCTCGCGAACGAGGAAAATGTAGACGCCTACTTCGCCAAGTTGGATAGCATGAGCCTACCTCCACCACTACTACGAGATGGCCACAAGACGGTCGAGCATGGGATTTTCCCTTCGACCATGGAGGAGAGCGATGATGCCCATCTTATGGCATCCAACCTTGAAGGCGACAAGGTCAAGAATGGTGAGCATGGGATTTTCCCTTCACCAAAGGAGGCGCATGGAGTTGAGGAAACCGAGCCTACCCCCATATGCTTGAGTGATGATGTGGTACCAATCCCATGTGAGCATGAGAGCCACTTAGCCCACTTGAGTGAGAACAAGAGTGAGATGAGTGACTCCACCTTATGTGAGATTGAGTGCTTCCACTTGGAGGGCATGAGTGATACTCCTAGTGAGTTGAGAGTGGTAGTTGATAGGTCAAGTGAGACCATTTCGATTTCTAACAACTTACCCTCTACCTCTAGTGTGTTCTCTTGTGTTGTGCTAGGTTCCATGGAGGAAGACGCCCGATGCTATGAAGCAATGATGCCTCAATTGGAGAAGATGTACATGGTGCATGAAGATGATGTTATGCCATGGCTACATCAAGAAAACGAAGTCGTCCACAAGGAGACCACTACTTCCACAACACCCACTTCATATGAGAGGTATGAACAAGGTAACAATAAGGGTGTTGATGATGCCATGATCCCACTAGTGGACATGATGAATTGTGAGGATATGCATGCTATGGATGATACTTGTGACATTACATATGCTTCATCCACTTTCCCATGTGATGCTTTGCCTTTGCATAATATTGATCATGTGGAATTGTTTGATTGCGATATCATTGCCATAAACATGCCATGCTATGCATCTTGTGTGTATCCTCCAATTGCTTTGGACTTGCCTTGTCATGCTAGTCATTCAATTTCTCCCGTTGCTTGCGATAAGATGAATTCTTGCTATTTCACTTGTTTTGCTTGCAACAATATTGATTATATGTGTTATAATGAGATGGCCCCCATAGCTCTCTCAATTTTTGGAGATTTTGATGATTGCCATTATAAGCATGTTCCCCTCTTGCATACTCACCATGCATCACTTTCATACTTGATTGACATTAATGGTGATGTGCACAAGAAGAGATACGTCATGATGGATGATGTGTACCTCTACCATGCACACACGTTCTTCCTTTTACATATGATGTGTGTAGGTGCCCGCACAAGAATGTCAACCTCGGTTGAGCACGAGTTGACAAAAAGAGCTCTAGAGAGCATCCCACAAGTGAGTTCAAGATCGAACCCAGCTCTGATACCTTTTGCATGCTTTGCATCTTTCATGTTGGCAAATTGCTCTTTCCTATGGTTTGATTGCAAGCATGTTAATGGTATTATCTCCCCTTGTGACTTTCATGCTTCTTTGCTTTTAGATAATGATGCTTTGTGTGTTGCAACAAAAATGTTGAACATTTTCTCTTTCCGATGTTTTGGGTGCAACCACAATTCCATTAAGAGCATGTATTGTCATGAGAGCTTCCAAGAATCTCGTCTTGTTGTTGCAACATACATAAGGACCACTTGCTCTTTCATTTGGTTTGTTTGCAAATATGTTGTTTTTGCTTCCGCTTGGGATACTCATTTTCCCATGTTATTTGCTTTCAATGATTTGTGTGTGACATCCAACATGTCAAACAATTTCTCTTTCCAATGGTTGGTTTGCACACATATTGTTGTTGCTTTGGACATTCTTCTTCGTGTGTTTTTGCCACATTCTCCTATTCTTGCATCAAAGATGTTGTTTGAAATTTGGATCCAATGCTTTGAATGCCCCACTTCTATGTTATATGGAGTTTTTGAGTTTCCACATTTGGATGATGTTCAAACGATTTCCATGCACATTGACCTTGCATATGCATCACGTTTGCTATACTTGAGTTGTGCTAATCGTGTTGTGAACAAGAATGGACATGCCACAAATGACATGCTCCTCTATCACACACAAACATATGTTGCTTGGTCTTTGTTGTGTGAAGGCACAAATGCATACACGTCAACCTCTATGGACTATATGTTGACAAGAAGAACCAAAGAGAGTTACCTATGGCTACACTTCTTTGAGCTATATCTACAAGCTAAGGTGACTTCCTTCTACTTGAGGACTCATGCTATAATCTTCATGAATTGGCTACGCTTTGAGTGTTGCTTTGCTTTTGTTGTGAGCTTTGTAGGCTTCAAGGAAGGTGAAGGAACATTGAAGTGTCGTCAAGTCAATCTTCCCGAGGACGACTATATGGTGAACCCCAGGATCAAGAAGGTCTCTCGACCGCTTCTACTTTGTGATGAGCATGTAGATTCGAGGACGACTCTTTTTGAAGGGGGGGGGAGCTGATGTAGCCCGACCTACGGTCGTTACTACATCTTGGTCTCCAACTTACGCCAAGTCGTCATGGACTCCAAAGGTGAATCCGTTCCTCTATGCGAGCCCCCTTCCTACCCTATTGGATGGTATACTACTTCATACTCCGTCACATATGCATGATAGGTTCACATTGACAAGTACGGAGGCAAGGGAGGAAGCCCGGAGCATCAAGCCCGACAAGACGGAGGCTTGGAAGAGGAGGCGGAAGAAGACAGATCGCCAAATGCTCATTATCACCTCACGGACACATCGGTGATTCTCGCCAGCGGCACTACTACGCATCGCTACACCGCCAGCAATGCATGTGACGCCAATACTTAACACTCGTCTCATGGTAGATTATCGACTGAACCGGTACTATCAAGACTACTTACTAGCCTCTTACTACCGCTCCATTGAAGACGCCAGCGAAGCCCAGATCATAAGCGGTACTACAATTCCCAGAGCGGCACTCTGGGACCAAGCGGTACTACCAGTCCCAAGTCCAGATTACTGCTCTGGCGGTGCTCATAAGCACTAGTTGGGCCACAACCCTTGTATCCCCCTTTACTTACCTATTCGCCTAGTTTATCCCCAAACTACCCTTGTTTATGTGGTTGGCCTATAAATAGAGCCCCCACCCCTCATGTATCCCTTAGGCATAGATGATAGACTAAAGATAACCCCCATTGTGGAATCTCTAGTTTTGCCTCATCCCCTTTACCAAGGGGACCGACTATCGTCACCAACCTCGATTGGACTTTGCATCATGCATCCATCGTTGAACAAGGCCTTGGAGTTCGACGTCTCGTCTCCAAGTTGTCATGACCCTCCCCAAGGTGTTCTTCCCTCTCCGATGTGGATTTGAGGGAGCACGTTGACCGATCTTTCCTTGCGAGGATTCTATCGGACCGGTGGCCACCGTTCGGGAGCAATCGGCCTTGTATCATGTGAGTTTTTGCGTGTGTTCATCGTGTTCTTCGCGAGGTGTGTGTTCGCTTCCGCTACCTTCTCCCTTTCCCCTCACTTTCCCATCGATTTGACCACGAGATCCGTGAAGATCGGGCACCCAAGAGGTTAACCCCTCCATCACCGCCCCCTTTTGGTACTCGGAAAATAGAAAATGGATTTTTATTGCGACGAAAAGGAAAACTTCATTCGGCAACATAGTTTGCCATCCCAAGATGCACGTGCATGTAAAATATGGGCATATTATCACAAACTATGCCACGATTTAGGCCATAACATTGGTCATTTGACCTCAAAGCCATGAAACCTCGAACATGATAGGTCATTTCTAAGAAGGGTTTTTTGAGATATTTACAATATACCAACTTTGATATTTTTCCTTGCAATATGTTACATAATATGACACCACGCGAAGGTTTTACATTTTTTGTACCGTTTTTGAATTTTTTATGCCCGTTTCAAACTATGGTCAAAACGATGGGCATTGGATATCTAAAGAAACATTAGATAGGTGATGAGCCTCGCTAAATTTGCATTGGATATCTAAAGAAACATCATATTGTGAGTCTAAAAATGATTTTTGCAAAAATTATGAGCATTAGATCATGTACCCGTAGTTCAAATTGGACCCACTTTCTACCGATTCGGCGGGAATTTGTCTTTTTCACCAAGCGTGGAAGGAAAGTTTTGAGATACCTCGGTTGGTATATTTGTCCATGTAAGGTGGCCTAGTATTTTTGGAAAATGGGGTGGTAGTATTTTGAATTATGAATTTGGTGGTTGCTTCACAAAATACCCTGTTTTTGGCACTCGGAAAATGGAAAATGGTTTTTCGTGCGATGAAAAGGAAAACTTCCTCCTGCAACATTGGTCGCCATCTCAAGATGCACATGCGTGCATAATATGGGCATATTATCACAAACTATGCCATGATTTTTGCCATGTATATGCTTCAAAATATGCCCCCTTTTGGCATTTTGTAAATGGAAAATGATTTTCTCGTCTTCAACCAATGAAATCACAGGAATATGTCACCCATGGATAGATAATCTCGACCTGATCTGAACCATCCAGCACGGATCCAACGCATCTACCCTCACCCAAAGAAGCACAAACATGCCTCCACGCCCATCCCCTTTGTCTTCTTTCATCACTAAACCCTAATCCTCTCACGTCTCATTCATCGGTCATCTCCTTGCGCTCGCCGCCCCTATCTAGATCTCCCTCTCCACCTCTTAACCAATCTATCCTCCACCACCCGAGATCCCCTCGTCGCCCTCTTCTCCAGCCACCTCTGGTATCGCTCCCGTCCTCCTAGTGCGGCTACTGCATCACCCGACGACTGTCGTCACCTCGACCCCTCCCCCCGCATGGTCGTGTTCATCCCCACAGCCAGCCAGTCACCCCCAACGTGTCGAGCATCTTGTCTTCCTTCTATGCTCGTGATCCTGACCTCGACACGACCATCCTCATCTATGTGTGCGCGCCTAGCCATTCATCCCTGCAACACCCGAACCACTCGATACCGCCGCACCCCACCGCTGTTCCAATGCCTGGACACCGATGACAGTGTGCTCGCGGTGGTGCTCGGGAGGGGGGGTTGCGCCTTATGCTTCGGGAGCAGACCTGGATGCGTGGTGTGTATACTACTATCAATCAAGTGTGATTATTTGTTCCACTGGGAATTATCCAATTGCAAGTTTTCTGTGATCTGCTGTTCCATTGGGAATTAGAAGATTGCAACTACCGCTTCATGGTCAGCGGCTACGTGCGCAAGTGTGTGAAGTTGCGAATATCTACAAGGGTTGAGAGATGTTGCATTGGCATCAGGGATTGATCGGGAGGTTCATGAGTGTCATACAAGTTATCTACACCGACTATCATCATATACCACCCTCGCTTACTGAGAAGATCGGGCCACCCCATATCAATGAGGAGGAGGAGGAGATCTTCAAGGGCGAGGTAAACGACCCCGACGCCGACTGCCTGCATATCCCACCATCCTTGCGGAGGAGCACCAGGGGGATGCCGCCACCGTCCGACTAGCCACCGGCTACTTGCATCTGCCACTGTCCATCAAAACTAAAACTACTTGTTCAGTACTAAGGCCAGTACACTGCAAGACTAGAATTCGGCGGTCCTCGCCTACATAGGTATGGTGGACTGAAGCGGCAGCGCAGCATGCACTAAACAACCTATAGAGACTCAATACAACTGGCGGCTATCAGATAGGGATAAGAAAGACCTATTCGGATCCAACCTGAAACTATCACCAAGCACACCCATCCTGGTATTTCCCCCTCAAGACCAAACGAGGAAGTCAACCGAGGAACTCACATAGTTGGCAGTTTTATTCATCCCGTTATAGTTGTGGCAATTACTAGTCAGATATAGATAGCATGAGTCATCCTGATATAATAAGCAGTGGACAGTTTTAGTTAACCATTCCGTTGTAGTTGCAATATTTACTAGTCAGATGCATATAGCATGAGGCATCCCAAAACCAGCAGTTGTTGGTACTTTTATTTAGCCATTCCGTTGTAGTGTAGCTAATTACTAGTCATTATAAAGTCAAATTTATAGCACTACTTTAGTTATATTTGTCTATGATCGAGATACTATGCTCCAAGTCGTCCATAACCGCGGACACGGCTTTCAAAAAGTTTTACCCTGCAGGGGGCACATATAGCAACACACGCACGATCAACCTCGGGAAAAACCAAATGAAAACCCAACGACGCATCACGACAGAGCAATTGCAAGATCCATATAATATTTCGGGGGGCCACCCTACCAGCTACCCGTGACGAAGTTGGCCGGCTCCGAGACGGACCCAGAGGTTTGCGAGAACGGCTGTAAACGACTGGGAACCCGAAAGTGTGACTAGGCTTGTCGATACCGCGTAATCGTGCCGCGATCCAAAACAGTACAGGCGCTCCACGCACAATCGTAAATAAAGAAGTAACGCATGGCATAAGTACAGGATAGTAATAAAGCCCCAAACTAGTTTGTGGCCCCAAGAAATAATATATGACTCAAGCTCTGGCTAGGGGGATTCATGGTCCCACATGCGGATAGTGCGAATATTCAAAGAACAGGTATCAAGTACTCGGGGTCCTACGGGACACAAGTGGACGGTTAAAAACCAAATAACATCTATTGCCCACCTGTTCCTCTGCATTATTTACCTACTTTTAATTTTAGTTATTAAACGATAATTAAAGCCATGATCATCTCCAACATTAAACATGCGGCGTTACTCTAACAACTGTGGTACTTGACGACACGCAACCGGACTTGAGCAAGCGTCTACGACACGCAAGTCCAACTATCTACCAAACAACAGGTAATAGGATGTGTCCAAGGCAATATAAGGCTGCAAGGGATATCACGGGTACGAAAACTAGAGCATCGCAACACAGATAGCAATAGATCAACAGGAGGAAATAAAGACTATAAAGTAAAATAGGTAGAAAGGGGGAGAATGCTCGCCTGAAAACATTGTTGAAGGTTCATAACCAAAGAACTTGTCGAAGCTCACAACATCTCATCGTCCTATCCGGCAAGAAGCAAAACACTAAAAGGAACAAGCGGTGCACCAATTACAACTAATGCGGAAGAATCAGCATGATCATGATATGATGCATGACATGGCAAGTTAATGATGCAAATTATGTCAAAAAGGCATTATGGGCATAGTACATTGATGATATAGCATTTGTGAGGCATTATTAATAAGAAACAATTAGTGCCTAATTTTATTTATCATGTTTTTCTTTAATAAACAGTATTGATTATAAAACTGCTCTTAATGCATGATGCAAATGATAACATGGATATCATGGTTGGAGATGTCTCGTCACGCTGATCGATTTGGACATCTCATTTGTCGAATTCGGAGTTACGGATTTAAAGTTATGCAATAATTAAGAAGAGACATTTATTAACATTTAATATTTCGAAATTTTTAAATTGCTCAAATGATATTGTGGATAGCATAATCAGATTCCTCATATTTTTCTGATTCAAAAACACATATTACACAAATTATTTGGATTATGAATTTAATTTAATATTAAAGTCAAATTTATTTAAAAGGGGTCGAAGTCAAAGGTTAGACTAGTTAGAGTCAACTCTGGTCAAATTTGAAAATATAATTGAATTCATATTTGAAAACATTCATATTTCATATTATAAGTTTTCCCAAATTCAAAATCTTTTAAAAGTTATGAATTATTTGGTTTGAATTCATTTTCTGAATTTTTATTCGAATTAGAAATTGTCCCCTATGTTTTCTCACATGGGCTGGTTCTACCCATACTCATGGCAGGTGGGGTAGAGTGGTGACATGTGGCAGAGAGATGATAGCTGGTTGAGGCCGAGGTAACTGCGGGGTCTATCTGCAAAACCATCAAGACTACGACAGAAAAGCCTGAAACAGGATTGTTTTGATCAGCGATTTTGGCTAGCTCACAGTGATCTTTGAACGGAGATTCTAAGCGGCTGGGACCTCTGTTTTCGACAATATTTGTTCTGCAAGGAGTTGGTTCCACGGGCAAGAGGTATACGTGAATAACTTAGCCTGATATCAATTGCGGAGAACGGTAGGTTGATGTGAATAGAGGTTAAAAGGAGGACGACGTGCAGTCTGACGAAAACTAAAAACGACCAGCAGATTTAACAGTGAGGTTCGTCGATCTTGCGAAAACGTTTCCGAGAAGCTCCGGGCACCAAATCTGATATGGGGTGGCCCGATCTTCTCAGCAAGCACTTGCCGATGATGATGGTGGATGATAGATAACTAGCCTTGATGGAGGGGTTAACCTCTTGGGTGGCCCGATCTTAACGGATCTCGTGGTCAAATCGATGGGAAAGCGAGGGGAAAGGGAGAAGGTAGCGGAAGCGAACACACACCTGATGTGGACATCCCTTCTATTGATACAACCGTTGTATCTACAGCTACACACATACAAGGACCCATCACAAGATCTCGTGCCAAACAACTTAACTATCAGGTACTTTCGTTTCTTGAAACTATTCCTCACATACATGAGAATATGATGCTGCCTAAATCAGATGTATTTCTTACTCTTAGGAATGATGGACCAAGCATGGATGAGAGGGACAAGCATTGGAGCATGGCCATGCATGGAGATGGCAGCAAGCGTGTGATGATCCAAGAAAAGGCCACGGATGAAGATTTCAGAACTTTGAGGCCACCATAAGGAAGAAAGAAGGCTTAGACGAAATATTCAAGATCAATACTTCACGAATTCGTCCATAGCTTAATATGGTGCTGCGACACCTTTATTTTGGGCCAGGCCCATGTAATTGTCGCAGGATTTTAATTAGCCACTTTTTAGAGTCCGTATTTGAGGGGAAAAGGACTTCTAGGGTTGGATTCGGCCACCACTTCCATATCTGGCCGAAACCCCACCTTTTCGCCCTTAAATACTCCCCATAGCCGTCACCCTAGACTCGGATTTTGTTTAGACATTAAGTTAGTCATCGTAGCAACTTCGCCAAGGCTCGAGCGTCGCAGAGGCCTCTTGTACTTCGCACCTATTCAGGATCCCACCTTTTCAATAAAGCTTTCCTCTTAATCCGTAATATCTTGATTGCAATATCTTACTTGTTCTCGATTTCAGGTAGGAATTAAGACCCTCGCTGGTCAGGCTGATCGTGTTCCCGCAGGATCAGTAACCTCCAGGAGATTGGCCTAGCGATTGCATTGGCGCTCGTGCTCGCACGTGTAGTCGGATCATCAAGCCCAAACTCCACCAAATCGATTATCATCATCTCATCGAAAGATCGGACATCTTTGCCCTATCAAGTGGTATCGGATTTCAGGTTGCTCGGTGAGATTTTACTGTTTTCGTAGATTCGATTTGTTTTTACCTATAACCCACGAAAAAGCCAAAAACACAAATAGAGTTTAGATCCATCCCATAACCAATCTACGCCTCGCATTATCTTTTCAGTTTTTACATTATTGAATTTGTGTCTACATCGTCGCGTCGAGTTGCTGGTCTTAGTGTCTCGTCCCTTAGAGTTTCGAGTTCTGATCATAGTAGTCACCGCCACACTCGCCGATCACCACC
Organism: Avena insularis; assembly: GCA_023614405.1. NCBI lineage: Eukaryota > Viridiplantae > Streptophyta > Magnoliopsida > Poales > Poaceae > Avena > Avena insularis. The sequence continues at coordinate 323,683 of JAJUPC010000159.1, read as the reverse complement.
ACCATATTCCGCCACCATATCCCGCCACCATATTCTGCCGCCATATACCCAGCCACCATAAACCCTAATACTCCACCACCGCCTTCCTACCGCGACACAGATCCGATCAGTTTTCCTGCCGCGGTACGAGTGCGAGTAGAGTTATTGTTTCCTAGTTATTTCTTTTTACTTTCCTTCTTTGTTGTTTCCGTGTCGAGCTAAAGTCCATATCGAGCTCCGAGTCCGGTCGTAAGTCCAGAAGGAGAGAAAAAAAATTCTGGCTATACTAGTTTTCGGCTTTGGGGATCACTTTTCTCCATCGGTCGTTATAGCGATATTTTTTTGGCGCCTGCGCGCTTTCCGGAGCAAAATAAAAAATTTCGAATTTTTTTTGGGGCTAACCTATTTTTAGACCCCGTAGATCAGTTCTAGACACTCGCCATCATAGTGATTTTCCACCTCTCGGTTCGCTTCTCAGGGTGCCATATCATCATACATTGCTTGTTGTGTCACGTCATGACATCGTTGGTGATCTCCACATGCGGTGTTTCGACTTCTGGTAATCGCTTGGTTCAATCTCCGGATCCACTGATCCTCGCGGTTGCACATCGCCTTTTCCTGCTGTTTGGTAAGAACTTGTAAGAGCTTCGTATATTACTTGACGGATTACGCGTGCCTTCCACCATATTTCCGTAGTATATACCTGTGCTTTTTAAAGGACTAACCATGACAGATACTTCGCGGAACCCTGCCACAATGACGAACAAAGAACTACATGCCCACTTCTCCGCGCTCTTGGTCAGTCGCGCTGAAGACGTGGATACGCGCCTAGGGGAGTTTGACACCAAGCTCACCAACGCCATGGACAAGATCGAGGGACTCGAGAAGTCCTTCAACGCCAAGCAGGACGTTCGGTTCAAGGAGCTTTTGAACAGATTGCCCGCACCCGCACCCACACATGGCGCACGGCGCATTCCGATCACGGGTCGGACTGCTGGTTCGGCTGCCGCACTTCTGCCATCACCGCTTAACGCACCTCAGACTTCCGCCGCGGCTGCTGCTGCGACATTGGGGACAGACGACGGGTACTACTACGACCCCGACGATGATGATCTGTTTGACAAGGAGGTTGAGCAACCTCCACAGGTACCTGCTGGCCGTCCCCGACATTACTATCGCAACGCTCGACCACCGGTACGTGATGATGATCATGTTGCAAAGCTTAAATTAAATATTCCATCCTTTGAGGGTAAATATAATCATGATGCATATCTTACATGGGAGATGGAAGTAGAACAACGTTTTGCATGCTTAAAATTTCCTGAGAATATGCGTGTTAGTGCTGCTACATGTGAATTTACTAAATTTGCTTCCCTTTGGTGGTCTGAGTATTATCGTTTAAATTCTACTAATATTCCTAGTACTTGGACTGCTTTAAAAACTGCTATGCGTGTTCGTTTTGTACCTCCCACTTATCAACGTGATTTACTAAAGAATCTGACACGTTTAGAGCAAGAGAAAAATTCTGTAGAAGAGTATTATCAGGAATTGCAAACGGGGATGGTTCGGTGTGGTCTTGTTGAATCTAATGAACAAATGCTTGCACGTTTCTTTGGTGGATTAAACAAGGACATTCAGCACATCTTAGATTACATGGAATATAATTCTATCACTCGTTTGTTTCATCTTGCTTGCAAAGCTGAACGTGAAGTGCAGGATCGCCAAACACCATGGAGGAGGACTAATAATTCTGCAGGTCGCACATCCACTTGGACATCCCGACAATCAGCGCCTCCTTCTCGTGATTCGCCACCAGCTACTACCACATCCAAGGCCACCACAAGATTTCCAGCTGCTCCTCCACCGTCATCCAATGCTCCCTTCGTAGTGCATCTTCTATGGCTTCCACGGGTAAGACAAAGGATATACAATGCCGCAAGTGCTGGGGTTTTGGTCATATTGAGAGACAGTGCACAACACAACGTGTGATGATGGTGCGGGATGATGGTCAATACGATTCAGCGAGTGACTTTGATGAAGATACATTAGCCCTTATTTCTGCTCGAGATGGAGACAATTCTGATGCTGATGAAGAGACAGAGGTAATGGGAGCTGAAGCCGCTGATCAATACAAGAGCTTAATTACACAACGTGTGTTGAGTGTGCAATTGAGCAAATCTGAACAAGATCAATGCCACAACCTGTTCCAAACACGTGGTGTTGTCAAGGAAAGAGCTATACGGATCATCATTGATGGAGGGAGTTGTAATAATCTGGCCAGTGTTGACATGGTAGAGAAGCTTGCGCTTCCAACAAGACAACGCCCACATTCATATTACATCCAATGGTTTGAGAGTTCTCGCAAGATCAAGGTAACAAGAACGGTACGCGTGCATTTTACTATTGGTACATATTCTGATTTTGTTGATTGTGATGTTGTACCTATGCAAGCTTGTTCTTTGTTACTTGGTAGACCATGGCAATTTAATAGAGAATCTGTTCACAATGGCAAAACTAATCACTATTCTCTTATGCATGATGGAAAGAAAATTGGTCTAAAACCTATGACTCCCGAACAGATTTTAAAAGATGATCTTGCTAGAGCTAGTAGAGCTAAAACTGAGGAGAAAAATAAAAGTGAGAATCAGATTGTTGCTGCGGATTTTATACCACCAAAGAACACTAAATCTGATTCTACACATGCTACTGAAATTCGTTTGAAGAGTCCATGTATGCTTGCAAATAAAATTGATATTGCTGAACTAGATGTAAACAATACTCAATGTTATGCAATTGTCTGCAAAGAGGTTTTGTTTTCATTTGAAGATATGCCTCCTTCTTTGCCACCCGCTATTGCTAACCTTTTGCAGGAATATGAGGACGTCTTTCCCGCTGAGCTGCCACCAGGACTACCTCCTATTAGAGGAATTGAGCACCAAATTGATCTAATTCCTGGTGCCACGTTGCCCAACCGCGCGCCATATAGAACCAATCCAGAGGAGACAAAGGAGATACAACGCCAAATTCAGGAACTACTCGATAGATCATATTCGTGAGTCCCTTAGCCCTCGTTTGTTCCTATTATTTTGGTACCTAAGAAAGATGGTTCTTCGCGCATGTGTACTGATTGTAGAGCTATCAATAATATTACTATTCGATATCGTCATCCTATTCCACGTTTAGATGACATGCTTGATGAATTGAGTGGCTCTACCATGTTTTCTAAAGTTGATTTGCGTAGTGGTTACCACCAGATTCGTATGAAATTAGGAGATGAATGGAAAACAGCATTTAAAACTAAGTCCGGTTTATATGAGTGGTTAGTAATGCCGTTTGGTTTAACTAATGCACCTAGCACTTTCATGAGATTAATGAACAAAGTTTTACGTGCTTTCATTGGACTTTTTGTGGTAGTCTACTTTGATGATATTCTGATTTATAGCAAATATTTAGAGGATCATTTGGACCATTTACGTGCTGTTTTCAATGCTTTACGTGATGCACGTTTGTTTGGTAACCTTGAGAAGTGCACCTTTTGCACCAATCGAGTTGCGTTTCTTGGCTATGTTGTTACATCACAGGGTATTGAAGTGGATCCCGACAAGATTGAAGCTATTGAGAATTGGCCGCAGCCCAAGACGGTCACACAAGTGAGGAGTTTTCTTGGCCTCGCTGGTTTTTATAGGCGCTTTGTCAAAGACTTTGGATCAATTGCCACGCCGCTGAATGAGCTTACCAAGAAGGATGTGCCCTTTGTTTGGGGCAATGCACAACAACAGGCCTTCGTCATATTGAAAGATAAGCTAACACATGCTCCCTTACTCCAACTTCCTGATTTTACTAAGACTTTTGAGCTTGAATGTGATGCTAGTGGAATTGGTTTGGGAGGGGTGTTATTACAAGAGGGAAAACCTGTTGCATATTTTAGCGAGAAATTGAGTGGGGCTAGTCTGAACTATTCTACTTATGATAAAGAATTATATGCGTTGGTTCGGACATTAGAAACTTGGCAACATTATCTATGGCCTAAGGAATTTGTTATTCATTCTGATCATGAATCTTTGAAGCATATTCGTAGTCAAGCTAAGTTGAATCGTCGTCATGCAAAGTGGGTTGAATTTATTGAGTCTTTTCCTTATGTTATCAAACACAAAAATGGTAAAGATAATATTATTGCTGATGCTTTGTCGCGCCGTTATGCTTTGTTATCTCAACTTGACTTCAAAATATTTGGATTGGAAACTTTTAAGGAACAATATGTGCATGATGCTGAATTTAAAGATGTGTTGCAGAATTGTAGAGATGGTAGAACTTGGAACAAGTTCGTCTTTAATGATGGATTTGTGTTCCGTGCTAACAAACTATGCATTCCAGATAGTTCTGTTCGTCTTTTGTTGTATTCTGAGGCGCATGGAGGAGGATTGATGGGACACTTTGGTGTCAAGAAGACGGAGGATGTTCTTGCTGCACACTTCTTTTGGCCACGTATGCGTCGAGATGTTGAGAGATTTGTCGCACGCTGCACTACCTGTCAAAAAGCTAAGTCTCGCCTTAATCCACATGGTTTATATATGCCTCTTCCTGTTCCTAGTGTTCCTTGGGAGGATATTTCTATGGACTTTGTTTTGGGATTGCCACGAACACAGAAGGGGAGGGATAGTATTTTTGTTGTTGTGGATCGGTTTTCTAAGATGGCACACTTTATTCCTTGTCATAAAACGGATGATGCTGCGCATATTGCTGATTTGTTCTTTCGTGAAATTGTTCGTTTGCATGGTGTGCCAAATACTATTGTTTCTGATCGTGATACTAAATTTCTTAGCCACTTTTGGAGATGTTTATGGGCTAAGTTGGGGACTAAATTGCTGTTTAGTACTACATGTCATCCCCAAACTGATGGACAAACTGAAGTAGTAAATAGAACTTTGTCTACTATGTTGCGGGCTATTTTAAAGAAGAACTTAAAATTGTGGGAAGAGTGTTTACCTCATATAGAATTTGCTTATAATCGTTCGCTGCATTCTACCACAAAGATGTGCCCATTTGAGATTGTATATGGTTTTGTTCCTCGTGCACCTATTTATTGCCTTTACCTTCTTCGGTGCAACATAATTTGGATGCTACAAAACACGCTGAAATGATATTAAACTTGCATAAGACTACTAAAGATAACATTGAACACATGAATGCTAAGTATAAACTTGCTGGGGATAAAGGGAGAAAGCATGTTGTGTTTGATGTTGGAGATCTTGTTTGGTTACATTTGCGTAAGGATCGCTTTCCTAATTTACGCAAGTCTAAGTTAATGCCGCGTGCTGCTGGTCCCTTTAAGGTGTTAGAGAAAATAAATGATAATGCATATAAACTTGAGTTGCTTGCAGACTTTGGTACGGTTAGTCCTACGTTTAACATTGCAGATTTGAAGCCTTACTTTGGTGAGGAAGATGAGATTGCGTCGAGGACGACTTCAATTCAAGAAGGGGAGCATGATGTGGACATCCCTTCTATTGATACAACCGTTGTACCTATAGCTATGAATGAGAATGAAACATAGTTCGAAAAACATATGAATGAAACATAGTTCGAAAAAGACGACTAAACAGGTTTGTTTAAGACTTATTTATTATGAAATTTCCATTCTCAACGGATGGCTCGAGATCATCAATTTTAAAGTGTAGAAGAGAAGGATCAACTCTTCCCCAATAAATAAACTATCAACCTCCAAAAAAGTTTAATAAAATTAATTACTAATTAATTTTATTACAATATTAGAATTAGATTAGCAATATATTTTTTACGTAACAAAAAAATTAACTATTAACTAAAAAAGTATTCCAATGAAAAGATTGAAAGTTTTTGGTAGTTATAGAATTCTCGTACTTCCATACTTCTTCGACCCGAATACAAAAAAAAAGTAAGAAAAAAATATGACTAAGTAAATAGCGTAGGCATATCCTGAATGTGCCAGATAGACACAATTTTTTCATAAAATAAAGATATTCAATTTGATTGGACTTAAGACTTCATACAAGGACCCATCACAAGATCTCGTGCCAAACAACTTAACTATCAGGTACTTTCGTTTCTTGGAACTATTACTCACATACATGAGAATATGATGCTGCCTAAATCAGATGTATTTCTTACTCTTAGGAATTATGGACCAAGCATGAATGAGAGGGACAAGCATTGGAGCATGGCCATGCATGGTGATGGCAGGAAGCGTGTGATGATCCAAGAAAAGGCCACGGATGAAGATTTCAGAACTTTGAGGCCACCATAAGGAAGAAAGAAGGCTTGGACGAAATATTCAAGATCAATACTTCACGAATTCGTCCATAGCTTAATATGGTGCTGCGACACCTTTATTTTGGGCCAGGCCCATGTAAATTTCGCAGGATTTTAATTAGCCACTTTTTAGAGTCCGTATTTGAGGGGAAAAGGACTTCTAGGGTTGGATTCGGCCACCACTTCCATATCTGGCCGAAACCCCACCTTTTCGCCCTTAAATACTCCCCATAGCCGTCACCCTAGACTCGTATTTTGTTTAGACATTAAGTTAGCCATCGTAGCAACTTCGCCAAGGCTCGGCGTCAGAGGCCTCTTGTACTTCGCACACCTATTCAGGATCCCACCTTTTCAATAAAGCTTTCCTCTTAATCCGCAATATCTTGATTGAAATATAGGTTCTTACTTGTTCTCGATTTCAGGTAGGAATAAAGACCCTCTGGTCAGTGATCGTGTTCCCGCAGGATCGGTAACCTCTAGGAGATTGGCCTAGCGATTGCATTGGCGCTCGTGCTCGCACGTGTAGTCGGATCGTCAAGCCCGAACTCCACCAAATCGATTATCGCCATCTCATCGAGAGATCGGACACCTTTGCCCTATCAACACCTCGTGAAGAACACGATGAACACACGCAAAACTCACACGATACAAGGCCGATTGCTCCCGAACGGCGGCCACTGGTCCGATAGAATCCTCGCAAGGAAAGATCGGTCAACGTGCCCCCTCAAATCCACATCGGAGAGGGAAGAACACCTTGGGGAGGGTCTTGACAACTTGGAGACGAGACATCGAACTCCAAGGCCTTGTTCAACGATGGATGCGTGATGCAAAGTCCAATCAAGGTTGGTGACGATAGTCGGTCCCCTTGGTAAAGGGGATGAGGCAAAACTAGAGATTCCACAATGGAGGTTGTCTTTAGTCTATCATCTATGCCTTAGGGATACATGAGGGGTGGGGGCTCTATTTATAGGCCATCCACTAAACAAGGGTAGTTTGGGGATAAACTAGGCGAATAGGTAAGTAAGGGGAATACATGGGCTGTGGCCCAACAGGTGCGCGCAGGCACATACATGACCGGTAGTACCGGACTTGGGTCCGGTAGTACCGCTGACCGGTAGTACCGGGTCCAGATCCGGTAGTACCGCTTGCAGTCCTGGGACTTCTGTTGGCATCGTCTGTAGTGGGCGGTAGTACCGCTGGCCGGTAGTACCGGTCGCCAGATCTGGTAGTACCGCTGGAGACAGAGAGCATTTGGGCGATCTGTCTTCTTCCGCCTCCTCTTCCAAGCCTCCGTCTTGTCGGGCTTGATGCTCCGTACTTCCTCCCTTGCCTCCGTACTGGTCGGTGTGAACCTATCAAGCATATGTGACGGAGTATGAAGTAGCATACCATTCAATAGGGTAGGAAGTGGGCTCGCATAGAGGAACGGATTCACCTTTGGAGTCCATGACGACTTGGCGTAAGTTGGAGACCAAGATGTGGTAACGACCGTAGGTCGGGCTACATCAGCTCCCCCCCCTTCAAAAAGAGTCGTCCTCGACTCTACATGCTCATCACAAAGTAGAAGCGGTCGAGAGACCTTCTTGATCCTGGGGTTCACCATATAGTCGTCCTCGGGAAGATTGACTTGACAACACTTCAATGTTCCTTCACCTTCCATGAAGCCTACAAAGCTCACGACAAAAGCGAAGCAACACTTAAAGCGTAGCCAATTCATGAAGATTATAGCATGAGTCCTCAAGTAGAAGGAAGTCACCTTATCTTGTAGAGATAACTCTATGAAGGGTAGCCATAGGTAACTCTCTTCGGTTTTTCTTGTCAACATATAGCCCATAGAGGTTGACGTGTATGCATTTGTACCTTCATACAACAAAGACCAAGCAACATATGTTTGTGTGTGATAGAGGAGCATGTCATTTGTGGCATTTCCATTCTTGTTCACAACACGATTAGCACAACTCAAGTATAGCAAACGGAATGCATATGCAAGGTCAAAGTGCATGGAAATCTTTGCAAAATCATCCAAAACAACATCATTATGTGTGCCAACCAACCATTGTAAAGAGAAATTGTTCGACATGTTGGATGTCACACACAAAGTAACGTGTTTGCAAACAAACCAAATGAAAGAGCAAGTGGTCCTTTTGTTTGTTGCAACAACAAGACGAGATTCTTGGAAGCGCTCATGACAATTCATGTTCTTAATGGAATTGTGGTTGCACACAAAACATCGGAAAGGTAAATTGTTCAACATTTTTGTTGCAACACACAAAGCATCATTATCTAAAAGCGAAGAAACATGAATGTCGCAAGGGAAGATAATACCATTAACATGCTTACAAGCAAACCATAGGAAATAACAATTTGTCAACATGAAAGATGCAAAGCATGCCAAAGGTATCAGAGTTGGGTTCGATCTTGAACTCACTTGTGGGATGCTCTCAAGAGCTCTTTTTGTCAACTCGTGCTCAACCGAGGTTGACATTATACTACGGGTACCTACACACATCATACACAAAAGGAAGAACGTGTGTGCATGGTAGAGATACACATCATCCATCATGACGTATCTCTTCTTGTGCACATCACCATTAATGTCAATTAAGTATGAAATAGATGCATGGTGAGTATGCAAGTGGGGAACATGCTTATCATGGCAATCATCAAACTCTCCAAAAATTGAGAAAGCTATGGGGGCCATCTCATTATAACGCATGTGGTCAACATTGTTGCAAGCAAAACAAGTGAAATAGCAAGCATTCATCTTATTGCAAGCAACGGGAGAAATTGAATGACTAGCATGACAACGCATGTCCAAAGCAATTGGAGGATACACACAAGATGCATAGCATGGCATGTTTATGGCAATGGTATCGCAATCAAACAATTCCTCATGAGCAATACTATGCAAAGGCAAAGTGATGCAGCCCGTCCTACGGACGCACCTCCATCTACAACACCTAGTCCCCCAAGTGGACCAATGACTCGCGCCCGTGCCAAGCTCCTACAAGCCAAGGTTAACTCGCTCCTTTCCTCATGTGATTTTGGCCTACCTTTGGATGGCTTGCTACTTCATGCATCTACGTTGTGTATCCTCAGATATGAAGCAACACCACCACACCAAGCCACCAAGGAAGCAGGACCAGGAGAAGAAGCTGCTGGAGCTCTGCACACCGGAGTCTCCGGTGTAGACCGGAGTCTCCGGTCTCCTACACCGGAGTCTCCGGACCTTCCTCCGGTCCAGACCGGAGACTCAAGCCCGGGACAGCCAGAAGCCCCCTCCGGAGACGGGTCCGGAGATTGACCGGAGTCTCCGGACCGACCGACGCCAGGCATGTTAAAGCCTTTTGGGCCTGGCCCATGTAACCCCCAATTTCGCCCAAACTTCCAGTTTTATTCCAGAACTACCCTTGTTTATGTGGTTGGCCTATATATAGCCCCACCCCTCATATGTAAACCCTAGACTTGGATAATGATAGATTAAGACACCCCTTGTGGATCTTTTAATCTATTGGTCTCATGCTCCTTGATAAGGAGCACCTATTATCCACCCTCCTCTTGGATCTTGCCTAGTGCGTTCAAGTTGTACAAGGCCTTGGGTTCTCGGCCGCCCCTCAAGTCATCAAGATCTCACCAAGCACCTCATCCCCCGTTGTTGGCGTGGAGAGCGAGATTCGCCCAACACCGATCCTAGGGATTATGTTGGACCGGTTGCCACCGGTGTGAGGGATAGGCGTGTATCGTGTTTTGGTTTGCGTGTGTTCGTGGTTTTCATCTCCTCCCTCAATTTCATCCCCCGACCACCGCTTTTCCCCTCGTCCCTCGTGGAATTCGTGAAAGATCGGGCCAACCCCGGGGTTCCCCCATAACATCTTGGTATCAAGAGCAAGGTTGATCACGAATTTCCCCCCAATTTTTCTTCTATCCACCATAAATTCGAAAAATTCCCAAAAAACAGCCCCAATTTGCCTTTGGATCGATCTGTCGTTTTGGAGTGTTTTTGGTGGTTTTGATCCGACCAAATCTTGTCTAAGGTGTTGGTTCAACTTTTGCCTGCGTTTCCCTGCCCAATTTTGGCCAAATTTTCGCGGATTTGAGGACTCTAGGCGTGGATTTCCGCTCAAGAACACGAGCAGACCCCCCACACCGGAGTCTCGGCACACTGAGTCTCGGTCACACTGAGTCTCGGTCACACCGAGTCTCCGGCCCATGACCGGAGTCTCCGGCCCTGGACGCCAGTTTTGCCCTTTTTTTCCTCTTTTCCTGCATTGGCTAATCTGTCCACTTGTTGTTTGTGTTCCGTGTGCGTGTCACCAAATAAAAGATAGCTTCCGCAACATCGTCGCGCTCTTCGACACCACGGACCCCAAACTCTTTCCCGCTCCATCGACACAAGATCATCACCATCAACTAAGGTATAACTTGTGTCAACCCTTGTAGCCATATCTTCCTTTGTGTGTACCTATCCTATGAGAGCAACTCATTTTGTGTTTGTCTAAGCATTGTGCACTTGCCATTGGAAAGTGAGAGTGTGAGGGCAAATACAAAAGTTAATATAGTATCATAGCAAGGGAGAAGAAGAAAAGAATCAAAAAAAAGAGAAAAAGAAAAATAGAAAGATACATAGTCTCCCAATACAAAGAGAGAATCAAGCTTGTAAGCAAAAGAGAGAGGAAGAAGCGCGCCAAGGCAAGTGCACAAATCCGTTGCTTACCCTCTTTTGGCAAACGAGTTGTGGTCGCTCCTTGCGTTGGCATGACACCCGAGCATAGTCTTCGTTAGGCCTTTTCGTGCTCACTTTCATAGTCGTGCTAACCCCATTTTTCTCCACGCGTGTGTGTAGTCGTAGGTTCTCGTCACCTTTTGAGTTGACCATTTTCTTTTGACTTGCGTTTTGTTGGATCTTCTCCACTTTTGACTATCCTTTGCGTTCGGTTGGTTCTTTGGTTTTCCCACAATCCTACCCATCCACCAAAAGCTGTTGAGAGTTGTAACTCCTTTTTGTGTGAGTTTCTTGGCCATTTCACTTTGCACGCTGTTCGCTCCTTTGTGTGGCAATTGGTTTGATATAATCTCCAAGGTGAGGTAAAAGGCTAACTCTACGCACCTTTACTCTCCATATACAACCCTTGTCGGCTTTGCATCATGGACAGGAATGGCGAGCCGTCCCAACCATCACCACCACCTCCGGAGGATGACAATCCATACATGACAAGATGGGACCATTGGAAGGTTCGAGGAGAATTCAACTACCGTTGTGAAGCCCTTGAGCGGCGCCAAAATGAACAATTTAGCGAAGCCCGAGTGGAGTTCAAGAACATCGACAACCGCTTCGAGGAAGTCCGAGGCCAAATGCATGCCATGCAACACAATCTTGGTCATCAAAATGAAGCTCTTGGTCGTGCCCTCGCCTCAACGGATGAGAAGCTTCAACGCCTCATTGATGGTTTGGCAAGGCCACGCTCGCGAGACTCAAGATCATCACGACACTCCTCAAGTGAATCAAGCGCTCCTCGTTGTCACGCTTCAAGGCACCGGGATGGACCCGTCCTTCAATCCATGAGCTCTTCTCAAGCGGTACCATCTCCGCGACACGCCGCAACGTCAAGCTATGATGGTGACCTCTCCGCAAGACCTCCACGACGTGAAGCGGACCGGCCACAACAAAGGGCACTTGTGCTCCAACAAGAACAACCTCACATGGACCACCAAGCCCATCGCCATCGACATGTTCTTTCCACAACAAGTGAAGCATCTGAAGTGGAAGAACAAGTTCGCCGGCGGCGTGAAGCACTCGAAGATCCACCAAGGCGTCCCCCTCGACATGAACGTCATCGCCGTCAACATGATCTAAACGACGAGCCTCCTCCACAAAAAGAAGAAAGAGAGCAGCCCATTGCGCATGCGGCTCGACGTCCTCCTCGCCACATGGCGCAAGATAATGCTCCTCGGCATCAACCACGACAAGAACAAGAGCAAGCTCCCCAAGCTCACCGTGAGGACCTACAACCTCCTCCTCGTCCTCAACCACGACAACAACAAGAGCAAGCTCCCCAAGCTCGTCGTCCAAACCAAGTTCCACCACCAAACGCGGCACCTCAACAATCGCAAGAGCAACGCCACCATCAACAAGCAAGACATGAGAGCTCGGATGATGTAGATGGCCGCCAACATCATGGAAACCATCGCAACCGGAACCGCAATGAGGAAGAAACTTTCGGCAAGCTCAAGTTCACCATGCCCAAGTTCACCGGTTCCAATGATCCCGAAGAATACCTCTCATGGGAACTCAAGGTTGACAAGATCTTCCGCATGCACAACTTTAGTAATGAGAAGATGATGGCCATGGCATCCCTCGAGTTTGATGAATATGCCAACCTTTGGTGGGAACAAGTCCAACTCGCTCGTGAATCAAAAGAAGAGCCTCCAATCTCAACTTGGCAAGATATGAAGGCTCATATGAGATCCCGCTTTGTTCCTTCACACTACACGCGTGACCTCTTCAACAAGCTTCAAACGCTTAGTCAAGGAACAAAGACCGTGGAAGAATACTTCAAGCAAATGGAGCTCAACATGATCCGTGCAACATTGAAGAACGTGATGAACAAACAATGGCACGTTTCCTCAATGGCTTGAACCATCCTATCAAGCGCATCACCGAGTTCCAACGGTACAACAACATGGTTGAGCTTGTGCACATTGCATCAAAGGCCGAACGTCAAGTGCAAGAGGACATCAAGTTCAACAAGCCAAAGACATACTTCACATACAAGCAAGCTCCAACCACTACTTCGACAACACCAAGTGGAAGCTCCTCAAATACCACCAAGCTTCCCTTCAAGCCTACACTTCCTCAAGGAAAACCGCCCCCAAGTGGCAAGTACACAAGAGATGAACAACCATTCAATGGTGAGTGCTACAAGTGTGGAGGCAAAGGACACAAGTCGGCCGCATGTGGGAACAAGAAAGTTTTGTTCATCCATGACAACGGCGATGAAGAATACTTGAGTGAAGAAGAGTTTGATGCAAGGGTCAAGGAAGCCATGGCAAGGCAACATTTGGAAGAGGACCAAGAGCTACTCATGTGTGAGCATGACGCAAGTCCATCGCTTGTGGTCACAAGGGTCTTAACTACTCAAGCCAATGAGAATGAAGACCAACGATCAAACATCTTCCAAACTCGTGCCGGTATCAATGGGAGGTCCATCAAAGTTGTCATCGATGGAGGGGAGTTGCCACAATCTTGCAAAGCACGGAATTGTGTGAGAAACTCAACCTCACCCTCCATCCGCATAAACACCCCTACCATATCCAATGGCTAAGTGACCAAGGATCCGTCAAGATCAAGCACACCGTCTCGGTAACGTTCTCAATTGGACCATACAAGGACACGGTGGAATGTGACGTAGTCCCAATGACGGTTTGCCACATGTTGCTCGGAAGGCCGTGGCAATATGACAAGCGTGCTTTGCATAATGGTCACTCAAACACCTATACCTTCAAATGGCTTGACAAAACTTGTGTGTTGCAACCAATGACTCCTAGCCAAATAATTGCGGACAATGCAAAGGCTTTAGCAAGGGCGCAATACACAAAACCATCTTGTGAGAAGAGTGGTGAGCGAGAGAACCACACTATAGTGAGTGAGTGCCACAAGCCAAACTCGAGTGGAAAAACTAAGAGTGTTCTTCTTGCCACCAAAAGTGAGATGAGAGAAGTGCGGAACAACCCATCCATTTTGCACTATGTCCTTGTATGCAAGGGACTAGCGCAAGGAACTAATGACTTGACAACTGTTCCTCCTTCTTTGATGGCTGTTTTGTAGGAATTCCAAGATGTATTTCCCGAAGAGCTTCCTCATGGACTACCTCCTCTTCGTGGAATCGAGCACCGCATCGACCTCATACCCGGCGCCCCACTCCGAAACCGCGCCGCGTATCACACGAACCCGGAAGAGACGAAGGAGATATAACGACAAATCAACCAACTCGTCTCCAAAGGTTTGATCCAAGTAAGCACTAGTCCAAGCGCGGTTCCCGTGATTCTAGTACCAAAAACGGATGATACGTTGCGGTTATGCATGGACTGCCGTCCAATCAATGCTATCACCGTGCGTTATCGACATCCTATACCGCGTCTTGATTACATGCTTGATAAGTTATGTGGAGCCACTATATTTTCGAAAATTGATCTTCGTAGTGGTTACCATCAAATTCACATGGCCGAAGGTGATGAGTGGAAAACCGCCTTCAATACCAAGCTTGGTCTCTATGAATGGTTGGTTATGCCTTTTGGCTTATCAAATGCTCCATCTACCTTCATGCGCCTCATGAACCATATTTTGCGATCTCTCATTGGGAAGAGTGTAGTTGTTTACTTTGATGACATCCTTGTCTATAGCAAGTCACTAGATGAGCATGTTACTCATGTTAAGGAGGTCCTTCAAATCCTTCGTCATGAAAAGCTTTACACTAATCTCCCAAAGTGCACTTTTGCAAAAGACAAGCTGATTTTCCTTGGTTTTGTTGTGTCTTCCAATGGCATTGAAGTTGATGTCTCAAAAGTCAAGGACATACGAGATTGGCCCATCCCTACAAATGTTAGTGAACTTCGAAGTTTTCATGGGTTGGCTGGCTTTTACCGTCGCTTTGTGAAAGACTTTTCTACCATTGCTTGCCCCCTCAACGAATTGACCAAGAAAAATGTCACGTTCGTTTGGGGAAAAGCACAACAAAAGGCTTTTGATGAGCTCAAAAAGAGGCTCACCGAAGCACCACTTCTTGCATTACCGGATTTCACAAAACCTTTGAGATTGAATGTGACGGTAGTGGTATTGGCATTGGTGGCGTCCTTATGCAAAATGGGCCCTATTGCTTACCATAGTGAGAAACTTGATGGCGCACGCCTCAACTATCCCATTTATGACAAAGAACTTTTTGCCTTGGTTCGAGTCCTTCAAGTGTGGCAACACTATCTTTGGCCCAAAGAATTTATCATCCATTCCGACCATGAGTCGTTGAAGTATCTTAAGGGCCAAGCCAACTTGAGTAAAAGGCACGCAAAATGGGTTGAGTTCATGGAGTCGTTTCCTTACATTGTCAAATACAAGAAGGGCAAAGAAAATGTGGTAGCGGACGCCTTGTCTCAAGAAAAAACACAAGCCTTCTTACACGACTCAAGTAAATGTCTTGGGTCTTGATGACATCAAATCTTTATGCGCGTCAGGCCCTTCTTTGGACCAATTTTTGCAAAATGTTCAATAGACAAAGGGATTGATGATTTCTATTTGCATAAGGGGTTTCTTTTCAAACAAAACAAGCTTTGCATTCCGAAATCATCTCTCCAACTTTTGCTTCTTCAAGAGTCCCATGGTGGAGGCCTTATGGGTCACTTTGGCCGTGACAAGACTTATGACATGCTCTCCACTCACTACTTTTGGCCGAAGATGAAGCGCGACGTGGAGCGCCACGTCTAACGATGCACTACATGTATCCAAGCTAAGTCTAAGTCCAACCCCTTTGGTCTTTATATGCCATTGCCTATTCCTCATGCACCTTGGTCGGACATTAGCATGGACTTTGTGTTAGGCTTGCCTAGATCTAAACATGGTCATGATTCTATATTTGTAGTAGTGGATTGCTTTTCAAAAATGGCACATTTCATTCCGTGCCATAAGACCGATGATGCTTCACATGTAGCAAATTTGTTTTTCAGGGAAATAATTCGACTACACGGTGTACCAAGAACAATCGTCTCCGACCGCGACGTAAAATTCATGAGCTACTTCTGGAAGACTCTCATGGCCAAGCTCGGCATCAAGCTCCTCTTCTCGTCCGCCTCGCATCCTCAAACCGACGGACAAACCGAGGTCATCAATCGAAATCTTGGCACACTCCTCTGGGTGTTGATAAAGAAGAACCTTAAAGACTGGGAGGAATGTATTCCACATGCCGAGTTCGCCTACAACCGCGCCAAGCACTCCACCACCATGAGGAGCCCGTTCATGATCGTCTATGGCTTCGAGCCCCTCACCGCGCTCGATATCCTTCCTCTACCTCTTTATGAACGTGCCAATATGGACGTGGTCAAGCGTGCCCAAACAATGAAGAAACTCCATGAAGACACAAGAGCTACGATCGAGAAACAAGTACTTCGCCAAGCATCAAGGCTAAACAAGAACAAGAAAGAGATGATCTTCGAAGAAGGCGTCCTTGTGTGGATACACTTGAGTAAAGACCGCTTCCCCAAGGACCGCGACTCCAAACTAAAGCCAAGAGGTGATGGACCGTTCAAAGTGCTAAAGAGGATCAACAACAACGCCTACATCATAGATATCCCAACATCCAAGTATCTTGTGAGCCCGACATTCAATGTCAAGGACCTATCACCCTACCATGTCGAAGATGAAGTTGAGAAGGTTGAAGAGTCGAGGACGACTCTTTCCCAAGGGGGGGGGGAGCTGATGCAGCCCGTCCTACGGACGCACCTCCATCTACAACACCTAGTCCCCCAAGTGGACCATTGACTCGTGCCCGTGCCAAGATCCTACAAGCCAAGGTTAACTCGCTCCTTTCCTCATGTGATTTTGGCCTACGTTTGGATGGCTTGCTAGTTCATGCATCTACGTTGTGTATCCTCAGATATGAAGCAACACCACCACACCAAGCCACCAAGGAAGCAGGACCAGGAGAAGAAGCTGCTGGAACTCTGCACACCGGAGTCTCCGGTGTAGACCGGAGTCTCGGGACCTTCCTCCGGTCCAGACCGGAGACTCAAGCCCGGGACAGCCAGAAGCCCCCTCCGGAGACGGGTCCGGAGATTGACCGGAGTCTCCGGTCCAGACCGGAGTCTCCGGACCCCAGGCATCGAGTCTCCGGGACCGACGCCTTGAGCATGTTAAAGCCTTTTGGGCCTGGCCCATGTAACCCCCAATTTCGCCCAAACTTCTAGTTTTATTCCAGAACTACCCCTGTTTATGTGGTTGGCCTATATATAGCCCCACCCCTCATATGTAAACCCTAGACTTGGATAATGATAGATTAAGACACCCCTTGTGGATATTTTAATCTATTGGTCTCATGCTCCTTGATAAGGAGCACCTATTGTCCACCCTCCTCTTGGATCTTGCTTAGTGCGTTCAAGTTGTACAAGCCCTTGGGTTCTCGGTTTCTCGCCCCCAAGTCGTCAAGATCTCACCAAGCACCTCATCCCCCGTTGTTGGCGTGGAGAGCGAGCTTCGCCCAACACCGATCCTAGGGATTATGTTGGACCGGTTGCCACCGGTGTGAGGGATAGGCGTGTATCGTGTTTTGGTTTGCGTGTGTTCGTGGTTTTCATCTCCTCCCTCGATTTCATCCCCCGACCACCGATTTTCCCCTCGTCCCTCGTGGAATTCGTGAAAGATCGGGCCAACCCCGGGGTTCCCCCATAACATCTTGGTATCAAGAGCAAGGTTGATCATGAATTTTCCCCCAATTTTTCTTCTATCCACCATAAATTCGAAAATTTCCCAAAAAACAGCCCCAATTTGCCTTTGGATCGATCTGTCGTTTTGGAGTGTTTTTGGTGGTTTTGATCCGACCAAATCTTGTCTAAGGTGTTGGTTCAACTTTTGCCTGCGTTTCCCAGCCCAATTTTGGCCAAATTTTCGCGGATTTGAGGACTCTAGGCGTGGATTTCCGCTCAAGAACACGAGCAGACCCCCACACCGGAGTCTCCGGCCTGTGCACCGGAGTCTCCGGTCTACACCGGAGTCTCCGGCCCGCGACCGGAGTCTCCGGCCCTGCACGCCAGTTTTGCCCTTTTTTTCCTCTTTTCCTGCATTGGCTAATCTGTCCACTTGTTGTTTGTGTTCCGTGTGTGTGTCACCAAATAACAGATAGCTTCCGCAACATCGTCGCGCTCTTCGACACCACGGACCCCAAACTCTTTCCCGCTCCATCGACACAAGATCATCACCATCAACTAAGGTATAACTTGTGTCAACCCTTATAGCCATATCTTCCTTTATGTGTACCTATCCTATGAGAGCAACTCATTTTGTGTTTGTCTAAGCATTGTGCACTTGCCATTGGAAAGTGAGAGTGTGAGGGCAAATACAAAAGTTAACATAGTAGCATAGCAAGGGAGAAAAAGAAAAGAATCAAAAAAAGAGAGAAAAAGAAAAATAGAAAGATACATAGTCTCCCAATACAAAGAGAGAATCAAGCTTGTAAGAAAAAGAGAGAGGAAGAAGCGCGCCAAGGCAAGTGCACAAATCCGTTGCTTACCCTCTTTTGGCAAACGAGTTGTGGTCTCTCCTTGCGTTGGCACGACACCCGAGCGTAGTCTTCGTTAGGCCTTTTCGTGCTCACTTTCATAGTCGTGCTAACCCCATTTTTCTCCACGCGTGTGTGTAGTCGTAGGTTCTCGTCACCTTTTGAGTTGACCATTTTCTTTTGACTTGCGTTTTGTTGGATCTTCTCCACTTTTGACTATCCTTTGCGTTCGGTTGGTTCTTTGGTTTTCCCACAATCCTACCCATCCACCAAAAGCTTTTGAGAGTTGTAACTCCTTTGTGTGTGAGTTTCTTGGCCATTTCACTTTGCATGCTGTTCGCTCCTTTGTGTGGCAATTGGTTTGATATAATCTCCAAGGTGAGGTAAAAGGCTAACTCTACGTACCTTTACTCTCCATATACAACCCTTGTCGGCTTTGCATCATGGACAGGAATGGCGAGCCGTCCCAACCACCACCACCACCTCCGGAGGACGACAATCCATACATGACAAGATGGGACCATTGGAAGGTTCGAGGACAATCCATACACCGATCCTAGGGATTATGTTGGACCGGTTGCCACCGGTGTGAGGGATAGGCGTGTATCGTGTTTTGGTTTGCGTGTGTTCGTGGTTTTCATCTCCTCCCTCGATTTCATCCCCCGACCACTGCTTTTCCCCTCGTCCCTCGTGGAATTCGTGAAAGATCGGGCCAACCCCGGGGTTCCCCCATAACACAAAGCATCACATGGGAATATGAATGAAGCATATGTAATGTCACAAGTATTATCCATAGCATGCATATCCTCACAATTCATCATGTCCACTAGTGGGATCATGGCATCATCAACACCCTTATTGTTACCTTGTTCATACCTCTCATATGAAGTGGGTGTTGTGGAAGTAGTGGCCTCCTTGTGGACGACTTCGTTTTCTTGATGTAGCCATGGCGTAGCATCATCTTCGTGCACCATGTACATCTTCTCCATTCGAGGCATCATTGCTTCATGGCTTGGCGCGTCTTCATCCATGGAACCTAGCACAACATAAGAGAACACACTAGAGGTAGAGGGTAAGTTGTTAGAAATCGAAATGGTCTCACTTGACCTATCAACTACCACTCTCAACTCACTCGGTGTATCACTCATGCCCTCAAAGTGGAAGCACTCAATCTCACATAAGGTGGAGTCACTCATGTCACTCTTGTTCTCACTCAAGGGGGCTAAGTGGCTCTCATACTCACATGGGATTGGTACCACATCATCACTCAAGCATATGGGGATAGGCTCGGTTTCCTCAACTCCATGCGCCTCCTTTGGTGAAGGGAAAATCCCATGCTCACCATTCTTGACCTTGTCGCCTTCAAAGTTGGATGCCATAAGATGGGCATCATCACTCTCCTCCATGGTCGAAGGGAAAATCCCATGCTCGACCGTCTTGTGGCCATCTCGTAGTAGTGGTGGAGGTAGGCTCATGCTATCCAACTTGGCGAAGTAGATGTCTACATTTTCCTCGTTCGCGAGGTCGTGGAAGACAAGCGTAGGCGTTGAAGCTTGATGGCGTGGAGGAAGGCTTGCTCTTGGTGCCATTGTGGTGGTGGCACGAGTAGTTGAAGGTGCCCTATGATGGTGTCGACGGAGGTGATTGGCGTGCCTTGCCGATGGTTGATGTTGGTGAAGCACTTGGTCATCCACATGATGCTCGCGACGGTGATCATTTGCCTTGGCACTCTTCTTGTGCTTGTGGTGCCTTCTTGAGCTTGATTGGGCATTATGGTTGGTGCTCATCTTGAATTCTTCGTCTTGGTAGCGAAGATGCCTTAGACGATTTCTTGTATCCTCTTTATGGTGGCGATGCTCATGAGAGGATGTTTGTCGATGAAGATTCTTGTTTCTTGGCACCTCTTGATGCATATGATGTTTGGACGCCACTCTTGTTTGGATAGGAGTTGGAGCTTGGCGCCTTGGAGGTGATGTAGCTTGGCGCCTTGGAGATGGTGGAGCTTGGCGCCTTGGAGGTGATGGAGCTTGGCGCCTTGGAGATGGTGGCGCTTGACGCCATCTAGGTGGTGGCACTTGTCGCCTTGGAGGTGGATCATCGAAGTAGGTGGTGTCGTTTGGTGTGGCACGCTTGGCCTTGAAGGTCATGGAATCTTGATGATGCGCCTCCTCTTGCTTGGCGTAGTAGGCTTCCATCTCCACGCGGTGGAGGAATTCTTCATGGCTCGTGGAGGAGCCATCAAACTCGATGAAGTTCTCCGTGTCCTCCATGCTCGGCGAGGCGTCGTCGACGTCGCACTCGAAGTCATCCATGCTTGGGGAGTAATTGTTGGTGTAGTACTCCATATCACCCAAGCATGTGGAGCCATTGTCGGTGTAGTGCTCCATAGGCTCCATGCATGAGGAGCCATTGTCGACGTAGAGCTCCATGTCTTGCATGCATGTGGAGTCGTCGTAGGTGTAGTGCTCCGGGTCCTCAAAGCATGCGGAGCCATTGTCGGTGTTGTGCTCCGTCATGTCCTCTATACTTGTGGAGTCGTAGTCATGGTGGCTCATCATGGATTCTTCATAGATATCATCCTCGGTCCCGGAGTCCCTATACATGCTTCACAAGACCAAGTGTTGTATATGGAAGTGGTAAAGGGTGTTAGGGATAGAACGTCGAACCTTACTTTACCTTGGCAGATCGTATCGTGCAAGTGGCCACACTTGAGAGCAATAAACCAAGCAAAGTGAAGTTCACGTGGAACACCAAAACCAACTACTAACCAAAAAAAACACACACACAAGGCCTATGGTGGATAGGTATGAAAAGTGGCATGTCAAGAACCAATCCGAAATCAAGATGTTGTATTGGCAAGTAAAGAACCACAATGATCACAAAGCAAACAAGTCAATCCACAAGATAGGAAATATATACAAGGAAACACACACGGTGGGATAAATGGGACTTGTAAGCTAAGAACCAAATGATTACCTAGCGAAGACTATAAGC
Organism: Avena insularis; assembly: GCA_023614405.1. Classification (NCBI taxonomy): domain Eukaryota; kingdom Viridiplantae; phylum Streptophyta; class Magnoliopsida; order Poales; family Poaceae; genus Avena; species Avena insularis. The sequence continues at coordinate 302,165 of JAJUPC010000159.1, read as the reverse complement.
TCGTATCACACAAGTACATGGAGATACGCTAGTTTGATTGCACAAAATTGGTGGGCTACAAGATATGCACAATAAGTACCACCTATATGATGTTCATCGAGCTTGCGCTTCCTATTCTATAAGGCACATGTATATTTCTTTCTTTTTCTCTTTTTCTTTTTTCTTTTTTTCTTTCTTTTTCTTTTTCACTTGCCTCTTCCTTGTGCCAACAACTATACAAGATAACTATATGAGATAGCGCTCACACGTTTGCTCGGAGTTCTACAAGGTATGAAATGTGCATAGCCCAAGCAGTCATAAGAGGAACTAGTCTCAATAGGTGTTTGTTGCTCGCAAAGATAGTGGGGTTCACAAAGAAATGCAAGTGGGGAGAAGTCGCGGAATGTTTGTACCTTTCGTCGACGATCTTCACCCTTTATTGTTGGATTCCGCCTTGCTCACGGAATTTTGATGTAGTATATAGCATGAACAACGAGGATGATGATGTAGAGCTCCTTCTCCTCTTCGAAACGAGCTAAAGAACACCAAAATCCGAGTTCGCATGCAAAAGTTATGCTCAAAACGGTGAGAGGCTGAAATCTGGGAACCTACTGTTTTCTTTCTGTACTGGGCGGTAGTATCGGATTTTGGTCCCGGTAGTACCGGAAAAGGGCGGTAGTACCGGATTTTAAGCCCGGTAGTACCGCTGGGTCCAGAAACTCCTAGTTTTGACGCGTTTTCGCGATTTTGGGGTGATTTGGGCGGAAAATCTTCAAGAAAAGCACCAAATCGAAGGGGGAAATCAAGGAATTAGGCCATGGGAACGCAAAGGAAGGTAGATCAACAAGTTTAGCAAGCAATCCACGGATCAAAACCTACCAAAACGCACTCAAATCACAGATCGATCCAAAACACGAATTGGGGCTATTTTTGGTGGAATTTTTTAATTTATGGGGAAAAGACCAAATCGATGAGAAATCCGTGGCAACCAAAAGCTGCTGATACCAGATGATGGAGGGGTTAACCTCTTGGGTGGCCTGATCTTCACGGATCTCGTGGTCAAATCGATGGGAAAGCGAGGGGAAAGGGAGAAGGTAGCGGAAGCGAACACACACCTCGCGAAGAACACGATGAACACACGCAAAACTCACACGATACAAGGCCGATTGCTCCCGAACGGCGGCCACCGGTCCGATAGAATCCTCGCAAGGAAAGATAGGTCAACGTGCTCCCTCAAATCCACATCGGAGAGGGAAGAACACCTTGGGGAGGGTCTTGACAACTTGGAGCCGAGACATCGAACTCCAAGGCCTTGTTCAACGATGGATGCGTGATGCAAAGTCTAATCGAGGTTGGTGACGATAGTCGGTCCCCTTGGTAAAGGGGATGAGGCAAAACTAGAGATTCCACAATGGGGGTTGTCTTTAGTCTATCATCTATGCCTTAGGGATATATGAGGGGTGGGGGCTCTATTTATAGGCCAGCCACTAAACAAGGGTAGTTTGGGGATAAACTAGGCGAATAGGTAAGTAGGGGAATACATGGGCTTGGGACTCGAGAGTACTGACAAAATAATGTGTCGGTCCATCAGTGTAAGACCGAGTACGATCTGGGACTTCTGTTGGCGTCTGGTATGGGCGGTAGTAGTGGGCGGTAGTGTAATCTGGTAGTACGCTGGAGAGAGAGCATTTGGGCGACTGTCTTCTTCGCCTCCTCTTCAAGCCTCCGTCTTGTCGGGCTTGATGCTCGGACTTCCTCCTTGCTTGCTCGTCTTGGTCGGTGTGAACCTATCCTGCATATGTCGGAGTAAGTAGCATACCATTCAATAGGGTAGGAAGTGGGCTCGCATAGAGGAACGGATTCACCTTTGGAGTCCATGACGACTTGGCGTAAGTTGGAGACCAAGATGTGGTAACGACCGTAGGTCGGGCTACATCAAGCCTGTAGCTATGAACTCTCCCGCTCGAACCCTGATGCCAATGCAACAGCTCTTGAACCCTGTGGGATATTCACAACACCATGCTCTTGCGCACGTAGCCGTCGACCACGAACGGTAGTTTGCAATCTACTAATTCCCAATGGAACAACAGATCACACTCAATTGCAGTAGATAATTCGATCACAGGGTAATTCTAGAGGTTCTTGATAAGAAACAACTCCAAAATAGTTTTAACGTGGTCTAACCCTAACTATGGGGATGTCCCAGGGCTTATAAGGGTGGCCAAAATCGCGAAACAAAACGTGTCTGATACAGTCAGATCCATCCAGATCTGATGGTAACTTTCAGGGCCGGACTTTCCGCCCTAAGTAGGGGCGGATTATCCACCCCCCCCGGATTATCCTCCTCTGGGGCGGATTATCCGCTTCTTCGAGCCTTAGCAGAATTCCTGGAGCAGGGCCGGATTATCCGCCCTTGTGGGGGACGTATTATCCGCCCCCTGGGGACGTGTAAGTACTTGTTGGAAAGTTCTCGGAGTGATCTTTCCAACAAGTACTTATTTGCTTGATTTGGAGTTTGTATGAAGAATCCACGTCCGTTTCAATTTCAGGGCTTCTGTCTGTCCGAACTGAACCTTCCTTCTTGATGATATCCTCTTGCGCCTTCCTCCCGCTCCTCCCTCGCGCATCCTTGGCGACCATCATGCTAGGCTCCTCTTGTAACCCTTCTCCTTCTCGTGCCAAGCTTGTTTCCTCAACGAACCTGATCATACACAAGTGCATAGATTTAGGCAGTATAAAGTTCTCATTATCATAAACATCAGATTCATTTAGGAGTGAATTCACCTGTTGTTCAAGTAGCTTTGCACGACCCCGTGTAATGGGTCCAATTCTAATCTCATTGGACTGATCCTTCTTAGCGTTGGTTGGAACATCTTCAGTAGTAATTGGGGCAGGTGTAAATATAGGGATGTCCTCATCATCTCCCCCCCCTTCAAAAGGCGTCGACCTCGATGCTCCAAGGTCTTCTCCATCATATGGTGACAAATTAGCAACGTTGAAACTGTTCCTAACTCCACCAAACTCAGCAATAGGAATATCAATCGAGTAGGCATTATCATTGATCTTGGCTAACACCTTGTAAGGACCAGCACCACGGGGCTTCAATTTGGATTGTCGAAGCTTGGGGAACCTATCCTTGCGCAGATGCACCCATACCATGTCTCTAGGCTTGAACAAAACCTCCTTTCTTGCTTGATTCCTTGCAGCAGCAATGTTCTTGCCTTTCTTCTCAATAGCCTCTCGAGTCTTCTCATGAATTTTCTTCACATATTCAGCATGTTTTGATGCCTCCATATCAACTCTCTCATGCAATGGTAGAGGCAACAAATCAAGTGGCGTCAATGGCTTGAATCCATACACCACCTCAAATGGACAAAGCTGAGTAGTAGAATGCACAGCCCTGTTGTAAGCAAATTCTACATGTGGCAAACACTCTTCTCACTCTCGCAGATTCTTCTTGATCATAGTCCTCAATAACTGTGACAATGTTCTATTCACCACCTCCGTCTAACCATCTGTTTGGGGATGACAAGTAGTACTGAGCAGCAACTTTGTTCCAAGCTTCCCCCATAAAGTCTTCCAAAAGTAGCTCATGAACTTCACATCACGGTCAGAAACAATCGTCTTGGGTACTCCATGTAGTCTCACGATGTCCCTGAAAAACAGGTTAGCAATATGCGACGCATCGTCGCTTTTGTGGCAGGCAATAAAATGAGCCATCTTAGAGAATCTATCCACTACCACAAATATAGAATCATGACCTCTCTGAGTCTTGGGTAAACCTAATGTAGCCCGACCTACGGTCGTTACCACATCTTGGTCTCCAACTTACGCCAAGTCGTCATGGACTCCAAAGGTGAATCCGATCCTCTATGTGAGCCCCCTTCCTACCCTATTGAATGGTATGCTACTTCATACTCCGTCACATATGCATGATAGGTTCACATTGACAAGTACGGAGGCAAGGGAGGAAGCCCAGAGCATCAATCCCGACAAGACGGAGGCTTGGAAGAGGAGGCGGAAGAAGACAGATCGCCAAATGCTCTCTGTCTCCAGCGGTACTGTTATGGGGTAACCCCTTAGGGTGGCCCGATCTTTCACGAATTTCCACGAGAAATGAGGGGAAAGCGGTGGTCGGGGGAATAAGGGGATGAAAACCACGAACACATGCACACAAATCACGATACACGCCGATCTCTCACGCCGGTGGCAACCGGTCCAACATAATCTCTAGGATCGGTGTTGGGCGAAGCTCGCTCTCCATGCCAACAACGGGGGACGAGGTGCTTGGTGAGACCTTGACGACTTGGGGGCGAGAAACCGAGAACCCAAGGCCTTGTACAACTTGAACGCACTAGGCAAGATCCAAGAGGAGGGTGGATAATAGGGTGCCCCTTGGTAGGAGCATGAGACCATTAGATTGAAAGATCCTCAAAGGGGTGTCCTTAATCTATTATTATCCAAGTCTAGGGTTTACAATGGAGGGTGGGGGCTATTTATAGGCCGTGCCATGTAGCAGGAGGCAGAGGTAGTGCAAAGTCCCAGAGTATCGGGTCCAGTCCGGTAGTACCACGGAGACAGAGTTTTGGCTTTGGTTGGTGTCGTGCATTGGTGGCGGTAGTGTCTTGGGCTGAAGGTAATGCCTCGGCCGGTCCTAGTAGTAATCTGTTGTAGAGCATTGTTTCTTCCACTGGTGCTCCTCCGTTCTGTGGGTCCTTCTCTTAGTACCTGATGATGCACAACGTATGCGTATGAAGTAGCAGGCCATCCAAAGGTGTATCGAAGTCACACAAGGAGAGGAGCGAGTTCACCTTAGCTTGAAGGAGTTTGGCTCGGACGCGAGTCATGGGTCCACTTGGGGAGCTCGTGGGAGTAGATGTAGTAGCGGTCGTAGGACGGGCTGCATCAGCTCCCCCCTTGGGAAAGAGTCGTCCTCGACTCTTCAACCTTCTCAACTTCATCTTCTCCATGGTAGGGTGAGAGGTCCTTGACATTGAATGTCGAGCTCACAAGATACTTTGATGTTGGGATATCGATGATATAGGCGTTGTTGTTGATCCTCTTTAGCACCTTGAATGGTCCATCACCTCTTGGCTTGAGTTTGGAGTCACGTTCCTTGGGGAAGCGGTCTTTACTCAAGTGTATCCACACAAGGTCGCCCTCTTCGAAGATGATCTCTTTCTTGTTCTTGTTTAGCCTTGATGCTTGGCGAAGGACTTGTTGCTCGATAGTAGCTCTTGTATCTTCATGGAGTTTCTTCATTGTTTGGGCACGCTTGACAACGTCCATATTGGCACGTTCATGAAGTGGTAGTGGAAGAATATCGAGCGCGGTGAGAGGCTCGAAGCCGTAGACGATCATGAACGGGCTCCTCATGGTGGTGGAGTGCTTGGCGCGGTTGTAGGCGAACTCGGCATGTGGAATACATTCCTCCCAGTCTTTAAGGTTCTTCTTTATCAACACCCGGAGGAGTGTGCCAAGACTTCGATTGACGACCTCGGTTTGTCCATCGCTTTGAGGATGCGAGGCGGACGAGAAGAGGAGCTTGATGCCGAGCTTGGCCATGACAGTCTTCCAGAAGTAGCTCATGAATTTTACGTCGCGGTCGGAGACGATTGTTCTTGGCACACAGGTCACGGCCAAAGTGACCCATAAGGCCTCCACCATGGGACTCTTGAAGAAGCAAAATTTGGAGAGACGACTTCGGAATGCAAAGCTTGTTTTGTTTCAAAAGAAAACCCTTATGCAAATAGAAATCATCAATCCCTTTGTCTATTGAACATTTTGCAAAAATTGGTCCAGAGAAAGTGTCGGACGCGTACAAAGATTTGATGTCAGCAAGACCCAAGACATTTACTTCGAGTCGTGTAAGAAGGTTTGTGTTTTTGCGAGACAAGGCGTCCGCTACCACATTTTCTTTGCCCTTCTTGTATTGACAATGTAAGGAAAAGACTCCATGAACTCAACCCATTTTGCGTGCCTTTTACTCAAATTGGCTTGGCCCTTTAGATACTTCAACGACTCATGGTCGGAATGGGTGATAAATTCTTTGGGCCAAAGATAGTGTTGCCACACTTGAAGGACTCGAACCAAGGCAAAAAGTTCTTTGTCATAAATGGGATAGTTAAGGCGTGCGCCATCAAGTTTCTCACTATGGTATGCAATAGGACGCCCATTTTGCATAAGGACGCCACCAATGCCAATACCACTAGCGTCACATTCAATCTCAAAGGTTTTTGTAAAATCCGGTAATGCAAGAAGTGGTGCTTCGGTGAGCCTCGTTTTGAGCTCATCAAAAGCCTTTTGTTGTGCTTTTCCCCAAACGAATGTGACATTTTTCTTGGTCAAGTCGTTGAGGGGGCAAGCAATGGTAGAAAAATCTTTCACAAAACGACGGTAAAAGCCAGCCAACCCATGAAAACTACGAAGTTCACTAACATTGGTAGGGATGGGCCAATCTCGTATGTCCTTAACTTTTGAGACATCAACTTCAATGCCATTAGAAGACACAACAAAACCAAGGAAAATCAGCTTGTCTTTTGCAAAAGTGCACTTTGGGAGATTAGCATAAAGCTTTTCATGACGAAGGATTTGAAGGACCTCCTTAACATGAGTAACATGCTCCTCTAGTGATTTGTTATAGACAAGGATATTATCAAAGTAAACGACTACACTCTTCCCAATGAGAGATCTCAAGATGTGGTTCATGAGGCGCATGAAGGTAGATGGGGCGTTTGATAAGCCAAAAGGCATAACCAACCATTCATAGAGACCAAGCTTGGTCTTGAAGGCGGTTTTCCACTCATCACCTTCAGCCATGCGAATTTGGTGGTAACCACTACGAAGATCAATTTTCGAAAATATAGTGGCTCCACATAACTCATCAAGCATGTCATCAAGACGTGGTATAGGATGTCGATAACACACGGTGATAGCATTGATTGGACGGCAGTCCATGCATAACCGCAACGTATCATCCGTTTTTGGAACTAGAATCACGGGGACCGCGCTTGGGCTAGTGCTTACTTGGATCAAACCTATGGAGACGAGTCGGTTGATTTAACGTTCTATCTCCTTCGTCTCTTCCGGGTTAAATGCGACACGCTGCACGGTTTTGGGAGCGGCTTGGGTATGAGGTCGATGCGGTGCTCGATTCCACGAAGAGGAGGTAGTCCATGAGGAAGCTCTTCGGGAAATACATCTTGGAATTCCTACAAAATAGCCATCAAAGAAGGAGGAACATTTGTCAAGTCATTAGTTCCTTGCGCTAGTCCCTTGCAAATAAGGACATAGTGCAAGATGGATGGGTTGTTCCGCACTTCTCTCATCTCACTTTTGGTGGCAAGAAGAACACTCTTAGTTTTTCCACTCGAGTTTGGCTTGTGGCACTCACTCACTATGGTGTGGTTCTCTCGCTCAGCACTCTTCTCACAAGGTGTTTTTGTGTATTGCGCCCTCGCTAAAGCCTTTGCATTGCCCGCAATTATTTGGCTAGGAGTCATTGGTTGCAACACAAGTTTTATCAAGCCATTTGAAGGTATAAGTGTTTGAGTGACCATCATGCAAAGCACGCTTGTCATATTGCCACGGCCTTCCGAGCAACATATGGCAAACCGTCATTGGGACCACGTCACATTCCATCGTGTCCTTGTAGGGCCCAATTGAGAACGTTACCGAGACGATGTGCTTGATCTTGACAGATCCTTGGTCACTTAGCCATTGGATATGGTAGGGGTGTTTATGCGGATGGAGGGTGAGGTTGAGTTTCTCACACAATTCCGTGCTTGCAAGATTGTGGCAACTCCCTCCATCGATGACAACTTTGATGGACTTCCCATTGATGCCGCACGCGAGTTTGGAAGATGTTGGCGTTGGTCTTCATTCTCATTGGCTTGTGTAGTTAAGACCCTTGTGACCACAAGCGATGGACTTGCGTCATGCTCACACACAAGAAGTTCTTGGTCCTCTTCCAAATGTTGCCTTGCCATGGCTTCCTTGACCCTTGCATCAAACTCTTCTTCACTCAAGTATTCTTCATCGCCGTTGTCATGGATGAACAAAACTTTCTTGTTTCCACATGCGGCCGACTTGTGCCCTTTGCCTCCACACTTGTAGCATTCACCATTGAATGGTTGATCATCCCTTGTGTTTTTGCCACTTTGGGGCTGTTTTCCTTGAGGGAGTGTTGGCTTGAAGGGAAGCTTGGTGGTACTTGAGGAGCTTCCACTTGCTGTTGTTGGAGTAGTGGTTGGTGCTTGCTTGTAGGTGAAGTACGTCTTTGGCTTGATGTACTTGATGTCCTCTTGTACTTGATGCTCGGCCTTGGATGCGATGTGCACAAGCTCAACCACGTTGTTGTACTTTTGGAAATCGGTGATGCGCTTGATTGGATGGTTCAAGCCATTGAGGAAGCGTGCCATTGTTTGTTCATCTCGCTCTTCAATGTTGGCACGGATCATGTTGAGCTCCGTTTGCTTGAAGTACTCTTCCACGGTATTTGTTCCTTGACTAAGCGTTTGAAGCTTGTTGAAGAGGTCACGCGTGTAGTGCGAAGGAACAAAGCGGGATCTCATATGGGCCTTCATATCTTGCCAAGTTGATATTGGATGCTCTTCTTTTGCTTCGCGAGCGAGTTGGACTTGTTCCCACCAAAGGTTGGCATACTCATCAAACTCGAGGGATGCCATGGCCATCATCTTCTCATTGCTGTAGTTGTGCATGCGGAAGATCTTGTCAACCTTGAGTTCCCAAGAGAGATATTCTTCGGGTTCATTGGAACAGGTGAACTTGGGCATGGTGAATTTGAGCTTGCCGAAAGTTTCTTCTCCATTGCGGTTCTGGTTGTGGCGGTTGCCATGATTTTGGCGGTCATCCTCATCATCCGAGCTCTCATGTCGTGCTTGGTGATGGTTGTGTTGCTCTTGCGGTTGTTGAGGTGCCGCGTTTGGTGGTGGAACTTGGTTTTGACGACGAGCTTGGGGAGCTTGCTCATGTTGTTGGCGCGGTTGAGGACGAGGAGGAGGTTGTGCATCCTCATGACGAGCTTGGGGAGCTTGCTCTTGTTCTTGTCGCGGTTGATGCCGAGGAGCATTGTCTTGCGCCATGTGGCGAGGAGGACGTCGAGCCGCATGCGCAATGGGCTGCTCACGTTCTTCTTGATGTGGAGGAGGCTCGTCATGATGATCATGATGTCGACGTTGGCGTTCATGTCGGCGATGACGCATTGGGGATCTTCGAGTGCTTCACGTCGACGGTGATCTTGTTCGTCCTCTTTGGATGCTTCACTTGTTGTTGAAATAACATGTCGACGGCGATGGGCTTGGCGGTCCATGTGAGGTTGCTCTTGTTGAATCACAAGTGCCCTTGGTTGTGGCCGGTTCGCTTCATGTCGTGGAGGTCTTGCGGAGAGGTCACCATCATAGCTTGACGTTGCGGCGTGTCGCGGAGATGGTACCGCTTGAGAAGAGCTCATGGATTGAAGAACGGGTCCATCCCGGTACCTTGAAGCGTGACAGCGAGGTGCACTTGATTCACTTGAGGAGTGCCGAGATGAGCTTGAATCGCGCGAGCGTGGCCTTGCTAGTCCATCAATGAGGCGTTGAAGCTTCTCATCCGTTGAGGCGAGTGCACGACCAAGAGCTTCATTTTGATGACCGAGGTTGTGTTGCATGGCATGCATTTGGCCACGGACTTCTTCGAAGCGGTTGTCGATGTTCTTGAATTCCACACGGGCCTCGCTAAATTGTTCATCTTGGCGCCGCTCAAGAGCTTCACAGTGGTAGTTGAATTCTCCTCGGACCTTCCAATGGTCCCATCTTGTCATGAATTGTGTGTCGTCCTCCGGAGGTTGTGGTGGTTGGGACGGCTCGCCATTCCTGTCCATGATGCAAAGCCGACAAGGGTTGTATATGGAGAATAAGGGTGCGAAGAGTTAGCCTTTTACCTCACCTTGGAGATTATATCAAACCAATTGCCACACAAATGAGCGAACAGCGTGCAAAGTGAAATGGCAAAGAAACTCACACCCAAATATGCTACAACTCTCAAAAGCTTTTGGTGGAAGGTTAGGATTGTGAAAAACCAAACGAAATGATCCAAGCAAAGGGTTGTTGTTCTACGTGGTAAAGAACCAAAGATCAAAAGCAAAAGGATACGATCTACAAAAACACGAAAAAAAACGCACACGTGGAGAAAATAGGGGTTAGCACGACTATGAAAATGAGCACAAAAGGTCCTAACGAAGACTACGCTCGGTTGTCGTGCCAACTCAAGGAGAGACCACAACTCGTTTGCCAAAAGAGGATAAGCAACGGATTTGTGCACTTGCCTTGGTGCGCTCTTTTCCTCTCTCTTGTTGGCTTACAAGCTTGGTATTCTCTTTGTATTGGGAGACTATGTATCTTTCTATTTTATCTTTTTTTTATTCTTTTCCTTTTTCTCCCTTTCTATGCTACTATGTTAACTTTTGTATTTGGCCTCACACTCTCACTTTCCGAAGGCAAGTGCACAATGCTTAGACAAACACAAAATGAGTTGCTCTCATAGGATAGATACACACAAAGGAAGATATGGGGTTGTCAAAGTGGCGCAAGTTATACCTTTGGTATTGTTGACGACTTGCAACCGTTGGTGGGGATGATGTTCGAGTGTCGCGGTGTCGATGAGCGCGGGTGACTTTGATGCGGAAGCTTGTGTTAAATTGGTGACAAACACGCGAAACACGAACAAACTGAAGATGGAAAGTCAGCAAACGAAGTTGAGGTGTCAAGAGAAGAAGGAAAACCTTCTGTGGCGCGCGGTAGTACCGCTTGGTACGGGCGGTAGTACCGGACGGCGGTAGTACCGCCTGAGCCACCGGTAGTACCGCTGGTCACAGAACAGGAACGAGATCCACTTGACACAAATCTCAAATTCGTGGGAAATCTGACCGAAAGGCTGGGCTAGGAACAATAGAGGCTATAGATCGACTCCAAAAGCAACAGATCTATGGACCAAAACCACGAAAAACTCACCAAATCCAAAGATCGATCCGAAGGCAAATTGGGGCTCTTTTTGGTGGGATTTTCGATTTTAAGGTGGATAAAAGAAAATTTGGGGGGAAATTCGTGATCAACCTTGCTCTTGATACCAAGATGTTATGGGGTAACCCCTTGGGGTGGCCCGATCTTTCACGAATTTCCACGAGAAACGAGGGGAAAGCGGTGGTCGGGGGAAGAAGGGGATGAAAACCACGAACACACGCACACAAATCACGATACACGCCGATCTCTCACGCCGGTGGCAACCGGTCCAACATAATCTCTAGGATCGGTGTTGGGCGAAGCTCGCTCTCCACGCCAACAACGGGGGACGAGGTGCTTGGTGAGACCTTGACGACTTGGGGGCGAGAAACCGAGAACCCAAGGCCTTGTACAACTTGAACGCACTAGGCAAGGTCCAAGAGGAGGGTGGATAATAGGGTGCCCCTTGGTAGGAGCATGAGACCAATAGATTGAAAGATCCTCAAAGGGGTGTCCTTAATCTATTATTATCCAAGTCTAGGGTTTACAATGGAGGGTGGGGGCTATTTATAGGCCAACCACATAAACAGGGGTATTTTAGGAACAAATAGCGAAATATAGAGAGGGTTACAGGGCGCTGGCCCGACTTAACACGATCAGGTCCACACAGGTCCGGTAGTACCGGTCCAGCACGACCGGTAGTACCGGTCAGGCGGTAGTACCGCTTCCGGGCCTGGTAGTGCCGCTTGTCACACTGGGACTTCTGGCGGCCATTCTGCCGGTGGCGATCGAGGCGGTAGTCTGGGTCCGGTAGTACCGGGTCCAGTCCGATAGTACCAGGAGCAGAGAGTTTTGGCTTTGGTTGGTGTAAATGCTTGGTGGCGTGTAGAAAGAGGGCGTAGTGCCATTGGCGGTAGTACCGCCTCGTCCGGTAGTATTACCGGCGACAGAGAGCATTTGGTTTCTTCCACTGGTGCTCCTCCGTTCTGTGGGTCCTTCTCTTCATACCTGATGATGCACAAGGTATGCGTATGAAGTAGCATTCCATCCAAAGGTGTATCGAAGTCACACAAGGAGAGGAGCGAGTTCACCTTAGCTTGAAGGAGTTTGGCTCTGGTCATGGGTCCACTTGGGGAGCTCGTGGGAGTAGATGTAGTAGCGGTCGTAGGACGGGCTGCATCAGGTACTACCGGATCTGGCGACCGGTACTACCGCCCACTACTTGATAGGGCAAAGGTGTCCGATCTTTCGATGAGATGATGATAATCGATTTGGTGGAGTTCGGGCTTGACGATACGACTACACGTGCGAGCACGAGCGCCAATGCAATCGCTAGGCCAATCTCCTGGAGGTTACCGATCCTGCGGGAACACGATCAGCCTGACCAGCGAGGGTCTTAATTCCTACCTGAAATCGAGAACAAGTAAGAACCAATATTGCAATCAAGATATTGCGGATTAAGAGGAAAGCTTTATTGAAAAGGTGGGATCCTGTATAGGCGCGAAGTACAAGAGGCCTCTGCGACGCTCGAGCCTTGGCGAAGTTGCTATGATGGCTAACTTAATGTCTAAACAAAATCCGAGTCTAGGGGGACGGCTATGGGGAGTATTTAAGGGCGAAAAGGTGGGGTTTCGGCCAGCCATGGAAGTGGTGGCCGAATCCAACCCTAGAAGTCCTTTTCCCCTCAAATACGGACTCTAAAAGTGGCTAATTAAAATCCTGCGAAAATTACATGGGCCTGGCCCAAAGTAAAAGGTGTCGCAGCACCATATTAAGCTATGGACGAATTCGTGAAGTATTGATCTTGAATATTTCGTCCAAGCCTTCTTTCTTCATTATGATGGCCTCAAAGTTCTGAAATCCTCATCCGTGGCCTTCTCTTGGATCATCACACGCTTGTTGCCATCTCCATGCATGGCCATGCTCCAATGCTTGTCCCTCTCATCCATGCTTGGTCCATCATTCCTAAGAGTAAGAAATACATCTGATTTAGGCAGCATCATATTCTCATGTATGTGAGGAATAGTTCCAAGAAACGAAAGTACCTGATAGTTAAGTTGTTTGGCACGAGATCTTGTGATGGGTCCTTGTATGTGTGTTGCTGTAGGTACAACGGTTGTATCAATAGAAGGGATGTCCACATCATGCTCCCCTCATTGAATTGAAGTCGTCCTCGACGCAATCTCATCTTCCTCACCAAAGTAAGGCTTCAAATCTGCAATGTTAAACGTAGGACTAACTGTACCAAAGTCTGCAGGCAACTCAAGTTTATATGCATTATCATTTATTTTCTCTAACACCTTAAAGGGATCAGCAGCACGTGGCATTAACTTAGACTTGCGTAAATCAGGAAAACGATCTTTACGCAAATGTAACCAAACAAGATCGCCAACATCAAACACAACATGCTTTCTCCCTTTATCCCCAGCAAGTTTATACTTAGCATTCATGTGTTCAATGTTATCTTTAGTAGTCTTATGCAAGTTTAATATCATTTCAGCGCATTGTGTAGCATCCAAATTATGTTGCACCGAAGAAGGTAAAGGCAATAAATCAATAGGTGCACGAGGAACAAAACCATACACAATCTCAAATGGGCACATCTTTGTGGTAGAATGCAGTGAACGATTATAAGAAAATTCTATATGAGGTAAACACTCTTCCCACAATTTTAAGTTCTTCTTTAAAACAGCCCGCAACATAGTAGACAAAGTTCTATTTACTACTTCAGTTTGACCATCAGTTTGGGGATGACATGTAGTACTAAAGAGCAATTTAGTCCCCAACTTAGCCCATAAACATCTCCAAAAGTGGCTAAGAAATTTAGTATCACGATCAGAGACAATAGTATTTGGCACACCATGCAAACGGATAATTTCACGAAAGAACAAATCAGCAATATGCGCAGCATCATCCGTTTTATGACAAGGAATAAAGTGTGCCATCTTAGAAAACCGATCCACAACAACAAAAATACTATCCCTCCCCTTCTGTGTTCGTGGCAATCCCAAAACAAAGTCCATAGAAATATCCTCCCAAGGAACACTAGGAACAGGAAGAGGCATATATGAACCATGTGGATTAAGGCGAGACTTAGCTTTTTGACAAGTAGTGCAGCGTGCCACAAATCTCTCAACATCTCGACGCATACGTGGCCAAAAGAAGTGTGCAGCAAGAACATCCTCCGTCTTCTTGACACCAAAGTGTCCCATCAATCCTCCTCCATGCGCCTCCTGTAACAACAAAAGACGAACAGAACTATCTGGAATGCATAGTTTGTTAGCACGGAACACAAATCCATCATTGAAGACAAACTTGTTCCAAGTTCTACCATCTCTACAATTCTGCAACACATCTTTAAATTCAGCATCATGCACATATTGTTCCTTAATAGTTTCCAATCCAAATATTTTGAAGTCAAGTTGAGATAATAAAGCATAACGACGCGACAAAGCATCAGCAATAATATTATATTTACCCTTTTTGTGTTTGATAACATAAGAAAAAGACTCAATAAATTCAACCCACTTTGCATGACGACGATTCAACTTAGCTTGACTACGAATATGCTTCAAAGATTCATGATCAGAATGAATACCAAATTCCTTAGGCCATAGATAATGTTGCCAAGTTTCTAATGTCCGAACCAACGCATATAATTCTTTATCATAAGTAGAATAGTTCAGACTAGCCCCACTCAATTTCTCACTAAAATATGCAACAGGTTTTCCCTCTTGTAATAACACCCCTCCCAAACCAATTCCACTAGCATCACATTCAAGCTCAAAAGTCTTAGTAAAATCAGGAAGTTGGAGTAAGGGAGCATGTGTTAACTTATCTTTTAATACGACGAAGGCCTGTTGTTGTGCATCGCCCCAATCAAAGGGCACATCCTTCTTGGTAAGCTCATTCAGCGGCGCGGCAATTGATCCAAAGTCTTTGACAAAGCTCCTATAAAAACCAGCGAGGCCAAGAAAACTCCTCACTTGTGTGACCATCTTGGGCTGTGGCCAATTCTCAATAGCTTCAATCTTGGCTAGATCCACTTCAATACCCTGTGATGTAACAACATAGCCAAGAAACGCAACTCGATTGGTGCAAAAGGTGCACTTCTCAAGGTTACCAAACAAACGTGCATCACGTAAAGCATTGAAAACATCACGTAAATGGTCCAAATGATCCTCTAAAGATTTACTATAAATCAGAATATCATCAAAGTAGACTACCACAAAACGTCCAATGAAAGCACGTAAACCTTCGTTCATTAATCTCATGAAAGTGCTAGGTGCATTAGTTAAACCAAACGGCATTACTAACCACTCATATAAAACGAACTTAGTTTTAAATGCTGTTTTTCATTCATCTCCTAATTTCATACGAATCTGGTGGTAACCACTACACAAATCAACTTTAGAAAACATGGTAGAGCCACTCAATTCATCAAGCATGTCATCTAAACGTGGAATAGGATGACGATATCGAATAGTAATATTATTGATAGCTCTACAATCAGTACACATGCGCGAAGAACCATCTTTCTTAGGTACCAAAATAATAGGAACAGCACAGGGGCTAAGGGACTCACGAATATGATCTCTGTCGAGTAGTTCCTGAATTTGGCGTTGTATCTCTTTTGTCTCCTCTGGATTGGTTCTATATGGCACGCGGTTGGGCAACGTGGCACCAGGAATTAGATCAATTTGGTGCTCAATTCCTCTAATAGGAGGTAGTCCTGGTGGCAGATCAGCGGGAAAGACGTCCTCATATTCCCGCAAAAGGTTAGCAATAGCGGGTGGCAAAGGAGGCATATCCTCAAATGAAAACAAAACCTCTTTGCAGACAATTGCATAACATTGAGTATTGTTTATATCTAGTTTAGCAATATCAATTTTATTTGCAAGCATACATGGACTTTTCAAACGAATTTCAGTAGCATGTGGAGAATCAGATTTAGTGTTCTTTGGTGGTATAAAATTTGCAGCAACAATCTGATTCTCACTTTTATTTTTCTCCTCGGTTTTAGCTCTACTATCTCTAGCAAGATCATCTTTTAAAATCTGTTCGGGAGTCATAGGTTTTAGAACAATTTTCTTTCCATCATGCATAAGAGAATAGTGATTAGTTTTGCCATTATGAACAGATTCTCTATCAAATTGCCATGGTCTACCAAGTAACAAAGAACAAGCTTGCATAGGTACAACATCACAATCAACAAAATTAGAATATGTATCAATAGTAAAATGCACGCGTACCGTTCTTGTTACCTTGATCTTGCGAGAACTCTCAAACCATTGGATGTAATATGAATGTGGGCGTTGTCTTGTGGGAAGCGCAAGCTTCTCTACCATGTCAACACTGGCCAGATTATTACAACTCCCTCCATCAATGATGATCCGTATAGCTCTTTCCTTGACAACACCACGTGTTTGGAACAGGTTGTGGCGTTGATCTTGCTCAGATTTGCTCAATTGCACACTCAACACATATTGTGTAATTAAGCTCTTGTATTGATCAGCAGCTTCAGCTCCCATTACCTCTGTCTCTTCATAAGCATCAGAATTGTCTCCATCTCGAGCAGAAATAAGGGCTAGTGTATTTTCATCGAAGTCACTCGCTGAATCGTATTGACCATCTTCTCGCACCATCATCACACGTTGTGTTGTGCACTGTCTCTCAATATGACCAAAACCCTAGCACTTGCGGCAGTTTATATCCTTTGTCTTATAGTGGAAGCCATAGAAGATGCACTACGAGCAGGAGCATTGGATGATGGTGGAGGAGCAGCTGGAAATCTTGTGGTGGCCTTGGATGTGGTAGTAGCTGGAGGCGAATCACGAGGAGGCGCTGATTGTCGGGATGTCCAAGTGGATGTGCGACCTGCAGAATTATTAGTCCTCCTCCATGGTGTTTGGCGATCCTGCACTTCACGTTCAGCTTTGCAAGCAAGATGAAACAAACGAGTGATAGAATTATATTCCTTATAATCTAATATGTGCTGAATGTCCTTGTTTAATCCACCAAAGAAACGTGCAAGCATTTGTTCATTAGATTCAACAAGACCACACCAAACCATCCCCGTTTGCAATTCCTGATAATACTCTTCTACAGAATTTTTCCCTTGCTCTAAGCGTGTCAGATTCTTTAGTAAATCACGTTGATAAGTGGGAGGTACAAAACAAATACGCGTAGCAGTTTTTAAAGCAGTCCAAGTACTAGGAATAGTAGTAGGATTTAAACGACAATACTCAGACCACCAAAGGGAAGCAAATTTATTAAATTCACATGTAGCAGCACTAACACGCATATTGTGAGGATATTTTAAGCATGCAAAACGTTGTTCTACTTCCATCTCCCATGTAAGATATGCATCAAGATTATATTTACCCTCAAAAGATGGAATATTTAATTTAAGCTTTGCAACATGATCATCATCACGTACCGGTGGTCGAGCGTTGCGGTAGTAATGTCGGGGACGGCCAGCAGGTACCTGTGGAGGTTGTTCAACCTCCTCGTCAAACAGATCGTCGTCGTCGGGGTCGTAGTAGTACCCGTCGTCTGTCCCCAATGTCGCAGCAGCATGACGCAGAAGTCTAAGGTGCGCGTTAGCCGCAGCGGTAGCCGAAGTGGGCGGCAACCGAACCAGCATCCGACCCGTGATCGAATGCGCGCCGGCGCCATGTGTGGTGCGGTGTGCGAGCAATCGGTTCAGAAGCTCCTTGAACCGAACGTCAAGCTTGGCGTTGAAGGATTTCTCGAGTCCATCGATCTTGTCCACGGCGTTGGTGAGCTTGGTGTCAAACTCCCCGAGGCGCGTATCCACGTCTTCAGCGCGACTGACCAAGAGCGCGGAGAAGTGGGCATGTAGTTCTTCGTTCGTCATGGTGGCAGGGTTCCGCGAAGTATCTGTCATGGTTAGTCCTTAAAAAGCACAGGTATATACTACGGAATATGGTGGAAGTCACGCGTAATCCGTCAATCAATATACGAAGCTCTTACAAGTTCTTACCAAACAGCAGGAAAATGCGATGTGCAACCGCGAGGATCAGTGGGTCCAGAGATTGAACCAAGCGATTACCAGGAGTCGAGACACCGCACGTGGAGAATATCTTGGACCTCTGGGAAGGCTTAGCAAGGGGGGTTAGCAATTATCAAAACAGCAATGCAAAAGTTGAAAGAATGCTCAACGACGGTACTGTGCTGGTCCTAGGCTAGACCGTACTAGAGACGCGAGCCTAGATCACCAACGATGTCACGACGCGACACAACAAGCAATGTATGATGATATGGCACCCTGAAAAGCGAACCGAGAGGTGGAAAATCACTATGATGGCGAGTGTCTAGAACTGATCTACGGGGTCTAAAAAGAGGTTAGCCCCAAAAAAAATTTCGAATTTTTTTTATTTTGCTCCAGAAAGCGCGCAGGTGCCAAAAAAATATCGCTATAACGGCCGACGGAGAAAAGTGATCCCCGGGGTCGAAAAACAGTATAGCCAAAAATATTTTTTTTTTGCTCTCCTTCTGGACTTACTACCGGACTCTTAGCTCGACACGGACTTGAGCTTAAAACGGAAACAACAAAGAAGGAAAGTGAAAAGAAATAACTAGGAAACAATAACTCTACTCGGACTCGTGCCACGGCAGGAAACTGATCGGATCTGTGTCGCGGTAGGAAGGCGGTGGCGGAGTATTAGGGTTTATGGTGGCAGGGTATATGGCGGCGGAATATGGTGGCGGTGATCGGCGAGTGTGGCGGTGACTACTATGATCAGAACTTGAAACTCTAAGGGACGAGACACTAAAACCAGTAACTCGACGCGACGATGTAGACACAAATTCAACAATGCAAAAACTGAAAAGATAATGCGAGGCGTAGATTGGTTATGGGATGGATCTAAACTCTAACTGTGTTTTTGGCTTTTTCGTGGGTTATAGGTAAAAAAAACAGATCTAATCTATGAAAACAGTAAAATCTCACCGAGCAACCTGAAATCTGATACCACTTGATAGGGCAAAGGTGTCCGATCTTTCGATGAGATGATGATAGTCGATTTGGTGGAGTTCGGGCTTGACGATCCGACTACACGTGCGAGCACGAGCGCCAATGCAATCCCTAGGCCAATCTCCTGGAGGTTACCGATCCTGCGGGAACACGATCAGCCTGACCAACGAGGGTCTTAATTCCTACCTGAAATCGAGAACAAGTAAGAACCAATATTGCAATCAAGATATTGCGGATTAAGAGGAAAGCTTTATTGAAGAGGTGGGATCCTGAATAGGCGCGAAGTACAAGAGGCCTCTGCGACGCTCGGGCCTTGGCGAAGTTGCTATGATGGCTAACTTAATGTCTAAACAAAATCCGAGTCTAGGGGGTCGGCTATGGGGAGTATTTATGGCGAAGCAGGGTTTCGCCAGCCATGGAAGTGGTGGCCGAATCCAACCCTAAAAGTCCTTTTCCCCTCAAATACGGACTCTAAAAAGTGGCTAATTAAAATCCTGCGAAAATTACATGGGCCTGGCCCAAAATAAAGGTGTCGCAGCACCATATTAAGCTATGGACGAATTCGTAAAGTATTGATCTTGAATATTTCGTCCAAGCCTTCTTTCTTCATTATGGTGGCCTCAAAGTTCTGAAATCTTCATCCGTGGCCTTCTCTTGGATCATCACATGCTTGTTGCCATCTCCATGCATGGCCATGCTCCAATGCTTGTCCCTCTCATCCATGCTTGGTCCATCATTCCTAAGAGTAAGAAATATATCTGATTTAGGCAGCATCATATTCTCATGTATGTGAGGAATAGTTCCAAGAAACGAAAGTACCTGATAGTTAAGTTGTTTGGCACGAGATCTTGTGATGGGTCCTTGTATGTGTGTTGCTGTAGCTACAACGGTTGTATCAATAGTAGGGATGTCCACATCAGGTACTACCGGCCGGCGGTACTACCGCCCCCTACTACCGCTTCGGCAAGCCGGTACTCTTCGATCCTTGGGCTCCAGCGACGCCCGGTAGCACAAGCGGTACTACTGTCCCAGGCGGTACTGGTGATGACCGTACTACTATCCTAAGTCCGATTACTGGTAATGTCAAGGTACACAGCACTAGTTGGGCCACAGCCCATGTATTCCCCTTTACTTACCTATTCGCCTAGTTTATCCTCAAACTACCCTTGTTTAGTGGATGGCCTATAAATAGAGCCCCCACCCCTCATGTATCCCTTAGGCATAGATGATAGACTAAAGACAACCCCCGTTGTGGAATCTCTAGTTTTGCCTCATCCCCTTTACCAAGGGGACCGACTATCGTCACCAACCTCGATTGGACTTTGCATCACGCATCCATCATTGAACAAGGCCTTGGAGTTCGGTGTCTCGTCTCCAAGTTGTCAAGACCCTCCCCAAGGTGTTCTTCCCTCTCCGATGTGGATTTGAGGGAGCACGTTGACCGATCTTTTCCCCATAAATTCGAAAATTCCACCAA
Source organism: Avena insularis (assembly GCA_023614405.1). Taxonomy (NCBI): domain Eukaryota; kingdom Viridiplantae; phylum Streptophyta; class Magnoliopsida; order Poales; family Poaceae; genus Avena; species Avena insularis. The sequence continues at coordinate 281,710 of JAJUPC010000159.1, read as the reverse complement.
AAATAGCCCCAATTAGTGTTTTGGACCGATCTGTGATTTGAGTGCGTTTTGATCCGTGGATTACTTGCAAAACTTGTTGATCTACCTTCCTTTGCGTTCCCATAGCCTAATTCCTTGATTTCCCCCTTCGATTTGGTGCTTTTCTTGAAGATTTTCCGCCCAAATCACCCCAAAATCGCGAAAACACGTCAAAACTGGGAGTTTCTGGACCCAGCGGTACTACCGGGCTTAAAATCCGGTACTACCGCCCTTATCCGGTACTACCGGGCCCAAAATCCGGTACTACCGCCCAGTACAGAAAGGAAACAGCAGGCTCCCAGATTTCAGCCTCTCACCGTTTTGAGCATAACTTCTGCATTCGAACTCGGATTTTGGTGTTCTTTAGCTCGTTTCGAAGAGGAGAAGGAGCTCTACATCATCATCCACGTTGTTCATGCTATCTACTCCATCCAAATTCCGTGAGCAAGGCGGAATCCAACAATAAAGGGTGAAGATAAATCGAAAGGTATAAACATTCATGACTTCTCCCCACTTGCATTCCTTTGTGAACCCCACTATCTTTGCGAGCAACAAACACCTATTGAGACTAGTTCCTCTTATGATTGCTTGGGCTATGCACATTTGATACCTTGTAGAATTCCGAGCAAACATTGTGAGCGTTATCTCATATAGTTATCTTGTATAGTTGTTGGCACAAGGAAGAGGCAAGTGAAAAATAGAAAGAAAAAGAAAAAAAATAGAAAAAGGAAAAGAGAAAAAGAAAAGAGAAAGAAACAAACAAGTGCCTCATAGAATAGGAAGCGCAAGCTCGATGAACATCATATAGGTGGTACTTATTGTGCATATCTTGTAGCCCACCAATTTTGTGCAATCGAACTAGCGTCTCTCCTTATACTTGTGTGACACGAGCTTATAGTCTTCGCTAGGTAATCATTTGGTTCTTAGCTCACTTTCTCCGTCGCACAAGTCCCATTTATCCCACCGTGTGTGTTTTCTTGTACATATTTCCTATCTTGTGGATTGACTTGTTTTGCTTTGTGATCATTGTGGTTCTTTACTTGCCATTACAACATCTTGATTTCGGATTGGTTCTTGACATGCCAATTTCCATACCTATCCACCATAGGCCTTGTGTGTGTGTTTTTTTTGTTGATAGTTGGTTTTGGTGTTCCGCGTGAACTTTACTTTGCTTGGTTTATTGCTCTCAAGTGTGGCCACTTGCACGATACGATCTTCCAAGGTAAAGTAAGGTTCGACGTTGTATCCCTAACACCCTCTACCACTTCCATATACAACACTTGGTCTTGTGAAGCATGTCTAGGGACTCCGGGACCGAGGATGATTTCCATGAAGAATCCATGATGAGCCACCATGCATATGTCTCCACAAGCATGGATAACATGATGGAGCACTACACCAACAATGGCTCCACATGCTTGGGTGATATGGAGTACTACAACAACAATGACTCCCCAAGCATGGATGACTTCAAGAACGACAACGCGAAGCTCCTCACGTCGCACCGACCAAGACGAAGCCTCCAACTCGAGTGCGCCAAGGTCCATCATCAAATGGACAAGTTCCAAAGCGACCTCCACAACTTCAAGAAGGACATGGACAACGACTTCGACAAAAACATGAGGATGGTCGCCAAGACTAATGATGCTTTGCGCTCATTAGAAAAACTTGCAAGGAAGAGTGCCAAGGTCAAGGGCCATCGTCGTGAGCGTCATATGGATGACCAAGTGCGCCACCTACATCAACCATCGGCAAGGCACGCCAATGACCTCCGTCGACACCATCGCAAGGCACCTTCAACTTCTTGTGCCACCACCAAAATGGCACCAAGAGCAAGCCTTCGTCCACGCCATCAAGCTTCAACGACTATGCTTGCACTCGAAGACCTCATGAACGAGGAAAATGAAGACCTCTACTTCGCCAAGTTGGATAGCATGAGCCTACCTCCACCACTACTACAAGTTGGCCACAAGACGGTCGAGCATGGGATTTTCCCTTCGACCATGGAGGCGAGCAATGATGCCCATCTTATGGCATCCAACTTTGGAGGTGACAAGGTCAAGAATGGTGAGCATGGGATTTTCCCTTCACCAAAGGAGGCGCATGGAGTTGAGGAACCCGAGCCTACCCCTATATGCTTGAGTGATGATGTGGTACCAATGCCATGTGAGTATGAGAGCCACTTAACCCACTTGAGTGAGAACAAGAGTGAGATGAGTGACTCCACCTTATGTGAGATTGAGTGCTTCCACTTTGAGGGCATGAGTGATACATCGAGTGAGTTGAGAGTGGTAGTTGATAGGTCAAGTGAGACCATTTCTATTTCTAATGACTTACCCTCTATCTCTAGTGTGTTCTCTTATGTTGTGCTAGGTTCCATGGATGAAGACGCGCCAAGCTATGAAGCAATGATGCCTCGAATGGAGAAGATGTACATGGTGGATTAAGATGATGCTACGCCATGGATACATCAAGACGATGAAGTCGTCCACAAGGAGGCCACTACTTCCACAACACCCACTTCATATGAGAGGTATGAACAAGGTAACAATAAGGGTGTTGATGATGCCATGATCCCACTAGTGGACATGATGAATTGTGAGGATATGCATGTTATGGATGATACTTGTGACATTACATATGCTTCATTCATATTCCCATGTGATGCTTTGCCTTTGCATAATATTGCTCATGTGGAATTGTTTGATTGCGATACCATTCCCATAAACATGCCATGCTATGCATCTTGTGTGTATCCTCCAATTGCTTCGGACATGCTTTGTCATGCTAGTCATTCAATTTCTCTTGTTGCTTGCAATAAGATGAATGCTTGCTATTTCACTTGTTTTGCTTGCAACAATATTGATTATATGTGTTATAATGAGATGGCCCCCATAGCTTTCTCAATTTTTGGAGATTTTGATGATTTCCATGATAAGCATGTTCCCCACTTGCATACTCACCATGCATCTATTTCATACTTGATTGACATTAATGGTGATGTGCACAAGAAGAGATACGTCATGATGGATGATGTGTATCTCTACCATGCACACACGTTCTCCCTTTTGTGTATGATGTGTGTAGGTACCCGCAGTATAATGTCAACCTCGGTTGAGCACGAGTTGACAAAAAGAGCTCTTGAGAGCATCCCACAAGTGAGTTCAAGATCGAACCCAGCTCTGATACCTTTGGCATGCCTTGCATCTTTCATGTTGACAAATTGTTCTTTCCTATGGTTTGCTTGCAAGCATGTTAATGGTATTATCTTCCCTTGTGACATTCATGTTTCTTCGCTTTTAGATAATGATGCTTTATGTGTTGCAACAAAAATGTTAAACAATTTACCTTTCCGATGTTTTGTGTGTAACCATAATTCCATTAAGAACATGAATTGTCATGAGAGCTTCCAAGAATCTCGTCTTGTTGTTGCAACAAACATAAGGACACTTGCTCTTTCATTTGTTTTTTTTGCAAATATATTGTTTTTGCTTCCGCTTGGGATACTCATATTCCCATTATATTTGCTTTCGATGATTTGTGTGTGACATCCAACATGTCGAACAATTTCTCTTTCCAATGGTTGGTTGGCACACATAATGATGTTGTTTGGGATATTCTTCCTTTTGTGTTTTTGCCAAATTCTCCTAACTTTGCATCAAATATGTTGATCAAATTTCTATTTGATTGCTTTGAGTGCCCCACTACTATGTTATATGGAGTATTTGAGTTTCCACATTTGCATGATGTTCAAACAATTTCCATGCACATTGACCTTGCATATGCATCCCGTTTGCTATACTTGAGTTGTGCTAATCGTGTTCTGAACAAGAATGGACATGCCACAAATGACATGCTCCTCTATCACACACAAACATATGTTGCTTGGTCTTTGTTGTATGAAGGTACAAATGCATACACGTCAACCTCTACCAACCATGTGTTGACAAGAAGAACCGAAGAGAGTTACCTCTGGCTACCCTTCATCGAGTCATCTCTACACCCTAAGGTGACTTCCTTCTACTTGAGGACTCATGATATAATCTTCATGAATTGTCTACGCTTCGAGTGTTGCTTCGCTTTTGTGGTGAGCTTTGTAGGCTTCATGGAAGGTGAAGGAACATTGAAGTGTTGTCAAGTCAATATTCTCGAGGACGACTATATGGTGAACCCCAGGATCAAGAAGGTCTCTCGACCGCTTCTACTTTGTGATGAGCATGTAGAGTCGAGGACGACTCTTTTTGAAGGGGGGGGAGCTGATGTAGCCCGACCTACGGTCGTTACCACATCTTGGTCTCCAACTTACGCCAAGTCGTCATGGACTCCAAAGGTGAATCTGTTCCTCTATGCGAGCCCCCTTCCTACCCTATTGAATGGTATGCTACTTCATACTCCGTCACATATGCATGATAGGTTCACATTGACAAGTACAGAGGCAAGGGAGGAAGCCCGGAGCATCAAGCCCGACAAGACGGAGGCTTCGAAGAGGAGGCGGAAGAAGACAGATCGCCAAATGCTCTTTGTCTCCAGCGGTACTACCGGATCTAGCGACCGGTACTACCGGCCAGCGGTACTACTGCCCCTACTACCGCTCCCTATAGACGATGCCAACAGAAGCCCCAGGACTGCAAGCGGTACTACCGGATCCGGAACCGGTACTACCGGTCAGCGGCACTACCGCCCCTACTACCGCTTCGCTCCAGGACCAGATCATGCATCCGGTCCCCAGGTCAGATGTATTGTGATGACCAAGACTACCGGGTCCTGTCCTAAGTCCCATTACGGCCATGTTCTCAGCGCACTAGTTGGGCCACAGCCCATGTATTCCCCTTTACTTACCTATTCGCCTAGTTTATCCCCAAACTACCCTTGTTTAGTGGATGGCCTATAAATAGAGCCCCCACCCCTCATGTATCCCTTAGGCATAGATGATAGACTAAAGACAACCCCCATTGTGGAATCTCTAGTTTTGCCTCATCCCCTTTACCAAGGGGATCAACTATCGTCACCAACCTCGATTGGACTTTGCATCATGCATCCATCGTTGAACAAGGCCTTGGAGTTCGGTGTCTCGTCTCCAAGTTGTCAAGACCCTCCCCAAGGTGTTCTTCCCTCTCCGATGTGGATTTGAGGGAGCATGTTGACCGATCTTTCCTTGCGAGGATTCTATCGGACCGGTGGCCGCCGTTCGGGAGCAATCGGCCTTGTATCGTGTGAGTTTTGCGTGTGTTCATCATGTTCTTCGCGAGGTGTGTGTTCGCTTCCGCTACCTTCTCCCTTTCCCCTCGCTTTCCCATCGATTTGACCACGAGATCCGTGAAGATCGGGCCACCCAAGAGGTTAACCCCTCCATCAACAAGGCACCTTCAACTTCTTGTGCCACCACCAAAATGGCACCAAGAGCAAGCCTTCGTCCACGCCATCAAGCTTCAATGCCTACGATTGACTTCCACGACCTCGCCAATGAGGAAAATGTAGACCTCTACTTCGCCAAGTTGGATAGCATGAGCCTACCTCCACCACTACTATGAGATGGCCACAAGACGGTCGAGCATGGGATTTTCCCTTCGACTAAGCAGGCGAGCGATGATGCCCGTCTTATGGCCTCCAACCTTGAAGGCGACAATGTCAAGAATGGTGAGCATGGGATTTTCCCTTCACCAAAGGAGGCGCTTGGAGTTGAGGAAACCGAGGCTATCCCCATATGCTTGAGTGATGATGTGGTACCAATCCCATGTGAGTATGAGAGCCACTTAGCCCACTTGAGTGAGAACAAGAGTGAGATGAGTGACTCCACCTTATGTGAGATTGAGTGCTTCCACTTGGAGGACATGAGCGATACTCCTAGTGAGTTGAGAGTGGTAGTTGATAGGTCAAGTGAGACCATTTCGATTTCTAACAACTTACCCTCTACCTCTAGTGTGTTCTCTTGTGTTATGCTAGGTTCCATGGATGAAGAAGCACCAAGCCATGAAGCAATGATGCCTCAATTGGAGAAGATGTACATGGTGCACGAAGATGATGCTATGCCATGGCTACATCAAGAAGAAGTAAATCCACAAGGAGGCCACTACTTCCACAACACCCACTTCATATGAGAGGTATGACCAATGTAACAATAAGGGTGTTGATGATGCCCTGGTCCCACTAGTGGACATGATGAATTGTGAGGATATGCATGCTATGGATGATACTTGTGACATTACATATGCTTCATTCATATTCCCATGTGATGCTTTGCCTTTGCATAATATTGCTCATGTGGAATTGTTTGATTGCGATACCATTGCCATAAACATGCCATGCTATGCATCTTGTGTGTATCCTCCAATTGCTTTGGACATGTGTTGTCATGCTAGTCATTCAATTTCTCCCGTTGCACGCGATAAGATGAATGCTTGCTATTTAACTTGTTTTGCTTGCAACAATGTTGACCACATGCGTTATAATGAGATGGCCCCATAGCTTTCTCAATTTTGGAGAGTTTGATGATTGCCATGATACGCATGTTCCCCACTTGCATACTCACCATGCATCTATTTCATACTTAATTGACATTAATGGTGATGTGCACAAGAAGAGATACGTCATGATGGATGATGTGTATCTCTACCATGCACACACGTTCTTCCTTTTGTGTTTGATGTGTGTAGGTACCCGCATTATCATGTCAACCTCGGTTGAGCACGAGTTGACAAAAAGAGCTCTTGAGAGCATCCAACAAGTGAGTTCAAAATCGAACCCAGCTCTGATACCTTTTACATGCTTTGCATCTTTCATGTTGGCAAATTGCTCTTTCCTATGGTTTGATTGCAAGCATGTTAATGTTATTATCTCCCCTTGTGACATTCATGTTTCTTTGATTTTGGATAATGATGCTTTGTGTGGTGCAACAAAAATGTTGAACATTTTCTCTTTCCGATGTTTTGGGTGCAACCACAATTCCATTAAAAGCATGTATTGTCATGAGAGCTTCCAAGAATCTCGTCTTGTTGTTGCAACAAACATAAGGACCACTTGCTCTTTCATTTGGTTTGTTTGCAAACACGTTACTTTCGCTTCCGCTTGGGATACTCATATTCCCATGATATTTGCTATCAATGATTTGTGTGTGACATCCAACATGTCGAACAATTTCTCTTTCCAATGGTTGGTTTGCACACATAATGATGTTGCTTTGGACATTCTTCCTTGCGTGTTTTTGCCGAATTCCCCTATTCTCGCATCAAGGACGTTGATCAAAATTCTAGTCAATTGCCTTGAGTGCCACACTAAAACATTGTATGGAGTTTTTGAGTTCCCACATTTGGATGATGTTCAAACGATTTCCATGCACTTTGACCTTGCATATGCATCCCGTTTGCTATACTTGAGTTGTGCTAATCGTGTTGTGAACAAGAATGGACATGCCACAAATGACATGCTCCTCTATCACACACAAACATATGTTGCTTGGTCTTTGTTGTATGAAGGTACAAGTGCATACACGTCAACCTCTACCAACCACGTGTTGACAAAAAGAACCGAAGAGAGTTACCTATGGATACCCTTCATCGAGTCATCTCTACACCCTAAGGTGACTTCCTTATACTTGAGGACTCATGCTATAATCTTCATGAATTGGCTACGCTTTGAGTGTTGCTTCGCTTTTGTTGTGAGCTTTGTAGGCTTCATGGAAGGTGAAGGAACATTGAAGTGTTGTCAAGTCAATATTCTGGAGGACGACTATATGGTGAACCCCAGGATCAAGAAGGTCTCTCGACCGCTTCTACTTTGTGATGAGCATGTAGAGTCGACGACGACTCTTTTTGAAGGGGGGAGCTGATGTAGCCCGACTACGGTTGTTACCACATCTTGGTCTCCAACTTACGCCAAGTCGTCATGGACTCCAAAGGTGAATCCGATCCTCTATGCGAGCCCCCTTCCTACCCTATTGAATGGTATGCTACTTCATACTCCGTCACATATGCATGATAGGTTCACATTAACAAGTACGGAGGCAAGGGAGGAAGCCCGGATCATCAAGCCCGACAAGACGGAGGCTTGGAAGAGGAGGCGGAAGAAGACAGATCGCCAAATGCTCTCTGTCTCCAGCGGTACTACCGGATCTGGCGATCGGTACTACCGGCCAGTGGTACTACCGCCCATACAGACGACGCCAACAGAAGTCCTAGGACTGCAAGCGGTACTAACGGATCTGGACCTGGTACTCACGTCAAGTACTCTGGGACCCAAGTCCGTACTACCGGTCATGTGTGCTCATACAAGCATTGGGCCTTCGGCCCATGTACCCCTCTAGCTCGTCCAAACCCTAGTTTTATCCCTAAACTACCCCCTGTTTATGTGGCTGGCCTATAAATAGAGCCCCCACCCCTCATGTATCCCTAAGGCATAGATGATAGACTAAAGACAACCCCCTTGTGTGGTGATGGAGGGGTTAACCTCTTGGGTGCCCGATCTTCACGGATCTCGTGGTCAAATCGATGGGAAAGCGAGGGGAAAGGGAGAAGGTAGCGGAAGCGAACACACACCTCGCGAAGAACACGATGAACACACGCAAAACTCACACGATACAAGGCCGATTGCTCCCGAACGGCGGCCATCGGTCCGATAGAATCCTCGCAAGGAAAGATCGGTCAACGTGCTCCCTCAAATCCACATCGGAGAGGGAAGAACAGCTTGGGGAGGGTCTAGACAACTTGGAGACGAGACAATGAACTCCAAGGCCTTGTTTAACGATGGATGCGTGATGCAAAGTCCAATCGAGGTTCGTGACGATAGTCGGTCCCCTTGGTAAAGGGGATGAGGCAAAACTAGAGATTCCACAATGGGGGTTGTCTTTAGTCTATCATCTATGCCTAAGGGATACATGAAGGGGTGGGGGCTCTATTTATAGGCTAGCCACATAAACAGGGGTAGTTTGGGGATAAAACTAGGGTTTGGACGAGATAGAGGGGTACATGGCCTAAACTGGCGGCGTCACAGGCCCATCGTGTAGGCCGAGACTCCGGTGTGGGGTCCGGAGACTCGGTCTAGGCGGAGACTCGGTGTCGTCTCCGGAGTGGCGTTCCCATCCTCGGGCGGTTCTTGGGTCGGGAGGTAGGTCCGGAGACTTGAGGTAGCAGGACCGGAGACTCGGTGTAGAGGGAGACTCGATGGTTCAGCCGTGGCTTCTTAGTCTCTCTTCCAAGCCTCCGTCTTGTCGGGCTTGATGTCAAGCTTCCTCCCTTGCCTCCGTACTTGTCGGTGTGAACCTATCATGCATATGTGACGGAGTATGAAGTAGCATACCATTCAATAGGGTAGGAAGTGGGCTCGCATAGAGGAACGGGTTCACCTTTGGAGTCCATGACGACTTGGCGTAAGTTGGAGACCATGATGTGGTAACGACCATAGGTCGGGCTACATCAGCTCCCCCCCTTCAAAAAGAGTCGTCCTCGACTCTACATGCTCATCACAAAGTAGAAGAAGTCGAGAGACCTTCTTGATCCTGGGGTTCACCATATAGTCGTCCTCGGGAAGATTGACTTGACAACACTTCAATGTTCCTTCACCTTCCATGAAGCCTACAAAGCTCACGACAAAAGCGAAGCAACACTCAAAGCATAGCCAATTCATAAAGATTATAGCATGAGTCCTCAAGTAGAAGGAAGTCACCTTAGCTTGTAGAGATAGCTCGATGAAGGGTAGACATAGGTAACTCGCTTCGGTTCTTCTTGTCAACACGTGGTTGGTAGAGGTTGACGTGTATGCACTTGTACCTTCACACAACAAAGACCAAGCAAAATATTTTTGTGCGTGATAGAGGAGCATGTCAAATGTGGTATGTCCATTCTTGTTCACAACACTATTTGTACAATGCATGTATAGCAAATGGAATGCATATGCAAGGTCAAAGTGCATGGAAATCGTTTGAACATCATCCAAATGTGGGAACTCAAAAACTCCATACAATGTTTTAGTGTGGCACTCCATGCAATTGACTAGAATTTTGATCAACGTCCTTGATGCGAGAATAGGAGAATTCGGCAAAAACACGCAAGGAAGAATGTCCAAAGCAACATCATTATGTGTGCAAACCAACCATTGGAAAGAGAAATTGTTCGACATGTTGGATGTCACACACAAATCATCGATAGCAAATATCATGGGAATATGAGTATCCCAAGCGGAAGCAAAAACAATATGTTTGCAAACAAACCAAATGAAAGAGCAAGTGGTCCTTATGTTTGTTGCAACAACAAGACGAGATTCTTGGAAGCTCTCATGACAATACATGCTCTTAATGGCATTATGGTTGCACACAAAACATCGGAAAGGGAAATTGTTCAACATTTTTGTTGCAACACACAAAGCATCAATATCCAATAGCAAAGAAACATGAATGTCACAAGGTGCGATAATACCATCAACATGCTTGCAATCAAACCATAGGAAAGAGCAATTTGCCAACATGAAAGATGCAAAGCATGCAAAAGGTATCAGAGCTGGGTTCGATCTTGAACTCACTTGTGGGATGCTCTCAAGAGCTCTTTTTGTCAACTCGTGCTCAACCGAGGTTGACATGATAGTGCGGGTACCTACACACATCACATGTAAAAGGAAGAACGTGTGTGCATGGTAGATATACACATCATCCATCATGATGTATCTCTTCTTGTGCACATCACCATTAATGTCAATCAAGTATGAAATAGGTGCATGGTGAGTATGCAAGTGGGGAACATGCTTATCATGGCAATCATCAAAATCTCCAAAAATTGAGAAAGCTATGGGGGCCATCTCATTATAACGCATATGATCAATGTTGTTGCAAGCAAAACAAGTGAAATAGCAAGCATTCATCTTATTGCAAGCAACGGGAGAAATTGAATGACTAGCATGACAAAGCAAGTCCGAAGCAATTGGAGGATACACACAAGATGCATAGCATGGCATGTTTATGGAAATGGTATCACAATCAAACAATTCCACATGAGCAATATTATGCAAAGGCAAATCATCACATGGGAATATGAATGAAGCATTTGTAATGTCAAAAGTATCATCCATAGCATGCATAACCTCACAATTCATCATGTCCACTAGTGGGATCATGGCATCATCAACACCCTTATTGTTACCTTGTTCATACCTCTCATATGAAGTGGGTGTTGTGAAAGTAGTGGCCTCCTTGTGGACGACTTCGTCTTCTTGATGTAGCCATGGCATAACATCATCTTCGTGCACCATGTACATCTTCTCCAATTGAGGCATCATTGCTTGGCTTGGCGTCTTCATCCATGGAACCTAGCACAACATAAGAGAACACACTAGAGGTAGAGGGTAAGTTGTTAGAAATAGAAATGGTCTCACTTGACCTATCAACTACCACTCTCAACTCACTCGGTGTATCACTCATGCCCTCAAAGTGGAAGCACTCAATCTCACATAAGGTGGAGTCACTCATCTCACTCTTGTTCTCACTCAAGTGGGCTAAGTGGCTCTCATACTCACATGGGATTGGTACCACATCATCACTCAAGCATATGGGGATAGGCTCGGTTTCCTCAACTCCAAGCGCCTCCTTTGGTGAAGGGAAAATCCCATGCTCACCATTCTTGACATTGTCGCCTTCAAGGTTGGAGGCCATAAGACGGGCATCATCGCTCGCCTGCTTAGTCGAAGGGAAAATCCCATGCTCGACCGTCTTGTGGCCATCTCATAGTAGTGGTGGAGGTAGGCTCATGCTCTCCAACTTGGCGAAGTAGAGGTCTACATTTTCCTCATTGGCGAGGTCGTGGAAGTCAATCGTAGGCATTGAAGCTTGATGGCGTGGAGGAAGGCTTGCTCTTGGTGCCATTGTGGTGGTGGCACGAGTAGTTGAAGGTGCCCTATGATGGTGTCGACGGAGGTCATTGGCGTGCCTTGCCGATGGTTGATGTTGGTGAAGTACTTGGTCATCCACATGACGCTCGCGACGATGATCATTTGCCTTGGCACTCTTCTTGTGCTTGTGGTGCCTTCTTGAGCTTGCTTGAGCATTATGGTTGTTGCTCATCAAGAATTCTTCGTCTTGGTGGCGAAGATGCCTTTGACGCTGTCTTGTATCCTCTTTATGGTGTCGATGCTCATGAGAGGATGTTTGTCGATGAAGATTCTTGTTTCTTGGCGCCTCTTGATGTATATGATGTTTGGACGCCACTCTTGTGTGAATAGGAGGTGGATCTTGGCGCCTTGGAGATGGTGGAGCTTGACGCCATCTAGGTGGTGGCGCTTGTCGCCTTGGAGGTGGATCATCGAAGTAGGTGGTGCCCTTTGGTGTGGCACGCTTGGCCTTGAAGGTCATGGAATCTTGATGATGGGCCTCCGCTTGCTTGGCGTAGTAGGCTTCCATCTCCACGTGGTGGAGGAATTCTTCATGGCTCGTGGAGGAGCCATCAAACTCGATGAAGTTCTCCGTGTCCTCCATGCTCGGCGAGGTATCGTCGATGTCGTACTCGAAGTCGTCCATGCTTGGGGAGTAATTGTTGGTGTAGTACTCCATATCACCCAAGCATGTGGAGCCATTGTCGGTGTAGAGCTCCAAGTCTTCCATGCTTGAGGGGCCATAGTTGATGTCATGCTCCATGTATTCCATGCATGTGGAGCCGTTGTAGATGTAGTGCTCCGGGTCCTCAAAGCATGCGGAGCCATTGTCGGTGTTGTGCTCCGTCATGTCCTCTATACTTGTGGAGTCGTAGTCATGGTGGCTCATCATGGATTCTTCATAGATATCATCCTCGGTTAGGAGTCCCTGGACATGATGCAAGAGAAAGCGGTGTATATGGAAGTGGTAGTGGGAGTTAGGGATACAACGTCAAACCTTACTTTACCTTGGAAGATCGTATCGTACAAGTGGCCACACTTGAGAGCAATAAACCAAGCAAAGTGAAGTTCACGCAGAACACCAAAACCAACTACTAACCAAAAAACACACACACACAAGGCCTATGGTGGATAGGTATGAAAAGTGGCATGTCAAGAACCAATCCGAAATCAAGATGTTGTATTGGCAAGTAAAGAACCACAATGATCACAAAGCAAACAAGTCAATCCACAAGATAGGAAATATATACAAGGAAACACACACGGTGGGATAAATGGGACTTGTGCGACGGAGAAAGTGAGCTAAGAACCAAAAGATTACCTAGCGAAGACTATAAGCTCGTGTCACACAAGTACAAGGAGAGACGCTAGTTCGATTGCATAAGATTGGTGGGCTACAAGATATGCACAATAAGTACCACCTATATGATGTTCATCGAGCTTGCGCTTCCTATTCTATGAGGCACATGTATATTTCTTTTTTTTTTCTCTTTTCCTTTTTCTATTTTTTCTTTTCTCTTTTTCTTTTTCACTTGCCTCTTCCTTGTGCCAACAACTATACAAGATAACTATATGAGATAGCGCTCACAATGTTTGCTCGGAATCTACAAGGTATCAAATGTGCATAGCCCAAGAAATCATAAGAGGAACTAGTCTCAATAGGTGTTTGTTGCTCGCAAATATAGTGGGGTTCACAAAGGAATGCAAGTGGGGAAAAGTCGCGGAATGTTATACCTTTCGTCGACGAGCTTCACCCTTTATTGTTGGCTTCCGCCTTGCTCACGGAATTTGGATGGAGTATATAGCATGAACAATGCAGATGTTGATGTAGTGCTCCTTCTCCTCTTCGAAACGAGCTAAAGAACACCAAAATCCGAGTTGAAATGCAAAAGTTATGCTCAAAACCGTGCTGCAGTTTTTCCATGCGGGAGGGCGAGACTCCGTCCGAGCTCAAAAAGTCCGGAGACTCCGGTCTAGGCCGGAGACTCCGGTCCGGGTGATTCCAGGGTGTCCAGAACTCGAACGGGACGCGATTTGGGCGGAAAAACTCGAACCAAAACCTCAGATTGATGGGGGAAATCAAGGAATTAGGCCATGGGAACGCAGGGGAAGGTAGATCAACTAGTTTAGCAAGTAATCCACGGATCAAAACCTACCAAAACGCACTCAAATCACAGATCGATCCAAAACACGAATTGGGGCTGTTTTTGGTGAAATTTTCGAATTTATGGGGAAAAGACCAAATCGAAGAGAAATCCGTGGCAACCAAAAGCTGCTGATACCAGATGATGGAGGGGTTAACCTCTTGGGTGCCCGATCTTCACGGATCTCATGGTCAAATCGATGGGAAAGCGAGGGGAAAGGGAGAAGGTAGCGAACACACACCTCGCGAAGAACACGATGAACACACGCAAAACTCACACGATACAAGGCCGATTGCTCCCGAACGGCGGCCACCGGTCCGATAGAATCCTCGCAAGGAAAGATCGGTCAACGTGCTCCCTCAAATCCACATCGGAGAGGGCAGAACACCTTGGGGAGGGTCTTGACAACTTGGAGACGAGACAATGAACTCCAAGGCCTTGTTCAACAATGGATGCGTGATGCAAAGTCCAATCGAGGTTGGTGACGATAGTCGGTCCCCTTGGTAAAGGGGATGAGGCAAAACTAGAGATTCCACAATGGGGGTTGTCTTTAGTCTATCATCTATGCCTAAGGGATACATGAAGGGGTGGGGGCTCTATTTATAGGCCAGCCACATAAACAGGGGTAGTTTGGGGATAAAACTAGGGTTTGGACGAGATAGAGGGGTACATGGGCCTGCCCTAGCTGGCGGCGCGCAGGCCCATCGTGTAGGCCGGAGACTCCGGTCTAGGCCGGAGACTCCGGTCTGTCTCCGGTGTCGTCTCCGGAGTGGCGTTCTGACTGTCCTCGGGCGGTTGCTGGGGTCGGTCCGGAGGTAGGTCCGGAGACTCCGGGGTAGCAGGATGTGAGACCGGTAGCAGGGACCGGAGACTCCGTAGGAGACTCGGTGGTTCAGCCGTGGCTTCCGTCTCCTCTTCCAAGCCTCCGTCTTGTTGGGCTTGATGTCCCGGCTTCCTCCCTTGCCTCCGTGTACTTGTGAACCTATCATGCATATGTGACGGAGTATGAAGTAGCATACCATTCAATAGGGTAGGAAGTGGGCTCGCATAGAGGAACGGGTTCACCTTTGGAGTCCATGACGACTTGGCGTAAGTTGGAGACCATGATGTGGTAACGACCGTAGGTCGGGCTACATCATGTGGAATCTCTAGTTTTGCCTCATCCCCTTACAAGGGGACCGATTATCGTCACCAACCTCGATTGGACTTTGCATCACGCATCCATCGCTGAACAAGGCCTTGGAGTTCGGTGTCTCGTCTCCAAGTTGTAAAGACCCTCCCCAAGGTGTTCTTCCCTCTCCGATGTGGATTTGAGGGAGCACATTGACCGATCTTTCCTTGCGAGGATTCTATCGGACCGGTGGCCGCCGTTCGGGAGCAATCGGCCTTGTATCGTGTGAGTTTTGCGTGTGTTCAGCGTGTTCTTCGTGAGGTGTGTGTCCGCTTCCGCTACCTTCTCCCTTTCCCCTCGCTTTCCCATCAATTTGACCACGAGATCCGTGAAGATCGGGCCACCCTAGAGGTTAACCCCTCCATCAAAACCTAGCACAAAGTCCATGCTAATATCTTCCCAAGGTGTAGTAGGTGCAGAGAGGTTTCAACTTTGATTTGGACTTGTTGCATGTAATGCAGCTGTTATGGGGTAACCCCTTGGGGTGGCCCGATCTTTCACGAATCTCCAAGAAACGAGAGGAAAGTGGTGAATGGGAGGAGAGGGGATGTAAACTACGAACACACGCACACAAATCACGATACATGCCGATAACTCACGCCGGTGGCAACCGGTCCAACATAATCCCTAGGATCGGTGTTGGGCGAAGCTCTCTCTCCACGACCAACAACGGGGGCGAGATGCTTGGTGAGATCTTGACGACTTGGGGGCGAGAAACCGAGAACCCAAGGCCTTGTACAACTTGAACGCACTAGGCAAGATCCAAGAGGTTGCGGATAATAGGGTGCCCCTTGGTAGGAGCATGAGACCAACAGATGAAAGATCCACAAAGGGGTGTCCTCAATCTATTATTATCCAAGTCTAGGGTTTACAATAGAGGGTGGGGGCTATTTATAGGCCAGCCACATAAACAGGGGTAGTTTAGGAACAAAATGGCGAAATATAGAGAGGGTTACAGGGCGTTGGGCCGTTAACACGATCTGGTTCACGCACATCCGGTTGTACCGGCCTAGCTACCGGTAGTACCGGTCTCAACCGGTAGTGCCGCTTCCTGGTCCGGTAGTACCGCTTGCAGCCCCAGGACTTCCGTTGGCGTCTTCAGTGGGGAGCGGTAGTAGCGGTAGTAGTGCCGCGGACCGGTAGTACCGGTTCCAGATCCGGTAGTACCGCTGGAGACAGAGTATTTGGCTTCTGTTGGCGTCGTCTGTCGGGAGCGGTAGAAGTGATGCATTGGTAGTACCGGCCGCCAGATCCGGTAGTACCGCTGGAGACAGAGAGTATTTGGCTTCTTCCGCTAGTGCTCCTCCGTTCATTGGGTCCTTCTCTTCGTACCTGATGATGCACAAGGTATGCGTATGAAGTAGCAGGCCATCCAAGGGTGTATCAGTCACACAAGGAAAGGAGCGAGTTCACCTTAGCTTGTAGGAGTTTGGCTCGGGCGCGAGTCATGGGTCCACTTGGGGAGCTCGTGGGAGTAGATGTAGTAGCGTTCGTAGGACGGGCTGCATCAGCTCCCCCCCTTGGGAAAGAGTCGTCCTCGACTCTTCAACCTTCTCAACTTCATCTTCTCCATGGTAGGGTGAGAGGTCCTTGACATTGAATGTCGGGCTCACAAGATACTTTGATGTTGGGATATCGATGATGTCGGCGTTGTTGTTGATCCTCTTTAGCACTTTGAATGGTTCATCACCTCTTGGCTTGAGTTTGGAGTCGCGTTCCTTGGGGAAGCGGTCTTTACTTAAGTGTATCCACACAAGGTCGCCTTCTTCAAAGATCATCTCTTTCTTGTTCTTGTTTAGCCTTGATGCCTGGCGAAGGACTTGTTGCTCAATCGTAGCTCTTGTGTCTTCATGGAGTTTCTTCATTGTTTGGGCACGCTTGACAACGTCCATATTGGCACGTTCATGAAGCGGGAGTGGAAGGATATCGAGCGCGATGAGAGGCTCGAAGCGATAGACTATCATGAACGGGCTCCTCATGGTTATGGAGTGCTTGGCGCGGTTGTAGGCGAACTCGGCGTGTGGAATACATTCCTCCCAGTCTTTAAGGTTCTTCTTTATCAACACCCGGAGGAGTGTGCCAAGGCTTCGATTGACGACCTTGGTTTGTCCATCGGTTTGAGGATGCGAGGCGGACGAGAAGAGGATCTTGATGCCGAGCTTGGCCATGAGAGTCTTCCAGAAGTAGCTCATGAATTTTACGTCGCGGTCGGAGACGATTGTTCTTGGTACACCGTGTAGCCGAATTATTTCCCTGAAAAACAAATTTGCTACATGTGAAGCATCATCGGTCTTATGGCACGGAATGAAGTGTGCCATTTTTGAAAAGCGATCCACTACCACAAATATAGAATCATGTCCATGTTTAGATCTAGGCAAGCCTAATACAAAGTCCATGCTAATGTCCGACCAAGGTGCATGAGGAATAGGCAATGGCATATAAAGACCAAAGGGGTTAGACTTAGACTTATCTTGGATACATGTAGTGCATCGTTGGACGTGGCGCTCCACGTCGCGTTTCATCTTTGGCCAAAAGTAGTGAGTGGATAGCATGTCATACGTCTTGTCATGGCCAAAGTGACCCATAAGGCCTCCACCATGAGACTCTTGAAGAAGCAAAATTTGGAGAGACGACTTCGGAAGGCAAAGCTTGTTTTGTTTGAAAAGAAAACCCTTATGCAAATAGAAATCATCAATCCCTTTGTCTATTGAACATCTTGCAAAAATTGGTCCAAAGAAAGGCTTGACGCTGCATAAAGATTTGATGTCATCAAGACCCAAGACATTTAGTTCGAGCCGCGTAAGAAGGTTTGTGTTTTTGCGAGACAAGGCGTCCGCTACCACATTTTCTTTGTTCTTCCTGTATTTGACAATGTAAGGAAAAGACTCCATGAACTCAACCCATTTGGCGTGCCTTTTACTCAAATTGGCTTGGCCCTTAAGATATTTCAACGACTCATGGTCGGAATGGATGATAAATTCTTTGGGCCAAAGATAGTGTTGCCACACTTGAAGGACACGAACCAAGGCAAAAAGTTCTTTACCATAAATGGGGTAGTTTAGGCGTGCGCCATCAAGTTTCTCACTATGGTATGCAATGGGACGCCCATTTTGCATAAGGACGCCTCCAACGCCTTCAAGACCAACAAAAGGTTTTTGTGAAATCTGGTAATGCAAGAAGTGGTGCTTTGGTGAGCCTCTTTTTGAGCTCATCAAAAGCCTTTTGTTGTGCTTTTCTCCAAACAAACGTGACATTTTTCTTGGTCAATTCGTTGAGGGGGCAAGCAATGGTAGAAAAGTCTTTCACAAAGCGACGGTAAAAGCCAGCCAACCCATGAAAACTACGAAGTTCACTAACATTGGTCGGTATGGGCCAATCTCGTATGTCCTTAACTTTTGAGACATCAACTTCAATGCCATTAGAAGACACAACAAAACCAAGGAAAATGAGTTTGTCTTTTGCAAAAGTGCACTTTGGGAGATTAGCATAAAGCTTTTCATGACGAAGGATTTGAAGGACCTCCTTAACATGAGTAACATGCTCCTCTAGTGACTTGCTATAGACAAGGATGTCATCAAAGTAAACAACTACACTCTTCCCAATGAGAGATCTCAAAATATGGTTCATGAGGCGCATGAAGGTAGATGGGGCATTAGATAAGCCAAAAGGCATAACCAACCATTCATAGAGACCAAGCTTGGTCTTGAAGGCGGTTTTCCACTCATCACCTTCGGCCATGCGAATTTGATGGTAACCACTACGAAGATCAATTTTCGAAAATATAGTGGCTCCACATAACTCATCAAGCATGTCATCAAGACGCGGTATAGGATGTCGATAACGCACGGTGATAGCATTGATTGGATGGCAGTCCATGCATAACCGCAACGTATCATCCGTTTTTGGAACTAGAATCACGGGGACCGCGCTTGGGCTAGTGCTTACTTGGATCAAACCTTTGGAGACGAGTTGGTTGATTTGACGTTCGATCTCCTTCGTCTCTTCCGGTTCAGATGCGACACGTGGCGGCGGTTTGGAAGTGGGGCGCCGGGTATGAGGTCGATGCGGTGCTCGATTCCACGAAGAGGAGGAAGGCCATGAGGAAGCTCTTCGGGAAATACATCTTGGAATTCCTGCAAAATTGCCATCAAAGAAGGAGGAACATTTGTCAAGTCGTTAGTTCCTTGTGCTAGTCCCTTGCATACAAGGACGTAGTGCAAGATGGATGGGTTGTTCCGCACTTCTCTCATCTCACTTTTGGTGGCAAGAAGAACACTCTTAGTTTTCTCACTCGAATTTGGCTTGTAGCTCTCACTCACTATGGTGTGGTTCTCTCGCTCACCACTCTTCTCACAAGGTGTTTTTGTGTATTGCGCCCTCGCTAAAGCCTTTGCATTGTCCGCAATTATTTGGCTAGGAGTCATTGGTTGCAACACACAAGTTTATCAAGCCATTTGAAGGTGTAAGTGTTTGAGTGACCATTATGCAAAGCACGCTTGTCATATTGCCACGACCTTCCGAGCAACATGTGGCAAACCGTCATTGGGACCACGTCACAATCCACCGTGTCCTTGTAGTGCCCAATTGAGAACGTCACCGAGACGGTGTGCTTGATCTTGACGGATCCTTGGTCACTTAGCCATTGGATATGGTAGGGGTGTTTATGCGGATGGAGGGTGAGGTTGAGTTTCTCACACAATTCCGTGCTTGCAAGATTGTGGCAACTCCCTCCATCGATGACAACTTTGATGGACTTCCCATTGATGCCGGCACGAGTTTGGAAGATGTTCGAGCGTTGGTCTTCATTTTCATTGACTTGGGTAGTCAAGACCCTTGTGACCACAAGCGATGGACTTGCGTCATGCTCACACACAAGAAGTTCTTGGTCCTCTTCCAAATGTTGCCTTGCCAAGGCTTCCTTGACCCTTGCATCAAACTCTTCTTCACTCAAATATTCTTCATCGCCGTTGTCATGGATGAACAAAACTTTCTTGTTCCCACATGCATTCGACTTGTGCCCTTTGCCTCCACACTTGTAGCATTCACCATTGAATGGTTGATCATCCCTTGTGTGTTTGCCACTTGGGGGCTGTTTTCCTTGAGGGAGAGTTGGCTTGAAGGGAAGCTTGGTGGTACTTGAGGAGCTTCCACTTGGTGTTGTTGTAGTGGTTGGCGCTTGCTTGTAGGTGAAGCACGTCTTTGGCTTGTTGTACTTGATGTCCTCTTGCACTTGACGCCTTCGATGCGATGTGCACAAGCTCAACCATGTTGTTGTACTTTTGAACTCGGTGATGCGCTTGATGGGATGGTTCAAGCCATTGAGGAAACGTGCCATTGTTTGTTCATCTCGCTCTTCAATGTTGGCACGGATCATGTTGAGCTCCATTTGCTTGAAGTACTCTTCCACGGTCTTTGTCCCTTGACTAAGCGTTTGAAGCTTGTTGAAGAGGTCACGTGTAGTGCGAAGGAACAAAGCGGATCTCATATGGGCCTTCATATCTTGCCAAGTTGAGATTGAGGCTCTTCTTTGCTTCGCGAGCGAGTTGGACTTGTTCCCACCAAAGGTTGGCATACTCATCAAACTCGAGGGATGCCATGGCCATCATCTTCTCATTGCTATAGTTGTGCATGCGGAAGATTTGTCGACCTTGAGTTCCCAAGAGATATATTCCTTGGGCTCATTGGAACCGGTGAACTTGGGCATGGTGCATTTGAGCTTGCCGAAAGTTTCTTCTCCATTGCGGTTCCGGTTGCGTCGGTTGCCATGATTTGGGCGGTCATCATCATCAGCCGAGCTCTCATGTCTTGCTTGGTGATTGTTGCATTGATCTTGCGGTTGTTGAGGTGCCGCGTTTGGTGGTGGAACTTGTTGTTGACGACGAGCTTGGGGGGCTTGCTTGTTTTGTTGGCGCGGTTGAGGACGAGGAGGAGGTTGATGGTCCTCGCGACGAGCTTGGGGAGCTTGCTCTTGTTCTTGTCGTGGATGATGCCGAGGAGCATTGGCTTGCGCCATGTGGCGCGGAGGACGTCGAGCCGCATGCGCAATGGGCTGCTCTTCTTCTTCTTCTTGGTGTAGGGGAGGCTCGTCATGACCATCATGTTGCCGACGTGGACGATCATGTCGATGATGACGCCTTGGAGGATATTCGAGTGCTTCACGTCGACGGTGATCTTGTTCGTCCTCTTCGGATGCTTCACTTGTTGTTGAAGGAACATGTCGACGGCGATGGGCTTGGTTGTCCATATGAAGTTGCTCTTGTTGAATCACAAGTGCCCTTGGTTGTGGCCAGTTCGCTTCACGTCATGGAGGTCTTGCGGAGAGGTCACCATCATAGCTTGACATTGCAGCGTGACGCGGAGATGGTACCGCTTGCGAAGAGCTCATGGATTGAAGAACGGGTCCATCCCGGTGCCTCGAAGCGTGACGGCGAGGTGCACTTGATTCACTTGAGGAGTGCCTAGATGAGCTTGACTCGCGTGAGCGTGGCCTTGATAGTCCATCAGTGAGGCGTTGAAGCTTCTCATCCGTTGAGGCGAGTGCACGACCAAGAGCTTCATTTTGATGACCGAGGTTGTGTTGCATGGCATGCATTTGGCCCCGGACTTCTTCGAAGCAGTTGTCGATGTTCTTGAATTCCACATGGGCCTCGCTAAATGTTCATCTTGGCGCCGCTCGAGAGCTTCACAACGGTAGTTGAATTCTCCTCGGACCTTCCAATGGTCCCATCTTGTCATGAATTGTGTGTCATCCTCCGGAGGTTGTGGTGGTTGGGATGGCTCTCCATTCCTGTCCATGATGCAAAGCCAACAAGGGTTGTATATGGAGAGAAATGGTGCAGAGAGTTAGCCTTTTACCTCACCTTGGAGATTATATCAAACCAATTGCCACACAAATGAGCGAACAGCGTGCAAAGTGAAATGGCAAGAAACTCACACACAAATATGCTACAACTCTCAAAAGCTTTTTGGTGGAAGGTTAGGATTGTGGAAAACCAAACGAAACGATCCAAGCAAAAGGTTATTGTTCTACGTGGTAGAGAACCAAAGATCAAAAGCAAAAGGATACAATCTACAAAAACACGGAAAACACACACGTGGATAAAAACGGGGTTAGCACGACTATGAAAATGAGCACAAAAGGTCCTAACGAAGACTACGCTCGGTTGTCGTGCCAACACAAGGAGAGACCACAACTCGTTTGCCAAAAGAGGATAAGCAATAGATTTGTGCACTTGCCTCGGTGCGCTCTTTCTTCTCTCTTTCTTGGCTTACAAGCTTGGTATTCTCTTTGTATTGGGAGACTATGTATCTTTTTCTATTCTTCTTTTGTTCTTTTTTTTTTGATTCTTTCTCTTTTTTCCCTTGCTATGCTACTATGTTAGCTTTTGTATTTGGCCTCACACTCTCACTTTCCGAAGGCAAGTGCACAATGCTTAGAAAAACACAAAATGAGTTGCTCTCATAGGATAGATACACACAAAGGAAGATATGGGGCTGTCAAAATGGTGCAAGTTATACCTTTGGTATTGTTGATGACTTGCCACCGTTGGTGGGGGGAATGTTCGAGTGTCGCGGTGTCGATGAGCGCGTGGAGACCTTGATGCGGAAGCTGTTGTGAAAATGGCGACAAACACGCGAAACACGAACAAGTGAAGTGGAAAAGTCAGCAAACGAAATTGAGGCGTCAAAGGGCAAAGAAACACGGTCAGAGGCGAGCGGTAGTACCGCTGGCAACAACCGGTAGTACCGGCGAGCGGTAGTACCGCTTGTACGAACGGTAGTACCGCCAGTTGCGGGACAGGACGAACTCCACTTGACAAAAATCCTCAAATTTGTGGAGATCTGACCGAAAGGTTGGGCTAGGAACAATAGGGGCTATAGATCGACTCCAAAAGCAACAGATCTATGGACCAAAACCACGAAAAACTCACCAAATCCAAAGATCTATCCGAAGGCAAATTGGGGCTCTTTTTGGTGGGATTTTCGATTTTAAGGGGGATCAAAGAAAAATTGGGGGAAAATTCATGATCAACCGTGCTCTTGATACCAATATGTTATGGGGTAACCCTTGGGTTGGCCCGATCTTTCACGAATTCCACGAGAAACGAGGGGAAAAGCGGTGGTCGGGGGAGGAAGGGATGAAAACCACGAACACACGCACACAAAACACGATACACGCCGATCTCTCACGCCGGTGGCAACCGGTCCAACATAATCCCTAGGATCGGTTGTGAAGCTCGCTCTCCACGCCAACAACGGGGGACGAGGTGCTTGGTGAGATCTTGACGACTTGGGGGAGGGAAATCGAGAACCCAAGGCCTTGTACAACTTGAACGCACTAGGCAAGATCCAAGAGGGGGGTGGATAATCCGGTGCTCCTTGGTAGGAGCATGAGACCAATAGATATAAGTTCCTCAAAGGGTTTCCTTAATATCTATTATTATCCAAGTCTAGGGTTTACAATAGAGGGTGGGGCTATATATAGTCCAGCCACAAAACAGGGGTAGTTTGAACGAAAAGGTAAATTATAGGAAGGGTTACAAGGCATGTGGCTAAATTCAGGCGAAGTTCAGTCAGGCCGGTAATCGGGTAGTACCGTGGTGCGAACCCGGTAGTACCGGCCCGGGCGGTAGTACCCTGGCCCGAGCTTCTGGCCGGAGTTGCCTATATCGAGCGGTAGGAGGGGGCGGTAGTACCGCTGACCGGTAGTACCGGTTGCTGGGCCGGTAGTACCGCTGACGTCTGGGGCGTGGAGAGGTTCTTCCTGGAGCGTCCGGTAGCTGGGGCCGATAGTACCGCTTGGAACGGTAGTACCGGTCGCCTCAACCGTAATATCAAGGCGTCGACTGATTGGTTGCTTCCGCTCCGTTGCTCTCGCCCTTGGGTCCTTCTTCGTACTGATGATGCATGGGTGTATGCGTATGAAGTAGCAAACCATCCAAGGGTGTGTCGAAGTCACACAAGGAAAGGAGCGAGTTAACCTTGGCTTGGAGGAGCTTAGCTCGGGCGCGAGTCATGGGTCCACTTGGGGAGCTCGTGGGAGTAGATGTAGTAGCGGTCATAGGACGGGCTGCATCAGACTTGTTGCTCGATCGTAGCTCTTGTGTCTTCATGGAGTTTCTTCATTGTTTGGGCACGCTTGACAACGTCCATATTGGCACGTTCATGAAGTGGTAGTGGAAGGATATCGAGCGCGGTGAGAGGCTCGAAGCCATAGACGATCATGAACGGGCTCCTCATGGTGGTGGAGTGCTTGGCGCGGTTGTAGGCAAACTCGGCATGTGGAATACATTCCTCCCAGTCTTTAAGGTTCTTCTTTATCAATACCCGGGTGAATGTGCCAGGGCTTCGATTGATGACCTCGGTTTGTCCATCGGTTTGAGGATGCGAGGCGGACAAGAAGAGGAGCTGTTATGGGGTAACCCCTTGGGGTGGCCCGATCTTTCACGAATCTCAGCGGGATCGAGGGGAAATCGGTGGGAGAGGGAGAGGGGACGAAATCCACGAACACACGCACACAAAGATCCCGATGTACTCACGCACACAAGACATGATACACGCCGGTAACATACGCCGGTGGTAACCGGTCCAACATAATCTCTAGGATCGGTGTTGGGCGAAGCTCTCTCTCCACGCCAACAACGGGGGGACGAGGTGCTTGGTGAGATCTTGACGACTTGGGGGCGAGAAACCGAGAACCCAAGGCCTTGTACAACTTGAACGCACTAGGCAAGATCCAAGAGGAGGGTGGACAATAGGTGCTCCTTGGTAGGAGCATGAGACCAATAGATTAAAAGATCCTCAAAGGGGTGTCTTAATCTATCATTATCCAAGTCTAGGGTTTACATATGAGGGGTGGGGCTATATATAGGCCAACCACATAAACTGGGGTAGTTCTGGAATAAAACTAGAAGTTTGGGCGAAATTGGGGGTTACATGGGCCAGACCCAAAAGGCTTTAACATGCCTGGCGTCGGTCGGTCCGGAGACTCCGATGCAGGCGGAGACTCGGCCAATCTCCGGACCCGTCTCCGGAGGGGGCTTCTGGCTGTCCCGGGCTTGAGTCTCTGGTCTGGACCGGAGGAAGGTCCGGAGACTCCGGTGTAGGAGACCGGAGACTCCGGTCTACACCGGAGACTCCGGTGTGCAGAGCTCCAGCAGCTTCTTCTCCTGGTCCTGGTTCCTTGGTGGCTAGGTGTGGTGGTGTTGCTTCATATCTGAGGATACACAATGTAGATGCATGAAGTAGCAATCCATCCAAAGGTAGGCCAAAATCACATGAGGAAAGGAGCGAGTTAACCTTGGCTTGTAGGAGCTTGGCACGGGCGCGAGTCATTGGTCCACTTGGGGGACTAGGTGTTGTAGATGGAGGTGCATCCGTAGGACGAGCTGCATCAGCTCCCCCCCCTTGGGAAAGAGTCGTCCTCGACTCTTCAACCTTCTCAACTTCATCTTTGCCATGGTAGGGTGATAGGTCCTTGACATTGAATGTCGGGCTCACAAGATACTTGGATGTTGGGATATCTATGATGTAGGCGTTGTTGTTGATCCTCTTGAGCACTTTGAACGGTCCATCACCTCTTGGCTTCAGTTTGGAGTCGCGGTCCTTGGGGAAGCGGTCTTTACTCAAGTGTATCCATACAAGGTCGCCTTCTTCGAAGATCATCTCTTTCTTGTTCTTGTTTAGCCTTGATGCTTGGTGAAGGACTTGTTTCTCGATCGTAGCTCTTGTGTCTTCATGGAGTTTCTTCATTGTTTGGGCACGCTTGACCACGTCCATATTGGCACGTTCATGAAGAGGTAGAGGAAGGATATCGAGCGCGGTGAGGGGCTCGAAGCCATAGACGATCATGAACGGGCTCCTCATGGTGGTGGAGTGCTTGGCGCGGTTGTAGGCGAACTCGGCATGTGGAATACATTCCTCCCAGTCTTTAAGGTTCTTCTTTATCAACACCCGGAGGAGTGTGCCAAGACTTCGATTGACGACTTCGGTTTGTCCATCGGTTTGAGGATGCGAGGCGGACGAGAAGAGGAGCTTGATGCCGAGCTTGGCCATGAGAGTCTTCCAGAAGTAGCTCATGAATTTTACGTCGCGGTCGAAAACGATTGTTCTTGGTACACCGTGTAGCCGAATTATTTCCCTGAAAAACAAATTTGCGATTCCATGTGAAGCATCATCGGTCTTATGGCACGGAATGAAATGTGCCATTTTTGAAAAGCGATCCACTACTACAAATATAGAATCATGACCATGTTTAGATCTAGGCAAGCCTAACACAAAGTCCATGCTAATGTCCGACCAAGGTGCATGAGGAATAGGCAATGGCATATAAAGACCAAAGGGGTTGGACTTAGACTTAGCTTGGATACATGTAGTGCATCGTTGGACGTGGCGCTCCACGTCGCGCTTCATCTTTGGCCGAAAGTAGTGAGTGGAGAGCATGTCATATGTCTTGTCACGACCAAAGTGACCCATAAGGCCTCCACCATGGGACTCTTGAAGAAGCAAAAGTTGGAGAGACGATTTCGGAATGCAAAGCTTGTTTTGTTTGAAAAGAAAACCCTTATGCAAATAGAAATCATCAATCCCTTTATCTATTGAACATTGTGCAAATATTGGTCCAAAGAAAGAGTCGCTGCACAAAGATTTGATGTCATCAAGACCCAAGACATTTACTTGAGTCGTGTAAGAAGGCTTGTGTTTTTGCGAGACAAGGCATCCGCTACCACATTTTCTTTGCCCTTCTTGTATTTGACAATGTAAGGAAAAGACTCCATGAACTCAACCCATTTTGCATGCCTTTTACTCAAATTGGCTTGGCCCTTAAGATACTTCAACGACTCATGGTCGGAATGGATGATAAATTCTTTGGGCCAAAGATAGTGTTGCCACACTTGAAGAACTCGAACCAAGGCAAAAGTTCTTTGTCATAAATGGGATAGTTTAGGCGTGCCATCAAGTTTCTCACTATGGTAAGCAATAGGACGCCATTTTGCATAACACGCCACCAATGCCAATACCACTAGCGTCACATTCAATGTCAAAGGTTTTTGTGAACCGTAATGCAAGAAGTGGTGCTTGGTGAGTCTCTTTGAGCTCATCAAAAGCCTTTTGTTGTGCTTTTCCCAAACGAACGTGACATTTTCTTGGTCAATTCGTTGAGGGGCAAGCAATGGTAGAAAATCTTCACAAAGCGACGGTAAAAGCCACCAACCCATGAAAACTCGAAGTTCACTAACATTTGTAGGGATGGGCCAATCTCGTATGTCCTTTACTTTGGAGACATCAACTTCAATGCCATTAGAAGACACGACAAAACCAAGGAAAATCAGCTTGTCTCTTGCAAAGGTGCACTTTGGGAGATTAGCATAAAGCTTTTCATGACGAAGGATTTGAAGGACCTCCTTAACATGAGTAACATGCTCCTCTAGTGACTTGCTATAGACAAGGATGTCATCAAAGTAAACAACTACACTCTTCCCAATGAGAGATCTCAAAATATGGTTCATGAGGCGCATGAAGGTAGATGGGGCGTTAGATAAGCCAAAAGGCATAACCAACCATTCATAGAGACCAAGCTTGATATTGAAGGCGGTTTTCCACTCATCACCTTCAGCCATGCGAATTTGATGGTAACCACTACGAAGATCAATTTTCGAAAATATAGTGGCTCCACATAACTCATCAAGCATGTCATCAAGACGCGGTATAGGATGTCGATAACGCACGGTGATAGCATTGATTGGACGGCAGTCCATGCATAACCGCAATGTATCATCCGTTTTTGGAACTAGAATCACGGAACCGCTTGGGCTAGTGCTTACTTGGATCAAACCTTTGGAGACGAGTTGGTTGATTTGACGTTCGATCTCCCTCGTCTCTTCCGGGTTCGTGCGATACGCGGCGCGGTTTGGAAGTTGGGTGCCGGGTATGAGGTCGATGCGGTGCTCGATTCCACGAAGAGGAGGAAGGCCATGAGGAAGCTCTTCGGGAAATACATCTTGGAATTCCTGCAAAATAGCCATCAAAGAAGGAGGAACATTTGTCAAGTCGTTAGTTCCTTGCGCTAGTCCCTTGCATACAAGGACATAGTGCAAGATGGATGTGTTGTTCCGCACTTCTCTCATCTCACTTTTGGTGGCAAGAAGAACACTCTTAGTTTTTCCACTCGAGTTTGGCTTGTAGCTCTCACTCACTATGGTGTGCTTCTCTCGCTCACCACTCTTCTCACAAGGTGTTTTTGTGTATTGCGCCCTCGCTAAAGCCTTTGCATTGTCCGCAATTATTTGGCTAGGAGTCATTGGTTGCAACACACAAGTTTTATCAAGCCATTTGAAGGTGTAAGTGTTTGAGTGACCATTATGCAAAGCACGCTTGTCATATTGCCACGGCCTTCCGAGCAACATATGGCAAACCGTCATTGGGACCACGTCACATTCCACCGTGTCCTTGTAGTGCCCAATTGAGAATGTCACCGTGACGGTGTGCTTGATCTTGACGGATCCTTGGTCACTTAGCCATTGGATATGGTAGGGGTGTTTATGCGAATGGAGGGTGAGATTGAGTTTCTCACACAATTCCGTACTTGCAAGGTTCTGGCAACTCCCTCCATCGATGACAACTTTGATGGACCTCCCATTGATACCGGCACGAGTTTGGAAGATGTTTGATCGTTGGTCTTCATTCTCATTGGCTTGAGTAGTTAAGACCCTTGTGACCACAAGCGATGGACTTGCGTCATGCTCACACATGAGTAGCTCTTGGTCCTCTTCCAAATGTTGCCTTGCCATGGCTTCCTTGACCCTTGCATCAAACTCTTCTTCACTCAAGTATTCTTCATCGCCGTTGTCATGGATGAACAAAACTTTCTTGTTCCCACATGCGGCCGACTTGTGTCCTTTGCCTCCACACTTGTAGCACTCACCATTGAATGGTTGTTCATCTCTTGTGTACTTGCCACTTGGGGCGGTTTTCCTTGAGGAAGTGTTGGCTTGAAGGGAAGCTTGGTGGTATTTGAGGAGCTTCCACTTGGTGTTGTCGAAGTAGTGGTTGTAGCTTGCTTGTATGTGAAGTATGTCTTTGGCTTGTTGAACTTGATGTCCTCTTGCACTTGGCGTTCGGCCTTTGATGAATGTGCACAAGCTCAACCATGTTGTTGTACCGTTGGAACTCGGTGATGCGCTTGATAGGATGGTTCAAGCCATTGAGGAAACGTGCCATTGTTTGTTCATCCCGCTCTTCAATGTTGGCACGGATCATGTTGAGCTCCATTTGCTTGAAGTACTCTTCCACGTTCTTTGTTCCTTGACTAAGCGTTTGAAGCTTGTTGAAGAGGTCACGCGTGTAGTGTGAAGGAACAAAGCGGGATCTCATATGAGCCTTCATATCTTGCCAAGTTGAGATTGGAGGCTCTTCTTTTGATTCACGAGCGAGTTGGACTTGTTCCCACCAAAGGTTGTCATATTCATCAAACTCGAGGGATGCCATGGCCATCATCTTCTCATTGCTAAAGTTGTGCATGCGGAAGATCTTGTCAACCTTGAGTTCCCATGAGAGGTATTCTTCGGGATCATTGGAACCGGTGAACTTGGGCATGGTGAACTTGAGCTTGCCGAAAGTTTCTTCCTCATTGCGGTTCCGGTTGCGACGGTTGCCATGATTTTGGCGACCATCTTCATCATCCGAGCTCTCATGTCTTGCTTGTTGATGGTGGCGTTGCTCTTGCGGTTGTTGATGGTTGTTGGTCCTCACGGTGAGCTTGGGGAGCTTGCTCTTGTTCTTGTCGTGGTTGATGCCGAGGAGCATTATCTTGCGCCATGTGGCGAGGAGGACGTCGAGTCGCATGCGTAATGGGCTGCTCTCGTTCTTCTTGTTGTGGAAGAGGCTCGTCGTTTAGATCATGTTGACGTCGATGACGTTCATGTCGAGGGGGACGCCTTGGTGGATCTTCGAGTGCGTCACGCCGCCGGCGAACTTGTTCTTCCACTTCGGATGCTGCACTTGTTGTGGAAAGAACATGTCGATGGCGATGGGCTTGGTGATCCATGTGAGGTTGTTCTTGTTGAAGCACAAGTGCCCTTTGTTGTGGCCGGTCCGCTTCACGTCGTGGGGGTCTTGCAGAGAGGTCACCATCATAGCTTGACGTTGCGGCGTGTCGCGGAGATGGTTCCGCTTGAGAAGAGCTCATGGATTGAAGGATCGGTCCATCCCGGTGCCTTGAAGCGTGACGGCGAGGAGTACTTGATTCACTTGAGGAGTGCCATGATGATCTTGAGTCTCGCGAGCGTGGCCTTGCCAACCCATCAATGAGGCGTTGAAGCTTCTCATCCGTTGAGGCGAGGGCACGACCAAGAGCTTCATTTTGATGACCGAGGTTGTGTTGCATGGCATGCATTTGGCCTCGGACTTCCTCGAAGCGGTTGTCGATGTTCTTGAACTCCACTCGGGCTTCGCTAAATTGTTCATCTTGGCGCCGCTCAAGGGCTTCACAACGGTAGTTGAATTCTCCTCGAACCTTCCAATGGTCCCATCTTGTCATGTATGGATTGTCGTCCTCCGGAGGTGGTGGTGGTGGTTGGGACGGCTCGCCATTCCTGTCCATGATGCAAAGCCGACAAGGGTTGTATATGGGGAGTAAAGGTGCGTGGAGTTAGCCTTTTACCTCACCTTGGAGATTATATCAAACCAATTGCCACACAAAGAAGCGAACAGCGTGCAAAGTGAAATGGCAAAGAAACTCACACACAAAGGAGCTACAACTCTCAAAAGCTTTTGGTGGATGGGTAGGATTGTGGGAAAGCCAAAGAACCAACCGAACGCAAAGGATAGTCAAAAGTGGAGAAAATCCAACAAAACGCAAGTCAAAAGGAAATGGTCAACTCAAAAGGTGACGAGAACCTACGACTACACACACGCGTGGAGAAAAATGGGGTTAGCACGACTATGAAAGTGAGCACGAAATGGCCTAACGAAGACTACGCCGGTGTCGCCAACGCAAGGAGAGACCACAACTGCTTGCCAAAAGAGGGTAAGCAACGGATTTGTGCACTTGCCTTGGCGCTTTTCCTCTCTCTTTTGCTTACAAGCTTGATTCTCTTTGTATTGGGAGACTATGTATCTTTCTATTTTTCTTTGCTTTTTCTCTTTTTTTGATTCTTTTCTTTTCTCCTTGCTATGCTACTATGTTAACTTTTGTATTTTCCCTCACACTCTCACTTTCCAATGGCAAGTGCACAATGCTTAGACAAACACAAAATGAGTTGCTCTCATAGGATAGGTACGTGCAAAGGAAGATATGGCTACAAGGGTTGACACAAGTTATACCTTAGTTGATGGTGATGATCTTGTGTCGATGGAGCGGGGAAATAGTTTGGGGTCTGTGGTGTCGAAGAGCGC
This sequence comes from Avena insularis, assembly GCA_023614405.1. Taxonomy (NCBI): domain Eukaryota; kingdom Viridiplantae; phylum Streptophyta; class Magnoliopsida; order Poales; family Poaceae; genus Avena; species Avena insularis. The sequence goes on along the minus strand of JAJUPC010000159.1, from coordinate 250,135 downwards.
GGCGATGTTGCGGAAGCTATCTGTTAGTTGGTGACACGCACACGGAACACAAACAACAAGTGGAGATATTAGCCAATGCAGAAAGGAGGAAAAATTGGCAAAACTGGCGTCCAGGGCCGGAGACTCCGGTCTCGGGCCGGAGACTCCGGTGTAGACCGGAGACTCCGGTTTGCAGGCCGGAGACTCCGGTGTGGGGGATCTGCTCGTGTTCTTGAGCGGAAATCCACGCCTAGAGTCCTCAAATCCACGAAAATTTGGCCAAAATTGGGCTGAACCAACACCTTAGACAAGATTTGGTCGGATCAAAACCACAAATAACACTCCAAAACGACAGATCGATCCAAAGGCAAATTGGGGCTGTTTTTTGGAAAATTTTCAAATTTATGGTGGATAGAAGAAAAATTGGGGGGAAATTCGTGATCAACCTTGCGCTTGATACCAAGATGTTATGGGGTAACCCCTTGGGGTGGCCCGATCTTTCACGAATCTCCACGGCATCGAGGGGAAAGCGGTGGGAGAGGGAGAGGGGACGAAATCCACGAACACACGCACGCAAAGATCCCGATGTACTCACGCATACAAGACACGATACACGCCGGTAACTCACGCCGGTGGCAACCGGTCCAACATAATCTCTAGGATCGGTGTTGGGCGAAGCTCTCTCCACGCCAACAACGGGGGACGAGGTGCTTGGTGAGATCTTGACGACTTGGGGGCGAGAAACCGAGAACCCAAGGCCTTGTACAACTTGAACGCACTAGGCAAGATCCAAGAGGAGGGTGGACAATAGGTGCTCCTTGGTAGGAGCATGAGACCAATAGATTAAAAGATCCTCAAAGGGGTGTCTTAATCTATCATTATCCAAGTCTAGGGTTTACATATGAGGGGTGGGGCTATATATAGGCCAACCACATAAACAGGGGTAGTTCTGGAATAAAACTAGAAGTTTGGGCGAAATTGGGGGTTACATGGGCCAGGCCCAAAAGGCTTTAACATGCCTGGCGTCGGTCGGTCCGGAGACTCCGGTCTGGGCCGGAGACTCCGGTCAATCTCCGGACCCGTCTCCGGAGGGGGCTTCTGGCTGTCCCGGGCTTGAGTCTCCGGTCTGGACCGGAGGAAGGTCCGGAGACTCCGGTGTAGGAGACCGGAGACTTCGGTCTACACCGGAGACTCCGGTCTACACCGGAGACTCCGGTGTCAGCTCCAGACTTCTTCTCCTGGTCCTGGTTCCTTGGTGGCTTGGTGTGGTGGTGTTGCTTCATATCTGAGGATACACAACGTAGATGCATGAAGTAGCAAGCCATCCAAAGGTAGGCCAAAATCACATGAGGAAAGGAGCGAGTTAACCTTGGCTTGTAGGAGCTTGGCACGGGCGCGAGTCATTGGTCCACTTGGGGGACTAGGTGTTGTAGATGGAGGTGCGTCCGTAGGACGGGCTGCATCAGGAGCTTGATGCCGAGCTTGGCCATGAGAGTCTTCCAGAAGTAGCTCATGAATTTGACGTCGCGGTCGGAGACGATTGTTCTTGGTACACCGTGTAGCCGAATTATTTCCCTGAAAAACAAATTTGCTACATGTGAAGCATCATCGGTCTTATGGCACGGAACGAAATGTGCCATTTTTGAAAATCGATCCACTACTACAAATATAGAATCATGTACATGTTTAGATCTAGGCAAGCCTAACACAAAGTCCATGCTAATGTCCGACCAAGGTGCATGAGGAATAGGCAATGGCATATAAAGACCAAAGGGGTTAGACTTAGACTTAGCTTGGATACATGTAGTGCATCGTTGGACGTGGCGCTCCACGTCGCGCTTCATCCTTGGCCAAAAGTAGTGAGTGGAGAGCATGTCATATGTCTTGTCACGGCCAAAGTGACCCATAAGGCCTCCACCATGGGACTCTTGAAGAAGCAAAATTTGGAGAGATGACTTCGGAATGCAAAGCTTGTTTTGTTTGAAAAGAAAACCCTTATGCAAATAGAAATCATCAATCCCTTTGTCTATTGAACATCTTGCAAAAATTGGTCCAAAGAAAGGGTCGGACACGTACAAAGATTTGATGTCATCAAGACCCAAGACATTTACTTCGAGCCGCGTAAGAAGGTTTGTGTTTTTGCGAGACAAGGCGTCCGCTACCACATTTTCTTTGCCCTTCTTGTATTTGACAATGTAAGGAAAAGACTCCATGAACTCAACCCATTTGGCGTGCCTTTTACTCAAATTGGCTTGGCTCTTAAGATACTTCAACGACTCATGGTCGGAATGGATGATAAATTCTTTCGGCCAAAGATAGTGTTGCCACACTTGAAGGACTCGAACCAAGGCAAAAAGTTCTTTGTCATAAATGGGATAGTTAAGGCGTGCGCCATCAAGTTTCTCACTATGGTATGCAATAGGACACCCATTTTGCATAAGGACGCCACCAATGCCAATACCACTAGCGTCATATTCAATCTCAAAGGTTTTTGTGAAATCCGGTAATGCAAGAAGTGGTGCTTCGGTGAGCCTCGTTTTGAGCTCATCAAAAGCCTTTTGTTGTGCTTTTCCCCAAACGAATGTGACATTTTTCTTGGTCAATTCGTTGAGGGGCAAGCAATCGTAGAAAAGTCTTTCACAAAACGACGGTAAAAGCCAGCCAACCCATGAAAACTACGAAGTTCACTAACATTGGTAGGGATGGGCCAATCTCGTATGTCCTTAACTTTTGAGACATCAACTTCAATGCCATTAGAAGACACAACAAAACCAAGGAAAATCAGCTTGTCTTTTGCAAAAGTGCACTTTGGGAGATTAGCATAAACCTTTTCATGACGAAGGATTTGAAGGACCTCCTTAACATGAGTAACATGCTCCTCTAGTGACTTGCTATAGACAAGGATGTCATCAAAGTAAACAACTACACTCTTCCCAATGAGAGATCTCAAAATATGGTTCATGAGGCGCATGAAGGTAGATGGGGCATTTGATAAGCCAAAAGGCATAACCAACCATTCATAGAGACCAAGCTTGGTCTTGAAGGCGGTTTTCCACTCATCACCTTCGGCCATGCGAATTTGATGGTAACCACTACGAAGATCAATTTTCGAAAATATAGTGGCTCCACATAACTCATCAAGCATGTCATCAAGACGCGGTATAGGATGTCGATAACGCACGGTGATAGCATTGATTGGACGGCAGTCCATGCATAACCGCAACGTATCATCCGTTTTTCGAACTAGAATCACGGGGACCGCGTTTGGGCTAGTGCTTACTTGGATCAAACCTTTGGAGACGAGTTGATTGATTTGACGTTCTATCTCCTTTGTCTCTTCCGGGTTCGTGCGATACGCGGCGCGGTTTGGGAGTGGGGTATGAGGTCGATGCGGCGCTCGATTCCACGAAGAGGAGGTACGCCATGAGGAAGCTCTTCGGGAAATACATCGTGGAATTCCTGCAAAATAGCCATCAAAGAAGGAGGAACATTTGTCAAGTCATTAGTTCCTTGCGCTAGTCCCTTGCAAACAAGGACAGTGCAAGATGGATGGGTTGTTCCGCACTTCTCTCATCTCACTTTTGGTGGCAAGAAGAACACTCTTAGTTTTTCCACTCGACTTTGGCTTGTGGCACTCACTCACTATGGTGTGGTTCTCTCGCTCACCACTCTTCTCACCAGGTGTTTTTGTGTATTGCACCCTCGCTAAAGCCTTTGCATTGTCCGCAATTATTTGGCTAGGAGTCATTGGTTGCAACACACAAGTTTTATCAAGCCATTTGAAGGTATAAGTGTTAGAGTGACCATCATGCAAACCACGCTTGTCATATTGCCACGGCCTTCCGAGCAACATATGGCAAACCGTCATTGGGACCACGTCACATTCCACCGTGTCCTTGTAGGGCCCAATTGAGAACGTTACCGAGACGGTGTGCTTGATCTTGACGGATCCTTGGTCACTTAGCCATTGGATATGGTAGGGGTGTTTATGCGGATGGAGGGTGAGGTTGAGTTTCTCACACAATTCCGTGCTTGCAAGATTGTGGCAACTCCCTCCATCGATGACAACTTTGATGGACTTCCCATTGATGCCGGCACGAGTTTGGAAGATGTTCGAGCGTTGGTCTTCATTCTCATTGGCTTGGGTAGTTAAGACCCTTGTGACCACAAGCGATGGACTTGCGTCATGCTCACACACAAGAAGTTCTTGGTCCTCTTCCAAATGTTGCCTTGCCATGGCTTCCTTGACCCTTGCATCAAACTCTTCTTCACTCAAGTATTCTTCATCGCCGTTGTCATGGATGAACAAAACTTTCTTGTTTCCACATGCGGCTGATTTGTGTCCTTTGCCTCCACACTTGTAGCATTCACCATTGAATGGTTGATCATCTCTTGTGTATTTGCCACTTGCACTTGGGGGCTGTTTTCCTTGAGGAAGTGTTGGCTTGAAGGGAATCTTGGTGGTACTTGAGGAGCTTCCACTTGGTGTTGTTGGAGTAGTGGTTGGTGCTTGCTTGGAGGTGAAGTACGTCTAAGGCTTGTTGTACTTGATGTCCTCTTGCACTTGACGCTCGGCCTTTGATGCGATGTGCACAAGCTCAACCATGTTGTTGTACTTTTGGAACTCGGTGATGCGCTTGATGGGATGGTTCAAGCCATTGAGGAAGCGTGGCATTGTTTGTTCATCTCGCTCTTCAATGTTGGCACGGATCATGTTGAGCTCCATTTGCTTGAAGTACTCTTCCACGGTCTTTGTCCCTTGACTAAGCGTTTGAAGCTTGTTGAAGAGGTCACGCGTGTAGTGCGAAGGAACAAAGCGGGATCTCATATGGGCCTTCATATATTGCCAAGTTGAGAGTGGAGGCTCTTATTTTGCTTCGCGAGCGAGTTGGACTTGTTCCCACCAAAGGTTGGCATACTCATCAAACTCGAGGGATGCCATGGCCATCATCTTCTCATTGCTATAGTTGTGCATGCGGAAGATCTTGTCGACCTTGAGTTCCCACGAGAGATATTCTTCGGGTTCATTGGAACCGGTGAACTTGGGCATGGTGAATTTGAGCTTGCCGAAAGTTTCTTCTTCATTGCGGTTCCGGTTGCGGCGGTTGCCATGATTTTGGCGGTCATCATCATCATCCGAGCTCTCATGTCGTGCTTGGTGATGGTTGCGTTGCTCTTTGGGTTGTTGAGGTGCCGCGTTTGGTGGTGGAACTTGGTTTTGACGACGAGCTTGGGGAGCTTGCTCGTGTTGTTGGCGCGGTTGAGGACGAGGAGGAGGGTGTTGACCCTCACGACGAGCTTGGGGAGCTTGGTCTTGTTCTTGTCGTGGGTGATGCCGAGGAGCATTGTCTTGCGCCCTGTGGCGAGGAGGATATCGAGCCGCATGCGCAATGGGCTGCTCTTGTTCTTCTTGATGTGGAGGAGGCTCGTCATGACTATCATGTTGCCGACGTTGACGATCATGTCGATGATGACGCCTTGGTGGATCTTCGAGTGCTTCACGTCGACGGTGATCTTGTTTGTCCTCTTCGGATGCTTCACTTGTTGTTGAAAGGACATGTCGACGGCGATGGGCTTGGTGGTCCATGTGAGGTTTCTCTTGTTGAATCACAAGTGCCCTTGGTTGTGGCCGGTTCGCTTCACATTGTGGAGGTCTTGCGGAGAGGTCACCATCATAGCTTGACGTTGCGGCGTGTCGCGCAGATGGTACCGCTTGAGAAGAGCTCATGGATTGAAGAACGGGTCCATCCCGGTGCCTTGAAGCGTGACGGCGAGGTGCACTTGATTCACTTGAGGAGTGCCGAGATGAGCTTGAGTCGCGCGAGCGTGGCCTTGCTAGCCCATCAATGAGGCGTTGAAGCTTCTCATCCGTTGAGGCGAGGGCGCGACCAAGAGCTTCATTTTGATGACCGAGGTTGTGTTGCATGGCATGCATTTGGCCTCGGACTTCTTCGAAGCGGTTGTCGATGTTCTTGAACTCCACGCGGGCTTCGCTAAATTGTTCATCTTGGCACCGCTCAAGAGCTTCACAACGGTAGTTGAATTCTCCTCGGACCTTCCAATGGTCCCGTCTTGTCTTGTATTGTGTGTCGTCCTCCGGAGGTGGTGTTGGTTGGGACGGCTCTCCATTCCTGTCCATTATGCAAAGCCGACAAGGGTTGTATATGGAGAATAAGGGTGCGTAGAGTTAGCCTTTTACCTCACCTTGGAGATTATATCAAACCAATTGCCACACAAATGAGCGAACAGCGTGCAAAGTGAAATGGTAAAGAAACTCACACACAAATGTGCTACCACTCTCAAAAGCTTTTTGTGGAAGGTTAGGATTGTGGAAAACCAAACGAAACGATCCAAGCAAAAGGTTATTGTTCTAAGTCGTATAGAACCAAAGATCAAAAGCAAAAGGATACGATCTACAAAAACACGGAAAAACGCACACGTGGAGAAAAACGTGGTTAGCACGACTATGAAAATGAGCACAAAAGGTCCTAACGAAGACTACGCTCGGTTGTCGTGCCAACTCAAGGAGAGACCACAACTCGTTTTCCAAAAGATAATAAGCAATAGATTTGTGCACTTGCCTTGGTGCGCTCTTTTCTCTCTCTGATGGAGGGGTTAACCTCTTGGGTGGCCCGATCTTCACGGATATCGTGGTCAAATCGATGGGAAGCGAGGGGAAAGGGAGAAGGTAGCGGAAGCGGACACACACCTCGCGAAGAACACGATGAACACACGAAAAACTCACACGATACAAGGACGATTGCTCCCGAACGGCGGCCACCGGTCCGATAGAATCCTCGCAAGGAAAGATCGGTCAACGTGCTCCCTCAAATCCACATCGGAGAGGGAAGAACACCTTGGGGAGGGTCTTGACAACTTGGAGACGAGACATCGAACTCCAAGGCCTTATTCAACAATGGATGCGTGATGCAAAGTCCAATCGAGGTTGGTGACGATAGTCGGTCCCCTTGGTAAAGGGGATGAGGCAAAACTAGAGATTCCACAATGGGGGTTGTCTTTAGTCTATCATCTATGCCTAAGGGATACATGAGGGGTGGGGGCTCTATTTATAGGCCAGCCACTAAACAAGGGTAGTTTGGGGATAAACTAGGCGAATAGGTAAGTAAAGGGGAATACATGGGCTGTGGCCCAACTGGTGCGCGCATGCAGACATGACCGGTAGTACCGGACTTAGGACCGGTAGTACCGGTCATCACCGGTAGTACCGCTTGCGGTCTTGGAGCATCTGTTGGAGCCACAATCGAAGCGGTAGAAGGGGCGGTAGTACTGACTGAGTAATGTTCCGACAACCGGTAGTACCGCTTGGACTGGCAGGCCACCTGTCTTCTTCTGTCTCCTCTTCCAAGCCTCCGTCTTGTCGGGCTTGATGTTCCGGGCTTCCTCCCTTACCTCCGTACTGGTCGGTGTGAACCTATCATGCATATGTGACGAATTATGAAGTAGCATACCATTCAATAGGGTAGGAAGTGGGCTCGCATAGAGGAACGGATTCACCTTTGGAGTCCATGACGACTTGGCGTAAGTTGGAGACCTTGATGTAGTAACGACTGTAGGTCGGGCTGCATCATCTCCCTCCTCTTCAAAAAGAGTCGTCCTCGACTCTCCATGTTCATCACGAAGTAGAAGAGGTCGAAGGACATCCTTGATCCTGGGGTTCACCATATAGTCGTCCTCAGGAAGATTGACTTGACAACACTTCAATCTTCCTTCACCTTCCATGAAGCCTACAAAGCTCACGACAAAAGCGAAGCAACACTCAAAGCGTAGCCAATTCATGAAGATTATAGCATGAGTTCTCAAGTAGAAGGAAGTCACCTTAGCTTGTAGAGATAACTCGATGAAGGGTGGCCATAGGTAACTCTCTTCGATTCTTCTTGTCAACATATGGTCCATAGAGGTTGACGTGTATGCATTTGTACCTTCATACAACAAAGACCAAGCAACATATGTTTGTGTGTGATAGAGGAGCATGTCATTTGTGGCATGTCCATTCTTGTTCACAACACGATTAACACAACTCAAGTATAGCAAACGGGATGCATATGCAAGGTCAAAGTGCATGGAAGTCGTTGCAAAATCATCCAAATGTGGGAACTCAAAAACTCCATATAACATCTTATTGTGACATTCAAAGCAATCGAATAGAAATTTGATCAACATCTTTGATGCAAAACTAGGAGAATTTGGCAAAAACACAAAAGGAAGAATGTCCAAAGCAACATCATTATGTGTGCAAACCAACCATTGGAAAGAGAAATTGTTCGACATGTTGGATGTCACACACAAATCATCGAAAGCAAATATCATGGGAATATGAGTATCCCAAGCGGAAGCAAAAACAACACATTTGCAAACAAACCAAATGAAAGAGCAAGTGGTCCTTATGTTTGTTGCAACAAGACGAGATACTTGAAAGCTCTCATGACAATACATGCTCTTAATGGCATTATGGTTGCACACAAAACATCGGAAAGAGAAATTGTTCAACATTTTTGTTGCAACACACAAAGCATCAATATCCAATAGAAAAGAAACATGAATGTCACAAGGTGAGATAATACCATCAACATGCTTGCAATCAAACCATAGGAAATAGCAATTTGCCAACATGAAAGATGCAAAGCATGCAAAAGGTGTCAGAGCTGGGTTCGATCTTGAACTCACTTGTGGGATGCTCTCTAGAGCTCTTTTTGTCAACTCGTGCTCAACCGAGGTTGACATTCTCAAGGAGCACCTACACACATCATATGTAAAAGGAAGAACGTGTGTGCATGGTAGAGATACACATCATCCATCATGACGTATCTCTTCTTGTGCACATCACCATTAATGTCATTCAAGTATGAAATAGATGCATGGTGAGTATGCAAGTGGGGAACGTGCTTATCATGGCAATCATCAAAATCTCCAAAAATTGAGAAAGCTACGGGGGACATCTCATTATAACGCATATGATCAATATTGTTGCAAGCAAAACAAGTGAAATAGCAAGCATTCATCTTACCGCAAGCAACGGGAGAAATTGAATGACTAGCATGACAAGGCAAGTCCAAAGCAATTGGAGGATACACACAAGATGCATAGCATGGCATGTTTATGGCAATGATATCGCAATCAAACAATTCCACATGATCAATATTATGCAAAGGCAAAGCATCACATGGGAAAGTGGATGAAGCATATGTATTGTCACAAGTATCATCCATAGCATGCATATCCTCACAATTCATCATGTCCACTAGTGGGATCATGGCATCATCAACACCCTTATTGTTACCTTGTTCAGACCTCTCATATGAAGTGGGTGTTGTGGTAGTAGCGGCCTCCTTGTGGACGACTTCATCTTGATGTATCCATGGCGTAGCATCATCTTCATCCACCATGTACATCTTCTCCATTCGAGGCATCATTGCTTCATGGCTTCGGGCGTCTTCCTCCATGGAACCTAGCACAACACAAGAGAACACACTAGAGGTAGAGGGTAAGTTGTTAGAACTCGAAATGGTCTCACTTAACCTATCAACTACCACTCTCAACTCATTAGGAGTATCACTCATGCCCTCCAAGTGGAAGCACTCAATCTCACATAAGGTGGAGTCACTCATCTCACTCTTGTTCTCACTCAAGTGGGCTAAGTGGCTCTCATACTCACATGGGATTGGGGGCACATCATCACTCAAGCATATAGGGATAGGCTTGGTTTCCTCAACTCCATGCGCCTCCTTTGGTGAAGGGAACATCCCATGCTCACCATTCTTGACCTTGTCGCCTTCAAGGTTTGATGACATAAGGTGGGCATCATCGCTCTCCTCCATGGTCGAAGGGAAAATCCCATGCTCGACCGTCCTGTGGCCATTTTGTAGTAGTGGTGGAGGTAGGCTCATGCTATCCAACTTGGCGAAGTAGAGGTCTACATTTTCCTCATTCATGAGGTCTTCAAATGCAAGCGTAGTCGTTGAAGTTTGATGGCGTGGACGAAGGCTTGCTCTTGGTGCCATTTTGGTGGTGGCACTAGAAGTTGAAGGTGCCTTGTGATGGTGTCGACGGAGGTCATTGGCGTGCCTTGCGGATGGTTGATGTAGGTGGCGCACTTGGTCATGCATATGACGCTCACGACGATGGCCCTTGACCTTGGCACTCTTCCTTGTAAGTTTTTCTAATGAGCGCAAAGCATCATTAGTCTTGGTGACCATCCTCATGTTTTTGTCGAAGTCGTTGTCCATGTCCTTCTTGAAGTTGTGGAGGTCACTTTGGAACTTGTCCATTTGATGATGGACCTTGGCGCACTCGAGTTGGAAGCTTCGTCTTGGTCGGTGCGACTTGAGGAGCTTGTCGTTGTCGTTCTTGAAGTCGCCCATGCTTGGGGAGTCGTTGTTGTTGTAGCACTCCAAGTCACCCAAGCATGTGGAGCCATTGTTGGTGTAGTGCTCCATCATGTTATCCATGATTGTGGAGACATAAGCATGGTGGCTCATCGTGGATTCTTCATAGAAATCATCCTCGGTCCCGGAGTCCCTAGACATGCTTCACAAGACCAAGTGTTGTATATGGAAGTGGTAGAGGGTGTTAGGGATACCACGTCGAACCTTACTTTACCTTGGAAGATCGTATCGTGCAAGTGGCCACACTTGAGAGCAATAAACAAAGCAAAGTGAAGTTCACGCGGAACACCAAAACCAACTACCAACAAAAAAACACACACACAAGGCCTATGGTGGATAGGTATGGAAAGTGGCATGTCAAGAACCAATCCGAAATCAAGATGTTGTATTGGCAAGTAAAGAACCACAATGATCACAAAGAAAACAAGTCAATCCACAAGATAGGAAATATGTACAAGGAAACACACACGGTGGGATAAATAGGACTTGTGCGACGGAGAAAGTGAGCTAAGAACCAAATGATTACCTAGCGAAGACTATAAGCTCGGGTCACACAAGTACAAGGAGAGACGCTAGTTCGATTGCACAAGATTGGTGGGCTACAAGATATGCACAAAAGTACCACCTATATGATGTTCATCGAGCTTGCGCTTCCTATTCTATGAGGCACATGTATATTTCTTTCTTTTTTTCTCTTTTCCTTTTTCTAATTTTTTTCCTTTTTTTTCTTTTTCTTTCTATTTTTCACTTGCCTCTACCTTGTGCCAACAACTATACAAGATAACTATATGAGATAGCGCTCACAATGTTTGCTCGGAATTCTACAATGTATCAAATGTGCATAGCCCAAGCAATCATAAGAGGAACTAGTCTCAATAGGTGTTTGTTGCTCGCAAATATAGTGGGGTTCACAAAGGAATGCAAGTGGGGAGAAGTCGCGGAATGTTTATACCTTTCGTCGACGATCTTCACCCTTTATTGTTGGATTCCGCCTTGCTCACGGAATTTGGATGGAGTAGGTAGCATGAACAACGTGGATGATGATGTAGCGCTCCTTCTCCTCTTCAAAACGAGCGAAAGAACACCAAAATCCGAGTTCGAATGCAAAAGTTATGCTCAAAATGGTGAGAGGCTGAAATCTGGTACCTGCTGTTTTTAATCAGTATCGGGCGGTAGTACCGGGTTTTTGAGCGGTAGTACCGGTTGTACGAAGGCCCGGTAGTACCGTTTAGGTACCGGGGAGGTGCGGTAGTACCGGGTTTTGAGCCCGGTAGTACCGGTTGGTCCTGGGACGCCCAGATTTGACGCGTTTTCGCGATTTTGGGGCGATTTGGGCGGAAAATCTTCAAGAAAAACACCAAATCGAAGGGGGAAATCAAGGAATTAGGCTATGGGAACGCAGAGGAAGGTAGATCAACAAGTTCTCCAAGTAATCCACGGATCAAAACCTACCAAAACGCACTCAAATCACAAATCGATCCAAAACACGAATTGGGGCTATTTTTGGTGGAATTTTTGAATTTATGGGGAAAAGACCAAATCGATGAGAAATTCGTGGCAACCAAAAGCTGCTGATACCAGATGATGGAGAGGTTAACCTCTTGGGTGGCCCGATCTTCACGGATCTCGTGGTCAAATCGATGGGAAGCGAGGGGAAAGGGAGAAGGTAGCGGAAGCGGACACACACCTCGCGAAGAACACGATGAACACACGAAAAACTCACACGATACAAGGCCGATTGCTCCCGAACGGCGGCCACCGGTCCGATAGAATCCTCGCAAGGAAAGATCGGTCAACGTGCTCCCTCAAATCCACATCGGAGAGGGAAGAACACCTTGAGGAGGGTCTTGGCAACTTGGAGACGAGACATCGAACTCCAAGGCCTTGTTCAACGATGGATGCGTGATGCAAAGTCCAATCGAGGTTGGTGACGATAGTCGGTCCCCTTGGTAAAGGGGATGAGGCAAAACTAGAGATTCCACAATGGGGGTTGTCTTTAGTCTATCATCTATGCCTAAGGGATACATGAGGGGTGGGGGCTCTATTTATAGGCCAGCCACTAAACAAGGGTAGTTTGGGGATAAACTAGGCGAATAGGTAAGTAAAGGGGAATACATGGGCTGTGGCCCAACTGGTGCGCGCATGCAGACATGACCGGTAGTACCGGACTTAGGACCGGTAGTACCGGTCATCACCGGTAGTACCGCTCTGGGACCGGTAGTACCGCTTGCGGTCTTGGAGCATCTGTTGGAGCCGTCAGTAGCGAGCGGTAGAAGGGGGCGGTAGTACCGCTGACCGGTAGTACCGGTTCCGACAACCGGTAGTACCGCTTGGACCTGGCAGCTGCCGACCTGTCTTCTTCCGTCTCCTCTTCCAAGCCTCCGTCTTGTCGGGCTTGATGTTCCGGGCTTCCTCCCTTGCCTCCGTACTGGTCGGTGTGAACCTATCATGCATATGTGACGGATTATGAAGTAGCATACCATTCAATAGGGTAGGAAGTGGGCTCGCATAGAGGAACGGATTCACCTTTGGAGTCCATGACGACTTGGCGTAAGTTGGAGACCTTGATGTAGTAATGACCGTAGGTCGGGCTGCATCACTCTCTTTGGCTTACAAGCTTGGTATTCTCTTTGTATTGGGAGACTATGTATCTTTCTATTTCTTTCTTCTCTTTTTTTTTGATTCTTTCCCTTTCTCTCCCTTTCTATGCTACTATGTTAACTTTTGTAATTGGCCTCACACTCTCACTTTCCAAAGGCAAGTGCACAATGCTTAGACAAACACAAAATGAGTTGCTCTCATAGGATAGATACACACAAAGGAAGATATGGGGCTGTCAAAGTGGCGCAAGTTATACCTTTGGTATTGTTGACGACTTGCAACCGTTGGTTAGGATGATGTTCAAGTGTCGCGGTGTCGTTGAGCGCGTGGTGACGTTGATGCGGAAGCTTGTGTTAAAATGGCGACAAACACGCGAAACACGAACAAGTTAAAGAGGGAAAGTCAGCAAACGAAGTTGAGGCGTCAAGAGAAGAAGAAAATCTTTCTGTGTCGCGCGGTAGTACCGCCAGGTACGACCGGTTGTACCGGACGGCGGTAGTACCGCCTGCGCGACTGGTAGTACCGCTGGTCATAGAACAAGAACGAGATCCACTTGACACAAACCTCAAATTCGTGGGAATCTGACTGAAAGGCTGGGCTAGGAACAACAGGGGCTATAGATCGACTCCAAAAGCAACAGATCTACGGACCAAAACCACGAAAAACTCACCAAATCCAAAGATCGATCCGAAGGCAAATTGGGGCTCTTTTTGGTGGGATTTTCGATTTTAAGGGGGAAAAAAGAAAAATTGGGGGGAAATTCGTGATCAACCTTGCTCTTGATACCAATATGTTATGGGGAAACCCCTTGGGGTGGCCCGATCTTTCACGAATCTCCACGGGAAACGAGGGGAAAGCGGTGGACGGGGGAAGAAGGGATGAAAACCACGAACACACGCACACAAATCACGATACACGCCGATAACACACGTCGGTGGCAACCGGTCCAACATAATCTCTAGGATCGGTGTTGGGCGAATCTCTCTCTCCACGACCAACAACGGGGGACGAGGTGCTTGGTGAGATCTTGACGACTTGGGGGCGAGAAACCGAGAACCCAAGGCCTTGTACAACTTGAACGCACTAGGCAAGATCCAAGAGGGGGGTGGATAATAGGGTGCTCCTTGGTAGGAGCATGAGACCAATAGATGTAAGATCCTCAAAGGGTGTCCTTAATCTATTATTATCCAAGTCTAGGGTTTACAATAGAGGGTGGGGGCTATTTATAGGCCAACCACATAAACAGGGGTATTTTGGGAACAAATAGCGAAATATAGTGAGGGTTACAGGGCGCTGGGCCGACTTAACACGATCAGGTTCACGCACGCGTCCCAGTCTAGCACGTCCGTCATACCGGTCAACCGGTAATGCAGCAGTCCCGATGGTACCGCTTGCCATCCACAGGACTTCCGTCTGCGTCTTCGGGAGCAGTAGCAGGAAGCGGTGAGCGGTAGTACCGTTCTGCAACCGGTAGTACCGCTGGAGACAGAGAGTTTTGGGGCTTCTGTTGGCGTCTTCAGCGGGGAGCGGTAGTAGGGGGCGGTAGTGCTGCTGGGCGGTAGTACCGGTTCCATGTCCGAGTACTACCGGGCTGACGAGAGTTTTGGCTTCTTCGCTGGTGTGCCTCCGTTCACTGGGTCCTTCTCTTCGTACCTGATGATGCACAAGGTATGCGTATGAAGTAGCAGGCCATCCAAGGGTGTATCGAAGTCACACAAGGAGAGGAGCGAGTTCACCTTAGCTTGTAGGAGTTTGGCTCGAGCGCGAGTCATGGGTCCACTTGGGGAGCTCGTGGGGGTAGATGTAGTAGCGTTCGTAGGACGGGCTGCATCAACATTACCGTCGTTGAGCATTCTTTCAACTTTTGCATTGCTGTTTTGATAATTGCTAACCCCCTTTGCTAAGCCTTCCCAGAGCTCCACAGATATTCTCCACGTACGGTATCTCGACTCCTGGTAATCGCTTGGTTCAATCTCTGTACCCACTGATCCTCGCAGTTGCACATCGCCTTTTCCTGCTGTTTGGTAAGAACTTGTAAGAGCTTCGTATATTGCTTGATGGATTACGCGTGATTTCCACCATATTTCCGTAGTATATACCTGTGTTTTTTAAAGGACTAACCATGACAGATACTTCACGGAACCCTGCCACAATGACGAACGAAGAACTACATGCCCACTTCTCCGAGCTCTTGGTCAGTCGCGCTGAAGACGTGGATACACGCCTAGGGGAGTTTGACACCAAGCTCACCAACGCCGTGGACAAGATCGATGGTCTCGAGAAATCCTTCAACGCCAAGCTTGACGCTCGGTTCAAGGAGATTTTGAACAGATTGCCCACACCCAAGACTTTTCAAGACTGGCGCATTCGATCCGCAGGTCGGACTGCTGGATTCCGCCGCACTTTTAAGCGGCTACCGCTAGGGCCGACCTCAGACTTCCATTGGCCTCTTGCTGCGACATTGGGGAGACGCACGGGTACTACTACGACGACGACGATCTGTTTGACGAGGAGGTTGAACAACCTCCCGGTACTGCTGGCCGTCCCGACATTACTACCAAGCGCCGACCACCGATACGTGATGATGATCATGTTGCAAAGCTTAAATTAAATATTCCATCTTTTGAGGGTAAATATAATCTCGATGCATATCTTACATGGGAGATGGAAGTAGAACAACGTTTGCATGCTTAAAATATCCCGAGAATATGCGTGTTAGTCTTTGCTACATGTGAATTTACTAAATTTGCTTCCCTTTGGTGGTCTGAGTATTGTCGTTTAAATCCTACTACTATTCCTAGTACTTGGACTGCTTTAAAAACTGCTATGCGTGTTCGTTTTGTACCTCCCACTTATCAACGTGATTTACTAAAAAATCTGACACGTTTAGAGCAAGGGAAAAATTCTGTAGAAGAGTATTATCAGAAATTGCAAACGGGGATGGTTCGGTGTGGTCTTGTTGAATCTAATGAACAAATGCTTGCACGTTTCTTTGGTGGATTAAACAAGGACATTCAGCACATATTAGATTATAAGGAATATAATTCTATCACTCGTTTGTTTCATCTTGCTTGCAAAGCTGAACGTGAAGTGCAGGATCGCCAACCACCATGGAGAAGGACTAATAATTCTGCAGGTCGCACATCCACTTGGACATCCCGACAATCAGCGCCTCCTTCTCGTGATTCGCCACCAGCTACTACCACATCCAAGGCCACCACAAGATTTCCAGCTACTCCTCCACCGTCATCCAATGCTCCTGCTCGTAGTGCATCTTCTATGGCTTCCACGGGTAAGACAAAGGATATCCAATGCTGCAACTGCTGGGGTTTTGGTCATATTGAGAGACAGTGCATAACACAATGTGTGATGATGGTGCGGGAAGATGGTCAATACGATTCAGCGAGTGACTTTGATGAAGATACACTTGATGGAGGGGGTTAACCTCTTGGGTGCCCGATCTTCACGGATCTCGTGGTCAAATAGATGGGAAAGCGAGGGGAAAGGGAGAAGGTAGCGGAAGCGAACACACACCTCGCGAAGAACACGATGAACACACGCAAAACTCACACGATACAAGGCCGATTGCTCGAGCGCCACCGGTCCGATAGAATTCTCGCAAGGAAAGATCGGTCAACGTGCTCCCTCAAATCCACATCGGAGAGGGAAGAACACCTTGGGGAGGGTCTTGACAACTTGGAGACGAGACATCGAACTCCAAGGCCTTGTTCAACGATGGATGCGTGATGCAAAGTCCAATCGAGGTTGGTGACGATAGTCGGTCCCCTTGGTAAAGGGGATGAGGCAAAACTAGAGATTCCACAATGGGGGTTGTCTTTAGTCTATCATCTATGCCTTAGGGATACATGAGGGGTGGGGGATCTATTTATAGGCCAACCACATAAACAAGGGTAGTTTGGGGATAAACTAGGCGAATAGGTAAGTAAAGGGGGATACATGGGCTGTGGCCCAACAGGTCTTGTATGACATACATGACCGGTAATGGGACTTGGGACAGTAGTACTGGTCATCACCGTAATACCGCTCATGGTATCCGGTAGTACCGCTTGCGGCTGTAGTACCACAAGCGATCTTAAGGGCATCGATGGCGATAAGCGTGAACTTGATCTGCAGGCGGTAGTACGTGACGGTAATACCGGTTCCGCCCCGGTAGTACCGCTTGACCTGGCATTTGCCGACATGTCTTCTTCCGTCTCCTCTTCAAGCCTCCGTCTTGTCGGGCTTGATGTTAAGCTTCCTCCCTTGCCTCCGTACTGGTCGGTGTGAACCTATCATGCATATGTGACGGAGTATGAAGTAGCATACCATTCAATAGGGCAGGAAGGGGGCTCGCATAGAGGAACGGATTCACCTTTGGAGTCCATGACGACTTGGCGTAAGTTGGAGACCTTGATGTAGTAACGACCGTAGGTCGGGCTGCATCATCTCCCCCCCTTCAAAAAGAGTCGTCCTTGACTCTACATGCTCATCACAAAGTAGAAGCGGTCGAGAGACCTTCTTGATCCTGGGGTTCACCATATAGTCGTCCTCGGGAAGATTGACTTGATAACACTTCAATGTTCCTTCACCTTCCTTGAAGCCTACAAAGCTCACAACAAAAGCAAAGCAGCACTCAAAGCGTAGCCAATTCATGACGATTATTGCATGAGTCCTCAAGTAGAAGGAAGTCACCTTATCGTGGAGAGATAGCTCGATGAAGGGTAGCCATAGGTAACTCTCTTCGGTTCTTCTTGTCAACATATAGTCCATAGAGGTTGACGTGTATGCACTTGTACCTTCACACAACAAAGACCAAGCAAAATATTTTCGTGCGTGATAGAGGAGCATGTCAAATGTGGCATGTCCATTCTTGGTGGCGCTTGACGCCATCTAGGTGGTGGCGCTTGACGCCATCTAGGTGCTGGCACATGTCGCCTTGGAGGTGGATCATCGAAGTAGGTGGTGCCCTTTGGTGTGGCACGCTTGGCCTTGAAGGTCATGGTGTCTTGATGATGCGCCTCCTCATGCTTGGCGTAGTAGGCTTCCATCTCCACGCGGTGGAGGAATTCTTCATGGCTCGTGGAGGAGCCATCAAACTCGATGAAGTTCTCCGTGTCCTCCATGCTTGGCGAGGCGTCGTCGATGTCGCACTCGAAGTCATCCATGCTTGGGGAGTAATTGTTGGTGTAGTACTCCATATCACCCAAGCATGTGGAGCCATTGTCGGTGTAGTGCTCCATAGTCTCCATGCATGAGGAGCCATTGTCGACGTAGAGCTCCATGTATTCCATGCATGTGGAGTCGTCGTAGGTGTAGTGCTTTGGGTCCTCAAAGCACGATGTGGACATCCCTACTATTGATACAACCGTTGTACCTACAACAACACACATACAAGGACCCATCACAAGATCTCGTGCCAAACAACTTAACTATCAGGTACTTTCGTTTCTTGGAACTATTCCTCACATACATGAGAATATGATGCTGCTAAATCAGATGTATTTCTTACTCTTAGGAATGATGGACCAAGCATGGATGAGAGGGACAAGCATTGGAGCATGGCCATGCATGGAGATGGCAGCAAGCATGTGATGATCCAAGAGAAGGCCACGGATGAATATTTCAGAACTTTGAGGCCACCATAATGAAGAAAGAAGGCTTGGACGAAATATTCAAGATCAATACTTTACAAATTCGTCCATAGCTTAATATGGTGCTGCGACACCTTTATTTTGGGCCAGGCCCATGTAATTTTCGCAGGATTTTAATTAGCCACTTTTTAGAGTCCGTATTTGAGGAAAAGGATTTAGGTTGGATTCGGCCACCACTTCCATGGCTGGCCGAAACCCCACCTTTTCCTCCTTAAATACTCCCCATAGCCATCACCCTAGACTTGGATTTTGTTTAGACATTAAGTTAGCCATCGTAGCAACTTCGCCAAGGCTCGAGCGTCGCAGAGGCCTCTTGTACTTCGCACCTATTCAGGATCCCACCTTTTCAATAAAGCTTTCCTCTTAATCCGCAATATCTTGATTGCAATATTGGTTCTTACTTGTTCTCGATTTCAGGTAGGAATTAAGACCCTCGCTGGTCAGGCCGATCGTGTTTCCGCAGGATCTGTAACCTTCAGGAGATTGGCCTAGCGATTGCATTGGCGCTCGTGCTCGCACATGTAGTCGGATCGTCAAGCCCGAACTCCACCAAATCGATTATCTCCATCTCATCAAAAAAATTCTGTAGAAGAGTATTATCAGGAATTGCAAAGGGGGATGGTTCGGTGTGGTCTTGTTGAATCTAATGAACAAATGCTTGCACGTTTCTTTGGTGGATTAAACAAGGACATTCAGCACATCTTAGATTATAAGGAATATAATTCTATCACTCGTTTGTTTCATCTTGCTTGCAAAGCTGAACGTGAAGTGCAGGATCGCCAAACACCATGGAGGAGGACTAATAATTCTGCAGGTCGCACATCCACTTGGACATCCCGACAATTAGCACCTCCTTCTCGTGATTCGCCACCAGCTACTACCACATCCAAGGCCACCACAAGATTTCCAGCTGCTCCTCCACCGTCATCTAATACTCCTGCTCGTAGTGCATCTTCTATGGCTTCCACGGGTAAGACAAAGGATATACAATGCCGCAAGTGCTGGGGTTTTGGTCATATTGTGAGACAGTGCACAACACAACGTGTGATGATGGTGCGGGATGATGGTTAATACGATTCAGCGAGTGACTTTGATGAAGATACATTAGCCCTTATTTCTGCTCGAGATGGAGACAATTCTGATGCTGATGAAGAGACAGAGGTCATGGGAGCTGAAGCTACTGATCAATACAAGAGCTTAATTACACAACGTGTGTTGAGTGTGCAATTGAGCAAATCTGAGCAAGATCAACGCCACAACCTGTTCCAAACACGTGGTGTTGTCAAGGAAAGAGCTATACGGATCATCATTGATGGAGGGAGTTGTAATAATCTGGCTAGTGTTGACATGGTAGAGAAGCTTGCGCTTCCAACAAGACAACACACACATTCATATTACATCCAATGGTTTGAGAGTTCTCGCAAGATCAAGGTAACAAGAACGGTACGCGTGTATTTTACTATTGGTACATATTCTGATTTTGTTGATTGTAATGTTGTACCTATGCAAGCTTGTTCTTTGTTACTTGGTAGACATGGCAATTTGATAGAGAATCTGTTCATAATGGCAAAACTAATCACTATTCTCTTATGCATGATGGAAAGAAAATTGGTCTAAAACCTATGACTCCCGAACAGATTTTAAAAGATGATCTTGCTAGAGCTAGTAGAGCTAAAACTGAGGAGAAAAATAAAAGTGAGAATCAGATTGTTGCTGCAGATTTTGTACCACCAAAGAACACTAAATCTGATTCTACACATGCTACTGAAATTCGTTTGAAGAGTCCATGTATGCTTGCAAATAAAATTGATATTGCTGAACTAGATGTAAACAATACTCAATGTTATGCAATAGTCTGCAAAGAGGTTTTGTTTGCATTTGAGGATATGCCTCCTTCTTTGCCACCCGCTATTGCTAACCTTTTGCAGGAATATGAGGATGTCTTTCCCGCTGAGCTGCCAGCAGGACTACCTCCTATTAGAGGAATTGAGCACCAAATTGATCTAATTCCTGGTGCTACGTTGCCCAACCGCGCGCCATATAGAACCGATCCAGAGGAGACAAAGGAGATACAACGCCAAATTCAGGAACTACTCGACAGAGATCATATTCGTGAGTCCCTTAGCCCCTGTGTTGTTCCTATTATTTTGGTACCTAAGAAAGATGGTTCTTCACGCATGTGTACTGATTGTAGAGCTATCAATAATATTACTATTCGATATCGTCATCCTATTCCACGTTTAGATGACATGCTTGATGAATTGAGTGGCTCTACCATGTTTTCTAAAGTTGATTTGCGTAGTGGTTACCACCAGATTCGTACGAAATTAGAAGATGAATGGAAAACAACATTTAAAACTAAGTTCGGTTTATATGAGTGGTTAGTGATGTCGTTTGGTTTAACTAATGCACCCAGCACTTTCATGAGGTTAATGAATGAAGTTTTACGTGCTTTCATTGGACGTTTTGTGGTAGTCTACTTTGATGATATTCTGATTTATAGCAAATCTTTAGAGGATCATTTGGACCATTTACGTGTTGTTTCCAATGCTCTACGTGATGCACGTTTGTTTGATAACCTTGAGAAGTGCACCTTTTGCACCAATCGAGTTGCGTTTCTTGGCTATGTTGTTACATCACAGGGTATTGAAGTGGATCCAGCCAAGATTGAAGCTATTGAGAATTGGCGCGGCCCAAGACGATACACAAGTGAGGAGTTTTCTTGGCCTCGCTGGTTTTATAGGCGCTTTGTCAAAGACTTTGGATCAATTGCCGCGCCGCTGAATGAGCTTACCAAGAAGGATGTGCCCTTTGTTTGGGGCGATGCACAACAACAGGCCTTCATCATATTGAAAGATAAGCTAACACATGCTCCCTTACTCCAACTTCCTGATTTTACTAAGTCTTTTGATCTTGAATGTGATGCTAGTGGAATTGGTTTGGGAGGGGTGTTATTACAAGAGGGAAAACATGTTGCATATTTTAGTGAGAAATTGAGTGGGGATAGTCTGAACTATTCTACTTATGATAAAGAATTATATGCGTTGGTTCGGACATTAGAAACTTGGCAACATTATCTATGGCCTAATTTGTTATTCATTCTGATCATGAATCTTTGAAGCATATTCGTAGTCAAGCTAAGTTGAATCGTCGTTATGCAAAGTGGGTTGAATTTATTGAGTCTTTTCCTTATGTTATCAAACACAAAAATGGTAAAGATAATATTATTGCTGATGCTTTGTCGCGCCGTTATACTTTGTTATCTCAACTTGACTTCAAAATATTTGGATGAGAAACTATTAAGGAACAATATGTGCATGATGCTGAATTTAAAGATGTGTTGCAGAATTGTAGATATGGTAGAACATGGAACAAGTTCGTCTTCAATAATGGATTTGTGTTCCGTGCTAACAAACTATGCATTCCGGATAGTTCTGTTCGTCTTTTGTTGTTACAGGAGGCGCATGGAGGAGGATTGATGGGACACTTTGGTGTCAAGAAAACGGAGGATGTTCTTGCTGCACACTTCTTTTGGCCACGTATGCGTCGAGATGTTGAGCGATTTGTGGCACGCTGCACTACTTGTCAAAAAGCTAAGTCTCGCCTTAATCCACATGGTTTATATATGCCTCTTCCTGTTCCTAGTGTTCCTTGGGAGGATATTTCTATGGACTTTGTTTTGGGATTGCCACGAACACAGAAGGGGAGGGATAGTATTTTTGTTGTTGTGGATCGGTTTTCTAAGATGGCACACTTTATTCCTTGTCATAAAATGGATGATGCTGCGCATATTGCTGATTTGTTCTTTCGTGAAATTGTTCGTTTGCATGGTGTGCCAAATACTATTATCTCTGATCGTGATACTAAATTTCTTAGCCACTTTTGGAGATGTTTATGGTCTAAGTTGGGGACTAAATTGCTGTTTAGTACTACATGTCATCCCCAAACTGATGGACAAACTGAAGTAGTAAATAGAACTTTGTCTACTATGTTGCGGGTTGTTTTAAAGAAGAACTTAAAATTGTGGGAAGAGTGTTTACCTCATATAGAATTTTCTTATAATCGTTCGCTGCATTCTACCACAAAAATGAGCCCATTTGAGATTGTGTATGGTTTTGTTCCTCGTGCACCTATTGATTTATTGCCTTTACCTTCTTCGGTGCAAAATAATTTGGATGCTACACAACGCTCTGAAATGATATTAAACTTGCATAAGACTCCTAAAAAAACATTGAACACATGAATGTTAAGTATAAACTTGCTGGGGATAAAGGGATAAAGCATGTTGTGTTTGATGTTGGAGATCTTGTTTGGTTACATTTGCGTAAAGATTGTTTTCCTGATTTACGCAAGTCTAAGTTAATGCCGCGTGCTGCTGGTCCCTTTAAGGTGATAGAGAAAATAAATGATAATGCATATAAACTTGAGTTTCCTGCAGACTTTGGTACGGTTAGTCCTACGTTTAACATTGTAGATTTGAAGCCTTACTTTGGTGAGGAAGATGAGATTGCGTTGAGGACAACTTCAATTCAAGAAGGGGAGCATGATATGGACATCCCTTCTATTGATACAACCGTTGTACCTACAGCTACACACATACAATGACCCATCACAAGATCTCGTGCCAAACAACTTAACTATCAGGTACTTTCGTTTCTTGGAACTATTCCTCACATACATGAGAATATGATGCTGCCTAAATCAGATGTATTTCTTACTCTTAGGAATGATGGACCAAGCATGGATGAGAGGGACAAGCATTGGAGCATGGCCATGCATGAAGATGGCAGCAAGCATGTGATGATCCAAGAGAAGGCCACGGATGAAGATTTCAGAACTTTGAGGCCACCATAATGAAGAAAGAAGGCTTGGACGAAATATTCAAGATTAATACTTCACAAATTCGTCCATAGCTTAATATGGTGCTGCGACACCTTTATTTTGGGCCAGGCCCATGTAATTTACGCATGATTTTAATTAGCCACTTTTTAGAGTCCGTATTTGAGGGGAAAAGGGCTTCTAGGGTTGGATTCGGCCACCACTTCCATGGCTGGCCGAAACCCCACCTTTTCCTCCTTAAATACTCCCCATAGCCGTCACCCTAGACTCGGATTTTGTTTAGACATTAAGTTAGCCATCGTAGCAACTTCGCCAAGGCTCGAGCGTCGCAGAGGCCTCTTGTACTTCGCACCTATTCAGGATCCCACCTTTTCAATAAAGCTTTCCTCTTAATCCGCAATATCTTGATTGCAATATTGGTTCTTACTTGTTCTCGATTTCAGGTAGGAATTAAGACCCTCGCTGGTCAGGCTGATCGTGTTTCCGCAGGATCGGTAACCTCCAGGAGATTGGCCTAGCGATTGCATTGGCGCTCGTGCTCGCACGTGTAGTCGAATCGTCAAGCCTGAACTCCACCAAATCGATTATCTCCATCTCATCGAAAGATCGGACACCTTTGCCCTATCACCTCTCATCCATGCTTGGTCTATCATTCCTAAGAGTAATAAATACATATGATTTAGGTAGCATCATATTCTCATGTATGTGAGCAATAGTTCCAAGAAACGAAAGTACCTGATAGTTAAGTTGTCTGGCACGAGATCGAGTGATAGGTCCTTGTATGTGTGTAGCTGTAGGTACAACGGTTGTATCAATAGATGGGATGTCCACATCATGCTCCCCTTCTTGAATTGAAGTCGTCCTCGACGCAATCTCATCTTCCTCACCAAAGTAAGGCTTCAAATCTGCAATGTTAAACGTAGGACTAACCGTACCAAAGTCTGCAGGCAACTTAAGTTTATATGCATTATCGTTTATTTTCTCTAACACCTTAAAAGGACCAGCAGCACGCGGCATTAACTTAGACTTGCGTAAATCAGGAAAACAATCCTTACGCAAATGTAACCAAACAAGATCTCCAACATCAAACACAACATGCTTTCTCCCTTTATCCCCAGCAAGTTTATACTTAGCATTCATGTGTTCTATGTTATCTTTAGTAGTCTTATGCAAGTTTAATATCATTTTAGCGCATTGTGTAGCATCCAAATTATGTTGCACCGAAGTAGGTAAATGATGCAGCCCAACCTACGGTCGTTACTACATCAAGGTCTCCAACTTACGCCAATTCGTTATGGACTCCAAAGGTGAATCCGTTCCTCTATGTGAGCCCACTTCCTACCCTATTGAATGGTATGCTACTTCATACTCCGTCACTTATGCATGATAGGTTCACACCGACCAGTACGGAGGCAAGGGAGGAAGCTCGAAGCATCAAGCCTGACAAGACGGAAGCTTGGAAGAGGAGGAGGAAGAAGACAGATCAGCAGCTGCCAGGTCCCGGCGGTACTACCGGTCCTATCGGTCCCGAGTCCGTACTACGGTCATGTATGTGTGCCTGCGTTGCTACACACCATGTATTCCCCTTTACTTACCTATTCGCCTAGTTTATCCCCAAACTACCCTTGTTTAGTGGCTGGCCTATAAATAGAGCCCCCACCCCTCATGTATCCCTTAGGCATAGATGATAGACTAAAGACAACCCCCATTGTGGAATCTCTAGTTTTGCCTCATCTCCTTTACCAAGGGGACCGACTATCGTCACCAACCTCCATTGGACTTTGCATCACGCATCCATCGTTGAACAAGGTCTTGGAGTTCGATGTCTCGTCTCCAAGTTGTCAAGACCCTCCCCAAGGTGTTATTTCCTCTCCGATGTGGATTTGAGGGAGCACGTTGACCGATCTTTCCTTGCGAGGATTCTATCGGACCGGTGGCCGCCGTTCGGGAGCAATCGGCCTTGTATCG
This sequence comes from Avena insularis, assembly GCA_023614405.1. Classification (NCBI taxonomy): domain Eukaryota; kingdom Viridiplantae; phylum Streptophyta; class Magnoliopsida; order Poales; family Poaceae; genus Avena; species Avena insularis. The sequence continues at coordinate 224,694 of JAJUPC010000159.1, read as the reverse complement.
TGTGAGTTTTGCGTGTGTTTATCGTGTTCTTCGCGAGGTGTGTGTTCGCTTCCGCTACCTTCTCCCTTTCCCCTCGCTTTCCCATCGATTTGACCACGAGATCCGTGAAGATCGGGCCACCCAAGAGGTTAACCCCTACATCATCTGGTATCATCAGCTTTTGGTTGCCACGGATTTCTCATCGATTTGGTCTTTTCCCCATAAATTCGAAAATTCCACCAAAAATAGCCCCAATTCGTGTTTTGGATCGATCTGTCATTTGAGTGCGTTTTGGTAGGTTTTGATCCGTGGATTACTTGCAAAACTTGTTGATCTACCTTCCTTTGCGTTCCCATAGCCTAATTCCTTGATTTCCCCCTTCGATTTGGTGTTTTTCTTGAAGATTTTCCACCCAAATCGCCCCCAAATCGCGAAAACGCGTCAGATCTGGGCGTCCCAGGACCAACCGGTACTATCGGGCCCAAAATCCGGTACTACCGCACTTAACCGGTACTACCGAGGCCCAAAATCCGGTACTACCTCTCGCAACCCCAGATTTACCCCGATCGAACAGAAAAAACAGATTCCCAGATTTCAGCCGCTCACCGTTTTGAGCATAACTTTTGCATTCGAACTCGTATTTTGGTGTTCTTTAACTCGTTTCGAAGAGGAGAAGGAGCTCTACATCATCATCCATGTTGTTCATGCTATCTACTACATCCAAATTCCGTGAGCAAGGCGGAATCCAACAATGAAGGGTGAAGATCGTCGACGAAAGGTATAAACATCCCGCGACTTCTCCCCACTTGCATTCCTTTGGAACCCACTATCTTTGCGAGCAACAAACACCTATTGAGACTAGTTCCTCTTATGATTGCTTGGGCTATGCACATTTGATACCTTGTAGATTCCGAGCAAATATTGTGAGCGCTATCTCATATAGTTATCTTGTATAGTTGTTGGCACAAGGAATAGGCAAGTGAAAAATAGAAAGAGAAAAAAAAAGAGAAAAAAATAGAAAAAGGAAAAAAGAAAAAGAAAGAAATATACATGTGCCTCATAGAATAGGAAGCGCAAGCTCGATGAACATCATATAGGTGGTACTTATTGTGCATATCTTGTAGCCCACCAATTTTGTGCAATCGAACTAGCGTCTCTCCTTGTACTTGTGTGACACGAGCTTATAGTCTTCGCTAGGTAATCATTTGGTTCTTAGCTCACTTTCTCCGTCACACAAGTCCCATTTATCCCACCGTGTGTGTTTCCTTGTACATATTTCCTATCTTGTAGATTGACTTGTTTTGCTTTGTGATCATTGTGGTTCTTTACTTTCCATTACAACATCTTGATTTCGGACTGGTTCTTGACATGCCATTTTACATACCTATCCACCATAGGCCTTGTGTGTGTGTTTTTTTTTGTTGGTAGTTGGTTTTGGTGTTCCGCGTGAACTTCACTTTGCTTGGTTTATTGCTCTCAAGTGTGGCCACTTGCACGATACGATCTTCCAAAGGTAAAGTAAGGTTCGACGTTGTATCCCTAACACCCTCTACCACTTCCATATACAACACTTGGTCTTGTGAAGCATGTCTAGGGACTCCGGGACCAAGGATGATTTCTATGAAGAATCCACGATGAGCCACCATGCCTATGTCTCCACAAGCATGGATAACATGAAGGAGCACTACACCAACAATGGCTCCACATGCTTGGGTGACATGGAGTGCTACAACAACAATGACTCCCCAAGCATGGGCGACTTCAAGAACGACAACGACAAGCTCCTCAAGTCGCACTGACCAAGACGGAGCCTCCAACTCAAGTGCGCCAAGGTCCATGATGTAGCCCGACCTACGGTCGTTACCACATCTTGGTCTCCAACTTACACCAAGTCGTCATGGACTCCAAAGGTGAATCCGTTCCTCTATGCGAGCCCTCTTCCTACCCTATCGAATGGTATGCTACTTCATACTCCATCACATATGCATGACAGGTTCACATTGACAAGTACGGAGGCAAGGGAGGAAGCCCGGAGCATCAAGCCCGACAAGACGGAGGCTTGGAAGAGGAGGCGGAAGAAACCAAATGCTCTCTGTCGCCAGCGGTACTACCGGACCTGGCGACCGGTACTCTGCCCGCCAGACTACCGCCCTACCGCCAAGAATGCATTTACGCCAGTGAGCCAACATACTCTCCATGCGGTACTACGGACTGAACCAGATTACCGCCCTGCGGCACTACCGCCCCTTACTACCGCTCCCCGCTGAAGACGCCGACGGAAGTCCCAGGACTGCAGGCGGTACTACCGGATCTGGACCCGGTACTACCGGTCGGCGGTACTACCGGACCCAAGACCGGTACTACCGCTCATGCCAGTGCCTGCGCGCACTAGTTGGGCCACAGCCCATGTATCCCCCTTTACTTACCTATTCGCCTAGTTTATCCCCAAACTACCCTTGTTTATGTGGTTGGTCTATAAATAGAGCCCCCCACCCCTCATGTATCCCTTAGGCATAGATGATAGACTAAAGACAACCCCCTTGTGTGGAATCTCTAGTTTTGCCTCATCCCCTTTACCAAGGGGACCGACTATCGTCACCAACCTCGATTGGACTTTGCATCACGCATCCATCGTTGCACAAGGCCTTGGGGTTCGATGTCTCGTCTCCAAGTTGTCAAGACCCTCCCCAAGGTGTTCTTCCCTCTCCGATGTGGATTTGAGGGAGCACGTTAACCGATCTTTCCTTGCGAGGATTCTATCAGACCGGTGGCCGCCGTTCGGGAGCAATCGGCCTTGTATCGTGTGAGTTTTGCGTGTGTTCATCGTGTTCTTCGCGAGGTGTGTGTTCGCTTCCGCTACCTTCTCCCTTTCCCCTCGCTTTCCCATCGATTTGACCATGAGATCTGTGAAGATCGGGCCACCCAAGAGGTTAACCCCTCCATCATCTGGTATCAGCAGCTTTTGGTTGCCACGGATTTCTCTTCGATTTGGTCTTTTCCCCATAAATTCGAAAATTTCACAAAAAACAGCCCCAATTCGTGTTTTGGATCGATCTGTGATTTGAGTGAGTTTTGGTAGGTTTTGATCCGTGGATTACTTGCTAAACCAGTTGATCTACCTTCCCCTGCGTTCCCATGGCCTAATTCCTTGATTTCCCTCTTTGATTTGGTGTTTTTCTTGAAGATTTTCCGCCCAAATCATCCCAAAATCGCGAAAACGCGTCGGATCTGGGCTTCTCTGTCTCCAGCGGTACTACCGCTCCAAAAATCTGGTACTACCGCCCTTTTCCGGTACTACCGGGCCTAAAATCCGGTACTACCGCCCAAGACAGAAAGAAAACAGCAGGTTCCAGATTTCAGCCTCTCACCGTTTTGAGCATAACTTTTGCATCCGAACTCGGATTTTGGTGTTCTTTAGCTCGTTTCGAAGAGGAGAAGGAGATCTACATCATCATCCACGTTGTTCATGCTATCTACTCCATCCAAATTCCGTGAGTAAGGCGGAATCCAACAATAAAGGGTGAAGATCGTCGACGAAAGGTATAAACATTCCGCGACTTCTCCCCACTTGCATTCCTTTGTGAACCCCACTATCTTTGCGAGCAACAAACACCTATTGAGACTAGTTCCTCTTATGATTGCTTGGGCTATGCACATTTGATACCTTGTAGATTCCGAGCAAACATTGTGAGCACTATCTCATATAGTTATCTTGTATAGTTGTTGGCACAAGGAAGAGGCAAGTGAAAAAGAAATAAAAAGAAAAAGAGTGATACAAAAAGAAAAAAAATAGGAAAAAAAAGAAAAAAAAAGTGATACACATGTGCCTCATAGAATAGGAAGCGCAAGCTCGATGAACATCATATAGGTGGTACTTATTGTGAATATCTTGTAGCCCACCAATTTTGTGCAATCGAACTAGCGTCTCTCCTTGTACTTGTGCGACACGAGCTTATAGTCTTTGCTAGGTAATCATTTGGTTCTTAGCTCACTTTCTCCGTCGCACAAGTCCTATTTATCCCACCGTGTGTGTTTCCTTGTACATATTTCCTATCTTGTGGATTAACTTGTTTGCTTTGTGATCATTGTGGTTCTTTACTTGCCATTACAACATCTTGATTTCGGATTTGTTCTTGACATGCCACATTCCATACCTATCCACCATAGGCCTTGTGTGTGTTTGTTCTTTGGTTCGTAGTTGGTTTTGGTGTTCCGCGTGAACTTCACTTTGCTTGGTTTATTGCTCTCAAGTGTGGCCACTTGCACGATACGATCTTCCAAGGTAAAGTAAGGTTTGACGTTGTATCCCTACCTCCCACTACCACTTCCATATACACCGCTTGGTATTGTGCATCATGTCTAGGGACTCCGGAACCGAGGATGATATCTATGAAGAATCCATGATGAGCCACAATGACTACGACTCCACAAGTATAGAGGACATGACGGAGCACAACACCGACAATGGCTCCGCATGCTTTGAGGACTCAGAGCACTACACCTACGACGACTCCACATGCATGGAAGACATGGAGCTCTACGTCGACAATGGCTCCTCATGCATGGAGCCTATGGAGCACTACACCGACAATGGCTCCACATGCTTGGGTGATATGGAGTACTACACCAACAATTACTCCCCAAGCATGGACGACTTCGAGTGCGACATCAATGACGCCTCGCCAAGCATGGAGGACACGGAGAACTTCATCGACTTTGATGGCTCCTCCATGAGCCATGAAGAATTCCTCCACCGTGTGGAGATGGAAGCCTACTACGCCAAGCAAGAGAAGGCGCATCATCAATATTCCATGACCTTCAAGGCCAAGCGTGCCACACCAAAGGGCACCACCTACTTCGATGATCCACCTCCAATGCGACAAGTGCCACCACCTAGATGGCGTCAAGCGCCACCATCTCCAAGGCGCCAAGCTCCATCACCTCCAAGGCGTCAAGCTCCACCATCTCCAAGGCACCAAGATACATCACTTCCAAGGCGCCAATATCCACCTCCTATCCAAACAAGAGTGGCGTCCAAACATCATATACATCAATAGGCGCCAAGAAACAAGAATCTTCATCGACAAACATCCTCTCATGAGCATCGCCACCATAGAGAGGATACAAGAAATCGTCTAAGGCATCTTCGCCACCAAGACGAAGAATTCAAGATGAGCACCAACCATAATGCTCAATCAAGCTCAAGAAGGCACCACAAGCACAAGAAGAGTGCCAAGGCAAATGATCACCGTCGCGAGCGTCATGTGGATGACCAAGTGCTTCACCAACATCAACCATCGGCAAGGCATGCCAATGACCTCCGTCGACACCATCATAGGGCACCTTCAACTACTCGTGCCACCACCACAATGGCACCAAGAGCAAGCCTTCCTCCACGCCATCAAGCTTCAATGCCTATGCTTGACTTCCATGACCTCGCGAATGAGGAAAATGTAGACCTCTACTTCGCCAAGTTGGATAGCATGAGCCTACCTCCACCACTACTACGAGATGGCCAAAAGAGGGTCAAGCATGGGATTTTCCCTTCGACCATGGAGGAGAGTGATGATGCCCATCTTATGGCATCCAACTTTGAAGGCGACAAGGTCAAGAATGGTGAGCATGGGATTTTCCCTTCACCAAAGGAGGCGCATGGAGTTGAGGAAACCGAGCCTACCCCCATATGCTTGAGTGATGATGTGGTACCAATCCCATGTGAGTATGAGAGCCACTTAGCCCACTTGAGTGAGAACAAGAGTGAGATGAGTGACTCCACCTTATGTGAGATTGAGTGCTTCCACTTTGAGGGCATGAGTGATACACCGAGTGAGTTGAGAGTGGTAGTTGATAGGTCAAGTGAGACCATTTTGAATTCTAACAACTTACCCTCTACCTCTAGTGTGTTCTCTTATGTTGTGCTAGGTTCCATGGATGAAGACAGCAAGCTATGAAGCAATGATGCCTCGAATGGAGAAGATGTACATGGTGGATGAAGATGATGCTACGCCATGGATACATCAAGATGAAGTCGTCCACAAGGAGGCCACTACTTCCACAACACCCACTTCATATGAGAGGTATGACCAATGTAACAATAAGGGTGTTGATGATGCCATGATCCCACTAGTGGACATGATGAATTGTGAGGATATGCATGCTATGGATGATACCTGTGACATTACATATGCTTCATTCATATTCCCATGTGATGCTTTGCCTTTGCATAATATTGCTCATTTGGAATTGTTTGATTGCGATAGCATTGCCATAAACATGCCATGCTATGCATCTTGTGTGTATCCTCCAATTGCTTCGGACATGCTTTGTCATGTTAGTCATTCAATTTCTGTTGTTGCTTGCAATAAGTTGAATAATTTGTCTATCAATTGTTTTGTTTGCAACAATACTTTTCACATGGATTATAACGAGATAGCCCCCATAGCTTTCTCAATTTTTGGAGATTTTGATGATTGCCATGATAAGCATGTTCCCCACTTGCATACTCACCATGCATCTATTTCATACTTAATTGACATTAATGGTGATGTGCACAAGAAGAGATACGTCATGATGGATGATGTGTATCTCTACCATGCACACACGTTCTTCCTTTTGTGTTTGATGTGTGTAGGTACCCGCATTATCATGTCAACCTCGGTTGATCACGAGTTGACAAAAAGAGCTCTTGAGAGCATCCCACAAGTGAGTTCAAGATCGAACCCAGCTCTGATACCTTTTCCATGCTTTGCATCTTTCATGTTGGCAAATTGCTCTTTCCTATGGTTTGATTGCAAGCATGTTGATGGTATTATCTCACCTTGTGACATTCATGCTTCTTCGCTTTTAGATAATGATGCTTTGTGTGTTGCAACAAAAATGTTGAACATTTTCTCTTTCCGATGTTTTGGGTGCAACCACAATTCCATTAAGAGCATGTATTGTCATGAGAGCTTCCAAGAATCTCGTCTTGTTGTTGCAACAAACATAAGGACCACTTGCTCTTTCATTTGGTTTGTTTGCAAATATGTTGTTTTTGCTTCCGCTTGGGATACTCATTTTCCCATGATATTTGCTTTCGATGATTTGTGTGTGACATCCAACATGTCAAACAATTTCTCTTTCCAATGGTTGGTTTGCACACATATTGTTGTTGCTTTGGACATTCTTCCTCGTGTGTTTTTGCCACATTCTCCTATTCTTGCATCAAAGATGTCGTTTGAAATTTGGATCCAATTCTTTGAATGCCCCACTAATACGTTATATGGAGTTTTTGTGTTTCCACATTTGGATGATGTTCAAACGATTTCCATGCACTTTGACCTTGCATATGCATCCCATTTGCTATACATGCATTGTACTAATAGTGTTGTGAACAAGAATGGGCATGCCACATTTGACATTCTCCTCTATCACGCACGAAAATATTTTGCTTGGTCTTTGTTGTGTGAAGGTACAAGTGCATACACGTCAACCTTTACCAACCACGTGTTGACAAGAAGATCCGAAGAGAGTTACCTATGGCTAACCTTCATCGAGCTATCTCTACAAGCTAAGGTGACTCCCTTCTACTTGAGGACTCATGCAATAATCTTCATGAATTGGCTACGCTTTGAGTGTTGCTTTGCTTTTGTTGTGAGCTTTGTAGGCTTCATGGAAGGTGAAGGAACATTGAAGTGTTGCCAAGTCAATATTCTCGAGGACGACTATATGGTGAACCCCAGGATCAAGAAGGTCTCTCGACCGCTTCTACTTGGTGATGAGCATGTAGAGTCGAGGACGACTCTTTTTGAAGGGGGGGAGCTGATGTAGCCCGACCTACGGTCATTACCACATCTTGGTCTCCAACTTACGCCAAGTCGTCATGGACTCCAAAGGTGAATCCGTTCCTCTATGTGAGCCCCCTTCCTACCCTATCGAATGGTATGCTACTTCATACTCCGTCACATATGCATGACAGGTTCACATTGACAAGTACGGAGGCAAGGGAGGAAGCCCGGAGCATCAAGCCCGACAAGACGGAGGCTTGGAAGAGGAGGCGGAAGAAACCAAATGCTCTATGTCGCCGGTACTCTACGGACTGGCGGCCGGTACTACCGCCCGTGCACTATTCCACTACCGCCACAGCAAGAACATGTGAGCCAAATACTCTCTGTCTCGGTACTACGGACTGGAACGGTACTAGATTACTGCGCCTCTTAGCCTCTTACTACCGCTCCCTGAAGACGCCGTGAAGTCCCAGACTGCAGCGGTACTACAGATCTAGACGATACTACCCGGTCGGTACTACGGACCCAAGACGTACTACCGCTCATGCCGATTGCTCACACTAGTTGGGCCACAGCCCATGTATCCCCCTTTACTTACCTATTCGCCTAGTTTATCCCCAAACTACCCTTGTTTATGTGGTTGGCCTATAAATAGAGCCCCCCACCCCTCATGTATCCCTTAGGAATAGATGATAGACTAAAGACAACCCCCTTGTGTGGAATCTCTAGTTTTGCCTCATCCCCTTTACCAAGGGGACCGACTATCGTCACCAACCTCGATTGGACTTTGCATCACGCATCCATCGTTGCACAAGGCCTTGGAGTTCGATGTCTCGTCTCCAAGTTGTCAAGACCCTCCCCAAGGTGTTCTTCCCTCTCCGATGTGGATTTGAGGGAGCACGTTGACCGATCTTTCCTTGCGAGGATTCTATCGGACCGGTGGCCGCCGTTCAGGAGCAATCGGCCTTGTATCGTGTGAGTTTTGCGTGTGTTCATCGTGTTCTTCGCGAGGTGTGTGTTCGCTTCCGCTACCTTCTCCCTTCCCCTCACTTTCCCATCGATTTGACCACGAGATCCGTGAAGATCGGTCCACCCAAGAGGTTAACCCCTCCATCAGTCCACCATCACATGGACAAGTTCAAGAGCGACCTCCACAATTTCAAGAAGGACATGGACAATGACTTCGACAAAAACATGAGCATGGTCGCCAAGACTAATGATGCTTTTTGCTCATTAGAAGAACTTATAAGGAAGCGTGCCAAGGTCAAGGGCCATCGTCGTGAGCGTCATATGGATGACCAAGTGCTCCACCTACATCAACCATCGGCAAGGCACGCCAATGACCTCCGTCGACATCGTCACAAGGCACCTTCAACTACTAGTGCCACCACCAAAATGGCACCAAGAGCAAGCCTTCGTCCACGCCATCAAGCTTCAACGACTACGCTTGCATTCCAAGACCTCATGAACGAGGAAAATGAAGACCTCTACTTCGCCAAGTTGGATAGCATGAGCCTACCTCCACCACTACTACGAGATGGCCACAAAACAGTTGAGCATGGGATTTTCCCTTCGACCATGGAGGCGAGCGATGATGCCCATCTTATGGCATCCAACTTTGAAGGCGACAAGGTCAATAATGGTGAGCATGGGATTTTCCCTTCACCAAAGGAGGCGCTTGGAGTTGAGGAAATCGAGCCTACCCCCATATGCTTGAGTGATGATGTGGTACCAATCCCATGTGAGTATGAGAGCCACTTAGCCCACAAGAGTGAGATGAGTGACTCCACCTTATGTGAGATTGAGTGCTTCCACTTGGAGGGCATGAGCGACACTCCTAGTGAGTTGAGAGTGGTAGTTGATAGGTCAAGTGAGACCATTTCGAATTCTAACAACTTACCCTCTACCTCTAGTATGTTCTCTTGTGTTGTGCTAGGTTCCATGGATGAAGAAGCGCCAAACCATGAAGCAATGATGCCTCAATTGGAGAATATGTACATGGTGCACGAAGATGATGCTACGCCATGGCTACATCAAGAAAACGAAGTCGTCCACAAGGAGGCCACTACTTCCACAACACCCACTTCATATGAGAGGTATGAACAAGGTAACAATAAGGGTGTTGATGATGCCATGATCCCACTAGTGGACATGATGAATTGTGCGGATATGCATGCTATGGATGATACTTGTGACATTACATATGCTTCACTCATATTCCCATATGATGCTTTGCCTTTGCATAATATTGATCATGTGGAATTGTTTGATTGCGATATCATTGCCATAAACATGCCATGCTATGCATCTTGTGTGTATCCTCCAATTGCTTCGGACTTGCCTTGTCATGCTAGTCATTCAATTTCTCCCGTTGCTTGCGATAAGATGAATGCTTGCTATTTCACTTGTTTTGCTTGCAACAATATTGATTATATGCATTATAATGAGATGGCCCCCATAACTTTCTCAATTTTTGGAGATTTTGATGATTGCCATGATAAGCATGTTCCCCACTTGCATACTCACCGTGCATCTATGTCATACTTGATTGACATTAATGGTGATGTGCACAAGAAGAGATACGTCATGATGGATGATGTGTATCTCTACCATGCACACACGTTCTTCCTTTGGTGTATGATGTGTGTAGGTACCCGCACAAGAATGTCAACCTCGGTTGAGCACGAGTTGACAAAAAGAGCTCTAGAGAGCATCCCACAAGTGAGTTCAAGATCGAACCCAGCTCTAATACCTTTTGCATGCTTTGCATCTTTCATGTTGACAAATTGCTATTTCCTATGGTTTGCTTGCAAGCATGTTAATGGTATTATCTCCCCTTATGATAATCATGTTTCTTTGCTATTGTATTTTGATGCTTTGTGTGTTGCAACAAAACTGTTGAACAATTTCTCTTTCCGATGTTTTGTGTGCAACCATAATGCCATTAAGAGCATGTATTGTCATGAGAGCTTCCAAGAATCTCGTCTTGTTGTTGCAACAAACATAAGGACCACTTGCTCTTTCATTTGGTTTGTTTGCAAACGTGTTATTTTTGCTTCCGCTTGGGATACTCATATTCCCATGATATTTGTTTTCGATGATTTGTGTGTGAAATCCAACATGTCGAACAATTTCTCTTTCCAATGGTTGGTTTGTACACATAATGATGTTGTTTTGGATATTCCTACTTTTGTGTTTTTGCCAAATTCTCCTAGTTTTGCATCAAAGATGTTGATCAAATTTCTATTCGATTGCTTTGAATGCCACAATAAGATGTTATATGGAGTTTTTGAGTTCCCGCATTTGGATGATTTTGCAACGACTTCCATGCACTTTGACCTTGAATATGCATCCCGTTTGCTATACTTGAGTTGTGAACAAGAATGGAGATGCCACAAATGACATGCTCCTCTATCACACACAAACATATGTTGCTTGGTCTTTGTTGTATGAAGGTACAAATGCATACACGTCAACCTCTATGGACCATGTGTTGACAAGAAGAATCGAAGAGAGTTACCTATGGCCACCCTTCATCGAGCTATCTCTACAAGCTAAGGTGACTTCTTTCTACTTGAGGACTCATGCTATAATCTTCATGAATTGGCTACGCTTTCAGTGTTGCTTCGCTTTTGTCGTGAGCTTTGTAGGCTTCATGGAAGGTGAACGAACATTGAAGTGTTGTAAAGTCAATCTTCCCGAGGACGACTATATGGTGAACCCCAGGATCAAGGATGTCCTTCGACCTCTTCTACTTCATGATGAACATGGAGAGTCGAGGACGACTCTTTTTGAAGGGGGGAGATGATGCAGCCCGACCTACGGTCGTTACTACATCAAGGTCTCCAACTTACGCCAAGTCGTCATGGACTCCAAAGGTGAATCTATTCCTCTATGCGAGCCCACTTCCTACCCTATTGAATGGTATGCTACTTCATACTCCGTCAGTTATGCATGATAGGTTCACACCGACAGACTGAGCAAGGGAGGAAGCCTGAGCATCAAGCCCGACAAGACTAAGCTTGGAAGAGGAGGAGGAAGAAGATGATCAAGAATGTTGCCAGTCCGGTACTACCGGTCGGGAACTGGTACTACCGGTCAGTGATACCGCCACTGATCGCTCGCTACTAACGGCTCCAACTGACGCTCCAGGACCGCAAGCGGTACTACCGGTCCCAGAGCGGCACCGGTTATGACCGTACTACAGTCCCGAGTAGAGTTACCGTCATGTATCATGTATGTGCATGCGCGCACCTGTTGGGCCACAGCCCATGTATTCCCCTTTACTTACTTATTCGCCTAGTTTATCCCCAAACTACCCTTGTTTAGTGGCTGGCCTATAAATAGATCCCCCACCCCTCATGTATCCTTTAGGCATAGATGATAGACTAAAGACAACCCCCGTTGTGGAATCTCTAATTTTGCCTCATCCCCTTTACCAAGGGGACTGACTATCGTCACCAACCTCGATTGGACTTTGCATCACGCATCCATCGTTGAACAAGGCCTTGGAGTTCGATGTCTCGTCTCCAAGTTGTCAAGACCCTCCCCAAGGTGTTCTTCCCTCTCCGATGTGGATTTGAGGGAGCACGTTGACTGATCTTTCCTTGCGAGGATTCTATCGGACCGGTGGCCGTCGTTCGGGAGCAATCGTCCTTGTATCGTGTGAGTTTTGCGTGTGTTCATTGTGTTCTTCGCGAGGTGGTGTGTTCGCTTCCGCTACCTTCTCCCTTTCCCCTCGCTTTCCCATCGATTTGACCACGAGATCCGTGAAGATTGGGCCACCCAAGAGGTTAACCCCTCCATCAGTAAAGGCAATAAATCAATAGGTGCACGAGGAACAAAACCATAGACGATCTCAAACGGGCACATCTTTGTGGTAGAATGCAGCGAACGATTATAAGAAAATTCTATATGAGGTAAACACTCTTCCCACAATTTTAAGTTCTTCTTTAAAACAGCGCGCAACATAGTAGACAAAGTTCTATTTACTACTTCAGTTTGTCCATCAGTTTGGGGATGACATGTAGTACTAAACAGCAATTTAGTCCCCAACTTAGCCCATAAACATCTCCAAAAGTGGCTAATAAATTTAGTATCACGATCAGAAACAATAGTATTTGGCACACCATGTAAACGAACAATTTCACGAAAGAACAAATCAGCAATATGCGCAACATCATCCGTTTTATGACAAGGAATAAAGTGTGCCATCTTAGAAAACCGATCCACAACAACAAAAATACTATCCCTCCCCTTCTGTGTACGTGGAAATCTCAAAACAAAGTCCATAGAAATATCCTCCCAAGGAACACTAGGAATAGGAAGAGGCATATATAAACCATGTGGATTAAGGAGAGACTTAGCTTTTTGACAAGTAGTGCAGCGTGCCACAAATCTCTCAACATCTCGACGCATACGTGGCCAAAAGAAGTGTGCACCAAGAACATCCTCCGTTTTCTTGACACCAAAGTGTCCCATCAATCCTCCTCCATGCGCCTCCTGTAACAACAAAAGACAAACAGAACTATCTGGAATGCATAGTTTGTTAGCACAGAACACAAATCCATCATTGAAGACGAACTTGTTCCATGTTCTACCATCTCTACAATTCTGCAACACATCTTTAAATTCAGCATCATGCACATATTGTTCCTTAATAGTTTCTAATGCGAATATTTTGAAGTCAAGTTGACATAACATAGTATAACGGCGCGACAAAGCATCAGCAATAATATTATCTTTACCCTTTTTGTGTTTGATAACATAAGGAAAAGACTCAATAAATTCAACCCACTTTGCATGATGACGATTCAACTTAGCTTGACTACGAATATGCTTCAAAGATTCATGATCAGAATGTAAAACAAATTCTTTAGGCCATAGATAATGTTGCCAAGTTTCTAATGTCCGAACCAACGCATATAATTCTTTATCATAAGTAGAATAGTTCAGACTAGCCCCACTCAATTTCTCACTAAAATATACAACAGATTTTCCCTCTTGTAATAACACACCGCCCAAACCAATTCCACTAGCATCACATTCAAGCTCAAAAGTCTTAGTAAAATCAGGAAGTTGGAGTAAGGGAGCATGTGTTAGCTTATCTTTCAATATGACAAAAGCCTGTTGTTGTGCATCGCCCCAAACAAAGGGCACATCCTTCTTGGTAAGTTCATTCAGTGGCACGGCAATTGATCCAAAGTCTTTGACAAAGCGCCTATAAAAACCAGCGAGGCCAAGAAAACTCCTCACTTGTGTGACCGTCTTGGGCTGCGGCCAATTCTCAATAGCTTCAATCTTGGCTGGATCCACTTCAATACCCTGTGATGTAACAACATAGCCAAGAAACGCAACTCGATTGGTGCAAAAAGTGCACTTCTCAAGATTACCAAACAAACGTGCATCACGTAAAGCATTAAAAATAGCACGTAAATGGTCCAAATGATCCTCTAAAGATTTGCTATAAATCAGAATATCATCAAAGTAGACTACCACAAAACGTCCAATGAAAGCACGTAAAACTTCGTTCATTAATCTCATGAAAGTACTGGGTGCATTAGTTAAACCAAACGGCATCACTAACCACTCATATAAATCGAACTTAGTTTTAAATGTTGTTTTCCATTCATCTCCCAATTTCATACGAATCTGGTGGTAACCACTACGCAAATCAACTTTAGAAAACATGGTAGAGCCACTCAATTCATCAAGCATGTCATCCAAACGTGGAATAGGATGACGATATTGAATAGTAATATTATTGATAGCTCTACAATCAGTACACATGCGCGAAGAACCAGCTTTCTTAGTTACCAAAATAATAGGAACATCACGGGGGCTAAGGGACTCACGAATATGATCTCTGTCGAGTAGTTCCTGAATTTGGCGTTGTATCTCCTTTGTCTCCTCTAGATTGGTTCTATATGGCGCGCGGTTGGGCAACGTAGCACCAGGAATTAGATCAATTTGGTGCTCAATTCCTCTAATAGGAGGTAGTCCTGGTGGCAGCTCAGCGGGGAAGACGTCCTCATATTCCTGCAAAAAATTAGCAATAGCGGGTGGCAAAGGAGGCATATCCTCAAATGAAAACAAAACCTATTTGCAGACAATTGCATAACATTGAGTATTGTTTACATCTAGTTCAGCAATATCAATTTTATTGGCAAGCATACATGGACTCTTCAAACGAATTTCAGTAGCATGTGTAGAATCAGATTTAGTGTTCTTTGGTGGTACAAAATCTGCAGCAACAATCTGATTCTCACTTTTATTTTTCTCTTCAGTTTTAGCTCTACTAGCTCTAGCAAGATCATCTTTTAAAATCTGTTCGGGAGTCATTGGTTTTAGTCCAATTTCTTTCCATCATGCATAAGACAATAGTGATTAGTTTTGCCATTATGAACAGATTCTCTATCAAATTGCCATGGTCTACCAAGTAACAAACAACAAGCTTGCATAGGTACAACATCACAATCAACAAAATCAGAATATGTACCAATAGTAAAATGCACGCGTACCGTTCTTGTTACCTTGATCTTGCGAGAACTCTCAAACCATTGGATGTAATATGAATGTGTGCGTTGTCTTGTTGGAAGTGCAAGCTTCTCTACCATGTCAACACTAGCCACATTATTACAACTCCCTCCATCAATGATGATCTGTATAGCTCTTTCCTTGACAACACCACGTGTTTGGAACAGGTTGTGGCGTTGATCTTGTTCAGATTTGCTCAATTGTACACTCAACACACGTTGTGTAATTAAGCTCTTGTATTGATCAGCAGCTTCAGCTCCCATTACCTCTGTATATTCATCATCATCACAATTGTCTCCATCTCGAGCAGAAATAAGGGCTCATGTATCTTCATCAAAGTCACTCGCTGAATCGTATTAACCATCATCACGCACCATCATAACACGTTGTGTTGTGCACTGTCTCTCAATATGACCAAAACCCTAGCACTTGCGGCATTGTATATCCTTTGTTTTACCCGTGGAAGCCATAGAAGATGCACTACGAGCAGGAGCATTGGATGACGGTGGAGGAGCAGCTAGAAATCTTGTGGTGGCCTTGGACGTGGTAGTAGTTGGTGGCGAATCGCGAGAAGGAGGCGCGGATTGTCGGGATGTCCTAGTGGATGTGCGACCTGCAGAATTATTAGTCATCATCCATGGTGTTTGGCGATCCTGCACTTCACGTTCAGCTTTGCAAGCAAGATGAAATAAACGAGTGATAGAATTATATTCCTTATAATCTAATATGTGCTGAATGTCCTTGTTTAATCCACCAAAGAAACGTGCAAGCATTTGTTCAGTAGATTCAACAAGACCACACCGAACCATCCCCGTTTGCAATTCCTGATAATACTCTTCTACAGAATTTTTCCCTTGCTCTAAACGTGTCAGATTCTTTAGTAAATCACGTTGATAAGTGGGAGATACAAAACAAACACGCATAGCAGTTTTTAAAGCAGTCCAAGTACTAGGAATATTAGTAGGATTTAAACGATAATACTCAGACCACCAAAGGGAAGCAAATTTAGTAAATTCACATGTAGCAGCACTAACACGCATATTCTCAGGATATTTTAAACATGCAAAACGTTGTTCTACTTCCATCTCCCATGTAAGATATGCATCAGGATTATATTTACCCTCAAAAGATGGAATATTTAATTTAAGCTTTGCAACATGATCATCATCACGTACCGGTGGTCGAGCGTTGCGGTGGTAATGTCGGGGACGACCAACAGGGTGTGGAGGTTGTTCAACCTCCTCGTCAAACAGATCGTCGTCGTCGGGATCGTAGTAATACCCGTCGTCTGTCCCCAATGTCGCAGCAGCAGCAGCCGCGGCGGAAGTCCGAGTCGTGCCACCGCAGCGGTAGCCACACTGAGTCGGCGACAACCGAACCAGCGATCCGATCCGTGATCGAGAATCTGGCGCCATGCGCCAGAAAGTGCCAATGGGGCCAGGTGCGGTCTTGGCAATCTAGCCAAAACCTCCTTGAACCGAGCGTCAAGCTTGTCGTTGAAGGATTTCTCGAGCCCATCGATCTTGTCCATGGCGTTGGTGAGCTTGGTGTCAAACTCCCCTAGGCGTGCATCCACATCTTCAGCGCGACCAACCAAGAGCTCGGAGAAGTGGGCATGTATTTCTTGGTTCGTCATTGTGGCAGGGTTCCGCGAAGTATCTGTCATGGTTAGTCCTTTAAAAAGCACAGGTATATACTACGGAAATATGGTGGAAGGCACGCGTAATCCGTCAAGCAATATACGAAGCTCTTACAAGTTCTTACCAAACAGCAGGAAAAGGCGATGTGCAACCGCGAGGATCAGTGGGTCCAGAGATTGAACCGAGCCGGGAGTCAAGACACCGCACATGGAGAATATCTGTGGAGCTCTGGGAAGGCTAAGCAAAGAGGTTAGCAATTATCAAAATAGCAACGCAAAAGTTGAAAGAATGCTCAACGACGGTACTGTGCTGGTCCTAGGCTAGACCGTACTAGAGACGCGAGCCTAGATCACCAACGATGTCACGACGCGACACAACAAGCAATGTATGATGATATGGCACCCCGAAAAGCGAACCGAGATGTCAAAAATCACTATGATGGCGAGTGTCTAGAACTGATCTACGGGGTCTAAAAACAGGTTAGCCCCAAAAAAATTCGAAATTTTTGTATTATGCTCCGGAAAGCGCGCAGGTGCCAAAAAAATATCGCTATAACGTCCGATGGAGAAAAGTGATCTCCGGGGTCGAAAAACAGTATAGCCAGAAAAAAGAAATAACTAGGAAACAATAACTCAACTCGGACTCGTGTCGTGGCAGGAAAGGTGATCGGATCCGTGTCGCGGTAGGAAGGCGGTGGCGGTGTATTAGGGTTTATGGTGGCTGGGTGTATGGCGGCGGAATATGGTGGTGGTGATCGGCGAGTGTGGCGGTGACTACTGTGATCAGAACTCCAAACTCTAAGGGACGAGACACTAAGACCGGCAACTCGACGCGACGATGCAGACACAAATTCAACAATGCAAAACTGAAAAGATAATGCAAGGCGTAGATTGGTGATGGGATGGATCTAAACTCTAACTGTGTTTTTGGCTTTTTCGCGGGTTATAGGTAAAAACAGATCTAATCTACGAAAACAGTAAAATCTCACCGAGCAACCTGAAATCTGATACCACTTGATAGGGCAAAGGTGTCCGATCTTTCGATGAGATTGTGATAGTCGATTTGGTGGAGTTAGGGCTTGACGATCCGACTACACGTGCGAGCACGAGCGCCAATGCAATCGCTAGGCCAATCTCCTGGAGGTTACCGATCCTGCGGGAACACGATCAGCCTGACCAGCGAGGGTCTTAATTCCTACCTGAAATCAAAAACAAGTAAGAACCAATATTGCAATCAAGATATTGCGGATTAAGAGGAAAGCTTTATTGAAAAGGTGGGATCCTGTATAGGTGCGAAGTACAAGAGGCCTCTCCGACGCTCGAGCCTTGGCGAAGTTGCTATGATGGCTAACTTAATGTCTAAACAAAATCCGACGCTAAAGTGACGACTATGGGGAGTATTTAAGGAGGAAAAGGTGGGGTTTCGGCTAGCCATAGAAGTGGTGGCCGAATCCAACCCTAGAAGTCCTTTTCTCCTCAAATACGGACTCTAAAAAGTGGCTAATTAAAATCCTGCGAAAATTACATTTTCCTGGCCCAAAATAAAGGTGTTGCAGCACCATATTAAGCTATGGACGAATTTGTGAAGTATTAATCTTGAATATTTCGTCCAAGCCTCCTTTCTTCATTATGGTGGCCTCAAAGTTCTGAAATCTTCATCTGTGGCCTTCTCTTGAATCATCTCATGCTTGCTGCCATCTCCATGCATGGCCATGCTCCAATGCTTGTCCCTCTCATCCATGCTTGGTCCATCATTTCTAAGAGTAATAAATACATCTGATTTAGGCAGCATCATATTCTCATGTATGTGAGGAATAGTTCCAAGAAACGAAAGTACCTGATAGTTAAGTTGTCTGGCACGAGATCGAGTGATAGGTCCTTGTATGTGTGTAGCTGTAGGTACAACGGTTGTATCAATAGATGGGATGTCCACATCAGGTCGCTCGGAATCGGTCCGTTTTTCTACGCTTCAGTTTCCAGACCATTCCAAACGGCTGAACCAGGTCTAGTAATTCCAATTCCAAGGTTATTTTCCAACATCCAAAGACAGTGTAAAGTTAAAGTGAAACAAATATGAAGTATATGCTTGACAAATCATTAGTTGGCAATCTCATGTCCCTTGAGTACGAGGGTCGTTCCTCATGCTACTCAACTTTAGTAACAAGCAAGTTCTTGCCATTGTAAGTATATGTGTATCATAGAGAACCGCCAATGGGGTACCCCTTGCCCATGACACAAGAGTTATCCCATATCAAAATGACAAGGCAACAGACAATGAGCATCTCAGCGATCCTTTTATTTACCATGAGCATGGTGCATTTTTTTCCTTTTTTTCTATTTTTTCTGAGGATGCTTCATAGATTGTTCACTATGGTGATGCTGGAAGTTTCCACCATGATTAGGCATGGCTTAAGCTAGCCGCCCAGGCGTTTATCTAACACATATATAATACACCATAAACTTATAGGCTCCCCTTTTATTTCACACCGCCGACATCCATAAACAAAAGATCATGATATCAACTGGGTAATATGTACAGGTGTTGAAAGTGTTCCCCATGAGAGCATGATTCTGCTAATTCCCAACTTATAAGTGCAAGCATATACAACATAGATGACAAAATGGTTCATGTTTATTAGGGGCAAGAAAAATAAAGTTTGCCATCAAGTTTGTAAGAGCTTTAATCACTAATTTTCTCATAACAAGTTCAATTTGGAAGATAGATAAAACAAGAATATACTTGGAATGGTGTAACACACCATGCATAGGAATTTATAGTGGACTCTTTGGAATAACTTGGTTTCTTGGGAGTTGGATTCATGAGTAGAGCTTAATCAATACAAGTGGAGGCTATCAAAAGACTCCGAGCGACCAACTAAGAGAGCAATAATGGCCATAATCTTGCAGAGCGACAAAACATTATCAACTAAAGCATAAATTGGTATCACAAGTCAAAAACTAAAAGATCATGGAGGCTAAGGTGACTGGTTCATAGTCATAACATGGTGTGATCATGTTCCAAGTCAACCCAAACAAAGCATCAAAGGAGAATACCACAATATTATGCTTTTGTATGCTAAAACAACGCATGATCCTTTTAAGGCACATTAAGCAATCTCAATTGTTTGGAACAAGTCATGCTAAAGCAATAATCACTAATCATAAGGTCAAAGCAACATCTAGCATTACATGATAAAGCTAAGCCACAGTCAAAACAAGCTCCCTTTTGTACCACTTAAGCATGGAACTTTCTACTCTTTTCCAACACCAATCAACTTATTTGAAAAAACAGAGCGAATTCGGGTGTCCAACTACTTTATTCAAGCAAACTAAACAAAATAAAACCAAAAACAAAAACTAAGACGCTCCAAGAACAACACAACAGTGCATGAAACAATAAAAACGAAGTGTCTAGAAAGAGACCTGAGATTTTTATTGATGAAGAAGGGGATGCCTTGGGCATCCACAAGCTTTGACGCTTGTACCTCTTGAATATTTATTTGGGTGACACGGGGTGGCATCCCTAAGCTTTAGCTTTTGTCCATTCTTCATCTCATTACATCATTCCTTTCCCTACACATGAAAATTTCCTTCATACAAAACTTCACACAATCTTCATTAGCAACATTAGTGCATTCAAGATAATAAACCTTTGGGTTTAGTTTCAACACAATTAAAACTTCCATTAAAACACAAGCTACTGTAGCAATTCCTTTAAAAATCTCAAGTGATCAATAAAAACTCAAAAAGAAACCGAATAAGAGGCAAATGCAAATATTGGCAGAAATCTGTCAAAACAGACCAGCAGGTAAAAACCGATTTTTTAGAAGACCTTATGTTGCTCAAATCGAAAAGTGTTGAACTAACGATAGTTAGATGACAACCTGGGGCATTTACTTGGAAAATTACATCTCAATCTGACATACTGATATTGTTTACGAATTTTTACAGTAAAGCACAAAAATCTGTTTCGGAACAGCAACTTCTCCAAATCTTACTTTTCTCTCATTAGAGGTTATTCTTGGCACAAAAATCACACAAAGAGGATAAGGAGAGGTTAATAACTTCCAAGACTCAAAAAAACTATTGGGTTGTCTCCCAAGAAGTATTTTTTTAACGCCTTTAAGTTAGGCATAAGAAGCAAGAATCAAGTATTTTCAAATGAAGAAGCATTAACATCAAATTTTGCTTTAATAGGAGGAGCAAAAGGTAACTTCTCTCTCCTTATAGGGAATTGTTTTATACCTTTCTTGAATGGGAATTGATATTTAATGGTGCCTTCTTTCATATCAATAGTGGCACCAACAGTTCTAAGAAAAGGTCTTCCCAAAGTAATAGGACAAGAAGCATTGCATTCAACATCCAAAACATAGAAATCAACAGGGACATAGGCATTGTTAACCATAATAAGAACATCATTAATACTCCCCATAAGTTTCTTTTTAGCATTATCATCAAGTGGGACATCTAAATAGCAATCTTCCAAAGGTGGCAAATCAAGCATTTCATAAATATTTCTAGGCATAATAGAGACTAGAACCAAGGTCGCATAAAGCTTTGAGATCAAAATCATTCACTTGCATATTAATGATGGGTTCCAAACCATCTTCTAACTTCCTAGGAATAGAAGCTTTGTGTTTCAATTTTTTTCTCCTTAATTTTAATGAGAGCATCTGTAATGTGTTTTGTGAAAGCCATATTCATAGCACTACCATTAGGATTTATAGCAAGCTTTTGTAGGAACATAATCACTTCAGAAATATTGCAGTCATCAAGATCAAAATCAAACTTAGCATCACAGGTAGTAGACTGTAGCATCCCAATTGTCTAACAATTGTAATGCTACTTGGTCTAGTAATATAATGGCTACTTCCTATATATAATTGTTGCATCATAATTATATCATGCTCATGTCATCATGCCACCTTGCATTTGAGCATCATATAAAACCCTTTTTGTTTTGGTTCTTCTCTCATAGGCATTGTAAATTGTATTTGCCTCTTGATATTGTATTTGGTTATTGATATATTGTTTAAATGCCCAAGTTGAGTTGGGGGCATATCTTTATTCCACTCCACCACCTTTTCTTTCACCACCTTATAATTCCACCATCCCTTTATACATGAGCTTTTATTTTATTTTCTTTTGGTATTTAATCTAGCTCATGGGAGATAGGATGGATCTACTTCCACAAATTCTTTTGCTTGGCTTTATTCCACTTTTGGGAATGCATAAGAATAATGCCATGTTAATATTATTGTTTTCACAAGAATAAACATGGCATTAATTATTTTGCATGGGCCATGCAAGAACCACCACATTCTAGTCTTTTGGATTTTATTTGAATCTTTGAGTGGATCATTCCCCCCCATATCTCTCTATACCCCTCTTCATGCTTGATCTTGTTGGTTCTTGCTAAAAACCCTACACCCATCTCCATCCATCCCATCACCCCTTTATCTCACCCATATCTTTTTCTTTTAATTAAAAACTCTCATGCATGATCATATGAGGCTTATTCTTTTCTTTCCCTCTTTTCTCTCCTAGTCTAGTTCTTCTAAACCCTAATCTCCTTTTTACCCCTCTCTCTTTTCCTATCTCTAAACCATACCACCATGATCTACCCCAACCCTAAATCAAACCCTAAGCAAGGCCCTACCTAGCTAACCCAAAACACCTCTCTCTAATCCCTCTCCTTTCTCTAACCTAGTTAACCCTAAACCTAGTCTCCCTCTAATCTAACCCTAGTTACACCATCTCCCCTCTCACCTCACCTCTCCTCTCACCAACCCGAGCTACCCTACCCCATCCCTAGCAAAACCCTAACCGAGCTTCTAACCGAGCCTCCCCTCTCTCTCCCTCTCTTCTCTCCCTGCCATGAGGGCCCCAGCCCGAGCCTCCCCACCGAGCCTGCCATCCCTACCTGCCCTGCCCTGCCTGGGCCAGCCCCAGACCGAGCCCTGCCCGAGCACGTGAGGAGAGGGAGAAGAAAAAGGTGGCCGAGACCACCTTTTCCTCCACCTTCCCCACGGCACCCTCCCCTCTCCCTCTGCTACCTACCACCACCTCCCGTCTCCTCGACCTCTCCCAGATCTCCCCAGGCCGCCTCCTTCCTCTCCGTCTACCCCTACCACCGTCTACCCCATCGCCGCCACCGGTCTCCACGTTCCCCTCCTGCAGCCGGTGGCGAGGTGCTCTAGGTGTCGAGGAAGACCGAGGACCCTCCCCTGCTTCGTCCTGTACATACCAGCGAGAAGGAGGAGGACCAGAGCCCCCAGGACCATCACCGCTCGCTGAAACCCTAGATCGCCGGTCCGCCAGCCTCGTCGTCGAGCCGCTGCTCCGCTGCTCCTCTGCCCGATCCGACCGCCCCAACAACCTCCCGGTGAGCTCCTCCTTCTCCCTGACACCTCCGTCCTCGCCGTGGCTCCCTGTGCTCGCCGAACCTTTCGTCGAGCGGCCTCTGAGCGTCGGCGTGCGCAGCGTCTGCTCGTTGCTGCGTGCGGTAGCTACACCTAACCGTCGCGCGCACTGCATCAACCCCGCCTAGTCCGATGGTGCGCGCCGCTGCGCGCGCCCAGTCGCGTGTTCGATCCCCGCCCAGCGCCCGCTGCACGTCGATCGCCAATGACGCTGAGAAGATCCACAGTACGGCATGTGGTCGCTTTGCATATAGCCCCTTTTGTTTTTTTCGCTCTTAACCCGCGGTACTCGTGGCCCACTAGTCATCCGCCCGGCCAATCTTGCAGAAAACCCCCCAGCTCTCCAGCCCTCAACCCGACCCCCACGGATCCATGACGTGCGTATGAGTGGACCAGCGAGATCGTCGGCCTCTTGGTCTAGCCCTTGAAAAAACAGAAAAACGCTGTCGTATATGTCGCGCCACGTTGGCCCACTTACCGTCCTGTGGCTAGATCTGACTGGGTGACAAAAGAATTTCTGTATTTCTGTTTTAATTCAAACTATTCAAATTGGTTTTTAAATACAAATTTAAATCTGTTTTCAAATAACTTTTAAAATATTATTCCAAATAATACATGTAATATATGTTTTGAAATCAGAAAAATGTGAGGATTTCAAATATGCCCTTCAAAATATATTTTGAACACTTTAATTTTCGAGTTGATTAAAATTACAATAAAATGCCCCTTCAAAATATGTGAGGATTTCAAATATGCCCCATTAATTAATAACTTATGTTTTATAACTCCAAATTTAACAAATAATATGTCTAAATCGGTCAGCGCGACGAGACCTTTCTGTTTATGCATTCCATGTTCTGAATTGCAGCATGCATCATGTAAATATAAAGTATACAGCAACTTATATGAGGTTAAAATGGGACTAAAACTCAATAAAAGGGCTTTATTCTTGTATTCCACACCTCACCCATGCCATGCTACATTATTGCCATGCAAATTATGCATCATTCATCATGGCATGATTGTTTGCTTGTCGCAATTTATTCATATGCTTGTGCACTTTATTTATGTTGGCCCTTGTTTGTTTGGTTCTTCTTCGAATAGGCAATGGCGGGGATATATCAAGAAACCCAGGAGCACTACCTAGATCCTTCTCTCGCTTCAACTGAGCTGCCAGGCAAGCACTACCACATGCTTGCATACATATAGTACCTATTGCCTCTATCTTATTCTTGCATCATTGAGTCGCGTTTGCATTAAACTGAATCCCAAGTATTGCATAGCCTTTACTTTTAAACCCCACCGAAGCTTGTTCCTCCATCCCATGAGCCATTACTACAGGAGTTGTTTGAGCCATGCGAGTCGTGAAACAACATGTGTAGGGTATGTGAGTGTCGATGGATAACGAGGTACCTAAACAACTTAACTTTGAGTAGTAATGGGATAACTAATGAAAGTGGCACGGTGAGCAATATCTGCTATTTGGTTTTTCCTGCTCACTTGTGTCCCGTGGGACCCAGTACTTGATTCCTGTTCCTTGAATATTCGCGCTATCCACATCCGGAGGCTTATGAACCCCCGAGCGAGCTTGATTCATTCTTATTTCTTGGGGCCACAAAGTAGTTTGAGGCTTTATTACTATCATGTACTTATGTCATGCTTTCTTGCTTTATTTAAGATTGTGCGAGAGCACTGTCTTATTTTGGACGCTGAGTGTTTTCGCGGTATCGACAAGCTGATCACACTTTCGGGTTCCCGATCGTTTACACCAGCGCAAACCTTGAGTCCGTTTGAGTCGGCTAACCGTTCTTGGGTAGCAATGGGGTGGCCCCTGAAATATTTCTGAATCCTGATCGCTTTGTCGTGACTGCCTTGTTGGGTTTTGATTTGGTTTTCGAGGTTGACAGTATGTGTTGCTATTTGTGCACCCTGCGGTAAAACTTTCTGGCCGTGTCATGATTATGGACGACTTGGAGCCTGATTCTCGATCATAGACAAGTATAACTAAAGTACCGCTTTTAATTTGACTAAGTACGGCTAGTAAATAGTGCAACACTCATGGAATGGATAATAAAACTGCCAGCGGATGGGGGTTGTTGTCCGCTTCCTCGTTGATAAGCGAGGAGGAGGATGGATCTGGATATTCTTGTTATAACTGTTGTTATTAATTCACGGACATCCGTCTATCTATGGTTAGGCGGATGGTTAGCAGTATCTATAGAATTGCTAGGTATTATCTTTTTTGCAATTCGTCACCCTGTTGTGTCCCCTTTAGAGGCATAAAGACTTCTTGAGTACCCTAGGGTCTCACACGATAAATTGTTTGATTCAGATGAGCGGTAAACCGCAAGATGGATCTTTGGGTGGAGGAGGCAGACGATGTTGGCAACGATCACTTTCGGTGTAGAGATTAGGAACGGGATCCGTGAGATCTGGGCGGGATGTGTTTATTTATGGGGCATCTTATGCCGATTTGCTTCTTATCCGTACTCGGATCTTGTTTTCCGCTTCACTTTGATACTCGATGTTTGATGTATGAGGAGATATCCTAAACTATTATATCTATCTAGGATATTTGGATCTTGCCGTATGGCGTTGCAATATTTCTATTTCTTTTAGATGGAATGGCTCTGAGGACTGTTGTATGGTGGCTTGCATACATACTCATTTGTGTATGTAGTTGATCCTTCGCTTTGCCGATTCGCGCCCGTTCTTG
The DNA here is from genome assembly GCA_023614405.1 of Avena insularis. Classification (NCBI taxonomy): domain Eukaryota; kingdom Viridiplantae; phylum Streptophyta; class Magnoliopsida; order Poales; family Poaceae; genus Avena; species Avena insularis. The sequence continues at coordinate 198,636 of JAJUPC010000159.1, read as the reverse complement.
TCGATGTTTGGAAATGGTTAGGACGGCCAAAAGGTCTACCTGTGAGTGGCATTTGGGCCCCACCGTACTATTTTAACCATTTCCGCTCATCGAACTTGTAACTAGGAGCATAATTCACGAGGTAAGTACAATTGGTATCGAGCCATCCGCCCTTCGTGGTCTCAGCCAAATGGTCGTTGTCGGTCTAGCAAATATTTTGGTAGCTATGTATACTAGGGAAAAACAAAGCTTAGAGTAGGACTGCTTCCATTTTTCTTCTTACCCAACCACCCACTCTTTTCTGGTAAGGAAGTGTAACGTTTTCAATCCTCTTCTTAAAATTCAAACTAGGATTCACGTGTTCTGGGTTCCGTAGTACCATAGGTTGTGTATGTGTGTGTGTAATTCCTTGTCTATCTGTTGCATCCAACATGTTATCTTTATCTGCCTTTGGTTATCAACTGTTGGTACATTCCATACCGACAGGCTTTTGCAAACCGACGCGATCTATCTGATTCGTTGTATACCGCCGCGATCTGTCTTACTCTTTGTTACCCGACGTTATCTTGTTTGGGGTGTTCGTTTCCGTAGTTACTAATCTTTAGGTTCATCTTGAGAAGAAGGTGTTGGGATATGTGTTCTACTTATTCATGTGCGGAGTAGTGATTTGAGTGCGGGATGGAGTCGCGACCATACCACTACTTTTATCATTCGCTCTTGTATATTGAATTGGTAGAGTCACTAATCTCGATTCGTTAAGTGATTTTGCGCACCTATTGGTATTTTAATGCCGAAATTTGCGGAATTTTTTTTCTTTGTTAGTTGTGTACCACACTCCTTTTCAGTCGTGTGCGATATGCTTAATATCTTCTAGGTGCTTTGAACTTTGTTGATATTTTAATATCATCTTAGTAAATTGTATCCTTTAATATTGGTTAATTCCATCTTGGTACTATTTTGGATTATTATTATTCTCCATTATAAATCGACTTGTGTTTTATATCAATCACGGATGGCACCACCACTGCTTACGATGAGGACATACAACCTGAGCTGGGCGGCGTTGTCAAGCATCGCCAATGCCTTGGCAGCAATGCAAAGAACCGGCGTTTTGAAGAAAGTGTCGGGAGGAATGAGTTTGTTCCGCTACCTCCACCTTCCAAGCGAGGAGACATCAAAAGCTTCGAAGTTCAACCCGCCAATTTGATGTGTCCGATCAACCACTTGATCTTGATGATTGGTTGCGTGAGATGTCAAGATTCTTGATGATTGCTGATGTTCTGAGCAGAATGGGTAAAATGTGCTACTCACCTTACGAAGGAGATGCAGCTACGTGGTGGGAGAATTACACGAAGGCAAACCTGCCTGGTCTTGACCTACTTGGGACGATTCCTTTGGAGCTTTCAAAGAGCGATGTCATCGAAATTGTCATGGAGAGGATGAAGGAAGTGTTTCTCAACCTCAAGCGAGCAATGACAATGTCAATACCTACATCGAAACTTCATGAACCTTTCTTGTTATGGTGGCGATGAGATCTCGATGACAAGAAGAAGCAAAGAGAGGTTCGCAAGGGCTCAATGCATCGATTAAATATGCAATCACACATGCAAGGCCGACGTCTTTTACGGAACTTCAGCATACTCTGCGGAAGAAGCAAGTAGGCAAGTGTTTGAGGAGTCAAAGAAACACAACCCTGATGCAGCAAGCTCTTGACTATGTCAACTCCTTCTAAGCGTCGTGTCGGGTTCCTAACACCCCAATCGCTCCCGGCTACACCAAGACCTTCAAGCTACGCGGCAAGGCCACCAAACTTCCTCACTGCTGCTCCCAGGGGATACAACCACCACTACCCTGGAGCGCCTGGCGGAGTCCCTGGCTACATTGCTCTACATCCACCTGGTGCTTGTTACACTTGTGGAGACGCTGGGAATCAATACTGGAACTGTCCGATGAAAAACAAAGCTCTTCCTCCACCACCTCCAAGACCTGCGGCAAGCTCTCCTTTGGTTCGTGCACCACCACCTCGGGCTCTCAACATCAACACCAAGCCCGGGTCTCATCGTTGCTCGTGCCAATCGTGTCAACGCCGCTCAAGTTGAGCATGCACCGAGTTGTGATGGGTATGCTTCCGTTAACTCAGTCCTGCACGAGTTTTGTTTGATTCTGGTGCATCGCATTCTTTTGTTTCTCACAAGTTTGCACATGAGAATGAGTTAGCGTTGGATCCTCTCCTTAAGCGGTTAATGGTCCTTTCTCCTGGAGCAAAGATGGCAGCTTCTAAAATCAGCCATGGCAATCAAATTGAGATTGGTGGTTCTTCGTTCTCGGCGTCTTTAATTGTTCTGGGCAATTCTGACATTGATGTCATCTTGGGCATGGATTGGTTGATAGCAAATGCAGCTGTGATTGATTGTCTTTGAGCTCGGTTTTCTGAAAATTCTGAAGGCCATATAGTCTATTCTCCAAGTCGACTCCGCTATTCAATTTTCTCTTTGGCGGCTCAATGATGATGCTATGGAAGCTATTCAGAGTGTTCCGGTGGTCCGTGAGTTTCAGATGTCTTTCTGAAGAGTTGCGGTATGCCTCGAATCGTGAGGTTGAGTTTGTAATTGAGCTTGAACTCGAACGGCTCCTATCTCCAAGCGGCCTTATAAAATGGGTCCTGCTGAGTTGGCTGAACTCAAACGTCAGCTTGATGAACAAGAGAAGTTGGGCTTCATTCAACACAGTACCTCTTCTTGGGGCAGCCCAACCCTCTTTGTGAAGAAGTGAGACAGGACTGATAGACTTTGTGTTGACTATCGGTCTCTCAATGCTAAAACCATCAAGAATAAATATCCCCTTCCGCGGATTAATGATCTCTTGATCACTAAATTTGGGCTGTGGTATTCTCTAAGCTTGACTTGAGAAGTGGTTATCACCAAATCAAGATTCGCAAGGAAGATGTTCCTAAAACAGCTTTCACCACCCGCTATGGCCTGTATGAGTACACGGTCATGTCTTTCGGTCTCACCAACGCACCTGCCACCTTCTCGAGGCTTATGAACTCGGTTTTCATGGAGTATCTTGATAAGTTCGTTGTGGTCTATCTGGATGACATCCTAGTCTATTCTAAGTCACAGGAAGAACATGAAGAACACTTTCGGTGTGTCCTAAACAAGCTTCGTGAGAACCGCTTGTATGCAAAGTTCTCCAAATGTGAGTTTTGGCTGCCTCAAGTAACCTATCTTGGTCACGTCATCTCTGCCAAGGGCATTGCCGTCAACCCGGAAACTGTAAAGACGATTGTTGATGGCTTCCTCTGCTAATGTCAAAGAAGTCGAGCTTCCTTGGTTTGGCTAGTTATTGCCGTAAACCGTTCGTAACTTTTCAAGATAGCGAAGCCTCTTACCGATCTCCTCAAGAAAGGCAAGAAATACCTTTGGACTCCTGCATGTCAAGCAAGCTTTGAGACACTCAAGAGAAGCTCACTTCCACCGATCTTGGTTCCTCCGGATACATCCAAACCTTTCCAGATATTTGGCGCCTCTTTGCAAGGATTAGGTGCGGTCCTTATGCAAGAAAAACAAGTTGTTGCTTATGCCGCTCGACAGTTGAAGGCATGAGATCAACTATCCTACACATGACCTCGAACTTCGCGATTGTCTTTGCTTTGAAAGTATGGAGGCATTACTTCTGGGCAACCGTTGTGAAATCTTTTACGATCACAAGAGTGAAGTATATCTTCACTCCTGATCTCAACCTTCGTCAGAGGAGGTGGATTGAAGCAATCAATGATTTCGATCTGACCATCAACTACACTCCGGGCAAAGCTAATGTCATGGCCGATGCTCTCAGCTGCAAAGCTTATGTCAACAATCTCTTGATGGAAGAACAACAGCCTCTCTTGTGCAAGGAATTCCGTCAGCTCAACCTTGAAATTGTGGATCAAGGGTATCTTCTGAACCTTCTGGCAACTCCTCTCTTGGAAGAAAAGGTTCGCTCCCTTCAACTTGGTGATCCGTACACCAAAAAGATCATCTCCAACATCCAGCTTCCGAAGTATGAGTCCTTCCACGTCGATGACCAAGGCACGCTTTTCTTTGAACACGGATGTTTGTTCGAACTACCGGGTTTGAGAGAGCAAGTTCTCAAGGAGGCCCATGATTCCATTCTTTCTATCCACCACAGCACAAAGATGTACATGGACTTGAAAACACAATATTGGTGGCCGGGATTGAAACGATATTGTGCCAAGTATGTCTCGGAGTGTGATGTCTGCCGCAGAGTTAAAGCTGTCCATCAGAAACCTTCCGGTCTTCTACAGCCATTGAAACCCCCGGAATGGAAATGGGAGAAAGTAGAGATGGACTTCATCACTGGTTTGCCAAGGTCGCAGAAGGGCAACAATGCAATCTTTGTTGTCATTGACAGGCTTTCTAAAGTGGCTCACTTCTTTCCCGTCAAGGAAACAATTTCTGCAATTCAGTTGGTGAGCTCTATATCAACAGAATTGTCTCTCGTATGGGGTTCCGCTTGAGATCAGTTCGCACCGTGGAAGCATCTTCACTTCCAAGTTCGGGAAAGTTTCCAAAATGCTTTGGGAACAAAATTGAACTTCAAAGACTTACCACCCTCAGTCGCAAGGACAAGTTGAAAGGATCAATCAGATTCTAGAGGATATGCTCCGTGCTTGCGTCATCTCTTTTGGCATGAAGTGGGAAGAATGTCTCCCTTATGCTGAATTCTCTTACAACAACAGCTTCCAGAAAAGTCTAAAGATGGCACCATTTGAGGCTCTCTATGGTCGCAAATGCAGAACTCCGATTGGTTGGTGGTGCGGGAGAAAGAATATTGTTTGGCCACGACATTGTAACTCAAGCGGAGGAGAAGGTTCACATCATTCTTGAAAATCTAAAGATTGCTCAAAGTCGCGGAAGAGCAATTATGATGAGAAAACACACGGACATGGAGTATATCCCTGGTGATCTCGTTTACCTTCGTGTCACTCCCATGAGAGGCACGCACCGTTTTGGTATCAAAGGAAAGCTGGCTCCTAGATACATCGGTCCTTTCAAAATTCGTGGAAGAAGAGGAGAAGTTGCTTATGCTCTAGAGCTCCCGGAAAAACTCAAGGTCCATGATGTTTTCCACATCTCTCAACTCAAGAAGTGCTTCAAGGATCCCGGCAGGACCGTGGATCAAGAGCTTATCAATCTCCAAGAAGACCTGTCTTATCAGGAACACCCCACAAAAATTGTTGAAGTCGCAGAAAGAAGGACTCGCAACAAGTCCATCAAGTTCTGCAAGGTGCAGTGGTCGCACCATTCTGTTGATGAAGCCACTTGGGAACGTGAAGATGAGCTCCGTGCCAAGTATCCTACCCTCTTGGAGTCTTCCTCTTCTTCCTAGAATCTCGGGGCGAGATTCCTGTTTAGTGGGGGAGAGTTGTAGCATCCCAATTGTCTAACAATTGTAATGCTACTTGGTCTAGTAATATAATGGCTACTTCCTATATATAATTGTTGCATCATAATTATATCATGCTCATGTCATCATGCCACCTTGCATTTGAGCATCATATAAAACCCTTTTTGTTTTGGTTCTTCTCTCATAGGCATTGTAAATTGTATTTGCCTCTTGATATTGTATTTGGTTATTGATATATTGTTTAAATGCCCAAGTTGAGTTGGGGGCATATCTTTATTCCACTCCACCACCTTTTCTTTCACCACCTTATAATTCCACCATCCCTTTATACATGAGCTTTTATTTTATTTTCTTTTGGTATTTAATCTAGCTCATGGGAGATAGGATGGATCTACTTCCACAAATTCTTTTGCTTGGCTTTATTCCACTTTTGGGAATGCATAAGAATAATACCATGTTAATATTATTGTTTTCACAAGAATAAACATGGCATTAATTATTTTGCATGGGCCATGCAAGAACCACCACATTCTAGTCTTTTGGATTTTATTTGAATCTTTGAGTGGATCATTCCCCCCATATCTCTCTATACCCCTCTTCATGCTTGATCTTGTTGGTTCTTGCTAAAAACCCTACACCCATCTCCATCCATCCCATCACCCCTTTATCTCACCCATATCTTTTTCTTTTAATTAAAAACTCTCATGCATGATCATATGAGGCTTATTCTTTTCTTTCCCTCTTTTCTCTCCTAGTCTAGTTCTTCTAAACCCTAATCTCCTTTTTACCCCTCTCTCTTTTCCTATCTCTAAACCATACCACCATGATCTACCCCAACCCTAAATCAAACCCTAAACCGAGCCCTACCTAGCTAACCCAAAACACCTCTCTCTCTAATCCCTCTCCTTTCTCTAACCTAGTTAACCCTAAACCTAGTCTCCCTCTAATCTAACCCTAGTTACACCATCTCCCCTCTCACCTCACCTCTCCTCTCACCAACCCGAGCTACCCTACCCCATCCCTAGCAAAACCCTAACCGAGCTTCTAACTGAGCCTCCCCTCTCTCTCCCTCTCTTCTCTCCTCGCCATGAGGGCCCCCAGCCCGAGCCTCCCCACCAGCCTCGCCATCCCTACCTGCCTTGGGCCAGCCCTTGAGCACGTGAGGAGAGGGAGAAGAAAAAGGTGGCCGAGACCACCTTTTCCTCCACCTTCCCCACGGCACCCTCCCCTCTCCCTCTGCTACCTACCACCACCTCCCGTCTCCTCGACCTCTCCCAGATCTCCCCAGGCTGCCCCCTTCCTCTCCGTCTACCCCTACCACTGCCCACATCGCATGCCACGGTCTCCACCGCTTCCCCTCCTGCCGCAGGTGGCGAGGTGCTCTGGGTGTCGAGGAAGACCGAGGACCCTCCGCAGTCTGCGTACACAGCGAGGAGGAGGAGGACCAGAGCCCAGGACCATCACCGCCGAAACCCTAGATCGCTGGTCCGCCAGCCTCGCTGCCGATCCGCTCCTCCCGCCTGATCCGATCACCAACAACCTCCCGGTGAGCTCCTCCTTCTCCCTGACACCTCCGTCCTCGCCGTGGCTCCCTGTGCTCGCCGAACCTTTCGTCGAGCGGCCTCTGAGCGTCGGCGTGCACGCGCGTCTGCTCGTTGCGCGCCGCGGTAGCTACACCTAGCCGTGCCGCGCTTACCCTGCATCAACCCCCGCCTAGTCCAGTGGTCGCCGCCGCCTGCGCGCGCGCCCCAGGTCGCGTGTTCGATCCCCCGCGCCGCGCACCGATCGGTCGCCAGCAACGCCGAGAAGATCCACAGTACGGCCTATGGTCGCTTTGCATATAGCCCCTTTTGTTTTTTTTGCTCTTAACCCGCGGTACTCGTGGCCCACTAGTCAGCCGCCCGGCCAATCTTGCAGAAAACCCCCCCAGCTCTCCAGCCCTCAACCCGCAGCCCCCCTGGATCCGCGACGTGTCGCCCGCTGGATGGCTGCGCGCGCAGTGGACCCGCGAGATCGCCGGCCCCACCTGTCGGCCTCTTGGTCTAGCCCAGCCGCGGTGAGAAAAACCTGTTTACACTGTCGCCGCCGCCAAAGAAGCTGGGCCCACTTGTCACCTGTGGCTAGATCATTGGGTGACAAAAGAATTTCAGATTTGTTTTAATTCAAACTATTCAAATTGGTTTTTAAATACAAATTTAAATCTGTTTTCAAATAACTTTTAAAATATTATTCCAAATAATACATGTAATATATGTTTTGAAATCAGAAAAATGTGAGGATTTCAAATATGCCCTTCAAAAAATATTTTGAACACTTTAATTTTCAAGTTGATTAAAATGACAATAAAATGCCCCTTTTTCCTTAATTAATTAATAACTTATGTTTTATAACTCCAAATTTAACAAATAATATGTCTAAATCGATCAGCGCGACGAGACCTTTCTGTTTATGCATTCCATGTTCTGAATTGCAGCATGCATCATGTAAATATAAAGTATACAGCAACTTATATGAGGTTAAAATGGGACTAAAACTCAATAGAAGGGCTTTATTCTTGTATTCCACACCTCACCCATGCCATGCTACATTATTGCCATGCAAATTATGCATCATTCATCATGGCATGATTGTTTGCTTGTCGCAATTTATTCATATGCTTGTGCACTTTATTTATGTTGGCCCTTGTTTGTTTGGTTCTTCTTCGAATAGGCCGATGGCGAGGATATATCAAGAAACCGAGCACTACCGGATCCTTCTCTCGCTTCAACTGAGCTGCCAGGCAAGCACTACCACATGCTTGCATACATATAGTACCTATTGCCTCTATCTTATTCTTGCATCATTGAGTCGCGATTGCATTAAACTGAATCCCAAGTATTGCATAGCCTTTACTTTTAAACCCCACCGAAGCTTGTTCCTCCATCCCATGAGCCATTACTACAGGAGTTGTTTGAGCCATGCGAGTCGTAGAACAGCATGTGTAGGGTATGTGAGTGTCTGATGGATAACGAGGTACCTAAACAACTTAACCTGAGTAGTAATGGGATAACTAATGAAAGTGGCACCGGTGAGCAATATCTGCTATTTGGTTTTTCCTGCTCACTTGTGTCCGTGGGACCCCGAGTACTTGATTCCTGTTCCTTGAATATTCGCTATCCACATCCGGAGGCTTATGAACCCCCGAGCGAGCTTGATTCATTCTTATTTCTTGGGGCCACAAAGTAGTTTGAGGCTTTATTACTATCTGTACTTATGCCATGCTTCTTGCTTTATTTAAGATTGTGCGAGGAGCACCTTTATTTTGGACGGAGTGTTTTGTGGTATCGACAAGCCAGTCACACTTCGGGTTCCCAGTCGTTTACACCACCGACGCAAACCTTGAGTCCGTTTGAGTCGCCTAACCGCTATGGGTAGCTTAATGGGGTGGCCCCTGAAATATTTCTGAATCCTGTGATCGCTTTGTCGTGGATGCCTCGTTGGGTTTTGATTTGGTTTTTCCGAGGTTGATCGAGTGTGTGTTGCTATTTGTGCACCTAGGTAAAACTTTCTGAAAGCCGTGTCCGCGGTTATGGACGACTTGGAGCACAGTTTCTCGATCATAGACAAGTATAACTAAAGTACCGCTTTTAATTTGACTAAGTACCTGGCTAGTAAATAGTGCAACACTCATGGAATGGATAATAAAACTGCCAATGGATGGGGGGTTTGTTCGTCCGCTTCCTCGTTGGTAAGCGAGGAGGAGGATGGATCTGTGGATATTACTGTTATAACTGTTGTTATTAATTCACGGACATCCGTCTATCTATGGTTAGGCGGATGGTTAGCGAGTATCTATAGAATTGCTAGGTATTATCTTTTGCTGCAATTGCGTCACCCCAGGTTGTGTCCCCTTTAGAGGCATAAAGACTTGCTGAGTACCCCTAGGGTCTCACACGATAAATTGTTTGATTCAGATGAACAGGTAAACCCGCAAGATGGATACTGGGTGGAGGAGACGGACGATGTTGGCAACGATCACTCGGTGTAGAGATTCCGGGAACGGGGATCCGTGAGATCTGTGGGCGGGATGTGTTTATTTATGGGGCATCTTATGCCGATTTGCTTCTTATCCGTACTCGGATCTTGTTTTCCGCTTCCGCCTGATACTCTGATGTTTGATGTATGAGGAGATATCCTAATCTATTATATCTATCTAGGATCTTGCCGTATGGCGTTGTAATATTTCTATTTCTTTTAGATGGAATGGCTCTGAGGACTGTTGTATGGTGGCTTGCATACATACTCATTTGTGTATGTAGTTGATCCCTTCTTCGCCGATTACGCCCGTTCTTGTCCCGATGTTTGGAAATGGTTAGGACGGCCGAAAGGTCTACCTGTGAGTGGCATTTGGGCCCCACCGTACTATTTTAACCATTTCCGCTCATCCAGGCTTGTAACTAGGAGCGTAATTCACCGAGGTAGTTACATAGACTTATTGTTTCCCATATTCCGAAAAAAATCAGCATTCTTATTGGGTTTAGGCATTGTTATAGAAGGAATGGGGACTTGTTGTGATTTGATAGCATCAACATTGGTGGTATTGATAGTACAAATACTATTGTTTCTAGCAATTTCATCTTCTCTTTACCACTTAACATGCAATTTAGCTAACAGTCTAACATTTTCATCAATTGTAACTTGGTATGAGCAGTAGCAAAGGTATTTTCCATGGTTTCAGGTTTAGCAGCCATTTTATTAATCAAAGAGAATTATGCTTTAGACAAAGATGAAATATTTTTCTCAATATTCAAAAGCTTTTCTTTCACGGTCTTATTTAAAGTAGTTTGTTTACTAATAAAGTCTTTAAGCATGACTTCAAGTTCATAGGGCGCACTCCTATTGTTGTTGTAGGAATTTCCATAAGCATTACCATTATTGGGAGGATAAGGCCTATAATTATTACCATAAGTATTGTTGCCAAAATTATTATTTCTAATGAAGTTCACATCAACTTGCTCTTCTTGAGTAACCAAAGAGGCAAAAGGAACATTATTTGGATCAATACGAGCTTTCCATTAACAAGCATAGACATGATAACATCAATTTTATCACTTAAGGAGGAGGTTTCTTCAACAGAATTTACCTTCTTACCATGTGGAGCTCACTCAGTGTGCCATTCAGAATAATTAACCATCAAATTATCAAGGAGCTTTGTTGCAGCACCAAAAGTAACGGTCATAAAGGTACCTCCAGCAGTAGAATCCAATAGATTTCTTGAAGAAAAATTTAGTCCTGCATAAAAAGTTTGGATAATCATCCAAGCAGTCGGTCCATGAGTGGGACAATTCTTTACCAAAGATTTCATTCTTTCCCAAGCTTGAGCAACATGTTCATTATCAAGTTGTTTAAATTTCATCATTTTACTTCTCATAGATATAATCTTAGTAGGAGGATAGTATTTTCCAATAAAGGCATCTTTGCATTTAATCCAAGAATCAATACTATTTCTAGGCAAGGATAGCAACCATTCTTTAGCTTTTCCTCTCAAAGAGAAAGGAAACAATTTGAGCTTAATAATATCTCCATCTACATCCTTATATTTTTTGCATCTCACAAAGTTCAACAGAGTTATTAAGATCAGCAGCATCATCATCAAAACTAGCACCAGAAAATTGCTCTTTCATAACAAGATTCAACAAAGTAGGCTTAATTTTAGATAACCTTAAGATAGATAACATGATGGTGAATAAATTACAGCAGGGCAACTGACAGATTGAGAAAGCATAACAATGCAAATACTAGACATCGTGACTCCTATGAGATTTGATTGGGCATTACAACAATATACATAGACCGTAATCCAACTGCATCTATGACTAATAATCCATCTTCAGGTTATCATCTGAACCCCTCCAGTATTAAGTTGTGAGCAACGGATAATTGCATTAAGCAATGTGTGTAAAGTAAATAACACAATTGTTCTATGAACAAAATATTGTTGTTTCTCCCTAGTAGCAACAGCACATCTACAACCTTAGAGATTTCTGTCACTTCCCCAGATTACTAGAGGCATGAACCTACTATCGAGCATAAATACTCCCTCTTGGAGTCACACGCATCTACTTGGCCAAGATAGCCACTAGCAACGGAGAGCATGCAAGATCACAAATAACACAAACATGATAGAATCAATAATCAATCTGACATAGTATCTCAATATCCATCAGATCCCCGCAAACACAACATGTATGATTACAAATAGATGATGTTGATCATGAACGGAGCTCACAAGATCTAAACATGATAGCAAAAAAAGGAGAAACAATCATCTAGTTACTGTATGACCCATAGTCCAAGGATGAACTACTCACGCATTATACCGGAGGCTGGCATGGTGATGAACAAGGCCTCCGGGACGATCTCTCCCCTCTAGAAGGATGCCGGGAAGAGCTTCAGATCCCCCCCCCCCCCGATCTAGGGACGATGGTGACAGCGGCTACGGACTGTTTCATGGAGATCTGATCGGGTGCTTAGTGTTTCTGCATCGGGGTGACTGATATGGGCACGACGGAGGAGGTGCAGCCCAATTTCAGGACTCCACCAAGATAGGCGTGTCTTTGTAATTTAATAAATAGGTTTTATTATTCCTGGTCATGTTTTGGGCCAATTAGGTTTTATTATGTGTGTAGGCTTGGTTTGGGCTTGTCCAACCAAGTCAAGTCGCGGCCCATTAGTGGGGCATCCCAGCCCTCATATAAGGAGCTGGCCGAGTTAGGGTTTAGGGAGTTCAGGTGTTTAGTCTAAAAACTATATTGTGCTCCACTGTGTATCATCCCTCCGAGGACGGCGATACTGTTTATCAGATTCTAGAGATTACTGCGGAGGTTCTTGTATTCATCAAGGATTATCGAGCTGTGGTTTTGAGGCGTGTTGTTTATCAATACGTTGCTTGCTGGATTGATTACTCTTCTTCAGGTTGCGTTCATTGCGTAATTAGGAGATTAGCTATCTGGTTGACTCGCTGTGAAAGATCAGGACAAAATAAAAGGATCATTGGGTCGATCCATATCATGTGGTATCAGAGCACTCTGGGTTGATGACGGCGAGTGTTTTCTGTCGACGGCTGATCTATGGATTGTTCTTCTCAGAGCAGTTTTCGGATTTGTTCTGGTTCTTCATTAAAGTTCCGTTGGCAAGATTTGATTGCTGATTAATCTGCTGATTTTCGATTGGTGTGGCGACGAGCTGTTGAGAGGTTTTTCAGATCGAGGAGTTTTGTCCGTACGACGAGCAGCCGGCCCCCACGCTGTGAAGATCCAGGGGAGCGTGTTCCAGAAATCCTAGCATGCCCGGCCTAAGGCAACACCGATCACGATCGGGTGGAGGAGTCCAGGCGCGTGAGGTTTTCCAGAACGATCGCTCGGGTCGAAGTTGTCGCTAGCAAGGAAACTTCTCTACGCGTGAAACGGTAGAAAAAAAGGAGAGAATCTAGATCAGGATCGATCTATATAGGTCACGTACGTGAGTTTGCCTTCTGATTGATCAGAGTTAAAAAAATACATGCGGAGACCTTTGCCCCGAGCGCTCCTGGCCCGCGCGTGGCCATCCCGCGATCCCGGCGAGTTCCGGAGGAAAAACTTGATCAGATCCGATTGGCAATGAAAAAGGTGGAAACCGGATCGCTCCGCTCGCCTGAGGACATCCTCTGTGGTTGAGCGAGGCGTCCTGAGTTTGGTATTCTGTTTCAGGCCGGAATTCGTCTGTTTTGTCCAAAAAAATTGGTGTAGCTCTGTTTTGTTCCAAATATCCTCGGGTATCACCAAACAGTCTACAGAGAAAGTTTTTCTGTCAAGGATTAATATGGGAATAGCAAGGGAAGTTCGTAAGCTAGACAGAGCGGATGATGTGTTTTTTGACTACACTACTATTGTCGTGGGATCATCACTTAATTTCGTGGGTATAAAATGGAAGTTGAACAGTTCTGCCACATATGCGGAGTTTAGATCTTGGAGGTCTGACATGGATGGTGGTTTTGCCAAAATATCATTCTATCGATTCCAAGTTTGGTGGTCGCACTGAATTTGCTCTTGCACACCAATGTGTGGATGAGACCGTGGCTAGTTGGTGGAAGGAAGAGGAGACCACAAAGGGCATAACAACACCTAGTTGGACAGATTTGAAGCAATTTCTGCACAACAAATTTTGGGAGAAGTCCAATGAGCTGGACAAGGTGGTTAGTTCTGAGGATGTTGTACCTGTGGGTTGAATTTGCAACTCAAGAAAGTATAAGGCGATGCTTGCATGACAGTTGATAGAGGTCAGCGATGGAATTTATTTCAGGCGCAGTGCATGATCAAGGGCAAAGCATGCAAGTTAATGATTGACAATGGTAGCTACTGTAATGGCATTAGCAAGGCAGTTGTGGAAGCGTTGAGTTTATCCAAATGGCATATTCCAGAACTGAGGCATGTTGAGTGGGTGAATAGCTGCGGTATGATAAATATTACTCACAAGGTGTGTGTGCCATTTACAGTTGGTGACTATGTTGATGAGGTAGAGTGCGATGTGTTGCCATTGGAGGTATGTGGATTGTTACTTGGACGTCCATGACAGTATGATCACAATGTTACTCATGCTGGGAGAGCAAATATATATTTTTTGTGCATGATGGCAAACAGCAGACTTTGAAGCCTAGCAGGATGATCATATAAAGTCTGATGTAGAGCTGGTGGTATATAAGGAGAAGGTGCGCAAGGCTAAGACAAATTCTGGGCTAGCTAAGGTGCAGGAGGGAGATCATGATGCACAATGCGACCATGTTGGTATTGCTTCAGCTATGCCTGTAGATGACAAGCCAGTGGATCTTGTTAGTGACAAGCCAGCTGAAGTGCATTCTCTTATTGCTGAGAGGAAGGAGGTTGCAGCATGTGTTTAGAAGGTTGTTTGTGTCGACACGGGTGTTCAGACAGTTGATAGTTGTGCTGATCCAGTTCCAGTGCATGTGGTGCCATGGATTGATGATCATCGCCCTTATATCAGCACACCTATGAGGCCTTCTGTTGGAGCAGCAGTGCGGATGCATATAGGCAACGATGGGCGTGTTCGTCAGTTGTGTGGCCCGGGCATTACTCATCTTTTGTGGGGTCATGCAAAGAAGGTTCATGTTCAACACCGCAATGTTCCAACAAGAGTTGAGAAGAAGAATAAGACGGTGGCGCCATGGTCCAAGCTCGTATGGAGACGCAAGGAGGTACAGCCACCCAGGGTTGTATCAAGTCGAGCAAGCCGAGAGGGAGGATATGGAGTGGAAGTGTTATGGGGTAACCCCTTGGGGTGGCCCGATCTTTCACGAATCTCCACGGGAAACGAGGGGAAAGCGGTGGACAGGGGGAGAAGGAATGAAAACCACGAACACACGCACACAAATCACGATACACGCCGATAACTCACGCTGGTGGCCACCGGTCCAACATAATCCCTAAGATCGGTGTTGGGCGAAGCTCTCTCTCCACGACCAACAACGGGGGGGGAGATGCTTGGTGAGATCTTGACGACTTGGGGGCGAGAAACCGAGGACCCAAGGCCTTGTACAACTTGAACGCACTAGGCAAGATCCAAGAGGTTGTGGATAATAGGGTGCCCCTTAGTAGGAGCATGAGACCAATAGATGAAAGATCCTCAAAGGGGTGTCCTCAATCTATTATTATCCAAGTCTAGGGTTTACAATAGAGGGTGGGGGCTATTTATAGGCCATCCACATAAACAGGGGTAGTTTCGAAACGAAATAGCGAAATATAGAGAGCGGTACAGGGCGCTGGGCCGACTTGACACGATCTGGTTCACGCACGTCCGGTAGTACCGGCCTAGCGACCGGTAGTACCGGTCTCAACCGGTAGTACCGCTTCCGGGGCCGGTAGTACCGCTTGCAGTCCTGGGACTTCCGTTGGCATCGTTAGTAGGGGCGGTAGTTGGGGACGGTAGTGCCGCTGACCGGTAGTACCGGTTCCAGATCCGGTAGTACCGCTTGCAGTCCTGGGGCTTCTGTTGGCGTCGTCTGTAGGGAGCGGTAGTAGGGGGCGGTAGTGCCGCTGGCCGGTAGTACCGGCCGCCTGATCCGGTAGTACCGCTGGAGACAGAGAGCATTTGGCTTCTTTCGCTGGTGTTCCTCTGTTAACTGGGTCCTTCTCTTCGTACCTGATGATGCACAAGGTATGAGTATGAAGTAGAAGGCCATCCAAGGGTGTATCAAAGTCACACAAGGAAAGGAGCGAGTTCACCTTAGCTTGTAGGAGTTTGGCTCGGGCGCGAGTCATGGGTCCACTTGGGGAGATCGTGGGAGTAGATGTAGTAGCGTTCGTAGGACGGGCTGCATCAGCTCCCCCCCCCTTGGGAAAGAGTCGTCCTCGACTCTTCAACCTTCTCAACTTCATCTTCTCCATGGTAGGGTGAGAGGTCCTTGACATTGAATGTCGAGCTCACAAGATACTTTGATGTTGGGATATCGATGATGTAGGCGTTGTTGTTGATCCTCTTTAGCACTTTGAATGGTCCCTCACCTCTTGGCTTGAGTTTGGAGTCGCGGTCCTTGGGGAAGCGGTCTTTACTCAAGTGTATCCACACAAGGTCGCCTTCTTCGAAGATCATCTCTTTCTTGTTCTTGTTTAGCCTTGATGCTTGGCGAAAGACTTGTCGCTCGATTGTAGCTCTTGTGTCATCATGGAGTTTCTTCATTGTTTGGGCACGCTTGTCAACGTCCATGTTTGTATGGTCATGAAGCGGAAGTGGAAGGATATCGAGCGCGGTGAGAGGCTCGAAGCCATAGACGATCATGAACGGGCTTCTCATGGTGGTGGAGTGCTTGACGCGGTTGTAGGCGAACTCGGCGTGTGGAATACACTCCTCCCAGTCTTTAAGGTTCTTCTTTATCAACACACGGAGGAGTGTGCCAAGGCTTCGATTGACGACCTCGGTTTGTCCATCGGTTTGAGGATGCGAGGCGGACGAGAAGAGGAGCTTGATGCCGAGCTTGGCCATGAGTGTCTTCTAGAAGTAGCTCATGAGTTTGACGTCGCGGTCGTAGACGATTGTTCTTGGTACACCGTGCAGCCAAATTATTTCCCTGAAAAACAAATTTGCTACATGTGAAGCATCATCGGTCTTATGGCACGGAATGAAGTGTGCCATTTTGGAAAAGCGATCCACTACCATAAATATAGAATCATGTCCATGTTTAGATCTAGGCAATCCTAACACAAAGTCCATGCTAATGTCCGACCAAGGTGCATGAGGAATAGGCAATGGCATATAAAGACCAAAGGGTTTAGACGTAGACTTAGCTTGGATACACGTAGTGCACCGTTGGACGTGGCGCTCCACGTCGCGCTTCATCTTTGGCCAAAAGTAGTGAGTGGATAGCATGTCATATGTCTTGTCACGGCCAAAGTAACCCATAAGGCCTCCACCATGGGACTCTTGAAGAAGCAAAATTTGGAGAGACGACTTCGGAATGCAAAGCTTGTTTTGTTTGAAAAGAAAACCCTTATGCAAATAGAAATCATCAATCCCTTTATCTATTGAACATCTTGCAAAAATTGGCCCAAAGAAAGGGTCGGACGTGTACAAAGATTTGATGTCATCAAGACCCAAGATACTTCGAGTCGCGTAAGAAGGTTTGTGTTTTTGCGAGACAAAGCGTCCGCTACCACATTTTCTTTGCCCTTCTTGTACTTGACAATGTAAGGAAAAGATTCCATAAACTCAACCCATTTGGCGTGCCTTTTACTCAAATTGGCTTGGCCCTTAAGATATTTCAACGACTCATGGTCGGAATGGATTATAAATTCTTTGGGCCAAAGGTAGTGTTGCCACACTTGAAGGACACGAACCAGGGCAAAAAGTTCTTTGTCATAAATGGGATAGTTAAGGCGTGCGCCATCAAGTTTCTCACTATGGTATGCAATAGGACGCCCATTTTGCATAAGGACGCCTCCAATGCCAATACCACTAGCGTCACATTCAATCTCAAAGGTTTTTGTGAAATCCGGTAATGCAAGAAGTGGTGCTTCGGTGAGCCTCGTTTTGAGCTCATCAAAAGCCTTTTGTTGTGCTTTTCCCCAAACGAACGTGACATTTTTCTTGGTCAATTCGTTGAGGGGGCAAGCAATGGTAGAAAAGTCTTTCACAAAGCGACGGTAAAAGCCAGCTAACCCATGAAAACTATGAAGTTCACTAACATTGGTAGGGATGGGCCA
Source organism: Avena insularis (assembly GCA_023614405.1). Classification (NCBI taxonomy): domain Eukaryota; kingdom Viridiplantae; phylum Streptophyta; class Magnoliopsida; order Poales; family Poaceae; genus Avena; species Avena insularis. The sequence continues at coordinate 181,018 of JAJUPC010000159.1, read as the reverse complement.
ATCTCGTATGTCCTTAACTTTTGAGACATCAACTTCAATGCCATTAGAAGACACAACAAAACCAAGGAAAATCAGTTTGTCTTTTGCAAAAATGCACTTTGGTAGATTAGCATAAAGCTTTTCATGACGAAGGATTTGAAGGACGTCCTTCACATGAGTAACATGCTCCTCTAGTGACTTGCTATAGACAAGGATGTCATCAAAGTAAACAACGACACTCTTCCCAATGAGAGATATCAAAATATGGTTCATGAGGCGCATGAAGGTAGATGGGGCATTTGATAAGCCAAAAGGCATAACCAACCATTCATAGAGACCAAGCTTGGTCTTGAAGGCGGTTTTCCACTCATCACCTTCGGCCATGCGAATTTGATGGTAACCACTACGAAGATCAATTTTCGAAAATATAGTGGCTCCACATAACTCATTAAGCATGTCATCAAGACGTGGTATAGGATGTCGATAATGCACGGTGATAGCATTGATTGGACGCGGTACGAAGGTCATTAGTTCCTTGCGCTAGTCCCTTGCATACAAGGACATAGTGCAAGATGGATGGGTTGTTCCGCACTTCTCTCATCTCACTTTTGGTGGCAAGAAGAACACACTTAGTTTTTCCACTCGAGTTTGGCTTGTGGCACTCACTCACTATAGTGTGGTTCTCTCGCTCACCACTCTTCTCACAAGGTGTTTTGTGTATTGCGCCCTCGCTAAAGCCTTTGCATTGTCCGCAATTATTTGGCTAGGAGTCATTGGTTGCAAAACACAAGTTTTTTCAAGCCATTTGAAGGTATAAGTGTTTGAGTGACCATCATGTAAAGCACGCTTGTCAAATTGCCACGGCCTTCCTAGCAACATATGGCAAACTGTCATGGGGACCACGTCACATTCCACCGTGTCTTTGTATGGTCCAATTGAGAACGTTACCGAGACGGTGTGCTTGATCTTGACGGACCCTTGGTCACTTAGCCATTGTATATGGTAGGGGTGCTTATGCGGATGGAGGGTGAGGTTGAGTTTCTCACACAATTCCGTACTTGCAAGATTGTGGCAACTCCCTCCATCGATGACAACTTTGATGGACTTCCCATTGATGCCGGCACGAGTTTGGAAGATGTTTGACCGTTGGTCTTCATTCTCATTGGCTTGAGTAGTTAAGACCCTTGTGACCACAAGCGATGGACTTGCGTCATGCTCACACACAAGTAGTTCTTGGTCCTCTTCCAAATGTTGCCTTGCCATGGCTTCCTTGACCCTTGCATCAAACTCTTCTTCACTCAAGTATTCTTCATCACCGTTGTCATGGATGAACAAAACTTTCTTGTTCCCACATGCGGCCGACTTGTGTCCTTTGCCTCCACACTTGTAGCATTCACCATTGAATGGTTGATCATCCCTTGTGTATTTGCCACTTGGAGGCTGTTTTCCTTGAGGGAGTGTTGGCTTGAAAGGAAGCTTGGTGGTACTTGATGAGCTTCCACTTGGTGTTGTTGGAGTAGTGGTTGAGGCTTGCTTGTATGTGAAGTACATCTTTGGCTTGTTGTACTTGATGTCCTCTTGCACTTGACGCTCGGCTTTTGATGCTATGTGCACCAGCTCAACCATGTTGTTGTACTTTTGGAACTCGGTGATGCGCTTGATTGGATGGTTCAAGCCATTGAGGAAGCGTGCCATTGTTTGTTCATCACGCTCTTCAATGTTGGCACGGATCATGTTGAGCTCCATTTGCTTGAAGTACTCTTCCACGGTCTTTGTCCCTTGACTAAGCGTTTGAAGCTTGTTGAAGAGGTCACGCGTGTAGTGCGAAGGAACAAAGCGGGATCTCATATGGGCCTTCATATCTTGCCAAGTTGAGATTGGAGGCTCTTCTTTTGCTTCACGAACGAGTTAGACTTGTTCCCACCAAAGGTTGGCATACTCATCAAACTCGAGGGATGCCATGGCCATCATCTTCTCATTGCTATAGTTGTGCATGCGGAAGATCTTGTCAACCTTGAGTTCCCACGAGAGATATTCTTCGGGTTCATTGGAATGGGTGAACTTGGGCATGGTGAATTTGAGCTTGCCGAAAGTTTCTTCTCCATTGCGGTTCTGGTGGCGTCGGTTGCCATGATTTTGGCGGTCATCATCATCATCCGAGCTCTCATGTCTTGCTTGGTGATGGTTGTGTTGCCCTTGCGGTTGTTGAGGTGCCGCGTTTGGTGGTGGAACTTGGTTTTGATGACGAGCTTGGGGAGCTTGCTCGTGTTGTTGGCGCGGTTGAGGACGAGGAGGAGGTTGTTGATCCTCACGACGAGCTTGGGGAGCTTGCTCTTGTTCTTGTCGTGGTTGATGCCGAGGAGCATTGTCTTACGCCATGTGGCGAGGAGGACGTCGAGCCGCATGCGCAATGGGTTGCTCTCTTTCTTCCTGATGTGGAGGAGGCTCGTCATGGTGATCATGTTGTCGACGTTGATGTTCATGTCGATGATGGCGCCTTGGTGGATCTTCGAGTGCTTCACGCCGACGGTGATCTTGTTCGTCCATTTCAGATGCTTCACTTGTTGTTGAAAGAACATGTCGATGGCGATGGGCTTGGTGGTCCATGTGAGGTTGCTCTTGTTGAATCACAAGTGCCCTTGGTTGTGGACGGTTCGCTTCACGTCTTGGAGGTCTTGCGGAGAGGTCACCATCATAGCTTGATGTCGCGGCATGTCGCGGGGATGGTACCGCTTGAGAAGAGCTCATGGATTGAAGGACGGGTCCATCCCGGTGCCTTGACGCGTGACGGCGAGGTGCACTTGATTCACTTGAGGAGTGCCGTTATGAGCTTGAATCGCGCGAGCATGGCCTTGCTAGCCCATCAATGAGGCGTTGAAGCTTCTCATCCGTTGAGGCGAGGCGCGACCAAGAGATTCATTTTGATGACCGAGGTTGTGTTGCATGGCATGCATTTGGCCTCGAACTTCTTCGAAGCGGTTGTCGATGTTCTTGAACTCCACGCGGGCTTCGCTAAATTGTTCATCTTGGCGCCGCTCAAGAGCTTCACAACGGTAGTTGAATTCTCCTCGGACCTTCCAGTGGTCCCATGATGCAGCCCGTCCTACGGACGCACCTCCATCTACAACACCTAGCCCTCCAAGTGGACCAATGACTTGCGCCCGAGCTAAGCTCCTACAAGCCAAGGTTAACTCGCTCCTTTCCTTGTGTGATTTTCATACGCCCCTGGATGGCTTGCTACTTCATACGCATACACTATGCATCATCAGGTACGAAGAGAAGGACCCATGGGACGAAGGAACCGGAGCGGAAGCAACCAGTCGCTGCCAGACTCAACCGGTACTACCGGATAAGCCGACCGGTACTACCGGTACAAGCGGTACTACCGGACCCCGCTACCGGACGCTCCAGGAAGAACCACTCCACGCCCCAGACGCTAGCGGTACTACCGGCCCAGGAACCGGTACTACCGGTGGCCGGTACTACCGCTGATAGGGCAAAGGTGTCCGATCTTTCGATGAGAAGGCGATAGTCGATTTGGTGGAGTTCGGGCTTGATGATCCGACTACACGTGCGAGCACGAGCGCCAATGCAATCGCTAGGCCAATCTCCTGGAGGTTACTGATCCTGCGGGAACACGATCAGCCTGACCAACGAGGGTCTTAATTCCTACCTGAAATCGAGAACAAGTAAGAACCAATATTGCAATCAAGATATTGCGGATTAAGAGGAAAGCTTTATTGAAGAGGTGGGATCCTAAATAGGTGCGAAGTACAAGAGGCCTCTGCGACGCTTGAGCCTTGGTGAAGTTGCGACTATGGCTAACTTAATGTCTAAACAAAATCCGAGTCTAGGGGGTCGGCTATGGGGAGTATTTAAGGGCGAAAAGGTGGGGTTTCGGCCAGCCATGGAAGTGGTGGCCGAATCCAACCCTAAAAGTCCTTTTCCCCTCAAATACGGACTCTAAAAAGTGGCTAATTAAAATCCTGCGAAAATTACATGGGCCTGGCCCAAAATAAAAGGTGTCGCAACACCATATTAAGCTATGGACGAATTCGTAAAGTATTGATCTTGAATATTTCGTCCAAGCCTTCTTTCTTCATTATGGTGGCCTCAAAGTTCTGAAATCTTCATCTGTGGCCTTCTCTTGGATCACCACATGCTTGCTGCCATCTCCATGCATGGCCATGCTCCAGTGCTTGTCCCTCTCATCCATGCTTGGTCCATCATTAAATACATCTGATTTAGGCAGCATCATATTCTCATGTATGTGAGGAATAGTTCCAAGAAACGAAAGTACCTGATAGTTAAGTTGTTTGGCACGAGATCTTGTGATGGGTCCTTGTATGTGTGTTGCTGTAGGTACAACGGTTGTATCAATAGTAGGGATGTCCACATCATGCTCTCCTTCTTGAATTGAAGTAGTCCTCGACGCAATCTCATCTTCCTCACCAAAGTAAGGCTTCAAATCTGCAATGTTAAACGTAGGACTAACGGTACCAAAGTCTGCAGGCAACTCAAGTTTATATGCATTATCATTTATTTTCTCTAACACCTTAAAGGGACCAGCAGCACGTGGCATTAACTTAGACTTGCGTAAATCAGGAAAACGATCTTTACGCAAATGTAACCAAACAAGATCGCCAACATCAAACACAACATGCTTTCTCCCTTTATCCCCAGCAAGTTTATACTTAGCATTCATGTGTTCAATGTTATCTTTAGTAGTCTTATGCAAGTTTAATATCATTTCAGCGCGTTGTGTAGCATCCAAATTATGTTGCACCGAAGAAGGTAAAGGCAATAAATCAATAGGTGCACGAGGCACAAAACCATACACAATCTCAAATGGGCACATCTTTGTGGTAGAATGCAACGAACGATTATAAGCAAATTCTATATGAGGTAAACACTCTTCCCACAATTTTAAGTTCTTCTTTAAAACATCCCGTAACATAGTAGACAAAGTTCTATTTACTACTTCAGTTTGACCATCAGTTTGGGGATGACATGTAGTACTAAAGAGCAATTTAGTCCCCAACTTAGCCCATAAACATCTCCAAAAGTGGCTAAGAGATTTAGTATCACGATCAGAGACAATAGTATTTGGCACACCATGCAAACGAACAATTTCACGAAGAACAAATCAGCAATATGTGCAGCATCATCCGTTTTATGACAAGGAATAAAGTGTGCCATCTTAGAAAACCGATCCACAACAACAAAAATACTATCCCTCCCCTTCTGTGTTCGTGGCAATCCCAAAACAAAGTCCATAGAAATATCCTCCCAAGGAACACTAGGAACAGGAAGAGGCATATATAAACCATGTGGATTAAGGCGAGACTTAGCTTTTTGACAAGTAGTGCAGCGTGCCACAAATCTCTCAACATCTCGACGCATACGTGGCCAAAAGAAGTGTGCAGCAAGAACATCCTCCGTCTTCTTGACACCAAAGTGTCTCATCGATCCTCCTCCATGCGCCTCCTGTAACAACAAAAGACGAACAGAACTATCCGGAATGCATAGTTTGTTAGCACGGAACAAAAATCCATCATTGAAGACGAACTTGTTACATGTTCTACCATCTCTACAATTCTGCAACACATCTTTAAATTCAGCATCATGCACATATTGTTCCTTAATAGTTTCTAATCCAAATATTTTGAAGTCAAGTTGAGATAACAAAGTGTAACGGCGCGACAAAGCATCAGCAAATAATATTATCTTTACCCTTTTTGTGTTTGATAACATAAGGAAAAGACTCAATAAATTCAACCCACTTTGCATGACGACGATTCAACTTAGCTTGACTACGAATATGCTTCAAAGATTCATGATCAGAATGTATAACAAATTCTTTAGGCCATAGATAATGTTGCCAAGTTTCTAATGTCCGAACCAACGCATATAATTCTTTATCATAAGTAGAATAGTTCAGACTAGCCCCACTCAATTTCTCACTAAAATATGCAACAGGTTTTCCCTCTTGTAATAACACCCCTCCCAAACCAATTCCACTAGCATCACATTCAAGCTCAAAAGTCTTAGTAAAATCAGGAAGTTGGAGTAAGGGAGCATGTGTTAGCTTATCTTTCAATATGACGAAGGCCTGTTGTTGTGCATCGCCCCAAACAAAGGGCACATCCTTCTTGGTAAGCTTATTCAGCTATGGCAATGGATCCAAAGTCTTTGACAAAGCGCCTATAAAAACCAGCGAGGCCAAGAAAACTCCTCACTTGTGTGACCGTCTTGGCGCGCCAATTCTCAATAGCTTCAATCTTGGCTGGATCCACTTCAATACCCTGTGATGTAACAACATAGCCAAGAAACGCAACTCGATTGGTGCAAAAGATGCACTTTTTAAGGTTACCAAACAAACGTGCATCACGTAAAGCATTAAAAACAGCACGTAAATGGTCCAAATGATCCTCTAAAGATTTGCTATAAATCAGAATATCATCAAAGTAGACTACCACAAAACGTCCAATGAAAGCACGTAAAACTTCGTTCATTAATCTCATGAAAGTGCTAGGTGCATTAGTTAAACCAAACGGCATGACTAACCACTCATATAAACCGAACTTAGTTTTAAATGCTGTTTTCCATTCATCTCCTAATTTCATACAAATCTGGTGGTAACCACTACGCAAATCAACTTTAGAAAACATGGTAGAGCCACTCAATTCATCAAGCATGTCATCTAAACATGGAATAGGATGACGATATCGAATAGTAATATTATTGATAGCTCTACAATCAGTACACATGCGCGAAGAACCATCTTTCTTAGGTACCAAAATAATAGGAACAGCACAGGGGCTAAGGGACTCACGAATATGATCTCTGTCGAGTAGTTCCTGAATTTGGCGTTGTATCTCCTTTGTCTCCTCTGGATTGGTTCTATATGGCGCGCGGTTAGGCAATGTGGCACCAGGAATGAGATCAATTTGGTGCTCAATTCCTCTAATAGGAGGTAGTCCTGGTGGCAGCTCAGCAGGAAAGACGTCCTCATATTCCTGCAAAAGGTTAGCAACAGCGGGTGGCAAAGAAGGAGGCATATCCTCAAATGAAAACAAAACCTCTTTGCAGACAATTGCATAACATTGAGTATTGTTTACATCTAGTTCAGCAATATCAATTTTATTTGCAAGCATACATGGACTCTTCAAACGAATTTCAGTAGCATGTGTAGAATCAGATTTAGTGTTCTTTGGTGGTATAAAATCTGCAGCAACAATCTGATTCTCACTTTTATTTTTCTCCTCAATTTTAGCTCTACTAGCTCTAGCAAGATCATCTTTTAAAATCTGTTCGGGAGTCATAGGTTTTAGACCAATTTTCTTTCCATCATGCATAAGAGAATAGTGATTAGTTTTGCCATTATGAACAGATTCTCTATCAAATTGCCATGGTCTACCAAGTAACAAAGAACAAGCTTGCATAGGTACAACATCACAATCAACAAAATTAGAATATGTACCAATAGTAAAATGCACGCGTACCATTCTTGTTACCTTGATCTTGCGAGAACTCTCAAACCATTGGATGTAATATGAATGTGGGTGTTGTCTTGTTGGAAGCGCAAGCTTCTCTACCATGTCAACACTGGCCAGATTATTACAACTCCCTCCATCAATGATGATCCGTATAGCTCTTTCCTTGACAACACCACGTGTTTGGAACAGGTTGTGGCGTTGATCTTGCTCAGATTTGCTCAATTGCACACTTAAGACACGTTGTGTAATTAAGCTCTTGTATTGATCAGCAGCTTCAGCTCCCATTACCTCAGGCTCTTCATCAGCATCAGAATTGTCTCCATCTCGAGCAGAAATAAGGGCTAGTGTATCTTCATCGAAGTCACTCGCTGAATCGTATTGACCATCTTCTCGCACCATCATCACACGTTGTGTTGTGTACTGTCTCTCAATATGACCAAAACCCCAGCACTTGCGGCATTGTATATCCTTTGTCTTACCCCTGGAAGCCATAGAAGATGCACTACGAGCAGGAGCATTGGATGATGGTGGAGTAGCAGCTGGAAATCTTGTGGTGGCCTTGGATGTGGTAGTAGCTGGTGGCGAATCACGAGGAGGCGCTGATTGTCGGGATGTCCAAGAGGATGTGCGACCTGCAGAATTATTAGTCCTCCTCCATGGTGTTTAGCGATCCTGCACTTCACGTTCAGCTTTGCAAGCAAGATGAAACAAACGAGTGATAGAATTATATTCCTTATAATCTAATATGTGCTGAATGTCCTTGTTTAATCCACCAAAGAAACGTGCAAGCATTTGTTCATTAGATTCAACAAGACCACACCGAACCATCCCTGTTTGCAATTCCTGATATTACTCTTCTACAGAATTTTTCCCTTGCAACATGATCATCATCACGTACCGGTGGGCGAGCGTTGCGGTAGTAATGTCGGGGACGGCCAGCAGGTACCTGTGGAGGTTGTTCAACCTCCTCGTCAAACAGATCGTCATCGTCGGGGTCGTAGTAGTACCCGTCGTCTGTCCCCAATGTCGCAGAAAGCAGCCGCGGAAGTCCGAGGAGCGTCGGCCGCAGTGAAGCAGTGAAGTCGCTGAACCACCAACCGACAGTGACGTGATCGGAATGCGCCGTGCCATGTGTGGGTGCGGTACGGCAATCGGTTCAAAAGCTCCTTGAATCGCCAAGCTTGGCGTTGAAGGATTTCTCGAGTCCATCGATCTTGTCCATGGTGTTGGTGAGCTTGGTGTCAAACTCCCTAGGCGTATCCACGTCTTGGTCGCGACCGACCAAGAGCGCGGAGAAGTGGGCATGTAGTTCTTCGCTTCATGGTGGCGGGTTCCATGAAGTATCTGTCATGGTTAGTCCTTAAAAAGCACAGGTATATACTACAGGAATATGGTGGAAGTCACGCGTAATCCGTCAAGCAATATACGAAGCTCTTACAAGTTCTTACCAAACAGCAGGAAAAGGCGATGTGCAACTGCGAGGATCAGTGGGTCCAGAGGTTGAACCAAGCGATTACCAGGAGTCGAGACACCGCACGTGGAGAATATCTGTGGAGCTCTGGGAAGGCTTAGCAAGGGGGGTTAGCAATTATCAAAACAGCAATGCAAAATTTGAAAGAATGCTCAACGACGGTACTGTGTTGGTCCTAGGCTAGACCGTACTAGAGACGCGAGCCTAGATCACCAACGATGTCACGACGCGACACAACAAGCAATGTATGATGATATGGCACCACAAAAGCGAACCGAGAGGTGGAAAATCACTATGATGGCGAGTGTCTAGAACTGATCTGGGGTCTAAAAGAGGTTAGCCCAAAAAAATTCGAAATTTTTATTGTGTTCGGAAGCGCTACAGCGCGTAAAAAATATCGCTATAACGGCCGATGGAGAAAAGTGATCCCCAAAGCCGAAAACTAGGGTAGCCAGAAAAAATTTTCGGAGGCGGTTCTAGACTTTTTTTTGCTCTCCTTCTGGACTTACGACCGGACTCTTAGCTCGACACGGACTTTAGCTTAACACGGAAACAACAAAGAAGGAGAGTAAAAAGAAATAACTAGGAAACAATAACTCTACTCGGACTGCACTCGTACGGCAAATGACTGATCGGATCGTCGTGGTAGGAAGGCGGTATGAGTATTAGGGTTTATGGTGGCAGGGTATATGGCGGCGGAATATGGTGGCGGTGATCGGCGAGTGTGGCGGTGACTACTATGATCAGAACTCGAAACTCTAAAGGACGAGACACTAAGACCAGCAACTCGACGCGACGATGTAGACACAAATTCAACAATGCAAAAACTGAAAAGATAATGCGAGGCGTAGATTGGTTATGGGATGGATCTAAACTCTAACTGTGTTTTTGGCTTTTTTGTGGGTTATAGGTAAAAACAGATCTAATCTACGAAAGACAGTAAAATCTCACCGAGCAACCTGAAATCTGATACCACTTGATAGGGAAAAGGTGTCCGATCTTTCGATGAGAAGGCGATAGTCGATTTGGTGGAGTTCGGTCTTGACGATCCGACTACAAGTGCGAGCACGAGCGCCAATGCAATCGCTAGGCCAATCTCCTGGAGGTTACCGATCCTGCGGGAACACGATCAGCCTGACCAACGAGGGTCTTAATTCCTACCTGAAATCGAGAACAAGTAAGAACCAATATTGCAATCAAGATATTGCGGATTAAGAGGAAAGCTTTATTGAAGAGGTGGGATCCTGAATAGGTGCGAAGTACAAGAGGCCTCTACGACGCTCGAGCCTTGGCGAAGTTGCGACTATGGCTAACTTAATGTCTAAACAAAATCCGAGTCTAGGGGGTCGGCTATGGGGAGTATTTAAGGGCGAAAAGGTGGGGTTTCGGCCAGCCATGGAAGTGGTGGCCGAATCCAACCCTAAAAGTCCTTTTCCCCTCAAATACGGACTCTAAAAGTGGCTAATTAAAATCCTGCGAAAATTACATGGGCCTGGCCCAAAATAAAAGGTGTCGCAGCACCATATTAAGCTATGGACGAATTCGTAAAGTATTGATCTTGAATATTTCGTCCAAGCCTTCTTTCTTCATTATGGTGGCCTCAAAGTTCTGAAATCTTCATCCGTGGCCTTCTCTTGGATCACCACATGCTTGCTGCCATCTCCATGCATGGCCATGCTCCAGTGCTTGTCCCTCTCATCCATGCTTGGTCCATCATTCCTAAGAATAAGAAATACATCTGATTTAGGCAGCATCATATTCTCATGTATGTGAGGAATAGTTCCAAGAAACGAAAGTACCTGATAGTTAAGTTGTTTGGCACGAGATCTTGTGATGGGTCCTTGTATGTGTGTTGTTGTAGGTACAACGGTTGTATCAATAGTAGGGATGTCCACATCAACCGCCCCCTCCTACCGCCGCTCTGAGCGACTCGACGGAAGCTCCAGTTCGCACGGTACTACAGGCGGTACTGCAGTTGACCGACTACTGCCCGGACTGAACCTGAATACATCAGTTTGGGCCAGCGCCCTGTACCTCTTCCTAAATTTTACCTTTTCATTCCAAAACTACCCCTGTGTATGTGGTTGGCCTATATATAGCCCCCACCCTTTATTGTAAAAGGTAGACTTGGATAATAATAGATTAAGGAAACCCTTTGAGGATCTTACATCTATTGGTCTCATGCTCCTACCAAGGAGCACCCTATTATCCACCCCCCTCTTGGATCTTGCCTAGTGCGTTCAAGTTGTACAAGGCCTTGGGTTCTCGGTTTTCATCCCCTTCTTCCCCCGACCACCGCTCTCCCCTCGTTTCTCGTGGAATTCGTGAAAGATCGGGCCACCCCAAGGGGTTACCCCATAACATATTGGTATCAAGAGCACGGTTGATCACGAATTTCCCCCAATTTTTCTTTGCTCCCCCTTAAAATGGAAAATCCCACCAAAAAGAGCCCCAATTTGCCTTCGGATCGATCTTTGGATTTGGTGAGTTTTTTGTGGTTTTGGTCCATAGATCTGTTGCTTTTGGAGTCGATCTATAGCCCCTGTTGTTCCTAGCCCAGCCTTTCAGTCAGATCACCACGAATTTGAGGATTTTGTCAAGTTGTTCTCGTTCGGTTCCGTCTCGGCCGCGGTACTCTCAGCATTTACCGCGGTACTACGACGTACTACCGCCTACCTAACGTGTCTCTTTGCTCCTTTGACGCCTCAACTTCGTTTACTGACTTTTCCACTTCACTTGTTCGTGTTTCGCGTGTTTGTCGCCATTTTCATAACAGCTTCCGCATCAAAGTCACCACGCGCTCAACGACACCGCGACACTCGAACATCATCCCCCACCAACGGTTGCAAGTCGTCAATAATACCAAAGGTATAACTTGCACCACTTTGACAGCCCCATATCTTCCTTTGTGTGTATCTCTCCTATGAGAGCAACTCATTTTGTGTTTGTCTAAGCATTATGCACTTGCCATTGGAAACTGAGAGTGTGAGGCCAAATACAAAAGTTAACATAGTAGCATAGAAAGGGAGAAAAAGAGAAAGAATCAAAAAAAAAGAACAAAAGAAAAATAGAAAAAGATACAGTCTCCCAATACAAAGAGAATACCAAGCTTGTACGCCAACAAGAGAGAGGAAAAGAGCGCACCAAGGTAAGTGCACAAATCTATTGCTTATCCTCTTTTGGCAAACGAGTTGTGGTCTCTCCTTGAGTTGGCACGACAACCGAGCGTAGTCTTCGCTAGGACCTTTTGTGCTCATTTTCATAGTCGTGCTAACCACGTTTGTCTCCACGTGTGCGTTTTTCCATGTTTTTGTAGATCGTATCCTTTTGCTTTTGATCTTTGGTTCTTTACCACTTAGAACAATAACCTTTTGCTTGGATCGTTTCGTTTGGTTTTCCACAATCCTAACCTTCCACCAAAAGCTTTTGAGAGGTGTAGCATATTTGTGTGTGAGTTTCTTTGCCATTTCACTTTGCACGCTCTTCGCTCATTTGTGTGGCAATTGGTTTGATATAATCTCCAAGGTGAGGTAAAAGGCTAACTCTACGCACCCTTATTCTCCATATACAACCCTTGTCGGCTTTGCATCATGGACAGGAATGGCGAGTCGTCCCAAGCACCACCACCTCCGGAGGACGACACACAATTCATGACAAGATGGGACCATTGGAAGGTCCGAGGAGAATTCAACAACCGTTGTGAAGCTCTTGAGCGGCGCCAAGATGAACAATTTAGCGAGGCCCGTGTGGAATTCAAGAACATCGACAACCGCTTCGAAGAAGTCCGTGGCCAAATGCATGCCATGCAACACAACCTCGGTCATCAAAATGAAGCTCTTGGTCGTGCACTCGCCTCAACGGATGAGAAGCTTCAACGCCTCATTGATGGACTAGGAAGGCCACGCGCGCGACTCAAGCTCATCTCGGCACTCCTCAAGTGAATCAAGTGCACCTCGTCGTCACGCTTCAAGGCACCGGGATGGACCCGTTCTTCAATCCATGAGCTCTTCGCAAGCGGTACCATCTCCGCGACACGCCGCAACGTCAAGCTATGATGGTGACCTCTCCGCAAGACCTCCACGACGTGAAGCGAACCGGCCACAACCAAGGGCACTTGTGATTCAACAAGAGCAACCTCACATGGACCACCAAGCCCATCGTCGTTGACATGTTCTTTCCACAACAAGTGAAGCATCCTAAGAGGATGAACAAGATCACCGTCGACGTGAAGCACTCGAAGATCCACCAAGGTGTCATCGCCGACAAGAACGTCAACGTCGACATCATGATCATCATGACGAGCCTCCTCCACATCAAGAAGAGCGAGAGCAGCCCATTGCGCATGCGGCGTCCTCGCCACATGGCGCAAGACAATGCTCCTCGGCATCAACCGCGACAAGAACAAGAGCAAGCTCCCCAAGCTCGTCATGAGGATGCACAACCTCCTCCTCGTCCTCAACCGCGCCAACAACACGAGCAAGCTCCCCAAGCTCGTCGTCAAAACCAAGTTCCACCACCAAACACGGCACCTCAACAACCGCAAGAGCAACGCAACCATCACCAAGCAAGACATGAGAGCTCGGATGATGATGATGACCGCCCAAATCATGGCAACCGCCGCAACCGGAACCGCAATGGAGAAGAAACTTTCGGCAAACTCAAATTCACCATGCCAAAGTTCACCAGTTCCAATGAACCCGAGGAATATCTCTCGTGGGAACTCAAGGTCGACAAGATCTTCCGCATGCACAACTATAGCAATGAGAAGATGATGGCCATGGCATCCCTCGAGTTTGATGAGTATGCCAACCTTTGGTTGGAACAAGTCCAACTCGCTCGAGAAGCAAAAGAAGAGCCTCCAATCTCAACTTGGCAAGATATGAAGGCTCATATGAGATCCCGCTTTGTTCCTTCGCACTACACGCGTGACCTCTTCAACAAGCTTCAAACGCTTAGTCAAGGAACAAAGACCGTGGAAGAGTACTTCAAGCAAATGGAGCTCAACATGATCCGTGCCAACATTGAAGAGCGGGATGAACAAACAATGGCACGCTTCCTCAATGGCTTGAACCATCCAATCAAGCGCATCACCGAGTTCCAAAAGTACAACAACATGGTTGATCTTGTGCACATCGCATCTAAGGTCGAGCGTCAAGTGCAAGAGGACATCAAGTAAAACAAGCCAAAGACGTACTTCACCTACAAGCAAGCACCAACCACTACTAGAACAACACCGAGCGGAAGCTCCTCGAGTACCAACAAGCTTCCCTTCAAGCCAACACTCCCTCAAGGAAAACAGCCCCCAAGTGGCAAATACACAAGGGAGGATCAACCATTCAATGGTGAGTGCTACAAGTGTGGAGGCAAAGGACACAAATCGAACACATGTGGAAACAAGAAAGTTTTGTTCATCCATGACAACGGCGATGAAGAATACTTGAGTGAAGAAGAATTTGATGCAAGGGTCAAGGAAGCCATGGCAAGGCAACATTTGGAAGAGGACCAAGAACTTCTTGTGTGTGAGCATGACGCAAGTCCATCGCTTGTGGTCACAAGGGTCTTAACTACACGAGCCAATGAGAATGAAGACCAACGCTCGAACATCTTCCAAACTCGTGCCGGCATCAATGGGAAGTCCATCAAAGTTGCCATCGATGGAGGGAGTTGCCACAATCTTGCAAGCACAGAATTGTGTGAGAAACTCAACCTCACCCTCATCCGCATAAACACCCCTACCATATACAATGGCTAAGTGACCATGGATCTGTCAAGATCAAGCACACCATCTCGGTAACGTTCTCAATTGGACCCTACAAGGACACGGTGGAATGTGACGTGGTCCCAATGACGGTTTGCCATATGTTGCTCGGAAGGCCGTGGCAATATGACAAGCGTGCTTTGCATGATGGTCACTCAAACACTTATACCTTCAAATGGCTTGATAAAACTTGTGTGTTGCAACCAATGACTCCTAGCCAAATAATTGCGGACAATGCAAAGGCTTTAGCGAGGGCGCAATACACAAAAACACCTTGTGAGAAGAGTGGTGAGCGAGAGAACCACACTATAGTGAGTGAGTGCCACAAGCCAAACTCGAGTGGAAAAACTAAGTGTGTTCTTCTTGCCACCAAAAGTGAGATGAGAGAAGTGCAGAACAACCCATCCATCTTGCACTATGTCCTTATTTGCAAGGGACTAGCGCAAGGAACTAATGACTTGACAAATGTTCCTCCTTCTTTGATGGCTATTTTGCAGGAATTCCAAGATGTATTTCCCGAAGAGCTTCCTCATGGACTACCTCCTCTTCGTGGAATCGAGCACCGCATCGACCTCATACCCGGCGCACCGCTCCCAAACCGCGCCGCGTATCGCACGAACCCGGAAGAGACGAAGGAGATAGAACGTCAAATCAACCAACTCGTCTCCAAAGGTTTGATCCAAGTAAGCACTAGCCCAAGCGCGGTCCCCGTGATTCTAGTTCCAAAAACGGATGATACGTTGCGGTTATGCATGGACTTTCGTCTAATCAATGCTATCACCGTGCGTTATCGACATCCTATACCGCGTCTTGATGACATGCTTGATGAGTTATGTGGAGCCACTATATTTTCGAAAATTGACCTTCGTAGTGGTTACCATCAAATTCGCATGGCTGAAGGTGATGAGTGGAAAACCGCCTTCAAGACCAAGCTTGGTCTCTATGAATGGTTGGTTATGCCTTTTGGCTTATCAAATGCCCCATCTACCTTCATGCGCCTCATGAACCACATCTTGAGATCTCTCATTGGGAAGAGTGTAGTTGTTTACTTTGATGACATCCTTGTCTATAGCAAGTCACTAGAGGAGCATGTTACTCATGTTAAGGAGGTCCTTCAAATCCTTCGTCATGAAAAGCTTTATGCTAATCTCCCAAAGTGCACTTTTGCAAAAGACAAGCTGATTTTCCTTGGTTTTGTTGTGTCTTCTAATGGCATTGAAGTTGATGTCTCAAAAGTTAAGGACATACGAGATTGGCCCATAGCGACCAATGTTAGTGAACTTCGTAGTTTTCATGGGTTGGCTGGCTTTTACTGTCGCTTTGTGAAAGACTTTTCTACCATTGCTTGCCCCCTCAACGAATTGACCAAGAAAAATGTCACATTCGTTTGGGGAAAAGCACAACAAAAGGCTTTTGATGAGCTCAAAACGAGGCTCACCGAAGCACCGCTTCTTGCATTACCAGATTTCACAAAAACCTTTGAGATTGAATGTGACGCTAGTGGTATTGGCATTGGTGGCGTCCTTATGCAAAATGGGCGTCCTATTGCTTACCATAGTGAGAAACTTGATGGCGCACGCCTAAACTATCCCATTTATGACAAAGAACTTTTTGCCTTGGTTCGAGTTCTTCAAGTGTGGCAACACTATCTTTGGCCCAAAGAATTTATCATCCATTCCGACCATGAGTCGTTGAAGTATCTTAAGGGCCAAGCCAATTTAAGTAAAAGGCACGCAAAATGGGTTGAGTTCATGGAGTCTTTTCCTTACATTGTCAAATACAAGAAGGGCAAAGAAAATGTGGTAGCGGACGCCTTGTCTCGCAAAAACACAAGCCTTCTTACACGACTCGAAGTAAATGTCTTGGGTCTTGATGACATCAAATCTTTGTACGCGTCCGACCCTTTCTTTGGACCGATTTTTGCAAAATGTTCAATAGACAAAGGGATTGATGATTTCTATTTGCATAAGGGTTTTCTTTTCAAACAAAACAAGCTTTGCATTCCGAAATCGTCTCTCCAACTTTTGCTTCTTCAAGAGTCCCATGGTGGAGGCCTTATGGGTCACTTTGGCCGTGACAAGACTTATGACATGCTCTCCACTCACTACTTTTGGCCAAAGATGAAGCGCGACGTGGAGCGCCACGTCCAACGATGCACTACATGTATCCAAGCTAAGTCTAAGTCCAACCCCTTTGGTCTTTATATGCCATTGTCGATTCCTCATGCACCTTGGTCGGACATTAGCATGGACTTCGTGTTAGGCTTGCCTAGATCTAAACATGGACATGATTCTATATTTGTAGTAGTGGATCGCTTTTCAAAAATGGCACATTTCATTTTGTGCCATAAGACCGATGATGCTTCACATGTAGCAAATTTGTTTTTCAGGGAAATAATTCGGCTACACGGTGTACCAAGAACAATCGTCTCCGACCGCGACGTAAAATTTATGAGCTACTTCTGGAAGACTCTCATGGCCAAGCTCGGCATCAAGCTCCTCTTCTCGTCCGCCTCGCATCCTCAAACCGATGGACAAACCGAGGTCGTCAATCGAAGTCTTGGCACACTCCTCCGGGTGTTGATAAAGAAGAACCTTAAAGACTGGGAGGAATGTATTCCACACGCCGAGTTCGCCTACAACCGCGTCAAGCACTCCACCACCTTGAGGAGCCCGTTCATGATCGTCTACGGCTTCGAGCCTCTCACCGCGCTCGATATCCTTCCACTACCACTTCATGAACGCGCCAATATGGACGTTGTCAAGCGTGCCCAAACAATGAAGAAACTCCATGAAGACACAAGAGCTACGATCGAGCAACAAGTCCTTCGCCAAGCATCAAGGCTAAACA
The DNA here is from genome assembly GCA_023614405.1 of Avena insularis. Taxonomy (NCBI): domain Eukaryota; kingdom Viridiplantae; phylum Streptophyta; class Magnoliopsida; order Poales; family Poaceae; genus Avena; species Avena insularis. The sequence goes on along the minus strand of JAJUPC010000159.1, from coordinate 163,461 downwards.
AGAACAAGAAAGAGATGATCTTTGAAGAGGGTGACCTTGTATGGATACACTTAAGTAAAGACCGCTTCCCCAAGGAACGCGACTCTAAACTCAAGCCAAGAGGTGATGGACCATTCAAAGTGCTAAAGAGGATAAACAACAACGCCTATATCATCGATATCCCAACATCAAAGTACCTTGTGAGCTCGACATTCAATGTCAAGGACCTCTCACCCTACCATGGAGAAGATGAAGTTCAGAAGGTTGAAGAGTCGAGGACGACTCTTTCCCAAGGGGGGAGCTGATGCAGCCCGTCCTACGGACGCACCTCCATCTACAACACCTAGCCCTCCAAGTGGACCAATGACTCGCACCCGAGCTAAGCTCCTACAAGCCAAGGTTAACTCGCTCCTTTCCTTGTGTGATTTTGATACGCCCCTGGATGGCTTGCTACTTCATACGCATACACTATGCATCATCAGGTACGAAGAGAAGGACCCATGGGACGAAGGAACCGGAGCGGAAGCAACCAGTCGCTGCCAGACTCAACCGGTACTACCGGATAAGCCGACCGGTACTACCGGTACAAGCGGTACTACCGGACCCCGCTACCGGACGCTCCAGGAAGAACCACTCCACGCCCCAGACGCCAGCGGTACTACCGGCCCAGGAACCGGTACTACCGGTGGCCGCCTCTCCTACCGCTCATGACAGGCGACTCGACGAAGCTCCAGTTCGCCAGCGGTACTACCGCCCCCGGAGCGGTACTACCGGTTGCGACCGGTACTACCGGTTGCCCGACCGGTACTACCGGTCCTGACTGAACCTGAATACATCAGTTTGGGCCAGCGCCCTGTACCTCTTCCTAAATTTTACCTTTTCATTCCGAAACTACCCCTGTGTATGTGGTTGGCCTATATATAGCCCCCACCCTTTATTGTAAACGGTAGACTTGGATAATAATAGATTAAGGAAACCCTTTGAGGATCTTACATCTATTGGTCTCATGCTCCTACCAAGGAGCACCCTATTATCCACCCCCCTCTTGGATCTTGCCTAGTGCGTTCAAGTTGTACAAGGCCTTGGGTTCTCGGTTTCTCGCCCCCAAGTCGTCAAGATCTCACCAAGCACCTCGTCCCCCGTTGTTGGCGTGGAGAGAGAGCTTCGCCCAACACCGATCCTAGGGATTATGTTGGACCGGTTGCCACCGGCGTGAGAGATCAGCGTGTATCGTGTTTTGTGTGCGTGTGTTCATGGTTTTCATCCCCTTCTTCCCCCGACCACCGCTCTCCCCTTGTTTCTCGTGGAATTCGTGAAAGATCGGGCCACCCCAAGGGGTTACCCCATAACATCCCATCTTGTCATGTATTGTGTGTCGTCCTCCGGAGGTGGTGGTGGTTGGGACGGCTCGCCATACCTGTCCATGATGCAAAGCCGACAAGGGTTGTATATGGAGAATAAGGGTGCGGGAAGTTAGCCTTTTACCTCACCTTGGAGATTATATCAAACCAATTGCCACACTTGAGAATTAATGGCGTGCAAAGTGAAATCGCAAAGAAACTCACACACCAATACGCTACAACTCTCAAAAGCTTTTGGTGGAAGGTTAGGATTGTGGAAAACCAAACGAAACGATCCAAGCAAAAGGTTATTGTTCTAAGTGGTAAAGAACCAAAGATCAAAAGCAAAAGTATACGATCTACAAAAACACGGAAAAACGCACACGTGGAGAAAAACGGGGTTAGCACGACTATGAAAATGAGCACAAAAGGTCCTAACGAAGACTACGCTCAGTTTTCGTGCCAACTCAAGGAGAGACCACAACTCGTTTGCCAAAAGAGGATAAGCAACAGATTTATGCACTTGCCTTGGTGCGCTTTTTCCTCTCTCTTTTTGGCTTACAAGCTTGCTATTCTCTTTGTATTGGGAGACTATGTATCTTTCTTTCTTTTTTTGATTCTTTTTTCTTTTTTTCTCCCTTTCTATGCTACTATGTCAACTTTTGTATTTGGCCTCACACTCTCACTTTCCAAAGGCAAGTGCACAATGCTTAGACAAACACAAAATGAGTTGCTCTTATAGGATAGATACACACAAAGGAAGATATGGGGCTGTCAAAGTGGCGCAAGTTATACCTTTGGTATTGTTAACGACTTGCAACCGTTGGTGGGGATGATGTTCGAGTGTCGCGGTGTCGTTGAGCGCGTGGTGACTTTGATGCGGAAGCTTTTGTTAAAATGGCGACAAACACACGAAACACGAACAAGTTAAAGAGGATAGTCAGCAAACGAAGTTGAGGCGTCAAAGAGAAGAAGAAAAAACTATGCGTCAGAAGGTAGTACCAAAGTCTGACCGGCAGTACCGGAGGGTGGTAGTACCGCTAGTACTACCGGTAGTACCGCCAGGCGCGGAACTTGAACAAGATCCACTTGACAAAATCCTCAAATTCGTGGTAATCTGACCGAAAGGCTGGGCTAGGAACAAAAAAAAGCTATAGATCGACTCCAAAAGCAACAGATCTATGGACCGAAACCACGAAAAACTCACCAAATCCAAAGATCTATCCGAAGGCAAATTGGGGCTCTTTTTGGTGGGATTTTCGATTTTAAGGGGATAGAAGAAAAATTGGGGGGAAATTCGTGATCAACCTTGCTCTTGATACCAATATGTTATGGGGTAACCCGTTGGGGTGGCCCGATCTTTCACGAATCTCCACGGGAAATGAGGGGAAAGCGGTGGACAGGGGGAGAAGGAATGAAAACCATGAACACACGCACACAAATCACGATACACGCCGATAACTCACGCCGGTGGCCACCGGTCCAACATAATCCCTAGGATCGGTGTTGGGCGAAGCTCTCTCTCCACTACCAACAACGGGGGCGAGATGCTTGGTGAGATCTTGACGACTTGGGGGCGAGAAACCGAGGACCCAAGGCCTTGTACAACTTGAACGCACTAGGCAAGATCCAAGAGGTTGTGGATAATAGGGTGCCCCTTGGTAGGAGCATGAGACCAATAGATGAAAGATCCTCAAAGGGGTGTCCTCAATCTATTATTATCCAAGTCTAGGGTTTACAATAGAGGGTGGGGGATATTTATAGGCCAGCCACATAAAAAGGGGTAGTTTCGGAACGAAATAGCGAAATATAGAGAGGGGTACAGGGCGCTGGGCCGACTTGACACGATCTGGTTCACGCACGTCCGGTAGTACCGGCCTAGCGACCGGTAGTACCGGTCTCAACCGGTAGTACCGCCTGGGGTAGTACCGCTTCTGATCTGGGGAAGCGGTAGTAGGGAGACGTAGTGCCGACCGTAGTACTGGTCCAGATCCGTAGTACCGCTTGCGCTGGGACTTCTTGGCGTCATCTAGGGGAGCGGTAGTGGGCGGTAGTGCTGCTGGCCGGTAGTACCGGCCGCCTGATCCGGTAGTACCGCAGGAGACAGAGAGCATTTGGCTTCTTTCGCTGGTGTTCCTCCGTTCATTGGGTCCTTCTCTTTGTACCTGATGATGCACAAGGTATGCGTATGAAGTAGCAGGCCATCCAAGGGTGTATCAAAGTCACACAAGGAAAGGAGCGAGTTCACCTTAGCTTGTAGGAGTTTGGCTCGGGCGCGAGTCATGGGTCCACTTGGGGAGCTCGTGGGAGTAGATGTAGTAGCGTTCGTAGGACGGGCTGCATCAGGAAGGAAAGCAAGACTTGAAGATGGCGAAGACGCGTGAAGATATTGTTCATATCACGCCACCCTTCCGACCCGACCCGCACGCGTTGGGGACAACGCTTCTTGAAGGGGGAGGATGATATGGGCACGACGGAGGAGGTGCAGCCCAATTTCAGGACTCCACCAAGCTAGGCGTGTCTTTGTAATTTAATAAATAGGTTTTATTATTCCTGGTCATGTTTTGGGCCAATTAGGTTTTATTATGTGTGTGGGCTTGGTTTGGGATTGTCCAACCAAGTCAAGTTGCGGCCCATTAGTGGGGCATCCCAGCCCTCATATAAGGAGCTGGCCGAGTTAGGGTTCAGGGAGTTCAGTTGTTTAGTCTAAAAACTATATTGTGTTCTACCGTGTATCATCCCTCCGGGGACGGCGATACCGTTTATCAGATTCTAGAGATTGATGCGGAGGTTCAAGTGTTCATCAAGGATTATCGAGCCGCGGTTTTGAGGCGTGTTGTTTATCAATACGTTGCTTGCTGGATCGATTCCTCTTCTCCAGGTTGCGTTCATCGCGTAATTGGGAGATTAGCTACCTGGTTGACTCGCTGTGAAAGATCGGGACAAAACAAAAGGATCATTGGGTCGATCCGTATCAGTGACTTTATAGGCGAAGAGGAGAAGTCGGTTGAGGGCCATGGGGGCCACACCCTGCCCTGGCATGGCCTAGGGTGGACCCGTGCCAGGGGGTGTGGCCATCATGTGGCGCCCCTCCGTCTCTCCTCTAGACTCCGTGTTTGTTCCGGTAAAATATTGCCTTTGGCTTTTGTCCCGTCCAATTTCTTCTATTTCACTAGAGCTTCAAGTGATCCTTATTCAACACAGGCTTAACTAAAACTTAATTGAAAATTTAAACCTACTCAAACCTTTTATTTTACATGGGTTTCCTCCCATGCAGCGCTCTTTTATGGTCAATAGCTTGACCATGATGTTGCTCATTTAGTCTCGATTTTATCCTTCTTCCAGTTGGCATTCCTTCCATACTTTTGCTCAATCATTTCTTCTGGGGTAATCACTCGTATGGTGAATGCACTTATATCTTCTTTCGCTCGATAGTGCTTCAAGTGTTGTCCATTTACTACCATGAAAGATAGGGTGTTTTCCCCTGGAGCTTCACTACTCCCGATGCATAAGCTTCTTCAACTATATAGGGGCCTTCCAACTTTGATCTGAGCTTTCCTGGAAACAACTTAAGACGAGAATTATAGAGCAAAACTGATGTGAACATCCCATCTATTGATACAACCGTTGTACCTACAGCTACACACATACAAGGACCTATCACAAGATCTCGTGCCAAACAACTTAACTATCAGGTACTTTCGTTTCTTGGAACTATTCCTCACATACATGAGAATATGATGCTGCCTAAATCAGATGTATTTATTACTCTTAGGAATGATGGGCCAAGCATGGATGAGAGGGACAAGCATTGGAGCATGGCCATGCATGGAGATGGCAGCAAACATGAGATGATTCAAGAGAAGGCCACGGATGAAGATTTCAGAACTTTGAGGCCACCATAATGAAGAAAGAAAGCTTGGACGAAATATTCAAGATTAATACTTCACAAATTCGTCCATAGCTTAATATGGTGCTGCGACACCTTTATTTTGGGCCAGGCCCATGTAATTTTCGCAGGATTTTAATTAGCCAGTTTTTAGAGTCCGTATTTGAGGAGAAAAGGACTTATAGGGTTGGATTCGGCCACCACTTCTATGGCTGGCCGAAACCCTACCTTTTCCTCCTTAAATACTTGTTATGGGGTAACCCCTTGGGGTGGCCCGATCTTTCACGAATCTCCACGGGAATCGAGGGGAAAGCGGTGGAAGGGGAAAGGGGATGAAATCCACGAACACATGCCCACAAAGAACCCGATGAACTCACGCACACAAAACACGATACACGCCGATAACTCACGCCGGTGGCAACCGGTCCAACATAATCCCTAGGATCGGTGTTGGGCGAAGCTCTCTCTCCACGAACAATAATGGGGGCGAGGTGCTTGGTGAGATCTTGACTACTTGGGGACGAGAAACCGAGATCCCAAGGCCTTGTATAACTTGAACGCACTAGGCAAGATCCAAGAGGTTGTGGATAATAGGGTGCCCCTTGGTAGGAGCATGAAACCAATAGATGAAAGATCCAGAAAAATACATTTTTTTCCCCGGGGATATATATACATGGTCCGAATACTTTGGCAAGTTTTGGTAGAGAACTCGTTTTGATTTGGGCTATAAAATAACAAACTTCTAACAATATATAGGAAAAAAAGGTGTCATTTATGTTAGAAATTTATCATTTTTTGTATTTCTCAAAATAAAATGTATCTTTTCTAAAAACAATTACCAGGCCTTTAAGAATATGTGCAGTTCACGTGACTTTTTTCCAAGTAGTACTAGACGTCCCCGGGGATTTGTGTTTTTCGTCCCCTGGTCCCAGCCAACCACGAGTGTCCTCTTTTTAGGGTCAAAATCCCGCTTTTGATACAGAAAGTCTCGTTTTTCCTATAACTAATCCCGCTTTTGCTACATGTAGTAGAAAACGGTTCGACGTAAAAAATAGAAAATTAGACTGGCGGAAATCTCGCCGGCGACCATGTAGCAAAAAAGTTGTGTTAATGTAGCAAATCCGACCTCACCGGAGACTCGCCGGAGACCTCACCAGAGAATTTCGCCGGAGACCTTGTAGCGAAAACTTTGCGCTATTGTAGCAAAACCACAAAACGGTTATAGCAAAATGTTTTTCTAATGTAGAAAATGGACATCGTCCGATATTCCTCGCCGGAGATCTCGGAGCAAAACCGTAAAGATTGGTTGTAGCAAAAAAATTGTACGAAAGTAGAAAAAAAATACGAATACAGCAAAAATAATATGCTAATATAGCAAAACCCTCATAGCAAACACAGACAAAAAAGTAGCAAGTAGCAAACACCGCCTGACAAACACAAACGATGGATCAGAGGGGCCATGGAGGGACCATGGAGGGACCAACAATGGATCAGAGGTGGCGCATGGGAAGAGAGGCAAGGAGAGGGCCGGTGACGGCAGCACCGGCAGCGCGGGATGGCAGCGTCAGTGACCTTCTACCCGGGGAGGTGCGCATGATGGAGGCATGGGGTAGGTCCGGTGCACAACCTGCGGTGGCAGTGTGGCCTGTGACGGCAGCGACCAGGCTGATGGTAGGTGGAGTCATGGTGGGCGAGGCCGGGGTCTCGATCGAGCAGGAGGAGGGGACGAGATTGGTCGACGCCTGCGGCCAGAGGCGCGACCAGAGGCGAGGCCAGCGCTGTGGAGGTTGGAGGCGAGGGCCTTGGTCGGAGACGAGGACCTCGGCCGGTGAGAGAGCTCACAGAGGCGGTGCCATGGAAGGAAGCGCACAGGGAGGTAGCAACCGTCGAGAGAGCTGGGTCGAGGAAGCGGGGTGACGTCGGGCTTGGAGAGGAGGGAGGCGGCATGGCCGCTGGTGTAGGCAGAGGGCCGCGGCGGCCCTGAGCGAGGAGGAAGGCGGCGCGGGATGGGGATGGGAGGCGCTAAGCGAAGGTACCCGGGGGATCGATTCGTGCGATCCCCCAGGAGAGTAGTATCCTTTTCCAATTATTTTGCACACAAGAAGTCAGTATTTGAAAATTTTAAAATACCGAGATCAATTTGTGTGATCCCCCAGCGGAGTAGTATACTGGTGCTCGGGAGGTACAAGCAGTTTTCAGAGATTCACGGCTGGATTTAGCTCTTATACGATTTTGCTAAACTGGCTGTTCACGGCTGGGTTTGGCTCTTATACGACTTTGCTCTTCCACAAAATTTTCAGAAATGTCTTACTGTGGATATAGTATTAGGAACCAATTTTAGAATGTATTTAGCTCAAATGAATAGTCGTTGGACGGCTCACCACCCAGTTCAACTTGCGCTTACATTTCAATCTCGTTAAAAACTACTACCTTTGTTCCATAATATAAGCCTTTTTGTCAAACTAAAACGGTTCGTTAAAAAGGCTTATTTTGTGAAACAGAGGAAGTAGTAGATACCCAACGGATTTAGAGGATGGGTGTAAACAAAGGATGAACCTCTACAATCTCAGATAGATTAAATACTCTTGACAAATTCTAGAACTAAATGTGCTATTCAGACCACCAAACAACCAAATAATCTACTTCAAAAAAAATTCAGCCAACCAACAAACGGTCTGAAAGCTAAATAGATACAGAAAACATCCTTGGTATGAGCTTTCGAGCTTTCTTGTGCATTTGTGCACCTTGCTGAATACAGAAAAGCTTAACTCTAGTGAAGCACGGAAAACCCAAATAAGCAAGTCTCCTCTTGAATGTCTCCTCTCGAATGGAAGCATAAATCTGATCTCTTCTCCCTTGGAATAACTATATAGACTTCTGACTGATCTCAGCGGTAGCCCCACCCTCTGCCCCGCCCTCCTCTGCCCCGCCCCCTTCCACTGCCTCTACCACCACCACGTGATAATGCTTCAAAAGCTCTGTTCACAAGCTGATTATTATGCACTCCTCCCTCTCCTCGCCCCTTCTTACTTACAGGGGCAATCCCATTGGAAGGAGGTTGGGTCCTCTTCCCTCTAAAAGATCAGCAAATAAATTGTCTAAAGAGAAACAAATAAATGTTAACAAATCAAACATTTTGATGGTGAACTGAAACTAACCCTGCTGTTGTAGCTGCTGGTTTCTTTGGCAGTTCCATCCATGAGAGAGTAATTTTCTTATCACCGATGAATAAAGGAGATTTCACTTGCAATGGCTGAAACAAACAATAATATGTCACTTACAGTTGGAAACGTAGACCTCGAGTGAATAATATGTCACATTAGTTTCTTCTGAAGCACATCGACAAGTCTTCGACAGTATACGAGAGCAATATGGTTCGTGACTTCATATAGCAAGACTTCAGAAGCTAGTTGCAGTTCTGTGATTTTGCTTTTTACACCTCAAACAGAGTTAGATAACATAGCTGATAGTTTGAAGCTTGAATAAGCTACTATGCCACCTTAAGCTTATTTAGTGTTTGGCGCGTGGACAAAGGTTTTTATGTCTAAGGGATTTAGACAAAAAACAATATTTGCTTGTGCATTTCAATACAAAATAAAATACAATGGTGTCGTTGTTTGGCTGTCATGGTCTCTTCAATCTTGAGGTACTCCCTCCGATCCATATTACTTGTCATTGAAATGGATGTATCTAGCACTAAAACATGTCTAGATACATCCATTTTAGTGACAAGTGATATGAATCGGAGGAAGTAACAATTATGTGAGTATATGGTGCCACGTTGGGCTAATACCATTTGTCTTTTTATTCTGGGTCTTTTTTACCAAATGATATTTGCTTTGAATGAAGTTAAACATGCTATGTTTATAACCTACACCTCAGATTTTAGCCTTGCATTATAACAGTTAGTACTAGTCCGTACATTAAAGTTGTATCTACTACACCACAATAAGTCAACAAAGGGTGTCAAAGCATGCTCAATAAAAACAAGATTGCAGCTAACTGATGTTATTGTGGACATGGGCCAGAAAATGGCATGTCTGCAGGCCACCAGCAACAGCAAGCAGAGTTTGTGATGCAGGATAACAAGGAACTAATAAGAATAGGAAGTCAAATTGCAATCCTGCAAAAGTTCTTCATGCGTAAAACAAATAAATCACCTGTGACATTGCCAATATGTTATTATAGGACCGCATTGTCACTGTTGATTTCTGCTGATCCTCTTTCTGCAAAAAGCAATCACATCACTCTCAATTGGCAGAACTGCGATGAACAGATGTGAACAATCTGTTTGCCATTAAACTGGCTAGGACCAAACTTGCAGATTATGACAGTAGAAGGTTACCGAAGAAATATTATGATGCAGTAATAACGGTAGTTCAGCATTGCATAGACTACAGAACGATTACATGAAATGGAGCCAGTAAACCCAAGCATCTTATCTAAAACTCACAATTTTAGATTTCTCTTCTGCCGTCTTCGCTGAAGATAATGCCTTGCTGAAATCTGCCATTCCCTGGGTTAGCCTCTTCGAGGCTGCTCGAACCGTCTCTTCTGTCCCGGTTAACCTGTGCATTTGTAACAATCAGAAACACGCCAACATAATAGAAATCATGTTGCACAAAAAGGCATTTCATATGTGCCTGAAATGTATTGCCACATGCTCCATCCAACATCAACAGATTTGTGCAAGTTAACAATGTCACACATAAGTGTGATGACAAAGGCAACTAAAAAGTGGCAGAACATTTGTTCTATGTTGCTGATAGATTTTTTATGTCTGTAGACTATCTAAATAGCCTAATAGGAAAATAGGGTATCATGTCACCCAATCGTGTGCGTACCCCACTTTTCAATCATTCACAATTCTGGTTCTTCTTACATTCACACACATAGTGATGTCTAAATCATGTGAATGATCCACCCTAGCCCTAAGGATTATACTCACGGATGACTAGCTCTCTCAAACTAATAACCTAATATAGTGTATCTCTTACAAGGAACCAAAATCAGATAAAACATTCCAAGTACTCGAATTTATTCAGGCTATAAATTGGACTACACCAGAACAACAGCAGCATATCCAATTTGAAGACTTCTACTCTCATAGCATATTCTTGAAGTTCAATAGTAAGGAAGCGGTCCGTGCCACAAATTAGAGGTGAAGCCAAACAATTTAATCAAGTTGAGTGTAGGATATAAAAATGACTAGTGAGGAGATGGTGACAGTTTGACGCATGAAATGAAGCATGTAGATGGGATGGAACTTATTAGTAGACTGTTTTTTTAAGATCAGGTTTTTAAATTATGCACACGCAAACAAAATACATAATCAACATCAATTGACTATTGCAAAATACTGCAATACCTCTCGGTAAAATCTTTGTTATGTTCGGAGAAATCCTCTCCAAGTCTATCTGATGGCTGTCCAGTAACAATCTTATACCCACAGAGACTGTTTGTAGTGTTTGGAGTCTATATTGCAGGTTAGCACAAGGTCATCCACAGAAATGACATGATTCATAGTATGTAAAGGAATATGTCAGTCATCTAACCTTATGGGCCAAATGGTGAAAAGCGTATAGCAAGCACTCAATATAATTGTGATTAATATCATCTACCTTCTTCCCGGGCATATACTTCTGAAAAACAACAATCGTAAGATCAACTTAGATACTTTGATTCTATATTCACGGTAACCGAGATAAAATCATCCACATATTCCAGTAGACCAAAATGACACCAAGTTGGGCTTAGAAACACATCAGAAACAAGAAATGCGTAAACCTTGAGCAATTGAACAACAGATGGAAGCAGCTGGCGTGAATCTTGTGCTGCGGCAAATGGCGAGCTAGCAGAAATCATCTTGAGTAAATCCAGTTTCTTCTCCTCCGGGATCTAAAAAATGGCAGAATGACACTTAATGCTGAAACAGACCAGAGTACAGGTTGTTTAAGAGAGAGACACTCCAGATGGTGCTGGTAATTGAAGGAGAACTCGTTTGGAGAATGGCGTGCTTTGATATCGAAGGAACAACCAAATTTCATAACTAGAAACTTAAAAAACCATTGTAAGTCTTCCTGTTGCCAATTTCTCAATGCCCTCGTTAAGAGACAAGGCATGAAGGCATCAATAGATACAGTCGAAACCAATATACTATGCCAACAATTAAATATGTTGCACCATGAAGCAAAGCATGCAAGGTACAAAATGAAGCAGTTTACCTTATCGAAAACTGGAACAATTTGCTTAGTAAAGTAGTTAAGAAACTTGCTGCTTGACGCGCCTCTCTGCAGATCAGGCAAACACAAAGAAAAGAACATCAAAAATGATTTTATCTTCACTAATAACATGTGACCTACTAAAATTGGCCATACCGTGAAGATAGGAAGAGCCATATACATGCATGAGGTCCACCTCTCCATATGGTCGATATCAGAAACCTGAAAGAACAATGATGCTAAGAAAAATCCACAACCTCAAATGAAGGTACATTAGGAATGAACCTCAAACACAAGAAATTCCAACTACTCCGTTCCAAAATAATCGATGTTTTAGGTTTGTCCTAGGACAATGTGTTAATATCCACAACGTCAAATCTATATAGTACAGAAATTTATTGTATGATTATTGTAATAGAACTAAATCCGTATTTTAGATGTTGATGTATTTTTCTAAAAACTTGGGACAAAACTAGAACATAAATTATTTTGGAACGGAGGGAGTACTAAACAAAGGGATAAACATAAAATGGCTAATACGTAGCATGATAAGAGCATCACTAGCAGGACCCCTAAAAGGGGCAAACCGTAAAAATAACCGCCAATTTACGTGTTGCGAGCAAAAAACGGTGCAGATCAGGACCCCTAAACAGCGCGGCCCGTAAAAAAATTAAGGATTGAGCCGAAAAACGCCTCTCGACCTCTACTAGTGGGGGTTCGCGGCCCGACCCATAGGGCAACCCTCATCCCTCCACCTGACTGCGTGGGAGGAAATTTCAGCGCTTCCCCATTCCTGCCCCCGAGCCGCCGTAGCCGCCGATCTGCTCACGCAGGTCGATTCCCGCGACGCCGTCGTCGATTCTTCGAGGATGAGCCTCAACACCACCCCGCCGACCACTGGAGGTCTCGCGCCGCCGCCGGTGGTCACCGTGGCACCCGCGGCAGGCGGAGGTCTCCCCACCAACACCGAGGTCGCCAAGATGGTTGCCGCCACCCACATCAAGAAGCGGAAGCGCGCCGGCTCGCACTTGGTTCCCCAACCTACGGCGGGCACCAGTGTTGTCCCGGCGGTGAACCCTGTCACCGTCCCTACCCCGGCGCCGAAGCCGAAGCCGCCACGCACCAAGTCGCAGTCAACGGGGCCGAAGGGGCCCAAAGCCGCTACCAAGTCTGCTCTTGGCCGAGGAGAAGGTGATCATGATGATGCCCACCAAGGATATGAATGAGATGCAATTGGAGTGGTGGAATGATACCACCAAGGAGATCATGGAGAGAAGGCTAGCTCGTGAAGGTGGTGCTCCTCAAGGTGGTGTCACGGCTTCTTCTCAAAGTGGTGGCAATGGATGTCACCGATGAACTCGGAGCCAACCCCAATGCTTGATGCGCCATGCTCCCTTCCGTGTGACTAGATGCTACTTTTTGGGTCGCAAGTGGTGATGAACATTGTTCAAGTACTTTAGGTTGAAGTGGTAGCTGTGAGAATTGATGTAGAAACTTTGAACTATTCATCAATTTGCTTGCTTATTTGCATTGCCAAAGTTAAAATTTTGTCCAAAACCCTGTTTTACGGGTTGGTACAGCGGGCGCATGGAACAGCACCCGTAAAACAGAATATTCTGTTTTACAGGTTGGGTTAGCGGGTGCTGCTCCTATCCGGCACGCCTCTGGCCTGGAAAACAGGTTTTCCGCGGCCTGTAAACCGCGAATAAGGGTTGCCCTTTTAGGGGCCCTGCTAGTGATGCTCTAAGAAAGGTGCTTTTGTCTCGGATCAGCTCATAACCAGCCAATACAATATACATTTCAGTAAAATGACCTTGTTCAAACACCTCCCCTTGCCCTTCCATCCCCTCAACCACTGCCCTAAGCATGCTGTCTTATGTAACTTTATAACATCCACACTACAAAACACTAATTCATGCTGGAGGTTATGTAACTTCTTAACCTCCGGCTCACCAGCGGCAAGCCGGTGGTGGGCACCTCACATCCTCCACATGTCAGGCTCCACCAGCGGGCCAGCAACTCACCGGCGATGGGCTCCTCATATCCTCCCCATCTCAGGCACCAGCAGTAGCTCGCGGGCGTGAGCAGCTTGCCAGCAGCATCTTGTCAGTGTGCTCCTGGCTTCCTCCCCCTCTCTCTAGCTCCAGCAGCAAGCTTCAAGCGTCCTCAGGCTCCAGAAGCATTAAGGTGTACTCCGGTGCTTCCTCTTCTCTTCCCCCTCCTCCTCACTCTCCTATAAATTTCTATGCAATGGCAGCTCCCTCCCTGCCGGCCACAAACTTCTCTATTTTGATATTCTTCTGTACCTAGTTCTATCCAATATGCACAATAAGACAAAAACAGCAAGGAATTGGCTGTTCCTGGCAATGACATTTTCCTTTAAATCATAATGTGTCGCAATACTGGCGCTTTTCAGAAATGATGTATCCCTGTATTCAAGTTGTCCCGCCACCAATGGCCACCAACCAATGCAACTTTAATCGATGATTGCAAAAAAATCACCTTATCCACCAAGGTATAATGCTGTAGACAACAATTAGCCATACCATTTATCCTTTAGTTCTTTAATCTAGCCTATCTCAAAGGTTCACAAGTACAAAGAATTTGGTAGGGCAAAACAAAATGCGATGTTGAATAAAGGCTGGTCTGAACCAAGCCAACTCCCAAATCTTTTTTTATTGACTGAGTAAGAAACATTCTGGTATTTTAATGTGCATGTATAAAAATATTTATTCCAAGACCTGAAATAGCATACTTACATCGAATTGTGCATCAAGATCAGCTTGTGCTTGAATGATTTCAATTAGTTCTTGAAATGATTCTCGAGGGGCAGAATCTCCAAATATGCTCAAACTCCGCAGGAAATCCATGAATAGTTTAAATTCCAACCCAGTAACATCGTGTACACTCTGAATTTTAGCTTTTTTGTTTAAGTGTATCGCAGAAAAGTTTATGGAAACTAAATGACAAAAAACAAGAAAGCACCACTACATACTTTCTTTATCAAATCTGTTATATATCTTTCCATTTCAGCTTGAGGTCTTAGAAGCTCTGCTTTGACAGGAAAAACCTGAAACAAAATCAAATATTAGTAATCAGGAAATAAAGTTGATAACCCAGAGATCATGCAATCTATGTATGTAATTACTTACCTTGTCTCGGAGGAAACAGATGATCTTTTCACGGATCTCTGATCCTGACTCCACATGCTTAAACAAGGGCTGCAAGGAATCTGGACAGAAGAAGATAAAAGCAACAATAAATACTTGATGAAGTTAGCAGCATACATGTTAATCTATATTCTGTACGTTCCAATTTACATGGCGTTACACTCTTTGCACGAAATGTGGTCAAAAGACAATAGAAGCCCTCGCAGTAGGGAGGGGCGATCTTGTTAGTAACTCAAAAGAATGATGGCCAAAAAAACGGGCCTTTAGACACAAGTTCAAGAATCATTCTGGAACATTACTTCTAGAGTTTAACTCCCTGTATCATCCCAAGGTTACTCTTACTAGAATTACTGATGGGAACATGTTGCTGGTTCACCCCAAAAAAAGATGAACATGTGTATTTATCTGTGTTTTTTCAAAGGAAATGAGAAATGTGAAATAGTTGAGTGTTTACTACCTTTATGCTTTTTCAATAGAAGCTAGCAGAATTCTGACTAACACAGTAGCACCAGCAATGAAGGTGAAGACCCAAAGAGGTCAACGATGTAAAGAGTAATACAGAAGGGATATTTTCAGAAAATTGGAGTGACTATGAGCAAAAATTAGATTTACAACTTTTTTTCAGAACAAAGTGATCACAAGTTGGGCAAAACACACTTTTACACGCTATTAATAGTAACATTTATTGAACAGAACACTCAGATTTTTAAGAGCCAAAATAAAGCACCATTACAATAAAAGACAAAAAATCACAATTCTCATATAAGTGGCTAAGAAGTACTCCCCCTGTTTCAAAATATAAGATGCTTTAGGTTTGTGAAAGGAGTGTATCTAGACCCTTTTTAGTGTCTAGGTTCATGTGGGTTTGGAGTGAATCTACACACTAAAAGTGGTCTAGATGCACTCCTTTCACAAACCTAAAGCATCTTATATTTTGAAATGGAGGGAGTATTACTAAACGGAAAACACATGCCAAGAGCTATTTAGAGAATATGTCAACTGTAGCATGCACAGTTTTCCTAATATGTAAAGAACACTTGCCTGAAATGTCAAAATGCATACGAAGTTAAGTTTCAGATTAAGATGGTGTGCTACATATGCTAAACCAAAAGGGGATCAAAGAATACAAATCGATCAAAAAACCCTGACATGTCATTTATTTGGAAATGCTACCATTGAGTACTGCAAGGAATTTAGCTGCTTTAGACAACAAAAGAATATAAGTGACCCAGCAGCATACGAAATGGCATGTCTGACGTTAATCCTTATGCACATGCAAGCTGTCCAAGGCTCCACGCTGCCTTGAATTCAAAATACTCAATCTAGAACAAGAAAATATCTGGATCTTGGAGTCATGAAAGTGAATTCTACACCTATATCTCTTGGGATATAATAAGAGAAGGTCAAGAGAATGTAGTACATATGCACAGAGCACCCCACTACTTAATAAGCATAATACTACAGGTCCCTTTTTTTAGTTTCTATAATTGCATGAAGGTCTATTAAATCAGAGGCAGAGCTACGCCCAGGGTAACATGGGCCATGGCCTGGGGCCTGATGAAATTTCCTAACGTGTGTGACCGGACTTCAGTTTGGCCCTCGGTAAAGATTCTCCAGCCCATCAATCCTCCCTCTCCGCTGGCCTAAAACAAGACTACTAACAAAATTCGTCTCAGCGACTAGACTATGAACCCCACTATCATAGCCCAATAAACAGGTGAATCATTCCACGCAAAGTCATCGACAAGGGCCGGGAATTGATCCTCCCTCTCCTTGCCGGCTTGTCCCTTGCTTCAATGTCTCCCTCGGCTTATTAATCTAGCTGATTTGTAGTTTAGTGAACGTAGGTAACAGAAATCTATAGTTTAAATTGATGTCCATGTTCTTTTTCATGTAATAGAAGTACACACGACGGAGATGGAGAGATTTTATATAACTTGAGCCAAACCCCATAAATCAACTTCACAAAAATCGAAACAGATTATATTTCTTGATATTTTTCCATAATTTTCCTAGTTCGTCGGGTAGCTTGGAGTTTAAACTCTATATTAATTGTGCAATGGAGTTACACTTTTTTCTTGGTGTATCTAAACCTTTGTTATGCCTTGAAATGAAAATACTTTTTGAGATGGCTATAGGAGCTTGATTTTTGGCCCATGGCGTGGTCAAATCCTGGCTCCGACACTGTATTAAATCGCAACTTGTATTAATATGGTACAAGAAACATCATTGGTAGTTGAAAGTCAAGAAATACATCAGATCAGTTGTTAACACGTGGCTTGATTGCAATTTACACAACTTCTAGTTTTAAAAAACAAAAAATCAATTTGATACTCTTCAAGTCCACACCCCCCAAAGAAAATGATGGCAAAAAATTTCAGCAGATGTCCAGTAATTAAACAACAGGGCACATATCCGAAAGTACTCTGTAAGTGATAAACAACAAACTAATGAGGACTGGAAACTTACTTTTAACATCTTGACGTATAAGGGACATGAGTGCTTTATGAACAGCATCACGCTCCACATTTTCCTCTGAAATGCAAGTAAAAATGAGAAGCACAGACATATTTAAAATTTGAGCTGAGTAAGGATAGGAAAATTGCTATACCGCTTGCAAGGAGCTGACCAAGAATATCTGCAATTTTTGAAACAAACTCTGCATCTTTGCCAAGAAGTGGAAACCCACGAATAGCTTGTATTCTGATCTGTAAGCACATTAGGTGGGTAAGATTAAAACCTTAAGGTGAATAAATTCATATTGTTCTCAAGTAATCATAGTAACATCAGCCCTTTGAGAAATGCAAGCCATTTGAGACAAAGGCATTTTGTATCTTTCACACATTTATTTGAAAATATGTGAAACGGTAGCTACCCAAAAACCTGTTAAAATCTTGAACTTATCAACTAAAATCGCCTGAAGTAATCAGGTACTAATAGGGCAAGCGTAGACCCACAGATCACGCTCACATCTTTACTATTAATCTGAATTGGTTAGAGCCTGGTGTCACAAATGGGCCTGTTTTTATTTAAGCCCAGAGACCCCAGTCCAGACAGCCCACCAAAATCCTCAAAGTCCCCAATTCAGACCGATCCATCCACAGTGCATTGATGAATAGTTTCCGATTCAATCACAGTTGCCGATTGATAGATCAGATTAGGGATTGACAAAGATTAAAGGATCGGCCAAGTTAAAATCAACTGCCCAACTACAAACGTGCCTTACCCTATGTTGCGCAACTTAAATCGTATCTAATCCTGCTGCCGAGTCGTTCCAACCTCCTAACTTTTTTTCTTTTCCAGATGTAAAAAATCTGCATGTTTGAAGACTTGAGTTCAACAAGACAACTTCAGTTCACATGTGAAAGTGCTTCGAAAGACACTAGCTCCGTGAAATTCTTGCTGAAAGCACAGCTACATGCTGGCACTCAATCAAGTAGTAGCAAGAGCACGTCACTCGGCTCACTTCGGTGGCAATTTCTCCTTAGGCGCATTTCTCAGCAACACAAAACGAGGGTAATCAAGTCCGACTCGACGGGGTGCATGCTTTTTGTATATTCCGTGAAACACACACAACTAACAAACCTACATGCAGTTGTAAAAAAGACAATATGCAAGTTCATAAAAAAAACTGCATGCAGAACTGTCGTCAAGTCCGACTCAGGTGGGGAAACCATATCCGAGAGCCCAGTCAGACTCGACCCGGAAAACCGTATCATCGATCCTGGAGACGTGCGCAACACAATGCAACGAAGCTCAAACAGACAAATAGCGCGGCAACCGATCCATTTGGTGCATGCGTGAACGTGGTAGACGTAAGTTCTCTACTCCTGAACATGCATGTGTATCTGTGATTATTTTCTCTCGATAGCCTAGCAAGCTCTAGAGCTTTTTTTAGCAGAGCTCTAGAGATAAAATTCTAAACATGAACGCCAGAGCTGAATAGTGATACACTCCGTACCAACGCGCAGGTATTTAGCTAGTTCGTATATAATAGAAAATAATCCCTGTATGATCACTTCAATGAAAAGCAATTAGGTATCAGAACTGGTAGAAAATATTCAAGCTCGCCGCCTCAAATTTCCCTAGTTACAGCATTTTTTTTAAGGTGTGGGTATTGTTTTGATATATTTGTAGCTATTAGCAAGACAAAAATTAAACCAATGCTTGTTTACACTATCTTTAACAGATCAGCTCTACAGTTAAGGATCAGTGTAAGCCTGAGCGAAAATAACCAGTAAGGTTCTAAAAAAGTACACAACTGTGTAACTATTTCTGGATTTCTCAAGAGGTGATTGTTTTTGATAAAAAGTGAATTTCACATGGCAATATATGTGCACGAACAGAGAGCTATTCTACCTGCACTTCTCCTAGGAACAGAGCTAGTATCAGCAACAGAAAAGCATAAGAGCAAGCAAAGGGGGCAGGAAATTTTACAGGAACCAATACCTGCCACAAACCAAGTTCAACTCCAAACAAGCTTTCACACATAAATTCCTAGTTTTCAGCAATTCCACTATGTATCAAAGACCAACTAGTAGACACAGAAAGGAAAAGGTAGTGTTTTTTTCTCTAAAAAATACTAGTGTTCAGCGTTTAGACTTTTGTTTCCACCAACGCTGTGCTACTTAGTTAGCAAACGGTCAAAATCAAATGCGAAGGGAGTAACAGAGGGAACACAAACCGCGAGCTCTTCCATCTCGACGAGATCAAACATTGCCTCCATGGCGAAGGTCCCCAGGGCCGGGAAGCTCCGGAAATAACGGGGTATGAGCTGCGCCGCCAGTTGCTTCGCCTTAACGTTCTGCCCCTTCACCGAAGCTATGATGGTCTCGTAGTCCGCTGCGTGCTGCAAGGCCCCAAACAAAAAAAACATCAAAACCCTAGACCGACGGAGACCTAGGGTGAGAAGGAGAGAAGCTCACCTGGGACTTGTCCTTGGCTGAAGAAAGGCGGTCGCCAAGCTCGTAGAGCCGCTCAACCTCAGAAGTATCGGCATCCGCTGTCGCCATGGGAGGGGGACGGAGGCGGGAGTGATGGATTTGGGGGTTAGGGTTTCGGTCCGTAAAGGCAAGAAAGAAGGGGGAGAAAAAAAAAGGTGTGGCGATAGCGAAAGGATGAAAAGATGCTGGTTTATACACGGCGGAATGGACAAAATTAACCTAAATTTGAAAGTATTTCACAAAATGAACTTTGAACACATACTCGCTCTAACCCATATTAGTTGACTTAAATTTGTCTAAATTTAGATAAATCTAAGACACTATTTAGTATATGACTTCATTCAAATTTTAACAAATTCAAGTCAACTAATATGGGTCGAAGGGAGTAACTAAAAGCATCTTTACCTGTTGGGCTTTCCAGACCGAAATCCGGCGCTATTTAGCGCCGGGCGGAGCTAGTTTTTGACATGGGAACATTCAGTATCCCACTCGCGTTTCCACGCCGAGTTTCTAGATCGCCGTGTTTTCATCCAAATTCGGCCAGTTTTCGGCATAAATCGGCATAATATGAATACAGAGCAATGTTTTGGCATAGTTCTGCATAAATTAAACATAATTTGACATGAAATTAAACATAATTCGGCATACAATAAAAATACAATATATTTGGCCTAGTTCAGCAGTTCATGCTCGGCATCTACGTAATGTCCATGTATCTATATGTGCTCAACCAGATCATCCTGCAGTTGTTGATGCACTACCGGGTCGCGGATCTCCTGATGCAGGACGACGAAGGGGGCTCAGATTGGTGGCACCTGGTGATCAGGCTCTACAAGAGGTCCCTATCTGTAGTATGGCTCATTCTACTCGACCAAACTCACTTGGTCATTCCTCTCATCCTTAATGATAATGTTGTGCAAAGTCACACAATAATTCATCACTTCCTACATCTGATCTTTCGACCAGGTCATAGTAGGGAACCGGACAACTGCAAACCTTTGTTGGAGCACACTAAATGCCCGCTCCATGTCCTTCCTGCAAGCTTCTTATTTTTTGGCAGACTGAGCATGCTTGAGGAGCATCTGGTTTGAGACAGTCTTCAGAAATGTTGGCCATCTTAGATATATGTCATCTACAAGGTAGTATCCCTTGTTATAGTGGTGCTCGTTGATCTCAAAGTCCATAGGGGAAGCATGTCCCTCAACAAGCTTGGCAAAGACATTTGAGGAGTTGAGGATAATGATGTCGTTGTTCGATCCTGTCATG
Source organism: Avena insularis (assembly GCA_023614405.1). Classification (NCBI taxonomy): domain Eukaryota; kingdom Viridiplantae; phylum Streptophyta; class Magnoliopsida; order Poales; family Poaceae; genus Avena; species Avena insularis. The sequence continues at coordinate 142,653 of JAJUPC010000159.1, read as the reverse complement.
CCAAAGAAGGAGTGACAGATCCAAAGATCATGTGTAGCAACTGTCTCGAGTATCACAGTGCAACCTCCTTTATGGCCTTTGTACATTCTCTGACATGCAAATGGACAGTTCTTTCAGTGTCAATGCATACAGTCTATGCTTCCAAGTATCCCAGAAAATCTTCTACTTTCATTGACTGCGAGGATCTGAGTAGTATCTTCAGCAGTTGGTGTTCTCAGGTATTGTTTCTCAAACACTACAATCACTGCCCTGCAGAACATGTACAAGCAATCGATGGCGATGGACTCGGTCATGCGGAGATAGTCATCGGCAAAGTCACTCGGCGCTCCGTATGCAAGCAACATCATCGCCATTGTGCACTTCTGCAGTGAGGAAAACCCAACCATGTCGACGCAGTCCTTCTTGCACACGAAATAGGGGTCAAACTCCTGAATGGCATGCACGATCTCGAGAAAGAGCTTCTGGCTCATCCTGAAACGGCGTTGAATCACAGCCTCTTCATGCAGTAGCTCATCGGCGAAGTAGTCGGCGTACAGTATGTAGTAGCCTTCCATCCTCTGCCTTTCTTTACACTTTCGGCGACCCTTCACCGAGCCTCCACGCTTTGGCGTTGCAGTCTGCATGTACAACCGGGCCAAAGAGGCGAGGATTTGCATGTGCTCTACATCTTCGGTGGTTGCGGCGGTCTCTTCCTCCAACAACATGGCAAACATATCCTCATCATCGGAGTCTGACGAGGGTTGATTTCGTCAATGCCCATTGTTATGGACTTGGGTTTTAGAGAAGATGGGAATACTAAAAGTCGCGGAACGTTTAACAGACAAGCAACACGGGACACGAGATTTACCCAGGTTCAGGCTCCCGGAGGAAAAACCCTACTCCTGCTTGTCTGCTCTTGATTAAGGTGGAACCGAAAGTTACAGGGTTGCGCAGGTGCAATCTAGCATGAGGTGCGTATGCGATGGTGGAAGAGGATCCTTCTCGTCGTACCCTCCTGGCCTTTATATAGATAGGCAGGTCCCGGGCTTAGGTCGAGTTGGTTACAAATTAGGGTTGGTACCCTTTGAAATTCTATCTAATATAGACTTGTCCTCCAAGGAGTCGAAAACGTCATGGGCTTGGGCCACCCGAAGTCTTCATGAGCCGCGTGTCTTGACGTGGGCTTTCCTTGGGCTGGACCAGGTATACTAATGTCATATACCTGTGGGGTATATCCATGTCAATAGCCCCCGAGTGTTCAGTCGAATCATAGATTCGGCTGGTGACTCTTCAATCTTTCGGGTGCTATGTAGTTGAACCTGTTTTACAAGGAGAAAATGTTTAGTTCATAGGGATTGTTGATGTGTGTGCCTGGCTCACCCGACGGATCAGGGCCGGTTAACTGTCATAGGACAAAACAACACGATCTTCATCAAACTCGAGTCCCCGAACTCGAATTCGGAATGATTGCTGGTGTGATTCGACTCAGGCTGTTGTGGACTTACAGGAGCCGAATCCCAGTGCTTTTCAAGTGATGTACCCAACGCGTCCGTTGGGATTTTCATCGTGCTTGTTAACACGAAAGTTTACTGGCAGAACGCAGTCAGGTGCATTACCAGGCCATCAGATGATATTTATAGGGCTTATCTTTGCGTCGTAGACACAACATCCGGAGTTTTATCACCGCGGAGGTGTTTCGGGGGGCAAGGAGACTGCTTCTCACTTAGCGTTTGTTTGGGCAAAGTTGCCAAAAAGATTTTGTAGTTTTTGATCCGAAAGACCACAATCGAAGAGTTCATAGGGTACGCGGCCAGCGCTCCCTATGAGAGTAGCCCCCGAGTGTATGTTCGAGTCGTAGACTCGAGCAGAGACTTATCGTTTTCAGCATAGGTTCGAAGGACATAAATTTTTTTCGGATGCTCAACCGATCCTCTCTATGGGAGTAGCCCTCAAGTTGTGAGACCCTGGTGCATGGCTCAATAGGATTGATAGGAAACCCATACCAACAAGTTGCAACTTCTTTTCCGGAAGCTCATTCAAAAAGAACTCTAAGGTTAAGCGTGCTTGGCCTAGAACAATTCTAGGATGGGTGACCGACCGGGAAGTGGGTACCGGGTGCGCATGAGTGAGGACAAAGTGTGTAGAAAAGACTAGTGTTGATCTGTGGGGTTAGTCTAGAGATCCTATTGAGCTGCCAGGAGTAATAGCCGTCGGTCCGGAGAGACCGAGGGTGTTACAAGTGGTATTAGAGCCGACCCTCGCAGTTACATGGGCGTGTGCGGGTCAGTGGCGGACATGTGTAGCATGGCGCGTGTGGCCCGGAGTGGACACGGCATGGCAATGTGTCGGCACTGGACGCACAGACGTGTGCCAAGAGGGGACGTTCCTGGCTTGTGGTTGATCGACGAGGACATCGATCTTCTAAGGGTGGGTGGGTGTGAGACCCTGGCGCATGGCTCAATAGGATTAATAGGAAACCCATACCAGCAAGTTACAACTTCTTTTCCAGAAGCTCATTCGAAAAGAACTCTAAGGGTTAAGTGTGCTTGGCCTAGAGCAATCCTAGGATGGGTGAACTATCGGGAAGTGGGTACCGGGTGCGCATGAGTGAGGACAAAGTTAGCAGAAAAGACTAGTGTTGGTTTGTGGGGTTAGTCTAGAGATCCTATTGAGCTGCCAGGAGTGACAGCCGTCAGTCCGGAGAGACTGGGGGTGTTATACGAGTTCGTAATGGAGTCGTAGACTAGACGTAGGACTCGAAGACAATTGCGAGGTTTAGTTACCGTAGTCATTTCTCAGGTGTGCGGCTAGCGCTCCTGATAGGATTATCCCCCGAGTAGTTTTTCGAATCATAGATTTGAGTAAGTACTTGATTGATCATCCGAAAACTTTGAGTCGTTGCTTGGCCTTGCCTTGATGACGTCAGTGCTGACGATTGGTGATCTCAACCGTCTGCGGCAGCAGAGATGATGCGACGAGACAATAATGGGTCCCACCGCCTGACTTAAAGTTGACTAGTCATGCGTAGACGTGGAGAAAATTACGGCGTCTCCTCGATTTCTGTGCGTAGTGGACATCATGTTGCGATGGTTCAGTGCAGTGCTAACACGTGTACGGTTAGATATGAGGTGCGCGCTAGGGCTTCTGAATCAACGGCTCGTGTGTGTCGTCTTCTTCCTTTTATACCGTAGGTAAACAGTGATTTTATTTTACCCTTCGTCATTTGCTCATCTCCATTGCCTCCATTTTCACGAGCTTCGCTGCCCTTTGCTGCGCTCTGGACATTCTTCGCACTTTTCCCTCTTCCTTCTTACGCTCGCACTGCCTCCATCGCCGCTACAAGATGGGCAAGCCAAATAAGACCGCTGCCGGAGCTGGTTCGAGCGCCGCCGCCGGCGACAAGAAAGTCACCGCTACCGCACGCGCCACTGATGGCGGGTGGAAGCGCACGGACATGCGCGATGGGGATCTGCGTAAGCTGCGCGATGTTGGGTTGATCCCCCAGAACAAGGAGGACGCCCTTATCCCCAGCGACGAGGTAATCCCACGCCCACCCGACGGGTTTCGGGTGATGTTTTATGCCTTTGTCGTTCGCGGTCTCTCTCTTCATGTCCACGATTTCTTTCGTGGACTCCTATTTTTTTAGGGATTTAGTTGCATCATCTGTCTCTCAATTCTCTCCTCCACATTGCTTGCTTCATCACTCTTTGAGAGTGTCGTCTTGGTATCGAGCCGTACTTTGGCCTCTTCCGGAAGCTCTATTCCGTGAAGAGGCAGTCCGGCACCGGTGGAGTCTATCCACTCGGCGGCTGCATCATCTCCATTTGTTCTTCTATCCTTTTATTCTCCTTTCCCATGTGTGAGTTTTTCCAGTATTGGCGGAAGAAGTGGTTCTATATCCGCGACGCCAAATTGGACGGACAAGAATATGGTCTCGCCCATTTCGACTCGGCTCAGAAAATCGTCCCGAAGAGGTCATGGAAGAACCACATCTTGGAGGGTGAAACGGCGGAGGTGGAGGAGCTCTACCATCACGTGGAGGCACTCCAGATGGTGGTCGACAAGGAGGTCAATGGTGTCGACATTAGTCGCACCTTCCTCAAGCGTCGGGTGTAGCCGCTCCAAGCGAGGGCACACCCGATGTTTCTTTATGCTGGCCGCAACGACCCGACGAGGGTCTCATCCGAGGAGCTGTCCAAGGGTGACCTTGATAGAGCCCTTTGGCATGTGTTGAAGTTCAAGGCTGATGAGGACCTCCCAGAGAAATCGTTGACCTCCCCCTTCAGCGCCAAAAATGCAGTTCCACGGGTGGAAAATTGTAGCTTGCACATTGCTCCTCTTCGAGTACTTTGCTTACTGTTAATGTCACTAATCCTTGTTTCGTTTACTTGCAGAATCTCAAGGTAGTTGGGATGATGCCCCCTCTGCCTGAGAAGTTTCGTTTGCACCGGATAACGAAGGTGTGGATTATGAATTCGAGCTTCCTCCAACGCAGTCTCCTACCGCGGACGCCCCCGAGGCGAGCGAAGGACGAACCCGAAAGTGCACCCGTAGCGAGTCTTCGGATGCATCTACCCCTCCAACTCTAAGGGGTCCGCCGTTCCTCGAGCAGCACGGCATGGAAGAAGGTGTGTCGTCTGCGCCTTTCCCTGTCGTGCCTATTCGGGCAGTGTCTCCGCAGCCGCCAGCCAAGAAGAAGAAGGAGATGGCAGCTCATGTCTTCAATTTATTGGACATCGAGTCGTAAGTCATTGCGCTTGAGTCTTGTTTTCCTTTTCATCTTTGGAATTTTATATTGTTGTTGATTTGATTGGTTGCTTGCAGCAATCCTTCAGAGGAGTCCCTCGACGGGGACACTCAAGAATTAATGGCGGAGTCAAAGCCGACAGCTTCTGTCCCCCAGGTGGTGGCCGACTCTGAGGATGATGGCCCGAACTCCTCCAGGAGAGAAGCTCGGGCAGTCGCAACTCAGAAGGCAGCATGCAAACCTTTAGAGTCCACGCCTGAACACGTAAGTGTTGTCTTTTTTACTCCATGGGGGGAGCCCCCGAGTCCTTTTTGTATGACCTAGTTGATCTTTTGCTTTTGCGGGGGGAGCCCCCGAGCCCTTTGTTTATCGACTCTTGTTTCTGTTTTTTCTATAGCCTTTTGTGCAGAGCGCCAACCTTCTTATCCAACAGCATCTAGCGCTGGAGGATCAGCTGCAATAGCTCCAAGGTGCGTAGTTGTCTCTTTGTTTGGTATTTGAGTTCACCAAGTGTGTTGCTTGTCTTCACCCGAAATTTCTTCATTTTGTAGGTGATAATAATGCTACCCTCTGAAGACTGGATGCTCTCGAAAAGAGCCTCGGTCAGGCGGAGAAGAAGGCCGCCGATGCTGCAGAGGCCAAGGAGCACCTGCAGAAGGAGGCTGAGGATCGCGAGCAGCAGCTCGTGGCCGTTGCAGCCACGCGGGAGAAGGAGATGGCCGACAAGCTCATGGCTGCTATCAAGGCTATTTCTAGTAAGTTATTTTTGTATCCCTTTGGGTCTTCTGATCTTCGAGTGCAATTTATCCTTCCTCATTCGAATGTTCTTTTCTTCTTCTTATCAGCTACTTCTGGCATCACGTTTGATCGTGGCGCGCTGGAGCACGGAGATGCTTTGGGTGATGCTGCTGCTGCGATCGAGGAACGTTGCGCCACTGCCATTGGCTCCTTGGAGAAAGCCAAGAAAGTGCTTGCGCGCTTCTACAAGGAGATCATTCCTAAGGGCGTTGGCCTTAACGACGTCGACGCCCTGTCAGAGGAGGCTCCGGCGGAGTACAAGCGCAAGCAGAAGGCATCAGCGCTTCCATGGGGCTGGCGATGGCGATGGCGTCTGGAGCCGAGCTGGACCTGCCTCAGGTTACATCCAGGATGCCAACAGCAGCGGATGGCTCTGATGTAGCTTTCGCCCTCTTTGCTTCTCATTGTAAGCGTTATGGGCCTAAGCTCATCGACCTTCTGGTTGACTATGCGGTGAAGCAGCAGCATGAGGCCAAGAGCAGGCCGTCTGGCTCCGAGACTGCTCCGGATGCGGTTGCTTAGGCCTTTGTAATGTAGCTAGTGTAGCGTCTCCTTTTGCTGCTGCTTGTAATAACTTGCGGATGAACAAGTTTCACTTTGCCACGAGGTGGCCTTAATTATGTATATAAGTCCATATTTGGGGTGCTGTCGGAAGTATTTGTGATGTTTATGCTTGTTTATTTGCTTCTAGGGTCTTCGAGTCAGGTTCTAGTGGTTGCTCCGACTGTGCCTGAGTATCGACCATCCTTGGATGACGCCTCGCAATTGGCCTTTCTGCGAGATCGTGTATGCAGCCTAGAGAAGGATATCCTTAGCATCCGAGGCCGGATGTATGGAAGTCAAAGGCTGAGCGAGCCACTACCAGGGAGGAGTTCTTGCTTGGGGAATTGCGTCAGATGGGTTAGCAACTTCAATGTGAGTCTTCACGAACTGGTGTTCTTTCGGGTGCAGCTTTGTATGCTGGCTCATGCCGTGTTTTGTGCAGATGTGAATCTCATTCCGAGGGAAGAGAAGGAGCGCGTCGCCATTTAGATGAACTGTTTGACGCAACAAGACCTGGAGGCTGGTGGCTTCTTCTGGATGGACCGTGATCGAGCCATCGTCCTTGCGACGGTGCAAGATCGCGTGAACCAGGTTCTTCGGGTGCTGAGGCAGGTGAGGTGGTCGTTGGCGGCCATTTGGTCCGTCATGTTCCCTTTGGACATCGCGCCTTCTACCTTCCTAGGTCTTCTTGGTAAATTTTGGAATGTGGGCCACGTCAAGGAGTTGGTGCGGCATCATCTGGTTGCAGGGGTCAAGGCTCCCTTGTCTCTTGTTCGGTTGCATCGCCGTGATGTCAGTCTTGCGGAGGTGGCGACTGGGCCGCCCCTTCGGCCAGATGGCAGTTTATGGGACATGCACCCTCACTATGCGGCTGTGGCGCAACACACTAAGGAAATCATAGATTTGTTCGAACAATGGGCGAATATAATGCTACAGAACAATTAGATCCTGTAAATAAAAACAAATGATGTAAAATTTGTATGTATTCGAGTGGGCTTGTAATGCCCTGTAAAGTTTATGTTTTTTGGCACGTGGTGCTTTGTTATGTGCATGTCCTTTTTGTTAGCCTGACGTGGTCAGCTACTCAGGTTGTATGCATTGTTGATGTCTACGCACTTCTATTCTTGTAGACAGTTGTTGGGCCTCCAAGTGCAGAGGTTTGTAGAACATCAGCAAGTTTCTCTTAAGTGGATTACCCAAAGTTTATCGAACTCAGGGAGGAAGTAGTCAAAGGTATTCCCTCTCAAGCAATCCTGCAATCAAGATACAAGAAGTCTCTTGTGTCCCCAACACACCCAATACACTTGTCAGGTGTATAGGTGCACTAGTTTGGCGAAGAGATAGTGAAATACAAGTGGTAATGGTGCCAGAAAATAGCTTTGATGGAGCTTGACGGTGAGGTAAAGACTGGAAGCAAGCAAACATGCAACAGATCTAGATGCAAACGTTGTTTCAATGTTTAGAAACAAGGCCTAGGGATCATACTTTCACTAGTGAACACTCTCTCATATAAATATCCTCTCTTTATGATACTACTCTTAACTACTCTCCGGTTGAACACTCTAATCACCAGTAGGGCTATAACATCACTCCTCAAAGTCTGCCTTCCCCAATCTAGATAACCCCACACTGTCACATTGAGCGCTAAATGGTTCTGAAGGGATACAGGTAGGCTACACTAGCGCAAATCAAAATTTTCTACCACGTAAACCAGGATTACTGTTGTCATAGATCACGGGATTACCACTAGACGTGCAGTTGTGGAACTTGATGAAGCGCATTGAGCCAGTGCAAACGATCTACGTCTCCTCCTCGTTCTCGTCCCACGAGCAGCTCCCCTTACGTGGCTCATCCAAGCGCTACAGATGCAGCGTCTCCGAGGTATCCACATGTACAAGGTGGAACCACGCCGGATCGCTAGGCTTCATGTGCAACACAAAGTGAGGATCAAGGCGGTGGGTGGAGTGGTCTAACTTTGGTAAGCACGCCCCACCCTCTCTTATATAGGCGTCCCTAGTGGGCTTCTACATTAGCAGCCCATTAGTAGCCTAAGCCTGGTCTAATTCGGATCCAATCCTCATTAGGCTTCCAACCTCTTAAGTGTGTGACCCTATAGGTTCATATACGTATATACATGACACAAATACACTTATTCTGTCAATAGTTGGTAGCGGCCTCTAGCAAGACGTGCCAACTCCTAAACGCATACAAAGATCATATCGCACGAACCATCACAAGGTTTAGTACATGTCTTTCCCTTTTGCCTCACGATATTTGGTCCAACTCCAAGCTGACCTCCCTTTCTCGATACTGTGATTCGGAATCCCTTTACTAGGTTAACTCTTAACCAAATATAGCACGGCCATGCATTTCTGGATCCGATCACTCGAGGGGCCCAGAGATATCTCTCTCAAGTAGAGAGGGGAAAATCCCATCTTGATTGACCATGCCTTGCAGCATGCTTTAGGACAAACCCGAAAGCTACCTTTATAACTACCCAGTTACGGAGCAGCATTTGATAGCCCCAAAGTAGGTCGATCCACATCTCAAGTACATGCGACAATCTCAGGTCTAAGGACAAAACGTACACGATGTGTAGAGAGAGAGCTGCAACTAATTGCCAGTCTCAAGTTGGGTCAATCCAACCCCATGTTTATAACATGTGTCCACATCATTGGTTTAACATCTCCATGTCTATGAATTGCGAAACATAGTCATCAACCAATCGATGTGCTAGTCTAATATTAACATGTGTCCTTACATGAACTCCGACTAGGGACAACTATTAAATAACCATACAAGTAAAGAGTTTCACAAACAATCAACATAATTGCCAATCAATACAAGTTGCCTGATATGGATATTCAAGGAACATTACAATAACTCATGGATACATAAGAAATATAATCATCTCTATGATTGCCTCTAGAGCATATTTCCTTCAGGTTCCAACAAACACCACAATTTCATAGAGACATCCAACTCCAAATATAACTCATAACAAATATTCAATCTAGCCAAAGTGCCACACACGGTATGCACGCTGTCACTTTCACACACGTGGGAAAAACATAGATCTATTAAAGCACAAAGAGTATTTATGTAGACTCAAACCTAAGTGCCACCATGGCGTGCATGCTGTCACTTTCACACACATGAGGAGAGCAGAGATCTATTGAAGCACTTGAGTAGCAAGGTAGATCTACCCGATTACAAAGCTCATGACCACAACAAGATCATGCATAGAGAGAGAGATGGACACATAGCTACCGGTAGAGCCCTTAGCCTTGAGGAAGAACTACTCCCTCCTCATCATGGGAATCATCAACGGTGATGAAGATGGCGATGGAGATCGATGGAGATGGCTCCGGGGGCACTCCCCGTCCCAGCAGGGTGCCGGAACAGGGACTTTCAGTCCCTCGAATCTCCCTTTCGGTGGTGGCGGCGCTACAAAGGTTTTTGTGGTTTTCTTCTGGATGCCTTGGGGTTTTTGGGTTGGAGGCTTCTTATAGGTGCAGGAATCAAGGTCGGTGGGGGTCCAGGGGGCCCACACCCCCTGTGGGCGCCTCTAGGGCTTGCCCGCGCCTAGGGGGGTGCGGCTACCCTGTGCCCCCCCGGCTCTGCTTCGTGGTTCCGTGTTGCTCCAGGAAAAATAATGACTTTGGATTTTGTCCTGTCCAATTTCGAGAATATTGATTTTCTGACTTTCTGGAACCAAAAACAGAAGAAAACAGGCAACTGGCACTGTGGCATCTTGTCAATAGGTTAGTTCCAGAAAACATGTAAAAATCACCTCAAAGTGTAGACAAGTAAAGCAAAGTAGATACTAAACAAGCATGGAGCATCAAAGATTATAGATACGTTTCCGACGTATCAACATCCCCAAGCTTAACTCCTGCTCATCCTCGAGTAGGTAAGTAATAAAAGAATAATTTTTGAGGTGACATGCACCCTCACAATAAAGATCCAACAATTCGCAAGCAATGAAAGCTGGGATCAAAGAACTCTAAACATGTACATGAAAGATGGAGTTCTAGCAATAGGACAAAGTAACTATGCATGCAATATGACAAGCTACAAACAAAGATCATGAATAATATGCATTTGAAAAATGTTTGTTTGTTTCACATACAGAAAACATAGCATAGTGGCAATCAGCTTGTCCCTCATAGAGTAGCAAATAGATGCATAGGACACCTTCAAAGTTCACAAGGATGACTAGAAATAAATAGCACAAGAACAAGTAATATCACAATATGCATCAATTAATAAGCTTTGGAACACTGCACACAAAATAACAACTATGCTCTCTTAATGGTGCCTAAAGGTAGAAGATGGAGACTCAATAATGGTGGAAGAAAGGCCTTTTTATAAAGGAAGCAGGGATTACAAGTTTCAAAAAGAGCTTCCAAAAATTATGGTACTTGTTAGCTTTCAGCCCTCGTTGCCCCCATCATAAGCATCTTGAAGTGATTAAGGTTAAAGTGACAAAGATGGAGTATAAAAAGGCATAAAGTGACTAGTACCCGTCAATCGTCCGCCTTACCCCACGTCTCTAAACACGCACTTTGAGGACCCCTCCATGGCGTACTCGTTGCTGCCCGCGGCCTGCTCCCCTTCCTCGGCCATGTTGTCCACCTTCTCCTCGTCCTGCAAAAGTCATAGCGACCATGTCGGTAGATTGCTTTTCTTCTGGAGCGGTTTTCCGCTTTGTACTGCTGTTCCTCCGAGCTTGGGTTGGAACGGTTGAAAGAAAGAGCCACGAAGGCGTTGCCGTTTGCGAACTCACTAGCTAACTGAATCATCTGATTCAAGTCAAGCTGATGATTGTCCTGCAAGCGCTTTAGCTTATGTCGGAGCAACGTACCCCTTTCCAACCCATCGATGAAGGCGGCCATGGCGGTCTGAGCGTGCACTCCTGCGCAGGAATTTTTCATATCCAGCCAGCGGGAGAGGTAGGCGCGAGACGTCTCGTCTTTCTCTTGCACGCACCACTGTAGATCGCCCACAGTGCAGGGACGCTTGTATGTACCCTCAAAGTTCTTGGTGAATGCTTCTTGCATATCCAGCGAGTTGTAGATAGATTTCTCTGGCAAGTCGTCGATCCATTGACGGGCCATACCCGCCAACATTAACGGGAGGTACTTAACGACGATGTTGGGGTTGCCTCCGGCAATATTCACCGCGTTGTCGTAGTCCTGCAACCATGTGGCGGGCTTGTCGGTGCCGTCATAGGGCTTGATGGTTGTCAATCCGGAAACCTTTGGGGTAAGTTGCGGACCGTATTGCAGGTCCAAAGCAACGTGGTCACAGGTATGGTCCTTCCCGGGCCTCGTGGATCTTATCGATCCGCGAACGTGCATCGTACGGCTCCGGGTTCTTCTTCTTGTTGTCAACAGGGGATGGGCTGCGTGAACGACACGGGCCTCTTTCGCCATGGTGACTGCTTGGCGGCGACGGAGGCGGAGGTGGCGGTGGGTTAGCCTTCTTGTTGTTACCCTCCTGCGACGCCTCACGCCTGTCACGGTTGCTTGTCATACGCGGAGGGTCGTGGTGTGACCTGCTCTTGTGCCCTTGGTGGTGCTCTTCATCATGACGGGTCTGTGTCGCGTTGTCGCGAATGACGATGCCACACTGCTTTGGAGGGGGCATATCCGTATGATGGTGAGCCTTGTAATCTTCCTGACGTCGGGGGGATCGGGGCGGTGGCGATGGGCGGCGAGGTCGGGCTTTTTCTCCGTGGTTGGAGGATATGGGGATAGCATCCTTCCTGTTGCGTGCATCCCTCCGTCTTCGTTCTGATGAACCCGTCCGTGATCCGACATCCTGAGGAGATCTGTCCCTTGGCGGTTTGTACTGGCTAGATCGGCAGAGCACTGGGTCAGACTCAAGCCTCTGAGAGGTGGCCTTTTCCTGCTGCTTTACCGCCTTGGCCACTAGGTCATAGACCTGTTCTACTGCCTCAGGCGATCTATCTTGCTCCAGAAGGGTCTTGGCGACGGCGAGGTTAAGGAGTGGGGTGGGCATCATCTGCTTGCCTTCACTATCAATGTATGGCTTGGCCTGTGCCGACTTCGAGGGAGCCCATCCTAGGTTGCGCCATACACCAGGATCGTTGATGACGCGAGCCGGAGCCTTCTTAGCCTTCTGCTGCTGTAGCAGAGTCGTGTACTCGGCCTCCATTGCTCTAGCTTTCTCTATGGACTTCTGCGTGTTGACCAGATCTCGATCTAGTTTAGCGCCTTGCTCCGCGATGGCTTGCGCTTCGCGTCAAGCTGAGTCACGTTAGGATATGATCAACGGTTAGTGGTTCGGCGAGGAGATTGTCGACATCACTCTATCACCGGAGTAATATGGGCTCACGACGTGGATGCCGGAGGCGGCAAGTTTGCGGTGTTGTTGTTGTTGCTCGACCGTGCCGAAGTCTCGCTGCCAGACCTTGGGTTAGACGGAGGGGGCATGATCTTTGCACGATCATCGTCGGCAACAATAAGTGGCCCCTTCCCCTTTTCCAGCGCCGTAGGCGGAACTTGCCCTGGTTGATCTTCATCCATCGCTGTCCCAATGGTGACGAACACCCCTCGAGACATGACGGTGTTGTTAGCTTGCTCGTCGCGCGAGTACTCCTCCTCCATCTCCTGCATAGCGGAGTCTATCTCTTCTGTACTGAAATCTATCTCCTCTGAATCTGCACTGAAATCAACATAAAGCGCGTCAATGACAGAGTCAGAGGGTGCCGAGACTTCCTCGATGACGGGCGGTGGAGGTGCAATGGCCTCGACGATGACTGGAGGTGGCAGTGCTGCTACGACGATGGCGGCCGGAGGCGGTGGCGGTGGCTGCTGAACCGGAGGTTCTCCGTCTCTGAGCGCAAGCTCCATCTGGGCTGCCGCGTCAGCTGCCGCGTAGCTGTTGACGGTGCTCACCATCTCTTCGAGGGTAAGGCGTCCTGTTGCCTGCTGCCGACGTAAAGAATGTCGGAGAAGTGTGCCGCGGTCCAGTCCTTCCACGAAGTGATACAAAGCGTTATCATCGGGGTAATTGGCCAGGTCAGCCCGTATACGGAGCCACCTGGCGAGGTAATCGCGGGGGTTTTCGCCCTCGCTCTGAACGCAGCGTGCTAGATCGAAGATGGTAACCACGCCGACGAACTTGGATCTCTGTTGTCCAGATGTGCGGACAAAGCCGGCGGATTTGCAGTGATCTTCCACCTTTATATCCTGCACAGGGGCAGTTTGGGTGGGCCTTGAATTTTTCCGATCTTTGCCGGCAAACTCCGAGGAGAGATCCGACATCGATCCTTCCGCGAACGTATCCTGCCCGTAGGCGGTCCGTGCGGGTCTTGATGCTTTCCGATCTTTGTCGGCAAACTCCGAAGAGAGATCCGACATTGATCCTTCCGCGAACGTATCCTGCCCGTAGGCGGTCCGTGCGGGTCTTGATGCTCCTCCGACTCCCAAGGAACTAGTGCTCGAGTCGGTTTCGCCGATGAAGAGGTGGATGTCTCCGATAGGAACGATCGAACACCGCGTAGGGTTCGCCTTCGCCGGGATCCGAAACTCGTCAGGGGGGACAATCGGAACGTTGCCGGAGAAGAGAACACGGCCGATGGCTACGGTTTCGCCGATGGCTACGGTTTCGCGGATTCCCGCGAAGATCTTGGTCCTCGCCCGCTGAAGAGCCTGAAGCGCCTCTTGCCCCACGGTGGGCGCCAACTGTCGTGGTATTGCCGACGAGTACGCCATGGAGGGGTCCTCACAGTGCGTGTTTAGAGACGTGGGGGTAAGGCGGACGATTGACGGGTACGAGGTAACACAGCTTATCCAGATTCAGATCCCACGACGGTGGCGGAATCCTACTCCTGCTATAAATCACTATAAGGGCAATACGCCGAGTTACAGAGATAGGTTCACTGTGCGAGGTTGTATGAGATTGTCTGAATCGATGCCCTAAAGGCTCCCATAGGCCCGACTTATATAGTCGTCAGATATAGCCCCAATATTTTTTTCGAAATTTTTGTATTATGCTCCTGAAAGCGCGCATGCGCCAAAAAAATGTCGCTATAACGGCCGATGGAGAAAAGTGATCCCCGGGGTCGAAAAACAGTATAGCCAGAAAAAAATTCGGAGGCGGTTCCAGACTTTTTTTTTGCTCTCCTTCTGGACTTACGACCGGATTCTGAGCTCGACACGGACTTTAGCTGAACACGAAAACAACAAAGAAGGAAAGTAAAAAGAAATAACTAGGAAATAATAACTCAACTCGGACTCGTGCCGCGGCAGGAAAACTAATCGCATCTGTGTCGCGGTAGGAAGGCGGTGGCGGAGTATTAGGGTTTATGGTGGCTGGGTGTATGGCGGCGGAATATGGTGGCGGAATATGGTGGCGGTGATCAGCGAGTGTGGCGGTGACTACTATGATCAGAACTCGAAACTCTAAGGGACGAGACACTAAGACCAGCAACTCGACGCGACGATGTAGACACAAATTCAACAATGTAAAAACTGAAAAGATAATGCGAGGCGTAGATTGGTTATGGGATGGATCTAAACTCTAACTATGTTTTTGGCTTGTTCGTGGGTAATAGGTAAAAACAGATCTAATCTACGAAAACAGTAAAATCTCACCGAGCAACCTGAAATCTGATACCACTTGATAGGGCAAAGGTGTCCGATCTTTCGATGAGATGGAGATAGTCGATTTGGTGGAGTTCGGGCTTGACGATCCGACTACACGTGCGAGCACGAGCGCCAATGCAATCGCTAGGCCAATCTCCTGGAGGTTACCGATCCTGCGGGAACACGATCAACTCCCAAATGAGGGTCTTAATTCCTACCAAATCGAGAACAAGTAAGAACTAATCTGCAATCAAGATATTGCGGATTAAGAGGAAAGCTTTATTGAAAAGGTGGGATCCTCAGTATACGAAGTGGCACAAGAGGCCTCTGCGACGCTCAAGCCTTGGCGAAGTTGCTATGATGGCTAACTTAATGTCTAAACAAAATCCGAGTCTAGGGTGACGGCTATGGGGAGTATTTAAGGAGGAAAAGGTGGGGTTTCAGCCAGCCATGGAAGTGGTGGCCGAATCCAACCCTAGAAGTCATTTTCCCCTCAAATACGGACTCTAAAAAGTGGCTATTTAAAATCCTGCGAAAATTACATGGGCCTGGCCCAAAATAAAGGTGTCATGACCATATTAAGCTATGGACGAATTCGTGAAGTATTAATCTTGAATATTTCGTCCAAGCCTTCTTTCTTCATTATGGTGGCCTCAAAGTTCTGAAATCTCCATCCGTGGCCTTCTCTTGGATCATCACATACTTGATGCCATCTCCATGCATGGCCATGCTCCAATGCTTGTCCCTCTCATCCATGCTTGGTCCATCATTCCTAAGAGTATGAAATACATCTGATTTAGGCAGCATCATATTCTCATGTATGTGAGGAATAGTTCCAAGAAACGAAAGTACCTGATAGTTAAGTTGTTTGGCACGAGATCTTGTGATGGGTCCTTGTATGTGTGTAGCTGTAGGTACAACGGTTGTATCAATAGAAGGGATGTCCACATCATCCTAAGGTTACAGGGAAAAGTCCTAGCCGGACAGGTTTCAGAGTCCTACACCGTCTATCACTAGTCTTGTGTATCTTGTACTCCAAGGCTCCCGGTACGCTGGTGACTCCACCGTAGCCTTCCTTTATCCGGCATGGGCCTCCCTTCTGGATCCACCTAATCGTCGCCCAGAGGCCACAGGCCATGCTACCGACTATGGGCCACCCGGGTTAGTCGGATAAGAGACATGCTATGAGGATACCCATATAGCATATCCCCAACATGCTTGACGAAGTATAAGTTGGCAATCTCAAGTCCCTTGAATACGAGGGCCACACCTCATGATACTCAACTTTAGTCACCTGTAAGTTCTTATCACTGTAAGTATTTGCATATCATAGAGAACCGCCAACGGGGTACCCCTTGCACATGGTACAGGAGTTTTCCCATAACCAAAATGACAAGGCAAGCAGACAATGAGCATCTCACCAATCTTCTTATTTACCATGGGAATATGGTGCTTTTTTCTATCTTTCCTCTTTTCTCAATGTGTCTCTTTTTTTATAAGAAGAATTCTTCATAGATGTCACTATGGTGATGCTGCAAGTTTCCACCATGATTAGGCATGACTTTAGCTAGCGGCCCAGGCGTTTCTCTAACACAGGATACAAACTCCATGGACTTACAAGTCCCTCTTTATTTCACACCGGTGACATCCATAGACAAAAGAGCATGATATCAACTGAGTACAAAGTACAAGTGAAATGTTGAAAACGTTCCCTGTGGCAGCACGATTCTGCTAATTCCAATGTATAAGTGCAAGCATATACAACATAGATGACACAATGGTTCAAGTTTATTAGGGGCAAAGCATATAAAGTGTACCATCAAGTTTGTGAGGGCTTTAATCACTAAGTTTTCACATAACAAAATAGTTTTTAATTGGAAGATAGCTGAAAACAAGAATATACTTGGAATGGTGTAACACACCATGTATAGGAATTTATAGTGGACACTTTGGAATAACTTGGTTTCTTGGGAGTTGGAAGCATGAGTAGAGCTTACTCATACAAGTGGAGGCTAGCAAAAGACTGGGAGTAACCAAATAAGAGAGCAAATATGGCCATAATCATGCAGTGCGACAAAACATTACTAATCAAAGCAAAGAGTGGTACTACAAGTCAAGGACTAAATGATCATAGAGGCTATGGTGACTTGTGATAGTCATAGCATGGTGTGAGCATGTGCCAAGTCAACCCAAACAAAGCATCAAAGGAGAATAACACAATATTATGCTTTTGTATGCTAAAACAACGCATGATTCCTTCAAGGCACATTAAGCAATCCTAATTGTTTGGAACAAGTCATGCTACAACAATAATCACTAAGCATAAGGTCAAAACAAGATCTAGCATGACATGATAAAGTCTAAGCCACGGTCAAAACAAGCTCCTTTTTGTACCACTTAAGCATGAAACTTTCTATTCTTTTCCAACACCAATTAACTTATTTGAAACAACTCACAAAGATAATAATCAATAAAGATCAGTGAGCTTGTCTCACAAATCCACAAAGAAGAACTAAAAAGTTCTAAGCTGAAAGCACAAGAAAACTAAGGCCGAACGCAGTGCTAGCAAAACTGAACACTCACAAAACAATAAGAGTGAAAACTAGAGTGTTCTAGGCAATGGAAACAAAGTGTGTATCTCTCCAAAAGAAGTGTGGTGTAACCAAGCAACTTACTCAAGCGAACTAAGCAAATGAAAACCAAAAACGAAAACTAAGACGCTCTAAGAACAACACAACAATGCATGAAACAATAAAAACTGATGTGGACATCCCATCTATTGATACAACCGTTGTACCTACAGCTACACACATACGAGGACCTATCACAAGATCTCGTGCCAAACAACTTAACTATCAGGTACTTTCGTTTCTTGGAACTATTCATCACATACATGAGAATATGATGCTGCCTAAATCAAATGTACTTATTACTCTTAGGAATGATGGACCAAGCATGGATGAGAGGGACAAGCATTGGAGCATGGCCATGCATGGAGATGGCAACAAGCATGTGATGATTTAAGAGAAGGCCACGGATGAAGATTTCAGAACTTTGAGACCACTATAATGAAGAAAGAAGGCTTGGATGAAATATTCAAGATTAATACTTCACAAATTCGTCCATATCTTAATATGGTGTTGCGACACCTTTTATTTTGGGCCAGGCCCATGTAATTTTCGCAGGATTTTAATTTAGCCACTTTTTAGAGTCCGTATTTGAGGAGAAAAGGACTTCTAGGGTTGGATTCGGCCACCACTTCTATGGCTGGCCGAAACCCCACCTTTTCCTCCTTAAATACTCCCCATAGCCGTCACCGTAGACTCGGATGTTGTTTAGACATTAAGTTAGCCATCATAGCTACTTCGCCAAGGCTCGAGCGTCGTAGAGGCCTCTTGTACTTCGCACCTATACAGGATCCCACCTTTTCAATAAAGCTTTCATCTTAATCTGCAATATCTTGATTGCAATATTAGTTCTTACTTGTTCTCGATTTCAGGTAGGAATTAAGACCCTCGCTGGTCAGGCTATCGTGTTCCCGCAGGATCGGTAACCGCCAGGAGATTGGCCTAGCGATTGCATTGGCGCTTCGTTTCAGACGCAGTAGTCGGATCGTCAAGCCCGAACTCCACCAAATCGACTATCACCATCTCATCGAAAGATCGGACACCTTTGCCCTATCAAGTGGTATCGATTTCAGGTTGCTCGGTGAGATTTTACCGTCAGATTAGATCTGTTTTACCTATAACCCACGAAAAAGCCAAAAACACAGTTAGAGTTTAGATCCATCCCATCACCAATCTACGCCTTGCATTATCTTTTCAGTTTTGCATTGTTGAATTTGTGTCTGCATCATTCGCATCGAGTTGCTGGTCTTAGTGTCTCGTCCCTTAGAGTTTCGAGTTCTGATCACAGTAGTCACCGCCACCCTCGCAGATCACCGCCACCATATTTCGCCACCATATTCCGCCACCATACACCCAGCCACCATAAACCCTAATACTCCGCCACCGCCTTCCTATCGCGACACGGATCCGATCACCTTTCCTGCCGCGGCACGAGTCCGTGTCGAGTTAGAAGTTCAACAGAAGTCCGTAAGGAGAGCAAAAAGTCCGAATCGCCTCCAATTTTTTTACGGCTATACTGATTTTTGGCCCGGGGATCACTTTTCCATCTAGTTATAGCGATATTTTTTACGGCGCTTTCCGGAGCATAATACAAAAAATTCAATTTTTTTTGGGCTAACCTCACTACTAGGAAAATGGCTATAGGTAATCAGCACATCCGTGGCTCACATGGTTGAAGTGCCCCACGGCTAAAATAGGCGTGGCTCACCTATGGGCAGTGCCCTATTAGTAACTAGAACAACCGTGGCGCACATGACCATAGTGCGCCACAGATATGTGTGGGCCAGGGCCCTGTTGGCCGCACACCAGACATCCGTAGCGCACATAGGGTAGGTGCGCTACGGTTGTTAGTGTCAACTGTGGCGCACATGGAGGGGGTGCGCTACGCCTAAGCGCATGCCCCTCTCTGCTGTGAAACGGCCAGACACATCCGTGGCGCACTATGGCATGTGCTCCACGGATGTTAATAATCCCTGTGGTGCACTAGGGCCGAGTGTGCCACGGATGTGGCGATTTTTTTTGGCAGCTCCACTTTATGTGCACATGTGTGATCATCCACCACCCCACACTTCACTTTCCCCTTCTTCTTCCTCCTTAGATCTAGTCGGGATCTTCTCCTTCCCACCTCAATTTCTCCACCCATTCACCATTTTTAGCATGTAGAACTTGCCTTGGATGTTACACAAGTAATAGAGGAAGGTCTTCGGTCTCTCATCTCCTTCTCCGGTCTCGCGCGCACCTCTCCTTTCCATCTTTCTCGCGATTGGTCTCTCATCTCGGTAAGTTGTCCATGTAAGGATGTGTTCATGTGTATATGGATGATATGCTCATATGTATGTAGATGATCGATGCTCATGATGTGTGTATGAGAGGATCGATGGTCATATGTGTGTGTATATGGAGAGTATCGATGATGCTCATGCATGTGTGTATGGAGAGGATAATGATATGTTCATGTGTGTATGGATCTCGGTCTCTCTCTCTCTCTCTTGTGTTTGTATGTGAACAAGTTGCCATTTGTTTTTCCAAAATGTTAATTCATTTCCATTTTGGCAAGACTTTGGCATTTCGCAAAGGTCCTAATTTTAGGATAGGTCATGCCGAAATTTTCTATCGACCATTGCATGCATGCATTCATTATGTGGTTCTAATAGACTTCTAATTATACCGTGTACACCGTGCAGGCAAAAATGGTCCGCATAATGAGCGAAGGCATTGTGGCTAGATTTTTGAAATGTGCGACGACTGACATGATACGAAATAACAAGACGGATATAAGATGTCCGTGCAGAAGATGCAAACTCAACTGGGTGATTGACCCAGATTCCGGGAATCTGTAGGCACACCTGCTCCGCCATGGTTTCATGGATGGATACACTCGTTGGATAAGTGATGACGAAGACGATGGAGACGGTGAAGGTGGCCAACATGACGATGATCATCATCACGGCGAGAACGGGCGAGATGATGAAGTGTCTCCTGGAGATGGTGAAGGTGCGAAGGCATCGATGATGATGATCTAGATGTCGGAGGAGCATTTACGATGGAACAACGCCAGTCGCGGGACCCTTATGTGCAAGAGTCGCTTCGCTGCATTTAGTAACAATGTGGTCGCCGCTAGAGAGAAAGCCAAGCTTGCGCAACTTGAGAAAGACGCGATTACTCCATTGTATGAAGGATGCAGGCCCGATGATACCCGGTTGAATGTAACGCTCTAGGCTATGGAGATGAAGGCAAACCACAAATTGAGCGACGCAAGCTTCGACGATATGATGGCATTCTGGCACGATCGTCTCCCGGAGGGGAACACATGTCCAACTAGTATCGAGGACGCCAAGAAAATCGTCTTTCCTCTCGATCTACCGCACGTTAGATATCACATATGCATCAACAATTGCATCATTTATCGGGGCGAGGACGCGGAGAAAACCACATGTCCGGTGTGCGGCATGAGTCGATACAAGAAATGGAAGAAAGCACCTCGAAAAGTGGTATGGTACTTTCCTATCACTCCTCGTCTGCAGCGCTATTTCGTGGACCCTAAGGAAGCGAAGCTCATGCGATGGCATGCGGAAAGGAAGAAGCCAGGAGATGATGATGATGACCCCAAAAAGGATGAGCTGCTGACGCACCCTTCAGATGCTAGCCAGTGGAGAGCATTGGACCTCGAATTCCCAAAATTCAGTGGAGATTCGAGGAACATCAGGCTTGGTGCGAGCATCGATGGACTCAATCCGTTCGGTAGCCAGAGCAGCACGCACAACACTTGGCCCGTGTTTGTATGGATGTACAACCTCCCTCCATTGTTGTGCATGAAGAAGAAGTACATACAAATGAGTATGCTAATTCAAGGGTCAAACAACTGGTACACATCAATCTATATCTCGGCTGTTGAAAGAGGAGCTAGCCACGTTATGGGAATCTGAGCAATACTTACAACGCCGTCAAGACAAGATTATTTCACTATGAGAGCCGTTGGTCACTACTAGACAAGACTATCCAGTTATGGGTATATCTCAAGTGGTTATCCAAGGATTTCGCGATGCGTTAGGTGCATGGATAACACAAGCTATCTCCAACTAGAGAAAGATCCAGGGTCATCGAAACCGTGTTCATGGCGCACCGGAGGTGGCTCGGCAAGAATGATCCATGAAGACAACGTGGAGACCTGTTCGATGGCAAATCCGAGACCCGAGGAATCCCGAGCGAGGAGCAGCGAAGAAGTGGAAGAGTTGCTGAAAAACCGGAAAGATTGTTCTAAGCCCGGAAAGAAGCGAAAGAGGCAAAGAACAAGACAAGCCGATGAAGGTATGGAAAACAAGGTCTGCTCGATTTGCCATCTCGAAATTTCTCCACACGCCTCATAGCCTCGACATCATGCATATCACGAAAACGTGCAAGAGTCGTCGCCACCATAATCAACATGCCAGATAGGACGAAAGATGGTCCGAAAGCAAGGCACGACCTGATATGCTTGGGTATCCGAAAGGAGCTTCACGGAGGACGCACTACTCCTGATGATCAGGAAGATGACGATGATCCTCCGCAGCATGATGGCGTTCGAAAGGATGAACGTACACATCAAAGGATACGTTCGCAACAGGTCCCGTCTAGATGGAAGCATAGCCAAGGGCTTTCTGGCCGAAGAGTGCATCTCTTTCTACACGAATTATCTAGACATCGAGAACCCTGTCGGTCTTCCCGTCAACAGCACCTTGGCAAGCTCGACGGATCTGGTCACCGAGAGGGTCGCCGATATCGCATGCGACATTTCGATTTTCGCAGACTTTGATCGAGCAAACCTCGCCGTATACATCATTTAGAACTGGTCGATCCTTGGGTATGAAGCACAAAAGGTTAATCGAGAAGAAGTACAGGACCGGGCATACAGAGGACGCAGGAGAAATAATCAAAGAGCACAACTCAGATTTCATGCGTTGGTTTAGGCGGACGCCCTTGATAATCCCCCGTGATCGCATTCTTGATACGTAAAAGATCATATTCACCTTGTCGCAGGGACCGATGCAAAACCCGGTGACCTATCAGCGATGATATCAACGGCTACACATTCTACACGGAGGAAAAGGACAACAAGTGTGATTATCAGAACTCAGGCATAACGTCGAAATTCTACACCGATGACAACGTGAAGAAAAGATTCTACGGAAGAATCGAGGAGATCTGGGAGCTCGACTACTGTGGAGAAAAGGTGCCGATGTTCCGTGTCAGATGGGCAAAGAGCGTCGAAAAAGAAGACCGATATTTCACAACCATGGTTATACCCGGCAAGCCAAATCCAAGGTCACGGCATAACGTACGCAAAAAAATGAACCGTGAGTACTGGCTACCAAAGTGGACCAATGTTTTTCATTACCGACCCGACAAAGCCTAGCCGTGTTGTCGTGAGGAGAGGAAAAAGAAACATCATCGGAATGGATGGAGTCGCCAACGAGCAAGACTTCGACCAGTACGGCGATCCAAAGATTGAAGATGATGACTACGAAAAGAACATACATCACAAGAAGAAAAAGGACAACCCTACCCAAAAAAGGTAGCCCGTTCGAAAGAAGAAACAATAAAGTGCTGGGGCTAAATTATTCAACCGTGACAAAGAAGGGAAAAAGATTATAAAACGCTAGCTCAAAAAATATTGTAAAACGCGTGGTCGAAAAAGATTGTAATATTCATGGACAAATTATTATGACATATTTGTATCATGGATAAATTATTATGACATATTTGAATCATATTTAATTTGTACCACTTTTATGACATATATTATCACTTTTGGGCATTTTTTGAATATTTAAAAGTATTTTTAAAATAAAAATAAAAAATGTGGGCACTGTGATTCAACTGGTGCTCACAGTGTTTAGAATAGAGTAGGCGTAACCGTGGGATAAGGCAGTGCTATTGTTAACAAAGGGGATGGCAGCCCTCTTATCTGACTAGTCCTACCCACTTAGGCGTAGCGCACCCTGGCCAAGTGCGCTACGGTGTGTTACGCCTAAGTGGGTAGGACTAGTCAACTCGCCACGTTGTCCCTAGCCTCCCATCGCCCGCAGACCTGGCCACCGCCACATCCGCCGCCACCGCCACAGATCCGTGACGCCACCGCCATCGCCAGATCCCATCCGCATCGACGCCACCGCCGCCGCATCCCAGCCACGCGCGCCTCGCCCGCCCGCACGCCCATCGCTCGAGGAGGAGGCCGTGGAGGAGCCCGCGCGCCCGTCGCTCGAGGAGGAGCCCGCCCGCACGCCCGTGGAGGAGGAGCCCGTGCGCCCATCGCTCGAGGAGGAGGAGCCCACACGCCCGTGGAGGAGGAGCCCGTGCGCCTGTCGCTCGAGGAGGAGGAGCGCGCACCGTCGCTCGAGGAGGAGGAGGCCGCTACTGCTCGAGGAGGAGGAGGCCGTGGAGGAGCGTGCACAATCGTCCTCATCTTAGAGGTGAGCCTCGCCCCTCACCTCTCTCCCTCTCTCCCCTCTCTCTGCATCCGTCATCCTCATCTTAGGGTTCAGAGGATTAGGGTTCCTGGATTAGGGTTCAGAGGATTAATTCTAGTGTTAGTGTTAGTGGCAATGATTAGTACCATTAGTTCAGAGAAAATTCCTAGGCAGTAGCTTGCTAGTGTTAGTTTTCAGAAAATTCTAGTGTTAGCAGTAGCTTGGATTAGAGATGTAGTGTTAGCAGTAGCTAGTGCTAGTGTTAATGTAGAATCTAAATAGCAGTAGCTTAGCTTGCAGTTGCTGTAGTAGGTTAGCAGTAGGTTAGTAAGAAATGTAGTAGTAGTTACTATAGTAGTAGTTGCTGTAGTAGGTAGATTTTCTGCTTGCCATACTTCTGTAATGCATCATCTCCAATTTCTGCTTGCCATACTTCTTGTAAAGCAAAAAACTGGATGGTCCTCTAATTTCTTCATTGTAGCAAAATGTCTTGTACCCTAGATGATATGAAGCTCTTTATAATGTGTTCATTGGGTTACGTTGGGTCAATCAGGTCATATTGCAATACCAACAGCAGTCTGCACATAAAGTAGGAGGTGATCATCCACTTCCCAAGCTGTAGATGGCTGGAAAAGCCAAGGAGCAATCAATATGATTGACAACCTTTTTCCTGATTTCAAGAATATGACAATCATAAATTTACTAATTTGTAGTAGTCTGTTCTCAAGAATGATCAAAGGGCATCCTCTATAGTTGGGCAGTCAATAAATGCATAACTTGGACAACTCTAGTGATATCTGAAAGTACATTACATGTCCCTTTTCTAGTGACATGTGCAAGTACAGTTAGCAAAAAACAACAAGATACTAGTTTACATTGTAAACGTGTAACTTTATTTTAGATCCTTCTGTCTTAAATGATGATGTGGTGTTACTACTGGTGTAGATAGTTTCAGCTTGCTGTACAAGTACAACCTATGCCAGTGCTCACCTCGCCATCGCATCACTTCGACTCTTCTCATGCAATGCAGAAGAGTAATCGATGCGCTTAGAAGTAATTATCGACTCTTGTCGATGGTCAATGTCCTTATCATGGTGATAATACCATGAAATTTGACATACATAAAATTGACATGGGGCCACATGATGCTTCACCGTAAATACACTTGTGATGTCTGATTAAGCCCAAATTTCAAGTACAAAGATGGCTGTTCAGGAGGAAACTCCTCTATAGTTGGGCAGTCAATAAAATTATGAGTATTTTACTTACATGAGTGATCATGCAAATTATGAATAGTATGGTTTTAGTACTGATCCTGGTGATGGTCTAGTAGTGCTGAAAAGGCACTATTGCAAGCAATATGTTACAGCGAATATATAAAATGAATATGTGCTGAACCAAATGTGTGAATATAAACTTGTATTTGCTTCTTTGTCGCGGTTGTGTATTTGCTTGATGTCATATTTATTATCATATAAACTTGTATTTGCTTGCTGTCATATAATGATAGGTGCTATAATCTGCATGTATTTGCTTGCTGTCATCAATGATAAGTGATATAATATGTGGTGATATAATTGTAGCACTTGAAATTGTGCTTGTATGAAGCACTTTATTATGTGTGTATGCAGGTTCTTGTATGAAATGAGTCCCGATTTTTGCCGGAATGTTGATTAACTTCCGTTTCGGCAGAAATCGGGCACTCCTAGTTTAAGAAAATTAGCAAAGGTCATGCCGGATTTTTCCGTGCATTTAACTAATTATTTGTTTTTTATTAGTGCAAAGATGTGTGACAACAACGAGGCTGGATGTTCTAAGCGCATCAGCGCTGAAGGAGAACTCAGACCTCCGAATAAACAATTGACATTCTGGGAGGCGGCCCAGCGGCTAGAAGACGATGAAGAATACCATCCTTCGGAGAGCGAGGATGATGAGATGGAAGACGCGGAGGAAGAAGTCGAAGGAACGGCGAATGATGAAACCACTGATGGCGGCGAGGGCACAGGGAGTGGTAGAAATCCTCCTAAGAAGAAGAAGAAGAAGCCGAAGGACCGGCGCCCAAACACGGTCGGCACCGTCATGGAGGAAATTACCGAAGTGAGCCCATCAGGGGTTCCTTTGGAGCCTGCCCTTGTTGTCAAAGGGTACGGTGGGCAAGTGGCAGCGATCACCCAGACAACCATCTCGATCAACACCGAGAATCTCCAGCATAAATATAATGGCCACCTGCGCACACTCCTCTTCGAGAAGCTGCACACAAGATACAAGTTCCCCGCTAAGTATCAGAACACAAATTATCATGGGAACGAAGTAAACAAATCCGCCCTCACAAAGATGAGCACCGCCCTGGCCAGCTGGAGAACCCGGATAAAGAAGAAGATCTATAAAGAAGGCAAAAGTATCGAGGAGATCCAGAAGATTGACCCGCAAATCACCGAAGATCAGTTCCGGGAGTTCAAGGAGAGGTGTGAATCTGAAAGAGCCCTAGCCAATAGTAATCGGGGAAAGGTGCTGTAGGCGATGAATATAGGTCATCACCATCTCGGATCTGGTGGATACAGAACCACGGAGGCCAAATGGAATAAGGGGGACGAAGAGTATAGATCCAAGGGGATAGAAAACCCCTTTGCGAAATTCGAACCCGGGCAGGTTCGAAACTTCATCAGGGCCCGTTACCATGTGGACCCAAAAACCAAACAACTCACCGCGGATCCCGCGGTGAAGGAATTTAAGGAAATTGTGGTAAGTATAATCTAATTACCGCGGATCAACTAGATTGCAATCTGATCGATGATCTAAACGATTCACTATTACTTCTTCTGCAGGAGGAGGAAATTGTTGCTAGTCATGGATCCTGTGGTTCCTCATCCTGTGGGTCGACGCGGCCACCCGGTGGATAACCTTTAACAGGCGGCGAACCGCCAAGAAAATAGAGCCGATTCTGAAGAAGTTGTTGGCCGCCCCGCCGCCTCGGGGTAATAATTGGGTGGATCATTTTGGTCCACCGCCGAGGAGCATGTGGCGCCGTCAGGAAGGAGCGAGGAGGAAAACCGCGAGGTTCAAGAACTTAAGGAACAAGTGGTGCGGATCCCGCAGATCGTCCAAGACAACCTGGCAATCACCCTCACGTCCTTCCTGCCTACCTTGGTGGAGTCAATAGCGAACTGGAGTGCGGGTGGTCGAGTAGGGCCGCGTTCGATTCCAAGCATGGTCGTGACCACTTTCGAACAACGCGGCACCGATGAATCAGCGAACCACGTGTTCGTGACTCCGCCGCTAGAACCACGGGCGCCGCAAGTGTTGGTGACTTCGCCATCACCGTGGCGCCGAGTACATGTTGGTGCCCCGCCATCGTCGCGCGGCACCGGAGCTCCAAGCACCCATCGGTAGGGAGAATACACCGACGGCCAGACCGCGCCATCAAGCAGCCCTTCCGCTCTTGCACGCCTGTCGTCAGATGCGGTAAGGCCGACATTAGCCGATCTCGATGCCATCACGGTAAACAAGTTGCTTTACCGCCTTTCACGCCATCTATTACTCTTATGGCATCTCTGACGACGCCGTACATGTTTTCCGCAGACGGATGTTCCTTGCACTCTCTTATGCTACGTGAACAATGAGCTGAGGGATGTTGCCAAGGGTACCATCGTTCAACCCTTGCAGCACAAGTTCCACTCAAGGCCGATGCCAGATAGCGTGCACAGGGTTAAAATTAGTCGGGTGCTAAGGGCATGCGACGACTGAACCTCCCATTCAACCCCAGAGCGGATGAAGAAGAGCCGTCATCCTCAGAACTTGCTTCGCTTATTCTTGCTATGGCCAAAGAGCATGATCCGTTTGGGGACGGCGGGCCATCACGCCATAGACAACAAGATCACCGTCGTGCGGCGACAAGCGGTGGCAAGGCCTCACCGCCTCGCCATTCACCTCCACGCGGTGGGTCAGATGATCATGTTGATGATATGCACATGACGCAGGATCTGGCCGAGGACGACGAAGACTGGAATGATCACTTCTTCAACACTTAGTTTAGCAACAAAG
Organism: Avena insularis; assembly: GCA_023614405.1. Taxonomy (NCBI): domain Eukaryota; kingdom Viridiplantae; phylum Streptophyta; class Magnoliopsida; order Poales; family Poaceae; genus Avena; species Avena insularis. The sequence continues at coordinate 114,854 of JAJUPC010000159.1, read as the reverse complement.
ACCTAGCTGGTGGCCCCACAGAGAAAGCCACCGCTACCAAGCGCCTGCTTGGTTCTCGAGACGCCTCCGGCTGCGCCTTTACAGAGCCACCAAATGATACAACCAACCGCCCTTTATTCTAAGCCCGACACACTACATAGGGTGGCGGTGCTCGATATGTGCCCGCCCGCCTCCAAAAGGAAAAAGGGCAGGAAAGAAAATCTAGCAGCTCGAGCCAGCCGGTGGCGTCAACAATCTGCGGATCCGATCAGGTTTCGGACGGGCCACCAAGACCCGAGGGTATTATGTGGAGGATTCATGTGGTGAGCCCATGCTACCTAAGAATTTAAGCTCGCCAGTTCGAATCGCAGAGTGTGCATGACGGCGTCTTTATAGAGAGACGCCTTCTATCGGAGAAAGATCCCCGCACCCGGTGTTCGTGGTTAAGGTGCCACCAGGCTTGGGCTTCACGACAATGCCCTGTGGATCTTTTCTTCTGCGTTCGACGACATCTTCAATATGTTCCACCTATACCGCTGCACTATACCATGGTCCGTCTGCTTTTCTCAGCCGACATGCAGATCATTAGAGAGAACACACCGGGCATCGCTATAGTGGAGCCCTACTACATGCGTGACGGCTGCTTGGGTTCCCCCGCCGAACGACGTATCGTGGCCTCGTACCTAAAAAGAATCCTCGTGGCGAACAAGACAAAGGAATACATTCTCGTGCCTTACTTTCCCGAGTAAGTCATTATTCACTCGCCACCGTCGATTGGCTTTATTAGATTATCATCATTCTTTTTCCAACACATTTCATTTTAATTTTTTACAGAGATGAACACCGTGACGCCATCTCCTTATCGCCAAGCATTCCCACGCCACGTATTTCGACTCGGGGAGTCTAGAAAAGAAGAAAAACTACGACAAGATCAAGGAAGTTCTGGATGATGCTCTCACTGGCTTTGCCTCGACGGAAGGCACCACCTTCGTGCGTACGAAGGTCAAGTTCGGCATGCACGTCTTCAACCACGTAACGGAGTTCCCCTGCGTGAAGCAGCCGGAAAATAGTAAGAAGGAAGCCTACTACGCACTCCATCACATGAGGGCGTTCCTACTTGACCAGCAGAATTCTATGCTGCCAGATCATCTCAAACAGTGGGCCGAAGCAAAGGCCAAGATCACTGATTCAGATATTAGACAAGAGATGTATCGCATCCAGCAGCAGTTTGGGGCAATCATCTTTCGTGATGTCATGACTTCGGGGGGGATCTTCTACGGAGGAAATATCCCGAATAACCGTGACATAGAAGATCGCCTAGAGATGCAAGGTGACTATTGGAAGTTCATGACGAGACAAGGCGTCCTCCCGTTCCCTAAGCCGAGCTAGAAGGCTTGATGTTGGCCTAGTTGTAGTTACAAACTATAGATGACCTTTGTGTGTGTGTGTGTGTGTGTGTGTGTGGACAAGTGTACATGCTACTATACTTATCTTATTAGGTTTATGAATCATCGCTTACTTTTTTTGCTTATTATTATTATATATCAATCAATGCTTGGTTTTTTGCTTACTCTTTGGTCCTTTGCTCACTTTGGTCCTTCTTTTTTTCCTTACTCTTTTTTCGAGAATAATGCCGATGATTGAAATGTCGCGGCACACTATATATGTGAATGTGCTACGATGGGATTGTGAGCCTTGTGATATGCACAAGTCCAGGTCTTGTGCATCCTACTTGGCTCACGGTTCCATCGTAGCATATTCCTGTGTCCAACGACCTATGTATATATATGAGGCATTCTTTTCGAGTTATTTTTGTCTTTTTTGAGAATAATGCCGATGATTGAAATGTCGTGGCACAATATATATGTGAATGTGCTACGACGGGATAGTTAGCCTTGTGATATGCACAAGTCCAGGAATTGTGCATCCTACTTGGCTAACCATTCCGTCGTAGCATATTCCTATGTCCAACGACCTAGCTAGTTATATATGAGGCATTCTTTTCGAGTTATTTTGGTCTTTTTCGAGAATAATGCCGATGATTGAAATGTCGTGGCACAATATATATGTGAATGTGCTACGACGGGACTGTAAGCCTTGTGTTATGCACAAGTCTAGATGTTGTGCATCCTACTTGGCTTACGGTTCCATCGTAGCATATTCCTGTGTCGAACGACCTATGTATATATATATGAGGCATTCTTTTCGAGTTACTTTGGTCTTTTTCGAGAATAAGGCCGATGATTGAAATGTATTGGCACAATATATATGTGAATGTGCTGCGATGGGATTATCCGCCTTGTGCTATGCACAGGTCCAGGTGTTGTGCATCCTACTTGGCGAACAGTTCCATCGTAGCATATTCCTGTGTCGAACAACCTAGTTATATATGAGGCATGCTTTTTGAGTTTGGTCTTTTTGATTTAGGAGTACTTTCTATAAGTGTATCTTCATATGCGACTTTAATTATATATGTTTTTTTAATCATCGGTTAATTATTATTGTCAACTTATAGATGACGTGGTACGTCATGTACAAGGGACGGGTTCTTGAGTCTCGATGATTGGGAAGACTGCCGGAGACAGGTGCACCGTTTCAGCGGCAATAGCTACAAAGGGTACAACACTATGGCGGAGGAGGAAGCTAGATACACGCGCTATCTAGCGGGAGTTAGGACAAGGAACCGGATGAAGACCTACACCTTCGTCGTGGCGGTGATCATGCTTATCTTCTTCGGTTGTTTATCCCGCGTTTGTGTATAGCTAGTTTAGATGTCTAGGCGAGCTTATGAGCTCTAACTTGTTTGATCGACACATGTATTCGCATGTCACCAACTACTTTGTAACTTGATCAAAACAATGTAACTTATACTATGTATTCATGTATGAGACTTATCTATATGTATTTGTTTCAATCTTGTTTTTCAAATTGTGTATTTATATATATAATTGTATATCTTGTATCTGTGTGTGTATATCTGCCTATAATATTGTATATAATCTGTATTGTATATAATCTGGCTCGGAAATTAAAAAAAAACAAAAAAACACCTGTGGCGCACATGACCTAGCTTTTGTGGCGCACTAGGTCTAAAGCGCACCTCAGAAGCTTAGTGGCGCACTGGGAAGTGCGCCACAGAAGATCCTACGTGTAGCGCACCTGCCCACATAGCCGTGGCACACTAGCATGTGCGCTACGCCTATCTCGACATAACTGTGGCGCACCAGGCAGTGCGCCACGACTAGGAGATAGCCATAGCGCAAGGGGTGCGCCACAGATGATGTTTACAGGTGCGCCACGAACAACCTTTTTCCTAGTAGTGCCTGTTTTTAGACCCCGTAGATCAGTTCTAGACACTCGCCATCATAGTGATTTTCGACATCTCGGTTCACTTTTCAGGGTGCCATATCCTCATACGTTGCTTGTTGTGTCGTGTCGTGACATCGTTGGTGATGTGGACATCCCTACTATTGATACAACCATTGTACCTACAACAACACACATACAAGGGCCTATCACAAGATCTCGTGCCAAACAACTGAACTATCAGGTACTTTCGTTTCTTGGAACTATTCCTCACATACATGAGAATATGATGCTGCCTAAATCAGATGTATTTCTTACTCTTAGGAATGATGGACCAAGCATGGATGAGAGGGACAAGCATTGGAGCATGGCCATGCATGGAGATGGAAGCAAGCATGTGATGATCCAAGAGAAGGCCACGGATGAAGATTTCAGAACTTTGAGGCCTCCATAATGAAGAAAGAAGGCTTGGACGAAATATTCAAGATTAATACTTCACGAATTCGTCCATAGCTTAATATGGTGCTGCGACACCTTTATTTTGGGTCAGGCCCATGTAATTTTCGCAGGATTTTAATTAGCCACTTTTTACAGTCCGTATTTGAGGGGAAAAGGACTTTTAGGGTTGGATTCGGCCACCACTTCCATGGCTGGCCGAAACCCCACCTTTTCGCCCTTAAATACTCCCCATAGCCGACCCATAGACTGGGATTTTGTTTAGACATTAAGTTAGCCATAGTCGTAACTTCACCAAGGCTCGAGCGTCGCAAAGACTTCTTGTACTTCGCACCTATTCAGGATCCCACCTCTTCAATAAAGCTTTCCTCTTAATTCCGCAATATCTTGATTGCAATATTGGTTCTTACTTGTTCTCGATTTCAGGTAGGAATTAAGACCCTCATTGGTCGGTGATCGTGTTCGCAGGATCGGTAACCTCCGTGAGATTGGCCTAGCGATTGCATCAAGGCTCGTTTCGCACGTGTAGTCGGATCATCAAGCCCGAACTCCACCAAATCGACTATCTTCATCTCATCGAAAGATCGGACACCTTTGCCCTATCAAGTGGTATCAGATTTCAGGTTGCTCGGTGAGATTTTACTGTTTTCCTAGATTAGATCTGTTTTTACCTATAACCCACGAAAAAGCCGAAAACACAGTTAGAGTTTAGATCCATTCCATAACCAATCTACGCCTCGCATTATCTTTTCAGTTTTTGCATTGTTGAATTTGTGTCTACATCGTCGCGTCGAGTTGCTGGTCTTAGTGTCTCGTCCCTTAGAGTTTCGAGTTCTGATCATAATAGTCACCGCCACACTCGCCGATCACCGCCACCATATTCCGCCACCATATTCCGCCGCCATATACCCTGCCACCATAAACCCTAATACTTCGCCACCTCCTTCCTACCGCGACACAGATCCAATCAATTTCCTGCTGTGGTACGAGTCCGAGTAGAGTTATTGTTTCCTAGTTATTTCCTTTTACTCTCCTTCCTTGTTGTTTCCGTGTTAAGCTAAAGTCCGTGGAAGCTCGAGTCCGGTCCAGAAGTCAGAAGGAGAGCAAAAAAAAAAGTCTGGAACCGCCTCCGAATTTTTTTTCTGGCTATACTAGTTTTCGACCCCGGGGATCACTTTTCTCCATCGGCCGTTATAGCGATATTTTTTTTGGCGTCGGCGCGCTTTTCGGAGCAAAATAAAAAATTTCGAATTTTTTTTGGGGCTAACCTAATTTTAGACCCCGTAGATCAGTTCTAGACACTCGCCATCATAGTGATTTTCTGCATCTCGGTTCGCTTTTCAGGGTGCCATATCATCATACAGTGCTTGTTGTGTCGCGTGACATCGTTGGTGATCTAGGCTCGTGTCTCTAGTACGGTCTAGCCTAGGACCAAAGACATGCGTCGTTGAGCATTCTTTCAACTTTTGCATTGTTGTTTTGATAATTGCTAACCCCTTGCCAAGCCTTCCCGAGCTCCACAGATATTCTCCACGTGGTGTCTCGACTTCGTTAATCGCTGGTTCAATCTTCGACCCATCGATCCTCGATTGCACATCGCTTTTCCGCTGTTTGGTAAGAACTTGTAAGAGCTTCAGATATTGCTTGACGGATTATGCGTGACTTCCACCATATTTCCGCATTATATACCTGTGCTTTTTAAGGACTAACCATGATGATACTTCATGGAACCCCGCCACAATGACGAACGAAGAACTACATGCCCACTTCTCCGCGCTCTTGGTCGATGATGAAGACGTGGATACGCCTCGGAGTTTGACACCAAGCTCACCAACGCCATGGACAAGATCGATGGACTCGAGAAATCCTTCAACGCCAAGCTTGACGCTCGGTTCAAGGAGCTTTTGAACCGACTTCATGCGGCACCCATAGCACCACATTGCCGACGCTTCCTCGATTTCCACTGTACCGGCTGCTACATTGCAACATTGGGAACAGACGGGGACTACTACGACGACGACGACGATCATTTGACGACGAGGTTAAACAACCTCCACAGTACTACCGGCCGCCCCCGACATTACTACCGCAACGCCGCTTCACGGTACATGATGATGATCATGTTGTAAAGCTTAAATTAAATATTCCATCTTTTGAGGGTAAATATAATACAGATGCATATCTTACATGGGAGATGGAAGTAGAAAAAAGTTTTGCATGCTTAAAATATCCTGAGAATATGCGTGTTAGTGCTCCTACATGTGAATTTACTAAATTTGATTCCCTTTGGTGGTATGAGTATTGTCGTTAAATCCTACTACTATTCCTAGTACTTGACTGCTTTAAAACTGCTATGCATGTTCGCTTTGTACCTCCCACTTATCAACGTGATTTACTAAAGAATCGACACGTTTAGAGCAAGGGAAAATTACGTAGAAGAGTATTATTAGGAATTGCAAACGGGATGGTTCGGTGTAGTCTTGTTGAATCTAATGAACAAATGCTTGCACGCTTTGGTGGATTAAACAAGGACATTCAGACATATTAGATTATAAGGAATATAATTCTATCACTGCTTGTTTCATCTTGCTTGCAAAGCTGAACGTGAAGTGCAGGATCGCCAAACACCATGGAGGAGGACTAATAATTCTGCATGTCGCACATCCTCTTGGACATCCCGACAATCAGAGCCTCCTCGTGATTCGCCACCAGATACTACCACATCCAAGGCCACCACAAGATTTCCATGCTCCTCCACCATCATCCAATGCTCCTGCTCAGAGTGCATCTTCTATGGCTTCCACGGTAAGACAAAGAATATACAATGCCGCAAGTGCTAGGGTTTTGGTCATATTGAGAGAGTGCATAACACAACGTGTGATGATGGTGAGAAGATGGTCAATACGATTCAGAGTGACTTGATGAAGATACACTAGCCCTTATTTCGCCGAGATGGAGACAATTGATGTCGATGAAGAGCCGAGGTAATGGGAGCTGAACTCGCTGATCAATACAAGAGCTTAATTACACAACGTGTGTTGAGTGTGCAATTGAGCAAATCTGAGCAAGATCAACGCCACAACCTGTTCCAAACACGTGGTGTTGTCAAGGAAAGAGCTATACAGATCATCATTGATGGAGGGAGTTGTAATAATCGCGGTGTTGACATGGTAGAGAAGCTTGCGCCCAACAAGACAACGCCCACATTCATATTACATCCAATGGTTTGAGAGTTCTCGAAGATCAAGGTAACAAGAGCAGACGCGTGCATTTTACAATTGGTACATATTCTGATTTTGTTGATTGTGATGTTGTACCTATGCAAGCTTGTTCTTTGTTACTTGGTGACCATGGCAATTTGATAGAGAATCTGTTCATAATGGCAAAACTAATCACTATTCTCTTATGCATGATGGAAAGAAAATTGGTCTAAAACCTATGACTCTTAACAGATTTTAAAAGATGATCTTGCTAGAGCTAGTAGAGCTAAAACCGAGGAGAAAAATAAAAGTGAGAATCAGATTGTTGCTGCAGATTTTATACCACCAAAGAACACTAAATCTGATTCTACACATGCTACTGAAATTCGTTTGAAGAGTCCATGTATGCTTGCAAATAAAATTGATATTGCTGAACTAGATGTAAACAATACTCAATGTTATGCAATTGTCCGCAAAGAGGTTTTGTTTTCATTTGAGGATATGCCTCCTTCTTTGCCACCCGCTGTTGCTAACCTTTTGCAGGAATATGAGGACGTCTTTCCCGCTGAGTTGCCACCAGGACTACCTCCTATTAGAGGAATTGAGCACCAAATTGATCTAATTCCTGGTGCCACGTTGCCCAACCGCGCGCCATATAGAACCAATCCAGAGGAGACAAAGGAGATACAACGCCAAATTCAGGAACTACTCGACAGAGATCATATTCGTGAGTCCCTTAGCCCCTGTGTTGTTCCTATTATTTTGGTACCTAAGAAAGATGGTTCTTCGCGCATGTGTACTGATTGTAGAGCTATCAATAATATTACTATTCGATATCGTCATCCTATTCCACGTTTAGATGACATGCTTGATGAATTGAGTGGCTCTACCATGTTTTCTAAAGTTGATTTATGAGTGGTTACCACCAGATTCGTATGAAATTAGGAGATGAATGGAAAACAGCATTTAAAACTAAGTTCGGTTTATATGAGTGGTTAGTAATGCCGTTTGGTTTAACTAATGCACCTAGCACTTTCATGAGATTAATGAACGAAGTTTTACGTGCTTTCATTGGACGTTTTGTGGTAGTCTACTTTGATGATATTCTGATTTATAGCAAATCTTTAGAGGATCATTTGGACCATTTACATGCTGTTTTCAATGCTTTACGTGATGCACGTTTGTTTGGTAACCTTGAGAAGTGCACCTTTTGCACCAATCGAGTTGCGTTTCTTGGCTATGTTGTTACATCACAGGGTATTGAAGTGGATCTAGCCAAGATTGAAGCTATTGAGAATTGGCATGACTTCAAGACGGTCACACAAGTGAGGAGTTTTCTTGGCCTCGCTGGTTTTTATAGGCGCTTTGTCGAAGACTTTGGATCAATCCGTGCCGCAGAATGAGCTTACCAAGAAGGACGTGCCCTTTGTTTGGGGCGATGCACAACAACAGGCCTTCGTCATATTGAAAGATAAGCTAACACATGCTCCCTTACTCCAACTTCCAGATTTTACTAAGACTTTTGAGCTTGAATGTGATGCTAGTGGAATTGGTTTGGGAGGGGTGTTATTACAAGAGGGAAAACCTGTTGCATATTTTAGCGAGAAATTGAGTGGGGCTAGTCTGAACTATTCTACTTATGATAAAGAATTATATGCGTTGGTTCAGACATTAGAAACTTGGCAACATTATCTATGGCCTAAGGAATTTGTTATTCATTCTGATCATGAATCTTTGAAGCATATTCGTAGTCAAGCTAAGTTGAATCGTCGTCATGAAAAGTGGGTTGAATTTATTGAGTCTTTTCCTTATGTTATCAAACACAAAAAGGGTAAAGATAATATTATTGCTAATGCTTTGTCGCGCCGTTATGCTTTGTTATCTCAACTTGACTTCAAAATATTTGGATTGGAAACTATTAAGGAACAATATGTGCATGATGCTGAATTTAAAGATGTGTTGCAGAATTGTAGAGATGGTAGAACTTGGAACAAGTTCGTCTTCAATGATGGATTTGTGTTCTGTGCTAACAAACTATGCATTCGAGATAGTTACATTGTCCTTTTGTTGTTACAGGAGGCACATGGAGGAGGATTGATGGGACACTTTGGTGTCAAGAAGATGGAGGATGTTCTTGCTGCACACTTCTTTTGGCCCCGTATGCGTCGAGATGTTGAGAGATTTGTGGCACGCTGCACTACTTGTCAAAAAGCTAAGTCTCGCCTTAATCCACATGGTTTATATATGCCTCTTCCTGTTCCTAGTGTTCCTTGGGAGGGTATTTCTATGGACTCTGTTTTGGGATTGCCATGAACACAGAAGGGGAGGGATAGTATTTTTGTTGTTGTGGATCGGTTTTCTAAGATGGCACACTTTATTCCTTGTCATAAAACGGATGATGCTGCGCATATTGCTGATTTATTCTTTCGTGAAATTTTACGTTTGCATGGTTTGCCAAATACTATTGTCTCTGATCGTGATACTAAATTTCTTAGCCACTTTTGGAGATGTTTATGGGCTAAGTTGGGGACTAAATTGCTCTTTAGTACTACATGTCATCCCCAAACTGATGGTCAAACTGAAGTAGTAAATAGAACTTTGTCTACTATGTTGCGGGCTGTTTTAAAGAAGAACTTAAAATTGTGGTAAGAGTGTTTACCTCATATAGAATTTGCTTATAATCGTTCGTTGCATTCTACCACAAAGATGTGCCCATTTGAGATTGTGTATGGTTTTGTTCCTCGTGCACCTATTAATTTATTGCCTTTACCTTCTTCGGTGCAACATAATTTGGATGCTACACAACGCGCTGAAATGATATTAAACTTGCATAAGACTACTAAAGATAACATTGAACACATGAATGCTAAGTATAAACTTGCTGGGGATAAAGGGAGAAAGCATGTTGTGTTTGATGTTGGCGATCTTGTTTGGTTACATTTGCGTAAAGATCGCTTTTCTGATTTACATAAGTCTAAGTTAATGCCACGTCTGCTGGTCCCTTTAAGGTGTTAGAGAAAATAAATGATAATGCATATAAACTTGAGTTGCCTACAGACTTTGGTACGGTTAGTCCTACGTTTAACATTGCAGATTTGAAGCCTTACTTTGGTGAGGAAGATGAGATTGCATCGAGGACGACTTCAATTCAAGAAGGGGAGCATGATGTGGACATCCCTACTATTGATACAACCGTTGTACCTACAGCAACACACATACAAGGGCCTATCACAAGATCTCGTGCCAAACAACTTAACTATCAGGTACTTTCGTTTCTTGGAACTATTCCTCACATACATGAGAATATGATGCTGCCTAAATCAGATGTATTTCTTACTCTTAGGAATGATGGACCAAGCATGGATGAGAGGGACAAGCATTGGAGCATGGCCATGCATGGAGATGGCAGCAAGCATGTGATGATCCAAGAGAAGGCCACGGATGAAGATTTCAGAACTTTGAGGCCTCCATAATGAAGAAAGAAGGCTTGGACGAAATATTCAAGATTAATACTTCACGAATTCGTCCATAGCTTAATATGGTGCTGCGACACCTTTATTTTGGGCCAGGCCCATGTAATTTTCGCAGGATTTTAATTAGCCACTTTTTAGAGTCTGTATTTGAGGGGAAAAGGACTTTTAGGGTTGGATTCGGCCACCACTTCCATGGCTGGCCGAAACCCCACCTTTTCGCCCTTAAATACTCCCCATAGCCGACCCCATAGACTGGGATTTTGTTTAGACATTAAGTTAGCCATAGTCGCAACTTCGCCAAGGCTCGAGCGTCGCAGAGGCCTCTTGTACTTCGCACCTATTCAGGATCCCACCTCTTCAATAAAGCTTTCCTCTTAATTCCGCAATATCTTGATTGCAATATTGGTTCTTACTTGTTCTCGATTTCAGGTAGGAATTAAGACCCTCGCTGGTCAGGCTGATCGTGTTCCCGCAGGATCGGTAACCTCCAGGAGATTGGCCTAGCGATTGCATTGGCGCTCGTGCTCGCACGTGTAGTCGGATCGTCAAGCCCGAACTCCACCAAATCGACTATCTTCATCTCATCGAAAGATCGGACACCTTTGCCCTATCAGTTGGTGATTTAGGCTCGCGTCTCTAGTACGGTCTAGCCTAGGACCAGCACAGTACCGTCGTTGAGCATTCTTTCAACATTTACGTTGCTGTTTTGATAATTGCTAACCCCTTTGCTAAGCCTTCCCAGAGCTCCACAGATTTCTCCACGTGCGGTGTCTGGACTCCTGGTAATTGCTTGGTTCAATCTCTGAACCCACTGCTCCTCGCGGTAGCAGATCGCCTTTTCCTGCTGTTTGGTAAGAACTTGTAAGAGCTTCGTATATTGCTTGGCGGATTACGCGTGCCTTCTACTGATGTGGACATCCCTACTATTGATACAACCGTTGTACCTACAACAACACACATACAAGGACCCATCACAAGATCTCATGCCAAACAACTTAACTATCAGGTACTTTCGTTTCTTGGAACTATTCCTCACATACATGAGAATATGATGCTGCCTAAATCAGATGTATTTCTTACTCTTAGGAATGATGGACCAAGCATGGATGAGAGGGACAAGCATTGGAGCATCGCCATGCATGGAGATGGCAGCAAGCATGTGATGATCCAAGAGAAGGCCACGGATGAAGATTTCAGAACTTTGAGGCCTCCATAATGAAGAAAGAAGGCTTGGACGAAATATTCAAGATTAATACTTCACGAATTCGTCCATAGCTTAATATGGTGCTGCGACACCTTTATTTTGGGTCAGGCCCATGTAATTTTCGCAGGATTTTAATTAGCCACTTTTTACAGTCCGTATTTGAGGGGAAAAGGACTTTTAGGGTTGGATTCGGCCACCACTTCCATGGCTGGCCGAAACCCCACCTTTTCGCCCTTAAATACTCCCCATAGCCGACCCATAGACTGGGATTTTGTTTAGACATTAAGTTAGCCATAGTCGCAACTTCGCCAAGGCTCGAGCGTCGCAGAGGCCTCTTGTACTTCGCACCTATTCAGGATCCCACCTCTTCAATAAAGCTTTCCTCTTAATCCGCTATATCTTGATTGCAATATTGGTTCTTACTTGTTCTCGATTTCAGGTAGGAATTAAGACCCTCGTTGGTCAGGCTGATCGTGTTCCCGCAGGATCGGTAACCTACAGGAGATTGGCCTAGCGATTGCATTGGCGCTCGTGCTCGCACGTGTAGTCGGATCGTCAAGCCCGAACTCCACCAAATCGACTATCGCCTTCTCATCGAAAGATCGGACACCTTTGCCCTATCATCCACCATATTTCCGTAGTTATAGGCATATATACCTGTGCTTTTTAAAGGACTAACCATGACAGATACTTCGCGTAACCCTGCCACAATGACGAACCAAGAACTACATGCCCACTTCTCTGAGCTATTGGTCGGTCGCGCTGAAGATGTGGATGCACGACTAGAGGAGTTTGACACCAAGCTCACCAACGCCATGGACAAGATCGATGACTCGAGAAATCCTTCAATGACAAGCTTGACGCTCGATTCAAGGAGGTTTTGGACAGATTGCTGTTGGGGTTCGTAGCATGGAAAACAAAAAATTTCTACCGCATACAAACAAACAAGCCAAGATCTATCTACTAGATTGTAGCAACGAGTCGATAGAAAAACTCACCCTCGAAGATTCCAAAGTGTTTAACGAGAGCAGATTCTCGTGGGTGATGTAGTCGTACTCTTGCCAATCTCAAGATCGTGTAGACGATCCTTCCGGCAAGGCTCCACGGCGCTTCATGATCGGTCACACTGCGTTGACTGATGAAGACCTTCCTCTCCTTGTTCCAGCAGGCAGAGAGGTTGTAGCGCTCTCTCGCGATTCCCAAAGACCTGACGGCGTACAGTGAAGTAGAGGGGAGATCTCGCAGGGCTTCGCCTTAAGCCAGAGCGAGTATGGTGGACTATGAGAGAGGCCTTGGCGATCTAGGGTTTAGAGGCACCAAGGGGAGAGAGCTAGGCCGGTGGCTAGGGCTTGGGGAGGGCCCCAACTCGGTGGCTAGGGCAAACCCTAGGGTGGCGGCGACGACTTGGTGGCCGGCGGGTAGGGTTAGGGTTTTGGTGGAGAGAGGTGTAGGTCTAGAGGGGCACCCCTGCCCCTCCTTTTATAGGTGGGAGGGCGCGGCCAAGGGGAAGGGAGTCCTCCCCCAAGTCGGCCTCCTTGGCCGGCGGTGGAGGGAGGAGGACTTCCTCCCCAAGTAGGTTTCCTACTCTCCCTCCACCAAGCAAACTTGTCGTTTGACTTTTCAAATTGGCGTTTGACTTTTCAAACTAGGATTTGATTTTTCCCTTTATTTTGCTCAGCCATGATACATAGTACATGATGCAACCATTCCACATTGTCATGACACATTCATGTACCCTTCTCCTCCGGAGTGCCGGACCTTCCGGAACCTTCTAGAACATTCCCGATGAAATCATTGGAATCATTCCCCAACTCCGAAACAGGACTTTCCTTATATGAATCTTATTCTCCGGACCATTCCGGATCTCCTGGTGATATCCCGGATCCCATCCGAGACTCCGAACAACATTCGGTCTCTTACTCATCATTCCATAACTACTCAACAACATCGAATCCTTAAGTGTGTCTCCCTACGGTTTGTGAATTATGCGGACATGGTCGAGACACTTCTCCGAACAATAACCAATAGAGGAATCTGGAAATTCATATGGATCCCACATTACTTTGCGATCGAATGAACCACTTACATACGATACCAATTTGCCTTTGTCTCACGATAGTTTACTTATCCGAGGTTTTGATCGTCGGTATCTCTGCATACCTAGTTCAACCTCGTTACTGATAAGTACTCTTTTCTCGTTCCCGTGATATGTGATCCCTTGTTATCCAGTCACATGCTTGCAAGCTAATTGGATGACATTCCATCGAGAGGGCCCAGAGTATATCTATCCGTCATATGGATGGACAAATCCCACTCTTGATCCATGTGTCTTAACCCATACTTTCCGAACACTCAATGCCACCTTCATAGCCACCCAGTTACAGTGTGGTGTTTGATGTCATCAAAGCATCCTTCCGGTGATGGTGATAAGCATGATCTCATTGTCGAAGGAATTAGGTTACTATGTATCAGAAAGCTTATAGCAATTGAACTATTAAAATGACTTGATCTTTATGCTATGCTTATCTATAGGAGTATGTCCACCATACCATTCTCCTAATGATATGATCTTGTTATTAACAACATCTCAAATGTTCATGATCAAGAAACCATGATCATCTATTAATCAACAAGCTAGTATTAAGAAGAGGCTTTACTAGGAACTCTAATTTAGTTTACAAATCACACAAATATTAATGTTTCTTATTAATACTATTATAGCATGAATGTAAACATTTATCATAAACACAAAGATATAATAATAACTATATTTATTATTGCCTCTAGGGCATATGTCCAACAGTCTCCCACTTGCACTAGAGTCAACTAATCTAGATTACATGGTAATATACCGAACACCCATGGCAGTTTGGTGTTGGTCATGTTTTGCCCTCGGGAGAGGTTTAGTCAACGGATCCGCCACATTCAGATATGTGTGTACTTTGCAAATCTTTATGTCACCATCTTGGACATGTTCTCAAATAGCGTGAAAACGTAGCTTGATGTGCTTCAGCTTCTTGTGTGACCTTGGTTCTTGCGCATTGGCTATGGCGCCCATGTTATCACAGTAGATAGACATTGGGTCCAGCGCACTTGGAACCACACCGAGCTCTGTAATGAACTCCTTCATCCATATCGCTTCTTGTGAAGCCTCCAAAGCAGCTATGTATTCCGATTCAGTTTAAGATCTCGCCACAACGCTTTGCTTTGCACTCCTCCAGCTAATTGCTGCACCATTCAAAGTAAATACGTATCCAGATTGAGATTTAGAATCGTCTAGATCGGTGTTCCAACTAGCATCGGTGTAACCATTAACAACGAGTTGTTCATCACCTCCATAAGAAACAACCATATCCTTAGTTCTTCTCAAGTACTTAAGGATGTTTTTGACCGCTGTCCAATGATCCACTCCTGGATCACTTTGATATCTGCTAGTCAAACTAACAACATATGCAATGTCGGGTCTAGTACATAGCATGACATACATTAGATATCCTATGGCTGAGGCATAGGGAGTCTTACTCATCCTTTCTCTATCTTCTGCCGTTGCTGGACTTTGAGTTTTACTCAACGTCGTATTGGGCAACATGGGCAAGAACCCTTTCTTGCTATCTTCCATTCCAAACCTCTTTAGAACTTTGTCCAAATATGTACTTTGTGACAATGATATTAGGCGTCTCGATCTATCTCTATAAATCTTTATGCCTAATATGTAAGCTGCTTCGCCAAGATCTTTCATTGAAAAACTATTATTCAAATATTCCTTGACACTATTAAGAAGGTCTACATCATTCCCAATCAACAATATGTCATCTACATATAGTATTAAGAATGCTACAGAGCTCCCACTCACTTTCTTGTAAATACAAGCTTCTCCATAAGTTTGTATAAAACCAAAACTTTTGATTACCGTATCAAAATGTTGATTCCAACTTCGGGATGCTTGCTTCAACCCATATATGGACCGTTGAAGTTTGCATACCTTGTTAGCATCTTTAGGATCGACAAAACCTTTGGGTTGCATCATATACAACTCTTCATCAATGTCTCCATTGATGAACGCTATTTTGACATCCATCTGCCATATTTCATAATCTTAATATGCAGGGATCGCTAACATAATCCTCATAGACTTTAGCTTCGCTACTGGTGATAAAGTCTCATCGTAGTCAACTCATTGAATTTGTCGAAACCCTTTTGCGACAAGTCGAGCTTTATAGACAGTAACATTACCATCAGCATCTGTTTTCTTCTTGAAAATCCATTTGTTCTCGATGACCTTACCATCCGGTAAGTCCACCAAAGTCCATACTTGGTTTTCGTACATGGATCCAATTTCGGATTTCATGGCCTCTTGCCATTTATTGGAATCTGGGCTCATCATCGCTTCCTCATATGTCGCAGGGTCATCGGTGTTATCCACCAACATGACACTCATAACGGGATCATACCAATCAGGAGTGGTACAAGTTCTGGTTGACCTGCGAGGTTCTGTAGCAACTTCGACCGAAGTTTCATGATCATCATCATTATCTTCCTCTCTTATTGGTGTAGGCGCCACATGAACTTCTTCCGGTGCTGCGCTACTCGCAAGTTCGAGAGAAGGTTCAACAACCTCGTCGAGTTCTACTTTCCTTTCAGTCACTTCTTTCGAGAGAAATTCTTTCTCTAGAAAGGATCTATTCTTAGCAACAAAGATTTTGCCCTCGGATCTATGATAGAAGGTATACCCAATAGTTTCCTTCGGGTATCCTATGAAGACGCATTTTTCTTCTTTGGGTTCAAGCTTGTCCGGTTGTAACTTCTTTACATAGGCTTCACAACCCCAAACTTTAAGGAACGACAATTTGGGTTTCTTCCCAAACCATAATTCATATGGTGTCGTTTCAACGGATTTCGATGGTGCCCTATTTAAAGTGAATGCGGATGTTTCTAATGCATAACCCCAAAATGATAGCGGTAAATCTGTAAGTGACATCATAGAACGAACCATATCTAAGAGAGTTCGATTACGACGTTCGGACACACCATTACGCTGTGGTGTTCCCGGTGGTGTCAATTGTGAAAGTATTCCGCATTTCTTCAAATGCTCGCCAAACTCGTAACTTAGATATTCACCTCCACGATCAGAACGTAGAAATTTAATCTTCTTGTTACATTGATTCTCTACCTCACTTTGAAATTCCTTAAACTTCTCGAAAGTTTTGGACTTATGTTTCATGAAATAGATATACCCATATCTACTCAAGTCATCCGTGAAGGTAAGAACATAACGATAACCACCGTGCGATGCTACAATCATTGGACCACACACATCGGTATGCATGATTTCCAATAAGTCCATAGCTCGCTCCATCATACCAGAAAATGGAGTCTTAGTCATTTTACCCATCAGACATGCTTCGCATCTTTCAAGTGATTCGAAATCAAGTGATTCAAGAAGTCCATCAGAATGGAGTTTCTTCATACGCTTCACTCCAATGTGACCAAGACGACAGTGCCACACATAGGTCGAGTTATCGCTCAATTTCAAACGTTTAGCTTCAATGTTATTAATATGTGTATTTCCACTATCGAGATTCAATAAGAATAGACCATCTATCAAAGGTGCATGTGCATAAAACATATTACTCATATAAATCGAACAACCATTATTCTCGGACTTAAACAAGTAACCGTCTCGCAATAAACAAGATCCCGATATAATGTTCATGCTTAACGCAGGTACCAAATAACAATTATTTAAGTATAAAACTAATCTCGATGGTAGATGAAGAGGTAGCGTGCCGACCGCGATCACATCAACCTTTGATCCATTTCTAATGCGCATCATCACCTCGTTCTTCGCTAGCTTCCATTTATTCTTCAGTACCTGTTTCGAGTTACAAATATGAGCAACCGAACCAGTATCAAATACCCAGGCACTACAACGAGTACTAGTGAGATACACATCAATAACATGTATATCGGATATACCTTTCTTCTTGATGTTGCCGTTCTTCAAATCCGCCAATTACTTTGGGCAATTCCGCTTCCTGTGACCTTCTCCCTTGCAGTAAAAACACTCAGTATCAGGCTTAGGTCCAGCCTTGGTCTTCTTCGCCGGTGCGGCAACTTTCTTACCACCCTTCTTGAAGTTACCCTTTTGCTTAGACTTGCCTTCTTGAATTTGGTGGTCTTATTGACCATCAACACTTGGTGTTCATTCTTGATCTCCACTTTGGTAGATTTTAACATGGAGAAGAGTTCTGGCAACTGCTTGTTCATGCTTTGCATATTGTAGTTCATCACAAAGTTCTTATAACTTGGTGGTAGTGATTGGAGGACACGGTAAATCCCCAAAGCATTAGGAATCACTATACCCAAGCTTTGGAGTTTGTTTGCGTGCCTAGACATCTTAAGCACATGCTCACTTATGGAGCTGCCCTCTTCCATCTTGCAGTTAAAGAACTTTTCAGAAGCCTCATAACTCTCAACTGCCGCGTGAGTCTCAAATATCAATTTGATTCCACGTACAATATCATGTGGGTCATGGTTCTCAAACCTTTTCTGAAGCTCTGATTCCAAACCATACAAGATAGCACACTGAACTGTGGAGTATTGATTCTTCCGAGCGAGGTAAACATTCTTTACTTCATCGGTAGCATCAACTGTAGGCGGGTCACCCAGCGGTGCATCCAGCACATAGGTCAAATTACCAGCATTGAGGACGATCCTCAAATTGCGGAACCAATCCGCGAAGTTGCTTCCATTGTTTTTCAACTTTTCTTTCTCTAGGAACGCATTAAAATTGATGGTAGGGGCCGCCATTGATCTACAACATATTTGCAATTGTTTCGACTGAGTTTATGACAAATTGAGTTCTAATTAATAGTTAAATTAATCTAGGTGAACTCCCACTCAAAACAATATCGCTCACATTGTTTTAGTGATCACACGAACCAAATCCACCACATCAAAACCGATCATCACGAGAGTTGATGTAGCTTCAATGGCGAACAATCGACATGTTCATCATATCTACTATATGATTCATGCTTTACCTTTCGGTGATCCGTGTTCCGAGACCATGTCTGTACATGCTAGGCTCGTCAAGATCAAACCTTAGCTTCCGCATGAGCAAATCTGGCTTGCTCACGTTGTGATAGGGCAAAGGTGTCCGATCTTTCGATGAGATGATGATAATCGATTTGGTGGAGTTCGGGCTTGACGATCCGACTACACGTGCGAGCACGAGCGCCAATGCAATCGCTAGGCCAATCTCCTGGAGGTTACCGATCCTGCGGGAACACGATCAGCCTGACCAGCGAGGGTCTTAATTCCTACCTGAAATCGAGAACAAGTAAGAACCAATAGTGCAATCAAGATATTGCGGATTAAGAGGAAAGCTTTATTGAAAAGGTGGGATCCTGAATAGGTGCGAAGTACAAGAGGCCTCTGCGACGCCCGAGCCTTGGCGAAGTTGCTATGATGTCTAACTTAATGTCTAAACAAAATCCGAGTCTAGGGTGACGGCTATGGGGAGTATTTAAGGAGGAAAAGGTGGGGTTTCGGCCAGCCATGAAAGTGGTGGCCGAATCCAACCCTAGAAGTCCTTTTCCCCTCAAATACGGACTCTAAAAAGTGGCTAATTAAAATCCTGCGAAAATTACATGGGCCTGGCCCAAAATAAAGGTGTTGCAGCACCATATTAAGCTATGGACGAATTCGTGAAGTATTGATCTTGAATATTTGGTCCAAGCCTTCTTTCTTCATTATGGTGGCCTCAAAGTTCTGAAATCTTCATCCGTGGCCTTCTCTTGGATCATCACATGCTTGCTGCCATCTCCATGCATGGCCATGCTCCAATGCTTGTCCCTCTCATCCATGCTTGGTCCATCATTCCTAAGAGTAAGAAATACATCTGATTTAGGCAGCATCATATTCTCATGTATGTGAGGAATAGTTCCAAGAAACGAAAGTACCTGATAGTTAAGTTGTTTGACACGAGATCTTGTGATGGGTCCTTGTATGTGTGTTGCTGTAGGTACAACGGTTGTATCAATAGAAGGGATGTCCACATCATGCTCCCCTTCTTGAATTGAAGTTGTCCTCGACGCAATCTCATCTTCCTCACCAAAGTAAGGCTTCAAATCTGCAATGTTAAATGTAGGACTAACCGTACCAAAGTCTGCAGGCAACTCAAGTTTATATGCATTATCATTTATTTTCTCTAACACCTTAAAGGGACCAGCAGCACGCGGCATTAACTTAGACTTGCGTAAATCAGGAAAACGATCTTTACGCAAATGTAACCAACCAAGATCTCCAACATCAAACACAACATGCTTTCTCCCTTTATCCCCTGATGTAGCCCGACCTACGGTCGTTACCACATCATGGTCTCCAACTTACGCCAAGTCGTCATGGACTCCGAAGGTGAATCCGTTCCTCTATGCGAGCCCACTTCCTACCCTATTGAATGGTATGCTACTTCATACTCCGTCACATATGCATGATAGGTTCACACCGACAAGTACGGAGGCAAGGGAGGAAGCCCGGGACATCAAGCCCGACAAGACGGAGGCTTGGAAGAGGAGACGGAAGAAGCCACGGCTGAACCACCGGAGTCTCCGGCCTACACCGGAGTCTCCGGTCCTGCTACACCGGAGTCTCCGATCCTTCTACACCGGAGTCTCCGGACCGACCCCAGCAACCGCCCGAGGACAGTCAGAACGCCACTCCGGAGACGACACCGGAGATAGACCGGAGTCTCCGGCCTAGACCGGAGTCTCCGGACCCCACACCGGAGTCTCCGGCCTGCATGATGGGCCTGCGCGCCGCCAGCTGGGCCTTCGGCCCATGTACCCCTCTAGCTCGTCCAAACCCTAGTTTTATCCCTAAACTACCCCTGTTTATGTGGCTGGCCTATAAATAGAGCCCCCACCCCTTCATGTATCCCTTAGGCATAGATGATAGACTAAAGACACCCCCATTGTGGAATCTCTAGTTTTGCCTCATCCCCTTACCCAAGGGGACCGACTATCGTCACCAACCTCGATTGGACTTTGCATCACGCATCCATCGTTGAACAAGGCCTTGGAGTTCGATGTCTCGTCTCCAAGTTGTCAAGACCCTCCCCAAGGTGTTCTTCCCTCTCCGATGTGGATTTGAGGGAGCACGTTGACCGATCTTTCCTTGCGAGGATTCTATCGGACCGGTGGCCGCCGTTCGGGAGCAATCGGCCTTGTATCGTGTGAGTTTTGCGTGTGTTCATCGTGTTCTTCGCGAGGTGTGTGTTCTCTTCCGCTACCTTCTCCCTTTCCCCTCGCTTTCCCATCGATTTGACCACGAGATCCGTGAAGATCGGGCACCCAAGAGGTTAACCCCTCCATCATCTGGTATCAGCAGCTTTTGGTTGCCACAGATTTCTCATCGATTTGGTTTTTTCCCCATAAATTCGAAAAATCCACCAAAAACAGCCCCAATTCTTGTTTTGGATCGATCTGTGATTTGAGTGAGTTTTGGTAGGTTTTGATCCATGGATTGGTTGCTAAACTAGTTGATCTACCTTCCCCTGCGTTCCCATGGCCTAATTCCTTGATTTTCCCCATCAATCTGAGGTTTTGGTTCGAATTTTTCCGCCCAAATCGCGTCCCGTTCGAGTTCTGGACGCCCTGGAATCACCCGGACCGGAGTCTCCGGCCTAGACCGGAGTCTCCAGACTTTTTGGGCTCCAGACCGGAGTCTCCGCCCCTCCCTGCAGACAGAAGAACTGCAGCACGGTTTTGAGCATAACTTTTGCATTTCAACTCGGATTTTGGTGTTCTTTAGCTCGTTTCGAAGAGGAGAAGGAGCACTACATCATCATCTGCGTTGTTCATGCTATATACTCCATCCAAATTCCGTGAGCAAGGCGGAAGCCAACAATAAAGGGTGAAGATCATCGACGAAAGGTATAACATTCCGCGACTTTTCCCCACTTGCATTCCTTTGTGAACCCCACTATCTTTGTGAGCAAAAAACACCTACTGAGACTAGTTCCTCTTATGATTTCTTGGGATATGCACATTTGATACCTTGTAGATTCCGAGCAAACATTGTGAGCGCTATCTCATATAGTTATCTTGTATAGTTGTTGGCACAAGGAAGAGGCAAGTGAAAAAGAAAAAGAGAAAAAAAACAGAAAAAGGAAAAGAGAAAAAAGAAAGAAAGAAATATACATGTGCCTCATAGAATAGGAAGCGCAAGCTCGATGAACATCATATAGGTGGTACTTATTGTGCATATCTTGTAGCCCACCAATCTTATGCAATCGAACTAGCGTCTCTCCTTGTACTTGTGTGACACGAGCTTATAGTCTTCGCTAGGTAATCATTTGGTTCTTAGCTCACTTTATCCGTCGCACAAGTCCCATTTATCCCACCGTGTGTGTTTCCTTGTATATATTTCCTATCTCGTGGATTGACTTGTTTGCTTTGTGATCATTGTGGTTCTTTACTTGCCAATACAACATCTTGATTTCGGATTGGTTCTTGACATGCCACTTTTCATACCTATCCACCATAGGCCTTGTGTGTGTGTGTTTTTTGGTTAGTAGTTGGTTTTGGTGTTCCGCGTGAACTTCACTTTGCTTGGTTTATTGCTCTCAAGTGTGGCCACTTGTACGATACGATCTTCCAAGGTAAAGTAAGGTTTGGCGTTGTATCCCTAACTCCCACTACCACTTCCATATACACCGCTTGGTCTTGTGCATCATGTCTAGGGACTCCGGAACCGAGGATGATATCTATGAAGAATCCATGATGAGCCACCATGACTACGACTCCACAAGTATAAAGGACATGACGGAGCACAACACCGACAATGGCTCCGCATGCTTTGAGGACCCGGAGCACTACATCGACAACGGCTCCACATGCATGGAATACATGGAGCATGACATCAACTGTGGCTCCTCAAGCATGGAAGACTTGGAGCTCTACACCGACAATGGCTCCACATGCTTGGGTGATATGGAGTACTACACCAACAATTACTCCCCAAGCATGGACGACTTCGAGTACGACATCGACGATGCCTCGCCGAGCATGGAGGACACAGATAACTTCATCGAGTTTGATGCCTCCTCCATGAGCCATGAAGAATTCCTCCTCCACGTGGATATGGAAGCCTACTACGCCAAGCAAGCGGAGGCGCATCATCAAGAATCCATGACCTTCAAGGCCAAGCGTGCCACACCAAAGGGCACCACCTACTTCGATGATCCACCTCCAAGGCGACAAGCGCCACCATCGACAAGGCATCAAGTGCCACCACCGAGATGGCGTCAAGCTCCACCATCTCCAAGGAGCCAAGCTCCATCACCTCCAAGGCGCCAAGCTACATCACCTCCAAGGCGCCAAGCTCCAACTCCTATCCAAACAAGAGTGGCGTCCAAACATCATATACATCAAGAGGCGCCAAGAAACAAGAATGTTCATCGACAAACATCCTCTCATGAGCATCGCCACCATAAGGAGGATACAAGAAATCGTCTAAGGCACCTTCGCCAACAAGACGAAGAATTCAAGATGAGCACCAACCATAATGCTCAATCAAGCTCAAGAAGGCACCACAAGCACAAGAAGAGTGCCAAGGCAAATGATCATCGTCGCGAGCGTCATGTGGATGACCAAGTGCTTCACCAACATCAACCATCGGCAAGGCACACCAATGACCTCCGTCGACACCATCATAGGGCACCTTCAACTACTCGTGCCACCACCACAATGGCACCAAGAGCAAGCCTTCCTCCACGCCATCAAGCTTCAATGCCTTTGCTTGACTTCCACGACCTCGCCAACGAGGAAAATGTAGACCTCTACTTCTCCAAGTTGGATAGCATGAGCCTACCTCCACCACTACTACGAGATGGCCACAAGACGGTCGAGCATGGGATTTTACCTTCGACTAAGCAGGCGAGCGATGATGCCCATCTTATGGCATCCAACCTTGAAGGCGACAATGTCAAGAATGGTGAGCATGGGATTTTCCCTTCACCAAAGGAGGCGCTTGGAGTTGAGGAACCCGAGCCTACCCCTATATGCTTGAGTGATGATGTGGTACCAATCCCATGTGAGTATGAGAGCCACTTAGCCCACTTGAGTGAGAACAAGAGTGAGATGAGTGACTCCACCTTATGTGAGATTGAGTGCTTCCACTTTGAGGGCATGAGTGATACACTGAGTGAGTTGAGAGTGGTAGTTGATAGGTCACGTGAGACCATTTCTATTTCTAACAACTTACCCTCTACCTCTAGTGTGTTCTCTTATGTTGTGCTAGGTTCCATGGATGAAGATGCGCCAAGCCATGAAGCAATGATGCCTCAATTGGAGAAGATGTACATGGTGCACGAAGATGATGTTATGCCATGGCTACATCAAGAAGACGAAGTCGTCCACAAGGAGGCTACTACTTCCACAACACCCACTTCATATGAGAGGTATGACCAAGGTAACAATAAGGGTGTTGATGATGCCATGATCCCACTAGTGGACATGATGAATTGTGAGGATATGCATGCTATGGATGATACTTGTGACATTACATATGCTTCATTCATATTCCCATGTGATGCTTTGCTTTTGCATAATATTGCTCATGTGGAATTGTTTGATTGCGATACCATTTCCATAAACATGCCATGCTATGCATCTTGTATGTATCCTCCAATTGCTTCGGACTTGCTTTGTCATGCTAGTCATTCAATTTCTCCCGTTGCTCGCAATAAGACGAATGCTTGCTATTTCACTTGTTTTGCTTGCAACAACATTGATCATATGCGTTATCATGAGATGGCCCCCATAGCTTTCTCAATTTTTGGAGATTTTGATGATTGCCATGATAAGCATGTTCCCCACTTGCATACTCACCATGCACCTATTTCATACTTGATTGACATTAATGGTGATGTGCACAAGAAGAGATACATCATGATGGATGATGTGTATCTCTACCATGCACACACGTTCTTCCTTTTACATGTGATGTGTGTAGGTACCCGCACTATCATGTCAACCTCGGTTGAGCACGAGTTGACAAAAAGAGCTCTTGAGAGCATCCCACAAGTGAGTTCAAGATCGAACCCAGCTCTGATACCTTTTGCATGCTTTGCATCTTTCATGTTGGCAAATTGCTCTTTCCTATGGTTTGATTGCAAGCATGTTGATGGTATTATCTCACCTTGTGACATTCATGTTTCTTCGATTTTGGATAATGATGCTTTGTGTGTTGCAACAAAAATGTTGAACATTTTCTCTTTCCAATGTTTTGTTTGCAACCACAATTCCATTAAGAGCATGTATTGTCATGAGAGCTTCCAAGAATCTCGTCTTGTTGTTGCAACAAACATAAGGACCACTTGCTCTTTCCTTTGTTTTGTTTGCAAACATGTCGTTTTTGCTTCCGCTTGGGATACTCATATTCCCATGATATTTGCTATCGATGATTTGTGTGTGACATCCAACATGTCGAACAATTTCTCTTTCCAATGGTTGGTTGGCACACATAATGATGTTGTTTTGGATATTCTTCCTTTTGTGTTTTTTCCAAATTCTCCTAACTTTGCATCAAAGATGTTGATCAAATTTCTATTCGATTGCTTTGAGTGCCACACTAAGACATTATATGGAGTTTTTGAGTTTCCACATTTGGATGATGTTCAAACGATTTCCATGCACTTTGACCTTGCATATGCATTCCATTTGCTATCCTTGTATTGTGCTAATAGTGTTGTGAACAAGAATGGACATGCCACATTTGACATGCTCCTCTATCACACACGAAAATATTTTGCTTCGTCTTTGTTGTGTGAAGGCACAAATGCATACACGTCAACCTCTATGGACTATATGTTGACAAGAAGAACCGAAGCAAGTTACCTATGTCTACCCTTCATAGAGCTATCCCTACAAGATAAGGTGACTTCCTTCTACTTGAGGACTCATGCAATAATCTTCATGAATTGGCTACGCTTTGAGTGTTGCTTCGCTTTTATTGTGAGCTTTGTAGGCTTCATGGAAGGTGAAGGAACATTGAAGTGTTGTCAAGTCAATATTCTCGAGGACGACTATATGGTGAACCCCAGGATCAAGAAGGTCTCTCGACCTCTTCTACTTTGTGATGAGCATGTAGAGTCGAGGATGACTCTTTTTGAAGGGGGGGGAGCTGATGTAGCCCGACCTACGGTCGTTACCACATCATGGTCTCCAACTTACGCCAAGTTGTCATGGACTCCGAAGGTGAATCCGTTCCTCTATGCGAGCCCACCTCCTACCCTATTGAATGGTATGCTACTTCATACTCCGTCACATATGCATGATAGGTTCACACCGACAAGTATGGAGGCAAGGGAGGAAGCCCGGGACATCAAGCCCGACAAGACGGAGGCTTGGAAGAGGAGACGGAAGAAGCCACGTCTGAACCACCGGAGTCTCCGGCCTACACCGGAGTCTCCGGTCCTGCTACACCGGAGTCTTCGGACCTACCTCCGGACCGACCCCAAAGAACCGCCGAGGGGCAGTCGAGCCACTCCGGAGACGACACCGGAGATAGACCGGAGTCTCCGGCCTAGACCGGAGTCTCCGGACCCCACACCGGAGTCTCCGGCCTGCATGATGGGCCTGCGCGCCGCCAGATGGGCCTTCGGCCCATGTACCCCTCTAGCTCGTCCAAACCATAGTTTTATCCCTAAACTACCCCTGTTTATGTGGCTGGCCTATAAATAGAGCCCCCACCCCTTCATGTATCCCTTAGGCATAGATGATAGACTAAAGACACCCCCATTGTGGAATCTCTAGTTTTGCCTCATCCCCTTACCCAAGGGGACCGACTATCGTCACCAACCTCGATTGGACTTTGCATCACGCATCCATCGTTGAACAAGGCCTTGGAGTTCGATGTCTCGTCTCCAAGTTGTCAAGACCCTCCCCAAGGTGTTCTTCCCTCTCCGATGTGGATTTGAGGGAGCACGTTGACCGATCTTTCCTTGCGAGGATTCTATCGGACCGGTGGCCGCCGTTCGGGAGCAATCGGCCTTGTATCGTGTGAGTTTTGCGTGTGTTCATCGTGTTCTTCGCGAGGTGTGTGTTCGCTTCCGCTACCTTCTCCCTTTCCCCTCGCTTTCCCATCGATTTGACCACGAGATCCGTGAAGATCGGGCACCCAAGAGGTTAACCCCTCCATCATCCCTAGCAAGTTTATACTTAGCATTCATGTGTTCAATGTTATCTTTAGTAGTCTTATGCAAGTTTAATATCATTTCAGCACGTTGTGTAGCATCCAAATTATGTTGCACCGAAGAAGGTAAAGGCAATAAATCAATAGGTGCATGAGGAACAAAACCATACACAATATCAAATGGGCACATCTTTGTGGAAGAATGCAGCGAACGATTATAAGCAAATTCTATATGAGGTAAACACTCTTCCCACAATTTTAAGTTCTTCTTTAAAACAGCCCGCAACATAGTAGACAAAGTTCTATTTACTACTTCAGTTTGTCCATCAGTTTGGGGATGACATGTAGTACTAAACAACAATTTAGTCCCCAACTTAGCCCATAAACATCTCGAAAAGTGGCTAAGAAATTTAGTATCACGATCAGAGACAATAGTATTTGGCACACCATGCAAACGAACAATTTCACGAAAGAACGAATCAGCAATATGCGCAGCATCATCCGTTTTATGACAAGGAATAAAGTGTGCCATCTTAGAAAACCGACCCACAACAACAAAAATACTATCCCTCCCCTTCTGTGTTCGTGGCAATCCCAAAACAAAGTCCATATAAATATCCTCCCAAGGAACACTAGGAACAGGAAGAGGCATATATAAACCATGTGGATTAAGGCGAGACTTAGCTTTTTGACAAGTAGTGCAGCGTGCCACAAATCTCTCAACATCTCGACGCATACGTGGCCAAAAGAAGTGTGCAGCAAGAACATCCTCCGTTTTCTTGACACCAAAGTGTCCCATCAATCCTCCTCCATGCGCCTCCTGTAACAACAAAAGACGGACATAACTATTCGGAATGCATAGTTTGTTAGCACGGAACACAAATCCATCATTGAAGACGAACTTGTTCCATGTTCTACCATCTCTACAATTCTGCAACACATCTTTAAATTCAGCATCATGCACATATTGTTCCTTAATAGTTTCTAATCCAAATATTTTGAAGTCAAGTTGAGATAACAAAGTATAACGGTGCGACAAAGCATCAGCAATAATATTATCTTTACCCTTTTTGTGTTTGATAACATAAGGAAAAGACTCAATAAATTCAACCCACTTTGCATGACGACGATTCAATTTAGCTTGACTACGAATATGCTTCAAAGATTCATGATCAGAATGAATAACAAATTCTTTAGGCCATAGATAATGTTGCCAAGTTTCCAATGTCCGAACCAACGCATATAATTCTTTATCATAAGTAGAATAGTTCAGACTAGCCCCACTCAATTTCTCACTAAAATATGCAACAGGTTTTCCCTCTTGTAATAACACCCCTCCCAAACCAATTCCACTAGCATCACATTCAAGCTCAAAAGTCTTAGTAAAATCAGGAAGTTGGAGTAAAGGAGCATGTGTTAGCTTATCTTTCAATATGACGAAGGCCTGTTGTTGTGCATCGCCCCAAATAAAGGGCACATCCTTCTTGGTAAGCTCATTCAACGGCGCCGCAATTGATCCAAAGTCTTTGACAAAGCACCTACAAAAACCACCGAGGCCAAGAAAACTCCTCACTTGTGTGACCATCTTGGGTTGCGGCCAATTCTCAATAGCTTCAATCTTGGCTGGATACACTTCAATACCCTGTGATGTAACAACATAGCCAAGAAACGCAACTCGATTGGTGCAAAAGGTGCACTTCTCAAGGTTACCAAACAAACGTGCATCACGTAAAGCATTGAAAACAACACGTAAATGGTCCAAATGATCCTCTAAAGATTTGCTATAAATCAGAATATCATCAAAGTAGACTACCACAAACGTCCAATGAAAGCACGTAAAACTTCGTTCATTAATCTCATGAAAGTGCTAGGTGCATTAGTTAAACCAAACGGCATTACTAACCACTCATATAAACCGAACTTAGTTTTAAATGCTGTTTTCCATTCATCTCCTAATTTCATACGAATCTGATGGTAACCACTACGCAAATCAACTTTAGAAAACATGGTAGAGCCACTCAATTCATCAAGCATGTTATCTAAACATGGAATAGGATGACGATATCGAATAGTAATATTATTGATAGCTCTACAATCAGTACACATGCGCGAAGAACCATCTTTCTTAGGTACCAAAATAATAGGAACAACACATGGGCTAAGGGACTCATGAATATGATCTCTGTCGAGTAGTTCCTGAATTTGGCATTGTATCTCCTCTGTCTCCTCTAGATTGGTTCTATATGGCGCGCGGTTGGGCAACGTAGCACCAGGAATTAGATCAATTTGGTGCTCAATTCCTCTAATAGGAGGTAGTCCTGGTGGCAGCTCAGCGGGAAAGACGTCCTCATATTCCTGCAAAAGGTTAGCAATAGCGGGTGGCAAAGAAGGAGGCATATCCTCAAATGAAAACAAAACCTCTTTGCAGACAATTGCATAACATTGAGTATTGTTTACATCTAGTTCAGCAATATCAATTTTATTTGCAAGCATACATGGACTCTTCAAACGAATTTCAGTAGCATGGGTAGAATCAGATTTAGTATTCTTTGGTGGTACAAAATCTGCAGCAACAATCTAATTCTCACTTTTATTTTTCTCCTCAGTTTTAGCTCTACTAGCTCTAGCAAGATCATCTTTTAAAATCTGTTCGGGAGTCATAGGTTTTAGACCAATTTTCTTTCCATCATGCATAAGAGAATAGTGATTAGTTTTGCCATTATGAACAGATTCTCTATCAAATTGCCATGGTCTACCAAGTAACAAAGAACAAGCTTGCATAGGTACAACATCACAATCAACAAAATCAGAATATGTACCAATAGTAAAATGCACGCGTACCGTTCTTGTTACCTTGATCTTGCGAGAACTCTCAAACCATTGGATGTAATATGAATGTGTGCGTTGTCTTGTTGGAAGTGCAAGCTTCTCTACCATGTCAACACTAGCCAGATTGTTACAACTCCCTCCATCAATGATGATCCGTATAGCTCTTTCCTTGACAACACCATGTGTTTGGAACAGGTTGTGGCGTTGATCTTGCTCAGATTTGCTCAATTGCACACTCAACACACGCTGTGTAATTAAGCTCTTGTATTGATCAGCAGCTTCAGCTCCCATTACCTCTTTCTCTTTATCAGCATTAGAATTGTCTCCATCTCGAGCAGAAATAAGGGCTAATGTATCTTCATCAAAGTCACTCGTTGAATCGTATTGACCATCATCCCGCACCATCATCACACGTTATGTTGTGCACTATCTCTCAATATGACCAAAACCCCAGCACTTGCGGCATTGTATATCCTTTGTCTTACCCGTGGAAGCCATAGAAGATGCACTACGAGCAGGAGCATTGGATGACGGTGGAGGAGCAGCTGGAAATCTTGTGGTGGCCTTGGATGTGGTAGTAGCTGGTGGCGAATCACGAGAAGGAGGTGCGGATTGTCGGGATGTCCAAGTGGATGTGCAACCTGCAGAATTATTAGTCCTCCTCCATGGTGTTTGGCGATCCTGCACTTCACGTTCAGCTTTGCAAGCAAGATGAAACAAACGAGTGATAGAATTATATTCCTTATAATCTAAGATGTGTTGAATGTCCTTGTTTAATCCACCAAAGAAACGTGCAAGCATTTGTTCAGTAGATTCAACAAGACCACACCGAACCATCCCCGTTTGCAATTCCTGATAATACTCTTCTATAGAATTTTTCCCTTGCTCTAAACGTGTCAGATTCTTTAGTAAATCACGTTGATAAGTGGGAGGTACAAAACGAACACGCATAGCAGTTTTTAAAGCAGTCCAAGTACTAGGAATAGTAGTAGGATTTAAACGACAATACTCAGACCACCAAAGGGAAGCAAATTTAGTAAATTCACATGTAGCAGCACTAACACGCATATTCTCAGGATATTTTAAGCATGCAAAACGTTGTTCTACTTCCATCTCCCATGTAAGATATGCATCATGATTATATTTACCCTCAAAAGATGGAATATTTAATTTAAGCTTTGCAACATGATCATCGTCACGTACCGGTGGCCGAGCGTTGCGGTAGTAATGTCGGGGACGGCCAGTAGGTACCTGTGGAGGTTGCTCAGCCTCTTCGTCAAACAGATCGTCGTCGCCGGGGTCGTAGTAGTACCCGTCGTCTATCCCCAATGTCGCCGCATAGCGGCCGGAAGTCTAAGTGCGTCGGCATGAGCGGTAACCGCTTTGAGGCGGACAATGAACCAGCATCACCCGTGATCGGAATGCGCCGTCGCCAAAGTGCGGGTGCGGGAAATCTGTTCAAAATCTCCTTGAACCGAGCGTCAAGCTTGGCGTTGAAGGATTTCTCGAGTCCATCAATCTTGTCCACGGCGTTGGTGAGCTTGGTGTCAAACTCCCCTAGGCGTGTATCCACGTCTTCAGCGCGACTGACCAAGAGCTCAGAGAAGTGGGCATGTAGTTTTTCGTTCGTCATTGTGGCAGGGTTCCGCGAAGTATCTGTCATGGTTAGTCCTTTAAAAAGCACAGGTATATACTACGGAAATATGGTGGAAGTCACGCGTAATCCGTCAAGCAATATACAAAGCTCTTACAAGTTCTTACCAAACAACAGGAAAAAGGCGATGTGTAACCGCGAGGATCAGTGGGTCCAGAGATTGAACCAAGCGATTACCAGGAGTCGAGACACCGCACGTGGAGAATTTCTGTGGAGCTCTGCGAAGGCTTAGCAAGGGGGGTTAGCAATTATCAAAATAGCAATGCAAAAGTTGAAAGAATGCTCAACGACGGTACTGTGCTGGTCCTAGGCTAGACCGTACTAGAGACGCGAGCCTAGATCACCAACGATGTCACGACGCGACACAACAAGCAATGTATGATGATATGGCACCCTGAAAAGCGAACCGAGATGCGGAAAATCACTATGATGGCGAGTGTCTAAAACTAATCTACGGGATCTAAAAACAGTATAGCCCCAAATTTTTTTTCGAATTTTTTGTATTATTCTCCGAAAAGCGCGCAGGCGCCAAAAAAATGTCGCTATAACGGCCGATGGAGAAAAGTGATCCCGAAATTGAAAAAGTATAGCGTAATTTTTTTTGGAGGGTTCCAGATTTTTGCTCTCCTTACGGACTTACGACCGGACTCTCGACGGACTTTAGCTGAACACGGAAACAACAAAGAAGGAAAGTAAAAAGAAATAATTAGGAAACAATAACTCAACTCGGACTCGTGCCGCGGCAGGAAAACTGATCGGATCTGTGTCGCGGTAGGAAGGCGGTGGCGGAGTATTAGGGTTTATGGTGGTTGGGTGTATGGCGGCGGAATATGGTGGCGGAATATGGTGGCGGTGATCGGCGAGTGTGGCGGTGACTACTATGATCAGAACTCGAAACTCCAAGGAACGAGACACTAAGACCAGCAACTTGACGCGACGATGTAGACACAAATTTAACAATGCAAAAACTGAAAAGATAATGCGAGGCGTAGATTGGTTATGGGATGGATCGAAACTCTAACTGTGTTTTTGGCTTTTTCGTGGGTTATAGGTAAAACAGATCTAATCTATGAAAACAGTAAAATCTCTCCGAGCAACCTGAAATCTGATACCACTTGATAGGGCAAAGGTGTCCGATCTTTCGATGAGATGATGATAATCGATTTGGTGGAGTTCGGGCTTGACGATCCGACTACACGTGCGAGCACGAGCGCCAATGCAATCGCTAGGCCAATCTCCTGGAGGTTACCGATCCTGCGGGAACACGATCAGCCTGACGAGGGTCTTAATTCCTACCTGAAATCGAGAACAAGTAAGAACCAATATTGCAATCAAGATATTGCGGATTAAGAGGAAAGCTTTATTGAAAAGGTGGGATCCTGAATAGGTGGGAAGTACAAGAGGCCTCTGCGACGCCCGAGCCTTGGCGAAGTTGCTATGATGGCTAACTTAATGTCTAAACAAAATCCGAGTCTAGGGTGACGGCTATGGGGAGTATTTAAGGAGGAAAAGGTGGGGTTTCGGCCAGCCATGGAAGTGGTGGCCGAATCCAACCCTAGAAGTCCTTTTCCCCTCAAATACGGACTCTAAAAAGTGGCTAATTAAAATCCTGCGAAAATTACATGGGCCTGGCCCAAAATAAAGGTGTCGCAGCACCATATTAAGCTATGGACGAATTCGTGAAGTATTGATCTTGAATATTTCGTCCAGCCTTCTTTCTTCATTATGGTGGCCTCAAAGTTCTGAAATCTTCATCCGTGGCCTTCTCTTGGATCATCACATGCTTGCTGCCATCTCCATGCTCCAATGCTTGTCCCTCTCATCCATGCTTGGTCCATCATTCCTATGAGTAAGAAATACATCTGATTTAGGCAACATCATATTCTCATGTATGTGAGGAATAGTTCCAAGAAACGAAAGTACCTGATAGTTAAGTTGTTTGGCACGAGATCTTGTGATGGGTCCTTGTATGTGTGTTGCTGTAGGTACAACGGTTGTATCAATAGAAGGGATGTCCACATCACGTTGTATACACTTGCAGAATCTAACACACCCGATCATCACGTTGTGCTTCGAAACAACAAGCTTTAGCAACGGTGCTTACTAAGGATGAACACTTTAAAACTTGAAATTAATGTGCATAAGGGATCATCTTATAATGCTACCATCGTTAACTAAGCAATACAAGATGCAGAAAGGATTAACATCACATGCAATTCATAGTATGTGATATGATATGGCCTTTCTTCTTGTGCTTCCGATCTCCATCTTCAAGCACGAACATGATCTCCATCATCACCGGTATGGCGTCAAGGTCAATGACGCTGCTTCATGGTTGTCGTCCACCAGCTTCAACTATTACAACTACTTTGAATAGACATGCGGGTCTTAACAGAATTTAAAGACAACCATATGGCTCCTGCCGGTTGCCAACTTACAATAAGGATCATTGCATACATCAAATATAATCACAATCATGGCCATATCACATCACAGCACACCCCTGCAAAACAAAGTTAGACGCCTCTAATTTTCTTTGCATTTTTACGTGGTTTGGGGCTTTCAATAAGTGTCGATCTAACTTACGAACAAGAACCACAACGTTGATGTTTGAACTATCAAGTGCCCGTTGTAAATTGGATCTATACTATAATGGGAGAGACAGACACCCGCAAAGCCACTTATGCAATACAAGTTGCATGTTGAGCGTGGAGCAAGTCTCATGAACAATGTCATGTAAGGTTAGCCCGGCCGCTTCATACCATCATACCACAAGATGCAAAGTACACAAGAAGCAATTGATAATAAAAGCACCACCGTCCACAATGACCATTGTGTCCTACTCGTGCAACAGATCTACATATAGACACGACTCTGATACCACTGTTGGGGTTCGTAGCATGGAAAACAAAAATTTTCTACCGCATACAAACAAACAAGCCAATATCTATCTACTAGATTGTAGCAACGAGTCGATAGAAGAACTCACCCTCGAAGATTCCAAAGTGTTTAACGAGAGCAGATTCTCGTGGGTGATGTAGTCGTACTCTTGCCGATCTCAAGATCGTGTAGACGATCCTTCCGGCTGCCACGTTCAGCGGCGCTTCATGATCGGTCACACGTTGATTTCGATGAAGACCTTCCTCTCCCTTGTTCCAGCAGGCAGCGGAGGTTGTAGCACTCTCCTCGCGATTCCGGCAGCACGACGACGTGGTACCGGAAGTAGAGGGGAGATCTCGCAGGGATTCGCCTTAAGCCGGAGCGTGTATGGTGGACTATGAGAGAGGCCTTGGCGATCTAGGGTTTAGAGTCACAAAGGGGAGAGAGCTAGGCCGGCGGCTAGGGCTTGGGGAGGGCCCCAACTCGGCGGCTAGGGCAAACCCTAGGGCGGCGGCGGCGACTTGGTGGCCGGCGGCTAGGGTTAGGGTTTTGGTGGAGAGAGGTGTAGGTCTAGAGGGGCACCCCTGCCCCTCGTTTTATAGGTGGGAGGGCGCGGCCAAGGGGAAGGGAGCCTCCTTGGCCGGCGGTGGAGGGAGGAGGACTTCCTCCCCAAGTAGGTTTCCTACTCTCCCTCCACCAAGCAAACTTGTCGTTTGACTTTTCAAATTGGCGTTTGACTTTTCAAACTAGGATTTGATTTTTCCCTTTATTTTGCTCAGCCATGATACCTAGTACATGATGCAACCATTCCACATTTTCATGACACATTCATGTACCCTTCTCCTCCGGAGTGCCGGACCTTCCGGAACCTTCTAGAACATTCCCGATGAAATCATCGGAATCATTCCCCAACTCTGAAACAAGACTTTCCTTATATGAATCTTATTCTCCGGACCATTTCGGATCTCCTCGTGATATCCCGGATCCAATCCGAGACTCCAAAAAACATTCGGTCTCTTACTCATCATTCCATAACTACTCAACAACATCAAATCCTTAAGTGTGTCTCCCTACGGTTCATGAATTATGCGGACATGATCGATGCACTTCTCCGAACAATAACCAATAGAGGAATCTGGAAATTCATATGGCTCCCACATATTTCTACGATTACTTTGCGATCGAATGAACCACTTACATACGATACCAATTTCCCTTTGTCTCACGATAGTTTACTTATCCGAGGTTTTGATCGTCGGTATCTCTGCATACCTAGTTCATCCTCGTTACTGATAAGTACTCTTTTCTTGTTCCCGTGATATGTGATCCCTTGTGATCCAGTCACATGATTGCAAGCTAATTGGATGACATTCCACTGAGAGGGCCCAGAGTATATCTATTCGTCATATGGATGGACAAATCCCACTCTTGATCCATGTGTCTCAACCCGTACTTTCCGAACACTCAATGCCACCTTTATAGCCACCCAGTTACAGTGTGGTGTTTGATGTCATCAAAGCATCCTTCCGGTGATGGTGATAAGCATGATCTCATGGTCGAAGGAATTAGGTAACTATGTATCAGAAAGCTTATAGCAATTGAATTATTAAAATGACTTGATCTTTATGCTATGCTTATCTATAGGAGTATGTCCACCATACCATTCTCCTAATGATATGATCTTGTTATTAACAACATCTCAAATGTTCATGATCAAGAAACCATGATCATCTATTAATCAACAAGCTAGTATTAAGAAGAGGCTTTACTAGGGACTCTAATTTAGTTTACAAATCACACAAGTATTAATGTTTCTTGTTAATACTATTATAGCATGAATGTAAACATTTATCTTAAACACAAAGATATAATAATAACTACATTTATTATTGCCTCTAGGGCATATCTCCAACAATTGCCGGCACCCGCACTCGCCCCATTGGCACCTCGGCATGGCGCACGACGCATTCCGATAACGGGTCGTATTGCTGGTTCAGCTGCCGCCGCACCTCAGGCGGCTACCGCTGCAGCTGAGGCACCTCAGGCTTCCATCGCGGCTGCTGCTGCGACATTGGGCACAGACGACGGGTACTACTACGACCCCGACGACGACGATCTGTTTGACGAGGAGGTTGAACAACCTTCACATCCTACTGGCCGTCCCCGACATTACCACCGCAACGCTCGACCACCGGTACGTGATGATGATCATGTTGCAAAGCTTAAATTAATATTCCATCTTTTGAGGGTAAATATAATCCTGATGCATATCTTACATGGGAGATGGAAGTAGAACAACGTTTTGCATGTTTAAAATATCCTAAAAATATGCGTGTTAGTGCTGCTACAAGTGAATTTACTAAATTTTCTTCCCTTTGGTGGTCTGAGTATTGTCGTTTAAATCCTACTACTATTCCTAGTACTTGGACTGCTTTTAAAAACTGCTATGCGTGTTCGTTTTGTGCCTCCCACTTATCAACGTGATTTACTAAAGAATCTGACACGTTTGGAACAAGGGAAAAATTATGTAGAAGTGTATTATCAGGAATTGCAAACGACGATGGTTCGGTGTGGTCTTGTTGAATCTACTAAACAAATGCTTGCACGTTTCTTTGGTGGATTAAACAAGGACATTCATCACATATTAGACTATAACGAATATAATTCCATCACTCGTTTGTTTCATGTTGCTTGCAAAGCTGAACGTGAAGTGTAGGATCGCCAGACACCATGGAGGACTAAGAATTCTGCAGGTCGCACATCCACTTGGACATCCCGACAATCAGCGCTTCCTTCTCGTGATTCTCCACCAGCTACTACCACATCCAAGGCCACCACAAGATTTCCGCCAGCTGCTCCTCCACCATCATCCAATGCTCCTGCTCGTAGTGCATCTTCTATGGCTTCCACGGGTAAAACAAAGGATATACAATGCCACAAGTGCTGGAGTTTTGGTCATATTGAGAGACAGTGCACAACACAACATGTTATGATGGTGCGTGATGATGGTCAATATGATTCAGCAAGTGACTTTGATGAAGATATATTAGCCCTTATTTCTGCTCGAGATGGAGACAATTGTGATTCTGATGAAGAGACAGAGGTAATGGGAGCTGAAACTGTTGATCAATACAAGAGCTTAATTACACAACGTGTGTTGAGTGTGCAATTGAGCAAATCTGAGCAAGATTAACGCCACAACCTGTTCCAAACATGTGGTGTTGTCAAGGAAAGAGCTATAAGGACCATCATTGATGGAGGGAGTTGTAATAATCTGGCTAGTGTTGACATGGTAGAGAAGCTTGCACTTCCAACAAGACAACGCACACATTCATATTACATCCAATGGTTTGAGAGTTCACGCAAGATCAAGGTAACAAGAACGGTACGCGTGCATGTTACTATTGGTACATGATGTGGACATCCCTTCTATGGATACAACCTATGTACCTACAGCTACACACATACAAGGACCCATCACAAGATCTCGTGCCAAACAACTTAACTATCATGTACTTTCGTTTCTTGGAACTATTTCTCACATACATGAGAATATGATGCTGCCTAAATCAGATGTATTTCTTACTCTTAGGAATGATGGACCAAGCATGGATGAGATGATAGGGCAAAGGTGTCCAATCTTTCGATGAGATGGCGATAATCGATTTGGTGGAGTTCGGGCTTGACGATCCGACTACACGTGCGAGCACGAGCGCCAATGCAATCGCTAGGCCAATCTCCTGGAGGTTACCGATCCTGCGGGAACACGATCCGCCTGACCAGCGAGGGTCTTAATTACTACCTGAAATCGAGAACAAGTAAGAACCAATTACAATCAAGATATTGCGGATTAAGAGGAAAGCTTTATTGAAAAGGTGGGATCCTGTATAGGTGCGAAGTACAAGAGGCCTCTGCGACGCTCGAGCCTTGGCGAAGTTGCTACGATGGCTAACTTAATGTCTAAACAAAATCCGAGTCTAGGGTGATGGCTATGGGGAGTATTTAAGGAGGAAAAGGTGGGGTTTCGGCCAGCCATGGAAGTGGTGGCCGAATCCAACCCTAGAAGTCCTTTTCCCCTCAAATACAGACTCTAAAAAGTGGCTAATTAAAATCCTGCGAAAATTACATGGGCCTGGCCCAAAATAAAGGTGTCGCAACACCATATTAAGCTATGGACGAATTCGTGAAGTACTGATCTTGAATATTTCGTCCAAGCCTTCTTTCTTCATTATGGTGGCCTCAAAGTTCTGAAATCTTCATCCGTGGCCTTCTCTTGGATCATCACATGCTTGCTGCCATCTCCATGAATGGCCATGCTCCAATGCTTGTCCCTCTCATCCATGCTTGGTCCATCATTCCTAAGAGTAAGAAATACATCTGATTTAGGCAGCATCATATTCTCATGTATGTGAGGAATAGTTCCAAGAAACGAAAGTACCTGATAGTTAAGTTGTTTGGCACGAGATCTTGTGATGGGTCGTTGTATGTGTGTTGCTGTAGGTACAACGGTTGTATCAATAGAAGAGATGTCCACATCATGCTCCCCTTCTTGAATTGAAGTCATCCTCGACGCAATCTCATCTTCCTCACCAAAGTAAGGCTTCAAATCTGCAATGTTAAACGTAGGACTAACCGTACCAAAGTCTGCAGGCAACTCAAGTTTATATGCATTATCATTTATTTTCTCTAACACCTTAAAGGGACCAGCAGCACGCGACATTAACTTAGACTTCCGTAAATCAGGAAAACGATCTTTACGCAAATGTAACCAAACAAGATCTCCAACATCAAACACAACATGTTTTCTCCCTTTATCCCCAGCAAGTTTATACTTAGCATTCATGTGTTCAATGTTATCTTTAGTAGTCTTATGCAAGTTTAATATAATTTCAGCACGTTGTGTAGCATCCAAATTATTTTGCACCGAAGAAGGTAAAGGCAATAAATCAATAGGTGCACGAGGAACAAAACCATACACAATCTCAAATGGGCACATCTTTGTGGTAGAATGCAGCGAACGATTATAAGCAAATTCTATATGAGGTAAATACTCTTCCCACAATTTTAAGTTCTTCTTTAAAACAACCCGCAACATAGTAGACAAAGTTCTATTTACTACTGATGTGGACATCCCTTCTATTGATACAACCGTTGTACCTACAACTACACACATACAAGGATCCATCATAAGATCTCGTGCCAAACAACTTAACTATCAGGTACTTTCGTTTCTTGGAATTATTCCTCACATACATGAGAATATGATGCTGCCTAAATCAGATGTATTTCTTACTCTTAGGAATGATGGACCAAGCATGGATGAGAGGGACAAGCATTGGAGCATGGCCATGCATGGAGATGGCAGCAAGCATGTGATGATCCAAGAGAAGGCCACGGATAGAGATTTCAGAACTTTGAGACCACCATAATAAAGAAAGAAGGCTTGGACGAAATATTCAAGATTAATACTTCACGAATTCGTCCATAGCTTAATATGGTGCTGCGACACCTTTATTTTGGGCCAGGCCCATGTAATTTTCGCAGGATTTTAAATAGCCACTTTTTAGAGTCCGTATATGAGGGGAAAAGGACTTCTAGGGTTGGATTCGGCCACCACTTCCATGGCTGGCCGAAACCCCACCTTTTCCTCCTTAAATACTCCCCATAGCTGTCACCCTAGACTCGGATTTTGTTGAGACATTAAGTTAGCCATCGCAGCAACTTCGCCAAGGCTCGAGCGTCGCAGAGGCCTCTTGTACTTCGCACCAATTCAGGATCCCACCTTTTCAATAAAGCTTTCCTCTTAATCCGCAATATCTTGATTGCAATATTAGTTCTTACTTGTTCTCGATTTCAGGTAGGAATTAAGACCCTCGGTGGTCAGGCTGATCGTGTTCCCGCAAGATCGGTAACCTCCAGGAGATTGGCCTAGCGATTGCATTGGCGCTCGTGCTCGCACGTGTAGTCGGATCGTCAAGCCCGAACTCCACCAAATCGACTATCATCATCTCATCGAAAGATCGGACACCTTTGCCCTATCAAGTGGTATCAGATTTCAGGTTGCTCGGTGAGATTTTACTGTTTTCGTAGATTAGATCTGTTTTTACCTATAACCCACGAAAAATCCAAAAACACAGTTAGCGTTTAGATCCATCCCATCACCAATCTACGCCTCGCATTATCTTTTCAGTTTTTGCATTGTTGAATTTGTGTCTACATCGTCGCGTCGAGTTGCTGGTCTTAGTGTCTCGTCCCTTAGAGTTTCGAGTTCTGATCACAGTAGTCACCGCCACACTCGCCGATCACCACCACCATATTCCGCCGCCAAACACCCAACCACCATAAACCCTAAAAACTCCGCCACCGCCTTCCTACCGCGACACGGATCCGATCACCTATCCTGCCGCGGCACGAATCCGAGTTCAGTTATTGTTTCCTCGTTATTTCTTTTTACTTTCCTTCTTTGTTGTTTCCATGTTTAGCTAAAGTCTGTGTCGAGCTCAGATTTCGATCGCAAGTCCAGAAGGAGAGCAAAAAAAAAAAATCTGGCTATACTGTTTTTCGACCCCGGGGATCACTTTTCTCCATCGGCCGTTATAGCGACATTTTTTGGCACCTACACGCTTTCCGGAGCATAATAGAAAATTTTCGAATTTTTTTTGGGGCTAACCTATTTTTAGACCCCGTAGATCAGTTTTAGACACTCGCCATCATAGTGATTTTCCGCATCTCGGTTCGCTTTTCAGGGTGCCATATCATCATACATTGCTTGTTGTGTCGCGTCGTGACATCGTTGGTGATCTAGGCTCGCGTCTCTAGTACGGTCTAGCCTAGGACCAGCACAGTACCGTCGTTGAGCATTCTTTCAACTTTTGCATTGCTGTTTTGATAATTGCTAACCCCTTTGCTAAGCCTTCCCAGAGCTCCACAGATA
Organism: Avena insularis; assembly: GCA_023614405.1. Lineage (NCBI taxonomy): Eukaryota > Viridiplantae > Streptophyta > Magnoliopsida > Poales > Poaceae > Avena > Avena insularis. The sequence goes on along the minus strand of JAJUPC010000159.1, from coordinate 73,741 downwards.
TTCTTGATGTGCGGTGTCTCGACTCCCGGTAATCGCTCGGTTCAATCTCTGGACCCACTGATCCTCGCGGTTACACATCGCCTTTTCCTGCTGTTTGGTAAGAACTTGTAAGAGCTTCGTATATTGCTTGACGGATTACGCGTGCCTTCCACCATATTTCCGTAGTATATACCTGTGATTTTTCAAGGACTAACCATGACAGATACTTCGCGGAACCCTTCCACAATGACGAACGAAGAACTACATGCCCACTTCTCCGAGCTCTTGGTCAGTCGCGCTGAAGACGTGGATACACGCCTAGGGGAGTTTGACACCAAGCTCACCAACGCCGTGGAAAAAATCGATGGACTTGAGAAATCCTTCAACGCCAAGCTTGACTCTCGGTTCAAGGAGATTTTGAACAGATTGCCCGCACCCGCACCCACACATGGCGCACGTCGCATTCCGATGACGGGTCAGACTGCTGGTTCGGCTGCCACCGCACCCTAGGCGGTTATATGGTGGCGCACGACTCAGACTTCATGCCGCTGCTGCTGCGACATTGGGGACAGACGACGGGTACTACTACGACCCTGACGACGATGATCTGTTTGACGAGGAGGTTGAACAACCTCCACAGGTACCTGCAGGCCGTCCCCGACATTACTACCGCAACGCTCGACCACCGGTACGTGATGATGATCATGTTGCAAAGCTTAAATTAATATTCCATCTTTTGGGGGTAAATATAATCCTGATGCATATCTTACATGGGAGATGGAAGTAGAACAACGTTTTGCATGTTTAAAATATCCTGAGAATATGCGTGTTAGTGCTGCTACATGTGAATTTACTAAATTTGCTTCCCTTTGGTGGTCTGAGTATTGTCGTTTAAATCCTACTACTATTCCTAGTACTTGGACTGCTTTAAAAACTGCTATGCGTGTTCGTTTTGTACCTCCCACTTATCAGCGCGATTTACTAAAGAATCTGACACGTTTAGAGCAAGGGAAAAATTCTGTAGAAGAGTATTATCAGGAATTGCAAACAGGGATGGTTAGGTGTGGTCTTGTTGAATCTACTGAACAAATGCTTGCACGTTTCTTTGGTGGATTAAACAAGGACATTCAGCACATATTAGATTATAAGGAATATAATTCTATCACTCGTTTGTTTCATCTTTCTTGCAAAGCTGAACGTGAAGTGCAGGATCGCCAAACACCATGGAGGAGGACTAATAATTCTGCAGGTCGCACATCCACTTGGACATCCCGACAATCAGCGCCTCCTTCTCGTGATTCGCCACCAGCTACTACCATATCCAAGGCCACCACAAGATTTCCAGCTGCTCCTCCACCGTCATCCAGTGCTCCTGCTCGTAGTGCATCTTCTATGGCTTCCACGGGTAAGACAAAGGATATACAATGCCGCAAGTGTTGGGGTTTTGGTCATATTGAGAGACAGTGCACAACACAACGTGTGATGATGGTGCGGGATGATGGTCAATACGATTCAGCGAGTGACTTTGATGAAGATACATTAGCCCTTATTTCTGCTCGAGATGGAGACAATTCTGATGTTGATGACGAGACAGAGGTAATGGGAGCTGAACCTGCTGATCAATACAAGAGCTTAATTACACAACGTGTGTTGAGTGTGCAATTGAGCAAATCTGAGCAAGATCAACGCCACAACCTGTTCCAAACACGTGGTGTTGTCAAGGAAAGAGCTATACAGATCATCATTGATGGAGGGAGTTGTAACAATCTGGCTAGTGTTGACAAGGTAGAGAAGTTTGCACTTCCAACAAGACAACGCACACATTCATATTACATCCAATGGTTTGAGATTTCTCGCAAGATCAAGGTAACAAGAACGGTACGCGTGCATTTTACTATTGGTACATATTCTGATTTTGTTGATTGTGATGTTGTACCTATGCAAGCTTGTCCTTTGTTACTTGGTAGACCATGGCAATTTGATAGAGAATCTGTTCATAATGGCAAAACTAATCACTATTCTCTTATGCATGATGGAAAGAAAAGGTCTAAAACCTATGACACCCGAACAAATTTTAAAAGATGATCTTGCTAGAGCTAGTAGAGCTAAAACTGAGGAGAAAAATAAAAGTGAGAATCAGATTGTTGCTGCAGATTTTGTACCACCAAAGAACACTAAATCTGATTCTACACATGCTACTGAAATTCGTTTGAAGAGTCCATGTATGCTTGCAAATAAAATTGATATTGCTGAACTAGATGTAAACAATACTCAATGTTATGCAATTGTCTGCAAAGAGGTTTTGTTTTCATTTGAGGATATGCCTTCTTCTTTGCCACCCGCTATTGCTAACCTTTTGCAGGAATATGAGGACGTCTTTCCCGAGTTGCCACGGGACTACCTCCTATTAGAGGAATTGAGCACCAAATTAATCTAATTCCTGGTGCTACGTTGCCCAACCGTGCGACATATAGAACCAATCCAGAGGAGACAAAGGAGATACAACGCCAAATTCAGGAACTACTCGACAGAGATCATATTCGTGAGTCCCTTAGCCCCTGTGCTGTTCCTATTATTTTGGTACCTAAGAGAGATGGTTCTTCGCGCATGTGTACTGATTGTAGAGCTATCAATAATATTACTATTTGATATCGTCATCTTATTCCATGTTTAGATGACATGCTTGATGAATTGAGTGGCTCTACCATGTTTTCTAAAGTTGATTTGCGTAGTGGTTACCATCAGATTCGTATGAAATTAGGAGATGAATGGAAAACAGCATTTAAAACTAAGTTTGGTTTATATGAGTGGTTAGTGATGTCGTTTGGTTTAACTAATGCACCTAGCACTTTCATGAGATTAATGAACGAAGTTTTACGTGCTTTCATTAGACGTTTTGTGGTAGTCTACTTTGATGATATTCTGATTTATAGCAAATCTTTAGAGGATCATTTGGACCATTTATGTGCTGTTTTCAATGCTTTACGTGATGCACGTTTGTTTGGTAACCTTGAGAAGTGCACCTTTTGCACCAATCGAGTTGCGTTTCTTGGCTATGTTGTTACATCACAGGGTATTGAAGTGGATCCAGCCAAGATTGAAGCTATTGAGAATTGGCCGCAGCCCAAGACGGTCACACAAGTGAGGAGTTTTCTTGGCCTCGCTGGTTTTTATAGGCGCTTTGTCAAAGACTTTGGATCAATTGCGGCGCTTATTGAATGAGCTTACCAAGAAGGATGTGCCCTTTGTTTGGGGCGATGCACAACAACAGGCCTTCGTCATATTGAAAGATAAGCTAACACATGCTCCCTTACTCCAACTTCCTGATTTTACTAAGACTTTTGAGCTTGAATGTGATGCTAGTGGAATTGGTTTGGGAGGGGTGTTATTACAAGTGGGAAAACCCGTTGCATTTTTTAGTGAGAAATTGAGTGGGGCTAGTCTGAACTATTCTACTTATGATAAAGAATTATATGCGTTGGTTCGGACATTAGAAACTTGGCAACATTATCTATGGCCTAAATAATTTGTTATTCATTCTGATCAGGAATCTTTGAAGCATATTCGTAGTCAAGCTAAGTTGAATCGTCGCCATGCAAAGTGGGTTGAATTTATTGAGTCTTTTCCTTATGTTATCAAACACAAAAAGGGTAAAGATAATATTATTGCTGATGCTTTGTTGTGCCGTTATACTTTGTTATCTCAACTTGACTTCAAAATATTTGGATTAGAAACTATTAAGGAACAATATGTGCATGATGCTGAATTTAAAGATGTGTTGCAGAATTGTAGAGATGGTAAAACATGGAACAAGTTCGTCTTCAATGATGGATTTGTGTTCCGTGCTAACAAACTATGCATTCCGGATAGTTCTGTTTGTCTTTTGTTGTTACGGGAGGCACATGGAGGAGGATTGATGGGACACTTTTGGTGTCAAGAAACCCGAAGGATATTCTTCTTTTGCACACTTCTTTTGGCCACGTATCGTCGAGATGTTGAAGATTTGTGACCTGTTGCACTTTCTACTTGTCAAAAGCTAAGTCTACCTTAATCCACATGGTTTTATATATGCCTCTTCACAATGTTCCTAAGTGTTCCTTGGGAGGATATTTCTATGGACTTTGTTTTTGGATTGCCACCCGAACAGAAGGGGAGGATAGCATTTTTTGTTGTTGTTGTTGGATCAGTTTTCTAAGATGGCTTCACTTTGTTCCTTGTCATAAAAGCGGATGATCTTTGCGCATATTGCTGATTGATTTGTTCTTTTACCATTGAAATTGTTAGTTTTGCATGGTGGCATGTCAAATACTATTGTCTCTGCAGTCGTGATACTAAATTTCTTAGCCACTTTTGGAGATGTTTATGGGCTAAGTTAGGGACTAAATTGCTCTTTAGTTACTACATTATCATCCCCCAAGCGGATGGTCAAGCCGAGTATTAAATAGAACTTTGTCTACTATGTTGCGGGAATACAGCTGTTTTGAAAGAACTTAAAATTGTGGGAAGAGTGTTTACCTCATATAAATTTGCTTATAATCGTTAGCTGCATTCTACCACAAGATGCTTGCCCATGCATGATTGTAACAATGGTTTTTTTGTTCCTCGTGCACCTATTGATTTATTACCTTTACCTTCTTGATTGCAACATAATTTGGATCACTACTGTAGCGTTGAAATGATATTAAACTTGCATATAGAACTACTAAAAGATAACATTGAACACATGAATGCTAGTAAGTATAAACTTGCTAAGGATAAAGGGAGAAAGCATGTTGTGTGTTTGATGTTGGCGATCTTCATTTGGTTACATTTCGCGTAAAAGATCGTTTACTGATTTCACATGAAGTCTCTTGATTCACGTCTAAGTTAATGCACGTGCTGGTCCCTTTAAGGTGTTAGAAAATAAATGATAATGCATATAAACTTGAGTTACCCTGCCGGACTTTGTGCAGTTAGTCCCTCCCGTTTAACATTAGAGATTGCAGTTGAAGCCTTACTTTGTGGTGAAGAAGATGAGAATACCAAGCTTGTAAGCCAAGAAGAGAGAGAAAAGAGCGCCTTAGAGAGGGCAAGTGCACAAATCTATTTAACATCCTCTTTTGGCAAAGCGAGTTGTAGTCTCTCCTTGTGTGTTGAGTACGACAATAGGCGTAGTCTTCGTTAGGACCTTTTTGTGCTCATTTTCATAGTCGTTACTAACCCACAGATTTTTCTCCGCGTTAATGTATATTTTCGTGTTTTTGTAGATAAGTATCCTTTTTTTGCTTTTAACCTTTGGTTCTTTACCACGTGAAACGATAACCTTTTGCTTGGATCGTTTAGTTTGGTTTTCCACAATCCTAACCTTCCACCAAAAAGCTTTTGAGAGTTGTAGCATATTTGTGTGTGTGAGTTTCTTGCCATTTCACTTTGCAGCTGTTAAGCTCATTTGTGTGGCAATTGGTTTGATATAATCTCAAGGTGAGGTAAAAGGCTAACTCTCACTTTCCTTTCCCTCCATATACAACCTTATTGTTGCTTTGCATCATGGACAGGCATGGAGAGCCATCCCAACCACCACAACCTCCCGGGAATGACACACACATAATTCATGACAAGATGGGACCATTGGAAGGTCAGGAGAATTCAACTATCGTTGTGAAGCTCTCGGTAGCAAGATGAACTTTCAATTCGCGAGGGCAGGCCCGTGGTGGAATTCAAGAACATCTCGACAACCCGCTTGAGGAAGTCAGGTGGCCCGAAATGCATGCCATGCAACACAACCTCGGTCATCAAAATGAAGCTCTTGGTACGTTCACTCGCCTCAGCGGATGTGAGAAGCTAGCGCCTCATTGATGGACTAACCAAAGGCCACATGGCTTCAGCGCGACTCAAGCTCATCTCGGCACTCCTCAAGTGAATCAAAATTACTGCACCTCGCCAAATCCGCAGCTTCAAAACTTGCAGGATGGACCCAGTTCTTCAATCCATGAGCTCTTCTCAAGCGGTACCATCTCCAGCGACATCGCATAGCGTCGAGCTATGATGGTGACCTACCTCCGCCAAGACCTCCACGGCGTGAAGCGAACAGCCCACAACCAAGGGCACTTGTGATTCAGCAAGAGCAACCTCACATGGACCACCAAGGCCATCATGAAATGAGCGACATGTCCCTTCAGCAACAAGTGAAGCATCCGAAGAGGGCGAACAAGATCATCCCGGCGTGAAGCACTCGAGAAGATCCTCCAAAGGCGTCATCACATCGACATGATGGGTTACCGCACGTCGGCAACATGATGGTCATGAGCCTCCTCCACATCAAGAAGAAGAAGAAACTGACCCATTAGCGTAATTCGACGTCACCTCCGCCACGCAGCGAAGGCGCCAAGACAATACTCTCGGCACCACCTACAACGCAAGAACAAGAGCAAGCTCCCAGAAAGCTCGTCGTGAGGACCATCAACCTCTTCCTCGTCCTCAGCCAGCGTCCAACAAAGCGTGAGGCGAAGCTCCCAAAGCGTCGCCGACATGTAACCAAGTTCCACCACCAAGCCGCGGCGGCACCTCGACAACGCGCAGAACAGCATAACAATCACCAAGCAAGACATGAGAGCTTCGGGATGATGATGATAGCCCGCCCAAATCGCTTGGCAACCGGCCTTAACCCGGAGCAGACATAATGGAGAAGAAACTTCTGACAGCTCAAATTCACCATGCCCCAAGTTCATAGGTTCCAATGAGCAGGAATATCTCTCTTGGGAACTCAAGGTCGAACCAAGATCTTCCGCATGCACAACTATAACTTAATGAGAAGATGATGGCCATGGCATCCCTCAAGGATTTGATGAGTGCCAACCTTTGGTGGGAACAAGTCCAACTTCGCTTCGAGAAGCAAAGAAGAGCCTCCAATCAACTTGGCAAGATATGAAGGCCCATATGAGATCCGAAAACTTGTTCCTTACGCTCTACATGTACGCGACCTCTTCAACAACCGGCAGCTTAGTCAAGGATTAAAGGAACCCGTGGAAGAGTACTTCAAGCAAATGGAGCTCAACATGTGATCTGGGTGCCAACATTGAAAGCGAGATTAAGGCAAAACAATGGCACGTTTCCTCAATGGCTTGAACCATCCCATCAAAAAGCGCATCACCGAGTTCAAAAGTACAACAACATGGTTGAGCTTGTGCATCGCATTGAAGGCGGCGTCAGGGTGCAAGAGGACATCAAGTACAACAAGCCAAGAGCGTACTTCACCTCTGACCAGCAAAGGCGCTTGACCAACTACTCCAACAACACCCAGTGAGTGGAAGCTCATCACATACAACCAAGCTTCCCTTCAAGCCAACACTTCCTCAAGGAAAACCGTTCCAAAGCGGCAAATACACAAGAAATGAACAACCATTCAATGGTGAGTGCTACAAGTGTGGAGGCAAAGGACACAAGTCGGCCGCATGTGGGAACAAGAAAGTTTTGTTCATCCATGACAACGGCGATGAAGAATACTTGAGTGAAGATGAGTTTGATGCAAGGGTCAAGGAAGCCATGGCAAGGCAACATTTGGAAGAGGACCAAGAACTACTTGTGTGTGAGCATGACGCAAGTCCATCGCTTGTGGTCAATGGAACTACTCAAGCCAATGAGAATAAAGACCAACAATCAAACATCTTCCAAACTCGTGCCGGTATCAATGGGAAGTCCATCAAAGTTGTCATCGATGGAGGGAGTTGCCACAATCTTGCAAGTACGGAATTGTGTGAGAAACTCAACCTCACCCTCCATCCGCATAAGCACCCCTACCATATACAATGGCTAAGTGACCAAGGGTCCGTCAAGATCAAGCAGACCGTCTCGGTAACATTCTCAATTGGACCATACAAAGACACGGTGGAATGTGAAGTGGTCCCCATGACGGTTTGCCATATGTTGCTAGGAAGGCCGTGGCAATTTGACAAGCGTGCTTTACATGATGGTCACTCAAACACTTATACCTTCAAATGGCTTGAAAAAACTTGTGTTTTGCAACCAATGACTCCTAGCCAAATAATTGCGGACAATGCGAAGGCTTTAGCGAGGGCGCAATACACAAAAACACCTTGTGAGAAGAGTTGTGAGCGAGAGAACCACACTACAGTGAGTGAGTGCCACAAGCCAAACTCGAGTGGAAAAACTAAGAGTGTTCTTCTTGCCACCAAAAGTGAGATGAGAGAAGTGCGGAACAACCCATCCATCTTGCACTATGTCCTTATATGCAAGGGACTAGCGCAAGGAACTAATGACTTGACAAATGTTCCTCCTTCTTTGATGCCTATCTTGCAGGAATTTCAAGATGTATTCCCCGAAGAGCTTCCTCATGGACTACCTCCTCTTCGTGGAATCGAGCACCGCATCGACCTCATACCCGGCGCCCCACTCCTAAACCACGCCGCGTATCGCACGAACCCGGAGGAGACGAAGGAGATACAACGACAAATCAACCAACTCGTCTCCAAAGGTTTGATCCAAGTAAGCACTAGCCCAAGCGCGGTTCCCGTGATTCTAGTTCCAAAAATGGATGATACGTTGCGGTTATGCATGGATCGTCATTCAATCAATGCTATCACCGTGCGTTATCGACATCCTATACCGCGCCTTGATGACATGCTTGATGAGTTATGTGGAGCCACTATATTTTCGAAAATTGATCTTCGTAGTGGTTACCATCAAATTTGCATGGCCGAAGGTGATGAGTGGAAAACCGCCTACAAGACCAAGCTTGGTCTCTATGAATGGTTGGTTATGCCTTTTGGCTTATCAAATGCTCCATCTACCTTCATGCGCCTCATGAACCATATTTTGAGATCTCTCATCGGGAAGAGTGTCGTTGTTTACTTTGATGACATCCTTGTCTATAGCAAGTCACTAGAGGAGCATGTTACTCTTGTTAAGGAGGTCCTTCAAATCCTTCGTCATGAAAAGCTTTATGCTAATCTCCCAAAGTGCACTTTTGCAAAAGACTTTTCCACCATTGCTTGCCCCCTCAACGAATTGACCAAGAAAAATGTCACGTTCGTTTGGGGAAAAGCACAACAAAAGGCTTTTGATGAGCTCAGAAAGAGGCTCACCGAAGCACCACTTATTGCATTATCGGATTTCACAAAAACCTTTGAGATTGAATGTGATGCTAGTGGAATTGGCATTGGAGGCGTCCTTATGCAAAATGGGAGTCCTATTGCATACCATAGTGAGAAACTTGATGGCGCACGCCTTAACTATCCCATCTATGACAAAGAGCTTTTTTCCTTGGTTCGTGTCCTTCAAGTGTGGCAACACTACCTTTGGCCCAAAGAATTTATAATCCATTCCGACCATGAGTCGTTGAAATATCTTAAGGGCCAAGCCAATTTGAGTAAAAGGCACGCCAAATGGGTTGAGTTTATGGAATCTTTTCCTTACATTGTCAAGTACAAGAAGGGCAAAGAAAATGTGGCAGCGGACACTTTGTCTCGCAAAAACACAAACCTTCTTACGCGACTCGAAGTAAATGTCTTGGGTCTTGATGACATCAAATCTTTATAACGTCGACCCTTTCTTTGGACCAATTTTTGCAAGATGTTCAATAGACAAATGGATTGATGATTTCTATTTGCATAAGGGTTTTCTTTTCAAACAAAACAAGCTTTGCATTCCGAAGTCGTCTCTCCAAATTTTGCTTCTTCAAGAGTCCCATGGTGGAGGCTTTATGGGTCACTTTGGCCGTGACAAGACATATGACATGCTATCCACTCACTACTTTTGGCCAAAGATGAAGCGCGACGTCGAGCGCCACGTCCAACGGTGCACTACATGTATCCAAGCTAAGTCTAAGTCTAACCCCTTTGGTCTTTATATGCCATTGCCTATTCCTCATGCACCTTGGTCGGACATTAGCATGGACTTTGTGTTAGGATTGCCTAGATCTAAACATGGACATGATTCTATATTTGTGGTAGTGGATCGCTTTTTCAAAATGGCACACTTCATTCCGTGCCATAAGACCGATGATGCTTCACATGTAGCAAATTTGTTTTTCAGGGAAATAATTCGGCTACACGGTGTACCAAGAACAATCGTCTCCGACCGCGACGTCAAATTCATGAGCTACTTCTGGAAGACACTAATGTCCAAGCTCGGCATCAAGCTCCTCTCTCGTCCGCCTCGCATCCTCAAACCGATGGACAAACTGAGGTCGTCGTCGAAGCCTTGGCACACTCCTACGTGTGTTGATAAAGAAGAACCTTAAAGACTGGGTGATGGAGGGGTTAACCTCTTGGGTGGCCCGATCTTCACGGATCTCGTGGTCAAATCGATGGGAAAGCGAGGGGAAAGGGCGAAGGTAGCGGAAGCGGACACACACCTCGCGAAGAACACGATGAACACACGCAAAACTCACACGATACAAGGCCGATTGCTCCCGAACGGCAGCCACCGGTCCGATAGAATCCTCGCAAGGAAAGATCGGTCAACGTGGTCCCTCAAATCCACATCGGAGAGGGAAGAACACCTTGGGGAGGGTCTTGACAACTTGGAGACGAGACATCGAACTCCAAGGCCTTGTTCAACGATGGATGCGTGATGCAAAGTCCAATCGAGGTTGGTGACGATAGTCGGTCCCCTTGGATAAGGGGATGAGGCAAAACTAGAGATTCCACACAAGGGGGTTGTCTTTAGTCTATCATCTATGCCTAAGGGATACATGAGGGGTGGGGGCTCTATTTATAGGCCAGCCACATAAACAGGGGTAGTTTAGGGATAAAACTAGGGTTTGGACGAGCTAGAGGGATACATGGGCCGAAGGCCCAATAGTAGGTGCAGTAATATGACCGGTAGTACCGGACTTGGGATCGCCCGGGACGGTAGTACCGCTTAAGTGGCCTGAGCGACGCTTGAGCCTGGAGCGAGCGGTATCGATGGGGCTGATGTTGGGCGGTAGTGCTACCTGACCGGTACTGTTGGATCCGTAGTACCGCTTCAGGCTGGGCTTCTGTCAGGGGAGCGGTAGTGAATGGGCGGTAGATGGCCGGTAGTACTGATCGATCCGTAGTACCGCTGGAGACAGAGAGCATTTGGTGATCTATCTTCTTCCTCCTCCTCTTCCAAGCTTCTGTCTTGTCGGGCTTGATGCTCCGGGCTTCCTCCCTTGCCTCCGTACTGGTCGGTGTGAACCTATCATGCATATGTGACGGAGTATGAAGTAGCATACCATTCAATAGGGTAGGAAGTGGGCTCGCATAGAGGAACGGATTCACCTTTGGAGTCCATGACGACTTGGCGTAAGTTGGAGACCTTGATGTAGTAACGACCGTAGGTCGGGCTGCATCATCTCCCCTCCATTCAAAAAGAGTCGTCCTCGACTCTCCATGTTCATCACGAAGTAGAAGAGGTCGAAGGACATCCTTGATCCTGGGGTTCACCATATAGTCGTCCTCGGGAAGATTGACTTGACAACACTTCAATGTCCCTTCACCTTCCATGTAGCCTACAAAGCTCACGACAAAAGTGAAGAAACACTCAAAGCGTAGCCAATTCATGAAGATTATAGCATGAGTCCTCAAGTAGAAGGAAGTCACCTTAGCTTGTAGAGATAGCGCGATGAAGGGTGGCCATAGGTAACTCTCTTCGGTTCTTCTTGTCAACACATGGTCCAAATAGGTTGACGTGTATGCATTTGTACCTTCATACAACAAAGACCATGTTATGGGGTAACCCCGGGGTTGGCCCGATCTTTCACGAATTCCACGAGGAACGAGGGGGAAAGCGGTGGTCGGAGGATGAAATCGAGGGAGGAGATGAAAACCATGAACACACGCAAACCAAAACACGATACACGCCTATCCTTTACACCGGTGGCAACCGGTCCAACATAATCCCTAGGATCGGTGTTGGGCGAAGCTCGCTCTCCACGCCAACAACGGGGGATGAAGTGCTTGGTGAGATCTTGACGACTTGGGGGCGATAAACCGAGAACCCAAGGCCTTGTACAACTTGAACGCACTAGGCAAGATCCAAGAGGAGGGTGGAGAATAGGTGCTCCTTATCAAGGAGCATGAGACCAATAGATTAAAAGATCCACAAGGGGTGTCTTAATCTATCATTATCCAAGTCTAGGGTTTACATAAGAGGGGTGGGGCTATTTATAGGCCAACCACATAAACAGGGGTAGTTCTGGAATAAAACTGGAAGTTTGGGCGAAATTGGGGGTTACATGGGCCAGGCCCAAAAGGCTTTAACATGCCTGGCGTCGGTCGGTCCGGAGACTCCGGTCTGGGCCGGAGACTCCGGTCAATCTCCGGACCCGTCTCCGGAGGGGGCTTCTGGCTGTCCCGGTCTTGAGTCTCCGGTCTGGACCGGAGGAAGGTACGGAGACTCCGGTCTACACTGGAGACTCCGGTGTGCAGCACTCCAGCGGCTTCTTCTCCTGGTCCTGCTTCCTTGGTGGCTTGGTGTGGTGGTGTTGCTTCATATCTGAGGATACACAACGTAGATGCATGAAGTAGCAAGCCATCCAAAGGTAGGCCAAAATCACATGAGGAAAGGAGCGAGTTAACCTTGGCTTGTAGGAGCTTGGCCCGCGCGAGTCATTGGTCCACTTGGGGACTAGGTGTTGTAGATGGAGGTGCGTCCAGTGGACGGGCATCAGCCCCTTGGGAAAGAGTCGTCCTCGACTCTTCAACCTTCTCAACTTCATCTTTGCCATGGTAGGGTGATAGGTCCTTGACATTGAATGTCGGGCTCACAAGATACTTGGATGTTGGGATATCTATGATGTAGGCGTTGTTGTTGATCCTCTTGAGCACTTTGAACGTTCCATCACCTCTTGGCTTTAGTTTGGAGTCGCGGTCCTTGGGGAAGCGGTCTTTACTCAAGTGTATCCATACAAGGTCGCCTTCTTCGAAGATCATCTCTTTCTTGTTCTTGTTTAGCCTTGATGCTTGGCGAAGGACTTGTTTCTCGATCGTAGCTCTTGTGTCTTCATGGAGTTTCTTCATTGTTTGGGCACGCTTGACCACGTCCATATTGGCACGTTCATGAAGAGGTAGAGGAAGGATATCGAGCGCGATGAGGGGCTCGAAGCCATAGACGATCATGAACGGGCTCCTCATGGTGGTGGAGTGCTTGGTTGTAGAAGTAACTCGGCATGTGGAATACATTCCTCCCAGTCTTTAAGGTTCTTCTTTATCAACACCCGGAGGAGTGTGCCAAGACTTCGATTGACGACCTCGGTTTGTCCATCGGTTTGAGGATGCGAGGCGGACGAGAAGAGGAGCTTGATGCCAAGCTTTGCCATGAGAGTCTTCCAGAAGTAGCTCATGAATTTTACGTCGCGGTCGGAGACGATTGTTCTTGGTACACCATGTAGCCGAATTATTTCCCTGAAAAACAAATTTGCTACATGTGAAGCATCATCGGTCTTATGGCACGGAATGAAATGTGCCATTTTGGAAAAGCGATCCACTACTACAAATATAGAATCATGACCATGTTTAGATCTAGGCAAGCCTAACACAAAGTCCATACTATTGTCCGACCAAGGTGCATGAGGAATAGGCAATGGCATATAAAGACCAAAGGGGTTGGACTTAGACTTAGCTTGGATACATGTAGTGCATCGTTGGACGTGGCGCTCCACGTCACGCTTCATCTATGGCCAAAAGTAGTGAGTGGAGAGCATGTCATAAGTCTTGTCACGGCCAAAGTGACCCATAAGGTCTCCACCATGGGACTCTTGAAGAAGCAAAAGTTGGAGAGACGATTTCGGAATGCAAAGTTTGTTTTGTTTGAAAAGAAAACCCTTATGCAAATAGAAATCATCAATCCCTTTGTCTATTGAACATGTTGCAAAAATTGGTCCAAAGAAAGGGTCGGACGCGTACAAAGATTTGATGTCATCAAGACCCAAGACATTTACTTCGAGTCGTGTAAGAAGGCTTGTGTTTTTGTGAGACAAGGCGTCCGCTACAACATTTTCTTTGCCCTTCTTGTATTTGACAATGTAAGGAAACGACTCCATGAACTCAACCCATTTTGCGTGCCGTTTACTCAAGTTGGCTTGGCCCTTAAGATACTTCAACGACTCATGGTCGGAATGGATGATAAATTCTTTGGGCCAAAGATAGTGTTGCCACACTTGAAGAACTCGAACCAAAGCAAAAAGTTGTTTGTCATAAATGGGATAGTTGAGGCGTGCGCCATCGAGTTTCTCACTATGGTATGCAATGGGACGCCCATTTTGCATAAGGACGCCTCCAATGCCAATTCCACTAGCGTCACATTCAACCTCAAAAGTTTTTGTGAAATCTGGTAATGCAAGGATTGGTGCTTCGGTGAGCCTCTTTTTGAGCTCATCAAAGTTTTGTTGTGCTTTTCCCCAAACGAACGTGACATTTTTCTTGGTCAATTCGTTGAGGGGGCAAGCAATGGTAGAAAAGTCTTTCACAAAGCGACGGTAAAAGCCAGCCAACCCATGAAAACTACGAAGTTCACTAACATTTGTAGGGATGGGCCAATCTCGTATGTCCTTGACTTTTGAGACATCAACTTCAATGCCATTGGAAGACACAACAAAACCAAGGAAAATCAGCTTGTCTTTTGCAAAAGTGCACTTTGGGAGATTAGCATAAAGCTTTTCATGACGGAGGATTTGAAGGACCTCCTTAACATGAGTAACATGCTCCTCTAGTGACTTGCTATAGACAAGGATGTCATCAAAGTAAACAACTACACTCTTCCCAATGAGAGATCTCAAAATATGGTTCATGAGACGCATGAAGGTAGATGGGGCATTAGATAAGCCAAAAGGCATAACCAACCATTCATAGATACCAAGCTTGGTCTTGAAGGCGGTTTTCCACTCATCACCTTCGGCCATGCGAATTTGATGGTAACCACTACGAAGATCAATTTTTGAAAATATAGTGGCTCCACATAACTCATCAAGCATGTCATCAAGACGCGGTATAGGATGTCGATAACGCACGGTGATAGCATTGATTGGACGGCAGTCCATGCATAACCGCAACGTATCATCCGTTTTTGGAACTAGAATCACGGGGACCGCGCTTGGGCTAGTGCTTACTTGGATCAAACCTTTGGAGACGAGTTGGTTGATTTGTCGTTCTATCTCCTTCGTCTCTTCCGGGTTCGTGCGATATGCGGCGCGGTTTGGGAGTGGGGCGCCGGGTATGAGGTCGACAAGTGCTCGATTCCACGAAGAGGAGGTAGTCCATGAGGAAGCTCTTCGGGAAATACATCTTGGAATTCCTGCAAAACAGCCAACAAAGAAGGAGGAACATTTGTCAAGTCAATAGTTCCTTGCGCTAGTCCCTTGCATACAAGGACATAGTGCAAAATGGATGGGTTGTTCCGCACTTCTCTCATCTCACTTTTGGTGGCAAGAAGAACACTCTTAGTTTTTCCACTCGAGTTTGGCTTGTGGCACTCACTCGCTATAGTGTGGTTCTCTCGCTCACCACTCTTCTCACAAGATGGTTTTGTGTATTGCGCCCTCGCTAAAGCCTTTGCATTGTCCGCAATTATTTGGCTAGGAGTCATTGGTTGCAACACACAAGTTTTGTCAAGCCATTTGAAGGTATAAGTGTTTGAGTGACCATCATGCAAAGCACGCTTGTCATATTGCCACGGCCTTCCGAGCAACATATGGCAAACCGTCATTGGGACCACGTCACATTTGATGTGGACATCCCTACTATTGATACAACCGTTGTACCTACAGCAACACACATACAAGGACCCATCACAAGATCTCGTGCCAAACAACTTAACTATCAGGTACTTTCGTTTCTTGGAACTATTCCTCACATACATGAGAATATGATGCTGCCTAAATCAGATGTATTTCTTACTCTTAGGAATGATGGACCAAGCATGGATGAGAGGGACAAGCATTGGAGCATGGCCATGTATGGAGATGGCAGCAAGCATGTGATGATCCAAGAGAAGGCCACGGATGAAGATTTCAGAACTTTGAGGCCTACATAATGAAGAAAGAAGGCTTGGACGAAATATTCAAGATCAATACTTTACGAATTCGTCCATAGCTTAATATGGTGCTGCGACACCTTTATTTTTGGGCCAGGCCCATGTAATTTTCGCAGGATTTTAATTAGCCACTTTTAGAGTCCGTATTTGAGGAAAAGGACTTTTAGGGTTGGATTCGGCCACCACTTCCATGGCTGGCCAAACCCCACCTTTTCGCCTCTTAAATACTCCCCATAGCCGACCCATAGACTCGGATTTTGTTTAGACATTAAGTTAGCCATAGTCGCAACTTTGCCAAGGCTCGGCGTCCGCAGAGGCCTCTTGTACTGCAGACCTATTCAGGATCCCACCTCTTCAATAAATCTTTCATCTTAATCCGCAATATCTTGATTGCAATATTGGTTCTTACTTGTTCTCGATTTCAGGTAGGAATTAAGACCCTCGTTGGTCAGGCTGATCGTGTTCCCGTAGGATCGGTAACCTCCAGGAGATTGGCCTAGCGATTGCATTGGCGCTCATGTAGTCGGATCGTCAAGCCCGAACTCCACCAAATCGACTATCTTCATCTCATCGAAAGATCGGACACCTTTGCCCTATCAAGTGGTATCAGATTTCAGGTTGCTCGGTGAGATTTTACTGTTTTCGTAGATTAGATCTGTTTTTACCTATAACCCACGAAAAAGCCAAAAACACAGTTAGAGTTTAGATCCATCCCATAACCAATCTACGCCTCGCATTATCTTTTCAGTTTTTGCATTGTTGAATTTGTGTCTACATCGTCGCGTGCTAGTTTTAGTGTCTCGTCCCTTAGAGTTTCGAGTTCTGATCATAATAGTCACCGCCACACTCGCCGATCACCGCCACCATATTCCGCCACCATATTCCGCCGCCATATACCTTGCCACCATAAACCCTACTACTCCGCCACCGCCTTCCTACCGCAACACAAATCCGATCAGTTTTCCTGCCGTGGTACGAGTCCGAGTAGAGTTATTGTTTCCTAGTTTTTCTTTTTACTTTCCTTCTTTGTTGTTTCCGTGTTCAGCTAAAGTCCGTGTCGAGCTAAGAGTCCGGTCCTTCTTTGTTGTTTTTCTGGCTGTACTAGTTTTCGACCCCGGGGATCACTTTTCTCCATCGGCCGTTATAGCGATATTTTTTTGGCGCCGGCGCGCTTTCCGGAGCAAAATAAAAAAATTCGAATTTTTTTTTGGGGCTAACCTATTTTTAGACCCCGTAGCTCAGTTCTAGACACTCGCCATCATAGTGATTTTCTACATCTCGGTTCGCTTTTCAGGATGCCATATCATCATACAGTGCTTGTTGTGTCGCGTCGTGACATCGTTGGTGATCTAGGCTCGCGTCTCTAGTACGGTCTAGCCTAGAACCAGCATCGTTGAGCATTCTTTCAACTTTTGCATTGCTATGTTGATAATTGCTAACCCCCTTGCTAAGCCTTCCCAGAGCTCCACAGATATTCTCCACGTGCGGTGTTTCGACTCCTGGTAATCGCTTGGTTCAATCTCTGGACCCACTGATCCTCGCGGTTGCACATCGCCTTTTCCTGCTGTTTGGTAAGAACTTGTAAGAGCTTCGTATATTGCTTGACGGATTACGCGTGACTTCCACCATATTTCCGTCCTATATACCTGTGCTTTTTAAGGACTAACCATGACAGATACTTCGCGGAACCCTGCCACAATGACGAACGAAGAACTACATGCCCACTTCTTCGCGCTCTTGGTCATCGCTACGAAGACGTGGATACGCCTGGGAGTTTGACACCAAGCTCACCAACGCCGTGGACAAGATCGATGGACTCGAGAAATCCTTCAACGCCAAGCTTTCGGATTTCAAGGAACCGATGAACCGACCGCACCCACACATGGCGCGACGCGCATTCCGATCACGGTCATTGCGGGTTACCGCTGGTGCCGACGCCTCGGACTTCCGCGGCCGGGCTGCGACATGGGGATGACGACGGGTACTACTACGCACGACGACGACGATCTGTTTTGGCGAGGTTGAACAACCTCCACAGTACCGCCGTCCCCGACATTACTACCGCAACGCTTCGCCACCGAGACGTGATGATGAGCATGTTGCAAAAGCTTAAATTAAATATTCCATCTTTTGAGGGTAAATATAATACTGATGCATATCTAAAATGGTAGATGCAAGTAGAACAATGTTATCCATGCTTAAAATAACTGATAATATGCCAGTTAGTGCTGCTACATGTGAATTTACACAATTTGCTTCACTTTGGTGGTCAGAGTATTGTCGTTTAAATCCTACTACTATTCCTAGTACTTGGACTGCTTTAAAAACTGCTATGCGTGTTCGTTTTGTACCTCCCACTTATCAACGTGATTTACTAAAGAATCTGACACGTTTAGAGCAAGGGAAAAATTCTGTAGAAGAGTATTATCAGGAATTGCAAACGGGGATGGTTCGGTGTGGTCTTGTTGAATCTAATGAACAAATGCTTGCATGTTTCTTTGGTGGATTAAACAAGGACATTCATCACATATTAGATTATAAGGAATATAATTCTATTACTCGTTTGTTTCATCTTGCTTGCAAAGCTGAACGTGAAGTGCAGGATCGCCAAACACCATGGAGGAGGACTAATAATTCTGCAGGTCGCACATCCTCTTGGACATCTCGACAATCAGCGCCTCCTCGTGATTCGCCACCAGCTACTACCACATCCCAGGCCACCACAAGATTTCCAGCTGCTCCTCCACCGTCATCCAATGCTCCTGCTCGTAGTGCATCTTCTATGGCTTCCACGGGTAAGACAAAGGATATACAATGCCGCAAGTGCTGGGGTTTTGGTCATATTGAGAGACAGTGCACAACACAACGTGTGATGATGGTGCGAGAAGATGGTCAATATGATTCAGCGAGTGACTTCGATGAAGATACACTAGCCCTTATTTCTTCTCGAGATGGAGACAATTGGCGTCTGATGAAGAGTCGAGGTAATGGAGCTGAAGCTGCTGATCAATACAAGAGCTTAATTACACAACGTGTTGAGTGTGCAATTGAGCAAATCTGAGCAAGATCAACGCCACAACCTGTTCCAAACACGTGGTGTTGTCAAGGAAAGAGCTATACTGGATCATCATTGATGGAGGGAGTTATAATAATCGCCGGTGTTGACATGGTAGAGAAGCTTGCGCCCAACAAGACAACGCCCACATTCTTATTACATCCAATGGTTTGAGAGTTCTCGAAGATCAAGGTAACAAGAACGCAGTGCGTGCATTTTACTATTGGTACATATTCTGATTTTGTTGATTGTGATGTTGTACCTATGCAAGCTTGTTCTTTGTTACTTGGTAGACCATGGCAATTTGATAGAGAATCTGTTCATAATGGCAAAACTAATCACTATTCTCTTATGCATGATGGAAAGAAAATTGGTCTAAAACCTATGACTCCCGAACAGATTTTATAAGATGATCTTGCTAGAGCTAGTAGAGCTAAAATTGAGGAGAAAAATAAAAGTGAGAATCAGATTGTTGCTGCAGATTTTATACCACCAAAGAACACTAAATCTGATTCTACACATGCTACTGAAATTCGTTTGAAGAGTCCATGTATGCTTGCAAATAAAATTGATATTGCTGAACTAGATGTAAACAATACTCAATGTTATGCAATGAGGTTTTGTTTTCATTTGAGGATATGCCTCCTTCTTTGCCACCCGCTATTGCTAACCTTTTGCAGGAATATGAGGACGTCTTTCCCGCTGAGCTGCCACCAGGACTACCTCCTATTAGAGGAATTGAGCACCAAATTGATCTAATTCCTGGTGCCACGTTGCCCAACCGCGCGCCATATAGAACCAATCCAGAGGAGACAAAGGAGATACAACGCCAAATTCAGGAACTACTCGACAGAGATCATATTCGTGAGTCCCTTAGCCCTTGTGCTGTTCCTATTATTTTGGTACCTAAGAAAGATGGTTCTTCGCGCATGTGTATTGATTGTAGAGCTATCAATAATATTACTATTCGATATCGTCATCCTATTCCACGTTTAGATGACATGCTTGATGAATTGAGTGGCTCTACCATGTTTTCTAAAGTTGATTTCCGTAGTGGTTACCACCAGATTCGTATGAAATTAGGAGATGAATGGAAAACAGCATTTAAAACTAAGTTCGGTTTATATGAGTGGTTAGTAATGCCGTTTGGTTTAACTAATGCACCTAGCACTTTCATGAGATTAATGAACGAAGTTTTACGTGCTTTCATTGGACGTTTTGTGGTAGTCTACTTTGATGATATTCTGATTTATAGCAAATCTTTAGAGGATCATTTGGACCATTTACGTGCTGTTTTCAATGCTTTACGTGATGCACGTTTGTTTGGTAACCTTGAGAAGTGCACCTTTTGCACCAATCGAGTTGCGTTTATTGGCTATGTTGTTACATCACAGGGTATTGAAGTGGACCCAGCCAAGATTGCAGCTATTGAGAATTGGCCGCAACCCAAGACGGTCACACAAGTGAGGAGTTTTCTTGGCCTCGCTGGTTTTTATAGGCGCTTTGTCAAAGACTTTGGATCAATTGCCGCGCCGATGAATGAGCTTACCAAGAAGGATGTGCCCTTTGTTTGGGGCGATGCACAACAACAGGCCTTCGTCATATTGAAAGATAAGCTAACACATGCTCCCTTACTCCAACTTCCTGATTTTACTAAGACTTTTGAGCTTGAATGTGATGCTAGTGGAATTGGTTTTGGAGGGGTGTTATTACAAGAGGGAAAACCTGTTGCATATTTTAGTGAGAAATTGAGTGGGGCTAGTCTGAACTATTCTACTTATGATAAAGAATTATATGCGTTGGTTCGGACATTAGAAACTTGGCAACATTATCTATGGCCTAAGGAATTTGTTATTCATTCTAATCATGAATCTTTGAAGCATATTCGTAGTCAAGCTAAGTTGAATCGTCGTCATGCAAAGTGGGTTGAATTTATTGAGTCTTTTCCTTATGTTATCAAACACAAAAAGGGTAAAGATAATATTATTGCTGATGCTTTGTCAGGCCGTTATGCTTTGTTATCTCAACTTGTCTTCAAAATATTTGGATTGGAAACTATTAAGGAACAATATGTGCATGATGCTGAATTTAAAGATGTGTTGCAGAATTGTAGAGATGGTAGAACTTGGAACAAGTTCGTCTTCAATGATGGATTTGTGTTCCGTGCTAACAAACTATGCATTCCAGATAGTTCTGTTCGTCTTTTGTTGTTACAGGAGGCGCATGGAGGAGGATTGATGGGACACTTTGGTGTCAAGAAGACGGAGGATGTTCTTCGCACACTTCTTTTGGCCCGTGTCGTCGAGATGTTGAGAGATTTGTGGCACGCTTGACTACTTGTCAAAAAGCTAAGTCTCGCCTTAATCCACATGGTTTATATATGCCTCTTCCTGTTCCTAGTGTTCCTTGGGAGGATATTTCTATGGACTTTGTTTTGGGATTGCCACGAACACAGAAGGGGAGGGATAGTATTTTTTGTTGTTGTGGATCGGTTTTCTAAGATGGCACACTTTATTCCTTGTCATAAACGGATGATGTCATGGCATATTGCTGATTTATTCTTCGTGAAATTGTTCGTTTGCATGGTGTGCCAAATACTATTGTCTCTGATCGTGATACTAAATTTCTTAGCCACTTTTGGAGATGTTTATGGGCTAAGTTGGGGACTAAATTGCTCTTTAGTACTAAATGTCATCCCCAAACTGATGGTCAAACTGAAGTAGTAAATAGAACTTTGTCTACTATGTTATGGCTGTTTTAAAGAAGAACTTAAAATTGTGGGAAGAGTGTTTA
Source organism: Avena insularis (assembly GCA_023614405.1). Taxonomy (NCBI): domain Eukaryota; kingdom Viridiplantae; phylum Streptophyta; class Magnoliopsida; order Poales; family Poaceae; genus Avena; species Avena insularis. The sequence continues at coordinate 51,921 of JAJUPC010000159.1, read as the reverse complement.
CCTCATATAGAATTTGCTTATAATCGTCGTTGCATTCTACCACAAAGATGTGCCCATTTGAGATTGTGTATGGTTTTGTTCCTCGCACCTATTGATTTATTGCCTTTACCTTCTTCTGCAACATAATTTGGATGCTACACAACGCTGAATTGATATTAAACTTGCATAAGACTACTAAAGATAACATTGAACACATGAATGCTAAGTATAAACTTGCTTTGGGGATAAAGGAGAAAGCATGTTGTGTTTGATGTTGGCGATCTTGTTTGGTTACATTTGCGTAAAGATCGCTTTTCCTGATTTACATAAGTCTAAGTTAATGCCACGTGCTGCTGGTCCCTTTAAGGTGTTAGAGAAAATAAATGATAATGCATATAAACTTGAGTTACTCGCAGACTTTGTTAGTCCCACGCGTTTAATATTGCAGATTTGAAGCCTTACTTTGGTGAGGAAGATGAGATTGCGTCGAGGACGACTTCAATTCAAGAAGGGGAGCATGATGTGGACATCCCTACTATTGATACAACCGTTGTACCTACAGCAACACACATACAAGGACCCATCACAAGATCTCGTACAAACAACTTAACTATCGTACTTTCGTTTCTTGGAACTATTCTCACATACATGAGAATATGATGAATTAAATCAGATGTATTTCTTACTCTTAGGAATGATGGACCAAGCATGGATGAGAGGGACAAGCATTGGAGCATGGCCATGTATGGAGATGGCAGCAAGCATGTGATGATCCAAGAGAAGGCCACGGATGAAGATTTCAGAACTTTGAGGCCTCCATAATGAAGAAAGAAGGCTTGGACGAAATATTCAAGATCAATACTTTACGAATTCGTCCATAGCTTAATATGGTGCTGCGACACCTTTATTTTTGGGCCAGGCCCATGTAATTTTCGCAGGATTTTAATTAGCCACTTTTTAGAGTCCGTATTTGAGGGGAAAAGGACTTTTAGGGTTGGATTCGGCCACCACTTCCATGGCTGGCCGAAACCCCACCTTTTCGCCCTTAAATACTCCCCATAGCCAACCCCATAGACTCGGATTTTGTTTAGACATTAAATTAGCCATAGTCGCAACTTCGCCAAGGCTCGAGCGTCGCAGAGGCCTCTTGTACTTCGCACCTATTCAGGATCCCACCTCTTCAATAAAGCTTTCATCTTAATCTGCAATATCTTGATTGCAATATTGGTTCTTACTTGTTCTCGATTTCAGGTAGGAATTAAGACCCTCGTTGGTCAGCCGATCGTTCCGCAGGATCGGTAACCTCCGTGAGATTGTCCTAGCGATTGCATTGGCGGCGCCGTGTCGACGTAGTCGGATCGTCAAGCCCGAACTCCACCAAATCGACTATCTTCATCTCATCGAAAGATCGGACACCTTTGCCCTATCAACATTCCACCGTGTCCTTGTAGGGCCCAATTGAGAACGTTACCGAGACGGTGTGCTTGATCTTGACGGATCCTTGGTCACTTAGCCATTGGATATGGTAGGGGTGTTTATGCGGATGGAGGGTGAGGTTGAGTTTCTCACACAATTCCGTGCTTGCAAGATTGTGGCAACTCCCTCCATCGATGACAACTTTGATGGATCTCCCATTGATACCAGCATGAGTTTGGAAGATGTTTGATCGTTGGTCTTCATTCTCATTGGCTTGAGTAGTTAAGACCCTTGTGACCACAAGCGATGGACTTGCGTCATGCTCACAAATGAGTAGCTCTTGGTCCTCTTCCCAATGTTGCCTTGCCATGGCTTCCTTGACCCTTGCATCAAACTCTTCTTCACTCAAGTATTCTTCATCGCCGTTGTCATGGATGAACAAAACTTTCTTGTTCCCACATGCGGCCGACTTGTGTCCTTTGCCTCCACACTTGTAGCACTCACCATTGAATGGTTGTTCATCTCTTGTGTACTTGCCACTTGGGGGCGGTTTTCCTTGAGGAAGGGTTGGCTTGAATGGAAGCTTGGTGGTATTTGAGGAGCTTCCACTTGGTGTTGTCGAAGTAGTGGTTGGAGCTTGCTTGTATGTGAAGTATGTCTTTGGCTTGTTGAACTTGATGTCCTCTTGCACTTGACGTTCGGCCTTTGATGCAATGTGCACAAGCTCAACCATGTTGTTGTACCGTTGGAACTCGGTGATGCGCTTGATAGGATGGTTCAAGCCATTGAGGAAACATGCCATTGTTTGTTCATCCCGCTCTTCGATGTTGGCACGGATCATGTTGAGCTCCATTTGCTTGAAGTACTCTTCCACGGTCTTTGTTCCTTGACTAAGCGTTTGAAGCTTGTTGAAGAGGTCACGCGTGTAGTGTGAAGAAACAAAGCGGGATCTCATATGAGCCTTCATATCTTGCCAAGTTGAGATTGGGCTCTTCTTTTGATTCACGAGTTGGACTTGTTCCCACCAAAGGTTGGCATATTCATCAAACTCGAGGGATGCCATGGCCATCATCTTCTCATTGCTAAAGTTGTGCATGCGGAAGATCTTGTCAACCTTGAGTTCCCATGAGAGGTATTCTTCGGGATCATTGGAACCGGTGAACTTGGGCATGGTGAACTTGAGCTTGCCGAAAGTTTCTTCCTCATTAGTTCCGGTTGCGACGGTTGCCATGATTTTGGCGGTCATCTTCATCATCCGAGCTCTCATGTCGTGCTTGTTGATGGTGGCGTTGCTCTTGCGGTTGTTGAGGTGCCGCGTTTGGTGGTGGAACTTGGTTTGGACGAGCTTGGGGAGCTTGCTCTTGTTGTTGTCGCGGTTGAGGACGAGGAGGAGGTTGTTGGTCCTCACGGTGAGCTTGGGGAGCTTGCTCTTGTTCTTGTCGTGGTTGATGCCGAGGAGCATTATCTTGCGCCATGTGGCGAGGAGGACGTCGAGCCGCCTGCGCAATGGGTTTTCTTTCTTCTTGATGTGGAGGAGGCTCGTCGTTTAAATCATGTTGTGGCGATGACGTTCATGTCGAGGAGGACGCCTTGGTGGGTCTTCGAGTGCTTCACGCCGCCGGCGAACTTGTTCTTCCACTTCGGATGCTTCACTTGTTGTGGAAAGAACATGTCGATGGCGATGGGCATGGTGGTCCATGTGAGGTTGTTCTTGTTGAAGCACAAGTGCCCTTTTTTGTGGCCGGTCCGCTTCACGTCTTGGAGGTCTTGCGGAGAGGTCACCTTCATAGCAGCGTTGCGGCGTGTCGCGCGATGGTACCGCTGAGAAGAGCTCATGGAGTGAAGGGGGTCCATCCGGTGCCTTGAAGCGTGACTGCGAGGAGCACTTGATTCGCTTGAGGAGTGTCGTGATGAGCTTGAGTCGCGCGAGCGTGGCCTTGCGAACCCATCAATGAGGCGTTGAAGCTTCTCATCCGTTGAGGCGAGGGCACGACCAAGAGCTTCATTTTGATGACCGAGGTTGTGTTGCATGGCATGCATTTGGCCTCGGACTTCCTCGAAGCGGTTGTCGATGTTCTTGAACTCCACTTGGGCTTCGCTAAATTGTTCATCTTGGCGCCGCTCAAGGGCTTCACAACGGTAGTTGAATTCTCCTCGAACCTTCCAATGGTCCCATCTTGTCATGTATGGATTGTCGTCCTCCGGAGGTGGTGGTGGTGGTTGGGACGGCTCGCTATTCCTGTCCTTGATGCAAAGCCGACAAGGGTTGTATATGGAGAGTAAAGGTGCGTAGAGTTAGCCTTTTACCTCACCTTGGAGATTATATCAAACCAATTGCCACACAAAGGAGCGAACATCGTGCAAAGTGAAATGGTAAAGAAACTCACACACAACGGAGCTACAACTCTCAAAAGCTTTTGGTGGATGGGTAGGATTGTGGGAAAGCCAAAGAACCAACCGAACGCAAAGGAGAGTCAAAAGTGGAGAAAATCCAACAAAAAGCAAGTCAAAAGGAAATGGTCAACTCAAAAGTTGACGAGAACCTACGACTACACACACGCGTGGAGAAAAATGGGGTTAGCACGACTATGAAAGTGAGCACGAAATGGCCTAACGAAGACTACGCTCGGGTGTCGTGCCAACGCAAGGAGAGACCACAACTCGTTTGCCAAAAGAGGGTAAGCAACGGATTCGTGCACTTGCCTTGGCGCGCTTCTTCCTCTCTCTTTTGCTTACAAGCTTGATGCTGTTGCAGCCCAACACATGGCATTCACCATTGGTCCACACCATGCTACATCAACCACACCCTCAAAGGTGAACTCATTCCATACCCCACCCTCCTTTGGCTATCATGTGAATGGAATCCTACTTGAGACACGTGCCAATGCTATGACCAGGACCATGACCATGACACCAAGAGGGGATGACAAGAGGACCCCAGTGATCAAGACCCCCAAGCAAGAGGCCTGGAAGAGAAGACGCAAGAAGCTGCTGAAGCTTGACCGGAGTCTCTGGTCCAGACCGGAGTCCCCGGTCTACCACACCGGAGTCTCCGGACCATCTCCGGACCGACCCCCAAACCAGCGCCTAGGACAGTCTGAATGCCCCTCCGGAGACGACACCGGAGATTGACCGGAGTCTCCGGTCCATACCGGAGTCTCCGGCCATCACACCGGAGTCTCCGGACCAAGCGTATCGGGCCTGCGTGCCTCGGGTTGGGCGTGGCCCATGTAACGCCCAGAACTTCCTATTTATGCCTGTTTTACCCCTAGCTCGTGGCTGGCCTATATATAAGCCCCCACCCCCTCCTTGAAACCCTGGAGTTGATGATGAAAGAAGGCTTATGCCTAACCCTAGATGGGAACCCCTCTCTATAGTTAATCTGTGAGTTGTACAAGGCCTTGGAGTTCGGTTGTTCGTCTCCAAGTCGTCAAGACTCTCCTCAAGTGTTTGGTCTCTCCTCATCAAGGATTCTAGTAGTGCTAGGTCTCTCCCTTTGGGATTCTACTTGGTTGCTACTCTCTCCTTTTGATTTGGATTCTATCATCCGCTTGCCGATCTCTCCTTTGGTGATTCTACCTAACGGTCTCTCGCCGAGGATTCTATTGGATTGGTTGTTCGAGCCAACGGGAGCAAATCGAATCGGGTTGTGTTTGCGTGTGTTTGTATCTTTACCTTGCGTTTGTGTTGCGTTCATCGTGTTCATCGGGTATTCCCTCACTCTCCGCATCAAATCCGTGAAGATCGGGCCACCCTAGGGTCAATCCCACAAGGGATCCCATATCAACTGGTATCAGCAGCTTTTGGTTGCCACGGATTTGACTTCGTTCCCCCATATCCACCATAAATTCGAAAATACCAAAAAATTTAGCCCCAATTTGCTTTTGGATCGATCTCTTGATTTGGTGAGTTGATTGTGGTTTTGATCCATTAGAAACTTGTCCTTGGATTTGGTCTACCTTTGCCCTGCGTTTTCTAGTCCAATTTGGTCGAAATTTTCTGGATTTGAGGGTCAAAGGGCCGCATTTCCGCTCACGGACTCGAGCTGTTCGTCGTGCTGGAACCAGACCGGAGTCTCCGGTCATCACACCGGAGTCTCCGGACCACACCGGAATCTCCGGCCCCAACACACCGGAGTCTCCGGCCCTGAACAAAAAATTGACCCCTTTTATTTTTTCGACTAACTCCCCTTGTGTGTTTGTGTTTCGCCTGAGTGTCTATCAACTAACAAGCTTCCACAACGCCAACAACACCTCGTGCTCGACATCGACACCGCGGAACCATCCCTTCACCAACGATTGCAAGTTCAACATCACCAAAAGGTATAACTTGCACAACCATTGTTAACCCACTTCTTCCTGTGTGTGTTACCTAACCTATCGAGAGTAGCCCTCCTATGTTTGCCGAAGCATTGTGCGCTTGCTCTTGCATAGTCATGATATAGAGGCAATAACAAAAATTGACTCCATAGTGTACATCCAAAAAAAAAGAAAAAGCTTCTAAGCAAAAGAAACAAAGAAAAAGATACCAATAGCTAAAGAGAGTCCAACGCTTCTAAGCAAGAGTGCGAGCAAGAGCAAGGCAAGCGTACAAATCCGTTGCTTCTCAACCTTGTGCGAACGGGCTACGGTCTCTCCTAGTGTTGGCACGACACCGAGCATTAGTCTTCGTTAGGTCCAATTTTGTTCTTTGCTCATTTTCCATAGTCGTGCTAGCCACATTAATCTCCACCGTGTGTGTATAGTCGTAGGTTCTCGTCACCCTTTTTGACCTTTTCCTTTGACTTTGTTTTTGTTGGATTTTACCCACTTTTGACAATATACTTTTCTTTTGATTGTTCCATTTTCTTTCCACCTTTCTAACCTACCACCATAGGCCTTTGTGTGTGTGTCTTGTGTACCCGCTATTCGCTTTGCTCTCGGCAACAACAATCTTTCCAATCGTTGACTCCGGTGAGGCAAGGTAGAAATTACCATTCCACCAATCTCACCATATCTATCAAGTGTGTTTGTGCACCATGTCTAGGGCAAGTGGAGCTAGCGGAGATAGCAATTTCAACAACCAAGATGGCTTTGCCACGCGCCACAACTTATGGGCGCAACGCCAAGAATTCAATAATAAATTTGAGCGACTCGAGCACCATCTTGATGATACTTTTCGAGAATTTGAGTACCGTGAGCGGCAACGTCAAGAGGAGCACCATGCTCAATTCCAAGCTCTTCACCAAGCTATCGCCAATCTTGGCAACCGACACGGACATCGCTCAAGCTCGTCAAGTTCCTCCCGCACGCGCTCCTCAAGTCGACATGGCGAGTCGTCAAGGTCACACTCCCGCCGCAGAGAACCCCACCACCATAATGGGGACCCACAAGCTCGTCATCGTCGCCCTCAAGCGGTGGACCCAAATGCTCCCCAACCTCAACAACAACGACAAGAGCATGGTCCACCACCACACCAAGCAATCATCGACGTGCACCAACCTCAAGAACGCCAAGATGAAGCTAACCATAATGATCGGCGTCGTCATCCTCCTCATGACCACCACGAGCAACGTTAACAACATCAAGAACCGGTATGGGACACAAGTGATGATGATGAGGATGCACGCCAAGCTCGACACAATAACCAACATGCACAACACCACCACCGACACTGTCAAGCTATGAACGTCAATGATGCCGACCAACGGCGAAGAAGAGACTTCGAGCATCATCAAGAAACCCCCCCCCCACAACAACCTCAAGGCAATCAAGAGCCTCCTCCCCCGCCTCCACGCCCTCCAAGTGACGCAAGTATGCACCAAGAACGTCGCAATAACCACCATGAGCGTGATGATGGCAAGTTTGGGAAGCTCAAGTTCGTTATGCCCAAGTTCAAAGGAGAAGAAAATGCCGATGCATACCTTGAATGGGAGCTCAAAGTCGACAAGATCTTCCGAGTCCACAACTTTTCCGAAGAGAAGAAAGTGGCAATGGCATCCCTTGAGTTTGAGGACTACGCCAATGTTTGGTGGGAAGACTACCAAAGCAATCGTGAGAAGCAAGAAGAGCCACCGGTCACCACTTGGACCGAGATGAAGAATGTGATGTATGCAAGATTTGTCCCCGAGCACTATCGCCAAGACCTCTTCGACAAGCTACAAAACTTGAAGCAAGGCACAAAGACAATTGAAGAGTTCTATAAGGAGATGGAGATGACTATGATGAGAGCCGATGTGAAGGAACTCGAGGAGCAAACAATAGCACGGTTCCTCAACGGTTTGAGCCATGTCATAAAATAGTCAATTTCCAACCTTACAAGACTCTCGTGAACCTTCTTCACCAAGCAACCAAGGCCGAGCGCCACTTGCACAAGGAACATGCTTATGAGAAGCAAAGGGCGTACTATGCTTCACTCAACTCGAGTAGCCCCTCCAAGCCAACAAACCAAGCAACAAGCTCTTCTAAGCAAGCCAAGACACCTATGGCCTCCCCCTCCAACACAACAACGGAAAGTCAAGTAGTTTGCTACAAGTGTGGAGGAAAGGGCCACAAGTCGAATGAGTGCATCAACACAAGAGTCATGCTAACGGATGAGAACGGCGCAACATATTCCGTGAGCAAAGACGAATTCGAAGCTATGAACCAAGCCGCTATAGCAAAGGATGCCGCAATGCAAGATGAGGACACGCTTCTATGTGAACATGATCCAAGCCCCTCACTTGTCATCGCCCAAGTTTTGACGGCCAACTCCATCCCTAGAGAGGATCAACGCCTCAACATCTTCCAAACCCGAGCCGGAATTGATGGCAAGTCCATAAAAGTTATCATTGATGGAGGAAGTTGTCACAACCTTGCGAGCATCGACCTTTGTGAGAAACTCAAGTTACCATACATGGAGCACCCTCAGCCCTATCATGTCAAGTGGCTTGATGACAATGGCACCATTCAAATCAAACACAAGGTCAACGTCTCCTTCAAGATTGGTCCATATCAAGACACCGTCGAGTGTGATGTCGTGCCTATGACCGTGTGTCACATGCTCCTTGGAAGACCATGGCAATACGACAAGGGTGCACTACATGATGGTACCTCCAACCAATACTCCTTTAAGTGGAATGACAAGACATTGGTGCTACAACCTATGACGCCAAGCCAAATTATCACTTCCAACATGACGTCGCTGCCCAAGATAAAGCAAGCTAAGGACCCTTGTGAGATGAGTGGTGAGAGAGTGATCCACCAACACGTGAGTGAGTGCTACCAGCACCAAATGAGTGGAAAAATCATGAGTGCCACGTCGCAAGCCACCACACGTGAGAAGAGTGATTTGAGCGTACCCAATACTAACAATCCTTCATACAACTCTTTCTCCTTGTTGTCGGTTTTGCAGGTTACACAACCCCACCTACCACATACAAGGAACACGCTACAAGATCTCCAACCACACCTTGATGACAAGCACAACTTCAAGATCTTCGACCAATTTGAACAAGGCTACGACACTGGAGATCCCACAACATACAAGCTCAAGACCTTGCACACACCTTCCTCCCTATATGATGATGGAACTTCGTCGAGGACGACTCGTTTTGAAGCGGGGGGAGATGTTGCAGCCCAACACATGGAATTCACCATTGGTCCACACCATGCTACATCAACCACACCCTCAAAGGTGAACTCATTCCATACCCCACCCTCCTTTGGCTATCATGTGAATGGAATCCTACTTGAGACACGTGCCAATGCTATGACCAGGACCATGACCATGACACCAAGAGGAGATGACAAGAGGACCCCAGTGATCAAGACCCCCAAGCAAGAGGCCTGGAAGAGAAGACGCAAGAAGCTGCTGAAGCTTGACCGGAGTCTCCGGTCTAGACCGGAGTTTCCGGTCTACCACACCGGAGTCTCCGGACCATCTCCGAACCGACCCCCAAACCAGCGCCCAGGACAGTCTGAATGCCCCTCCGGAGACGACACCGGAGATTGACCGGAGTCTCCGGTCCAGACCGGAGTCTCCGGCCATCACACCGGAGTCTGCGGACCAAGCGTATCGGGCCTGCATGCCTCGGGTTGGGCCTGGCCCATGTAACGCCCAGAACTTCCTATTTATGCCTGTTTTACCCCTAGCTCGTGGCTGGCCTATATATAAGCCCCCACCCCCTCCTTGAAACCCTGGAGTTGATGATGAAAGAAGGCTTATGCCTAACCCTAGATGGGAACCCCTCTCTATAGTTAATCTATGAGTTGTACAAGGCCTTGGAGTTCGGTTGTTCGTCTCCAAGTCGTCAAGACCCTCCTCAAGTGTTTGGTCTCTCCTCATCAAGGATTCTAGTAGTGCTAGGTCTCTCCCTTTGGGATTCTACTTGGTTGCTACTCTCTCCTTTTGATTTGGATTCTATCATCCGCTTGCCGATCTCTCCTTTGGTGATTCTACCTAACGGTCTCTCGCCGAGGATTCTATTGGATTGGTTGTTCGAGCCAACGGGAGCAAATCGAATCGGGTTGTGTTTGCGTGTGTTTGTATCTTTACCTTGCGTTTGTGTTGCGTTCATCGTGTTCATCGGGTATTCCCTCACTCTCCGCATCAAATCCGTGAAGATCGGGCCACCCTAGGGTCAATCCCACAAGGGATCCCATATCAGATGCTCTCTTTGTATTGGGAGACTATGTATCTTTCTATTTTTCTTTTTATTTTTCTCTTTTTTTTTTTGATTCTTTTTCTTTTTCTCCCTTGCTATGCTACTATGTTAACTTTTGTATTTGCCCTCACACTCTCACTTTCCAATGGCAAGTGCACAATGCTTAGACAAACACAAAATGAGTTGCTCTCATAGGATAGGTACACACAAAGGAAGATATGGCTACAAGGGTTGACACAAGTTATACCTTAGTTGATGGTGATGATCTTGTGTCGATGGAGCGGGGAAGAGTTTGGGGTCCATGGTGTCAAGAGCGGCGATGTTATGGAAGCTATCTGTTAGTTGGTGACACGCACGAACACAAACAACAAGTGGATGATTAGCCAATGCGAAAAGAGGAAAAATGGCAAAATCTGGCGTCAGGGCGGAGACTCGGTCTTGGGCCGAGACTCAGTCTTGGGCGGAGACTCGGTCTTGGGCCGAGACTCCGTGTGGATGGAGACTCCGTGTGGAGGTCTTTCGTGTTCTTGAGCGGAAATCCACGCCTAGAGTCCTCAACCATGAAAATTTGGCCAAAATTGGGTTGGGAAACGCAGGCAAAAGTTGAACCAACACCTTAGACATGATTTGGTCGGATCAAAACCACCAAAAACACTCCAAAACAACAGATCGATCCAAAGGCAAATTGGGGCTGTTTTTTGGGTAATTTTCGAATTTATGGTGGATAGAAGAAAAATTGGGGGGAAATTCGTGATCAACCTTGCTCTTGATACCAAGATGTTATGGGGTAACCCCGGGGTTGGCCCGATCTTTCACGAATTCCACGAAGAACGAGGGGGAAAGCGGTGGTCGGAGGATGAAATCGAGGGAGGAGATGAAAACCACGAACACACGCAAACCAAAACACGATACACGCCTATCCCTCACACCGGTGGCAACCGGTCCAACATAATCCCTAGGATCGGTGTTGGGCGAAGCTCGCTCTCCACGCCAACAACGGGGGATGAGGTGCTTGGTGAGATCTTGACGACTTGGGGGCGAGAAACCGAGAACCCAAGGCCTTGTACAACTTGAACACACTAGGCAAGATCCAAGAGGAGGGTGGACAATAGGTGCTCCTTATCAAGGAGCATGAGACCAATAGATTAAAAGATCCACAAGGGGTGTCTTAATCTATCATTATCCAAGTCTAGGGTTTACATAAGAGGGGTGGGGCTATTTATAGGCCAACCACATAAACAGGGGTAGTTCTAGAATAAAACTGGAAGTTTGGGCGAAATTGGGGGTTACATGGGCCAGGCCCAAAAGGCTTTAACATGCCTGGCGTCGGTCGGTCCGGAGACTCCGGCTGGGGTCCGGAGACTCCTGTCTGGGACGGAGACTCCGGTCAATCTCCGGACCCGTCTCCGGAGGGGGCTTCTGGCTGTCCCGGGCTTGAGTCTCCGGTCTGGACCGGAGGAAGGTCCGGAGACTCCGGTGTAGGGGACCGGAGACTCCGGTCTACACCGGAGACTCCGGTGTCAGGCTCCATGGCTTCTTCTCCTGGTCCTGCTTCCTTGGTGGCTTGGTGTGGTGGTGTTGCTTCATATCTGAGGATACACAACGTAGATGCATGAAGTAGCAAGCCATCCAAAGGTAGGCCAAAATCACATGTGGAAAGGAGCGAGTTAACCTTGGCTTGTAGGAGCTTGGCACGGGCGCGAGTCATTGGTCCACTTGGGGGACTAGGTGTTGTAGATGGAGGTGCGTCCGTAGGACGGGCTGCATCAGACCAAGCAACATATGTTTGCGTGTGATAGAGGAGCATGTCATTTGTGGCATGTCCATTCTTGTTCACAACACGATTAGCACAACTCAAGTATAGCAAACGGAATGCATATGCAAGGTCAAAGTGCATGGAAATTGTTTGGACATCATCCAAATGTGGGAACTCAAAACCTCCATATAACGTAGTAGTGGGGCACTCAAAGCATTGGATCAAAATTTCAATGAACATCTTTGACGCAAGAATAGGAGAATTCGGCAAAAACACACAAGGAAGAATGTACAAAGAAACATCATTATGTGTGCAAACCAACCATTGGAAAGAGAAATTGTTCAACATGTTGGATGTCACACACAAATCATCAAAAGAAAATTTCATGGGAGTATGGGTATCCCAAGTGGAAGCAAAAACGGCATTTTTGCAAACAAACCAAATGAAAGAGCAAGTGGTCCTTTTGTTTGTTGCAACAACAAGACGAGATTCTTGGAAGCTCTCATGACAATACATGCTCGCAATGGAATTGTGGTTGCACAGAAAACATCGGAAAGAGAAAATGTTCAACATTTTTGTTACAACACACAAAACATCATTATCTAAAAGTGAAGAAACATGAATGTCACAAGGGGAGATAATACCATTAACATGCTTGCAATCAAACCATAGGAAAGAGCAATTTGCCAACATGAAAGATGCAAAGCATGCACAAGGTATCAGAGCTGGGTTCGATCTTGAACTCACTTGTGGGATGCTCTCAAGAGCTCCTTTTGTCAACTCGTTCTCAACCGAGGTTGACATGATAATGCGGGTACCTACACACATCATACACAAAAGGAAGAATGTGTGTGCATGGTAGAGATACACATTATCCATCATGACGTATCTCTTCTTGTGCACATCACCATTAATGTCAATCAAGTATGAAATAGATGCATGGTGAGTATGCAAGTGGGGAACATGCTTATCATGGCAATCATCAAAATCTCCAAAAATTGAGAAAGCTATGGGGCCATCTATTGTTGCAAGCAAAACAAGTGAAATAGCAAGCATTCATCTTATTGCAAGCAACGGGAGAACTTGAATGACTAGCATGACAAGGCAAGTTCGAAGCAATTGGAGGATACACACAAGATGCATAGCATGGCATGTTTATGGCAATGATATCGCAATCAAACAATTTCACATGATCAATATTATGCAAAGGCAAAGCATCACATGGGAAAATGAGTGAAGCATATGTAATGTCACAAGTATCATCCAAAACATGCATATCCTCACAATTCATCATGTCCACTAGTGGGATCATGGCATCATCAACACCCTTATTGTTACCTTGGTCATACCTCTCATATGAAGTGGGTGTTGTGGAAGTAGTGGCCTCCTTGTGGACGACTTCATCTTCTTGATATAGCCATGGCATAGCATCATCTTCGTGCACCATGTACATCTTCTCCAATTGAGGCATCATTGCTTCATGGCTTGGTGCTTCTTCATCCATGGAACCTAGCACAACACAAGAGAACACACTAGAGGTAGAGGGTAAGTTGTTAGAATTCGAAATGGTCTCACTTGACCTATCAACTACCACTCTCAACTCACTAGGAGTATCACTCATGCCCTCCAAGTGGAAGCACTCAATCTCACATAAGGTGGAGTCACTCATCGCACTCTTGTTCTCACTCAAGTGGGCTAAGTGTCTCTCATACTCACATGGGATTGGTACCACATCATCACTCAAGCATATGGGGATAGGCTCGGTTTCCTCAACTCCATGCGCCTCCTTTGGTGAAGGGAAAATCCCATGCTCACCATTCTTGACCTTGTCGCCTTCAAGGTTGGATGCCATAAGGTGGGCATCATCGCTCTCCTCCATGGTCGAAGGGAAAATCCCATGCTCGACCGTCTTGTGGCCATCTCGTAGTAGTGGTGGAGGTAGGCTCATGCTATCCAACTTGGCGAAGGAGAGGTTTATATTTTCCTCGTTCGCGAGGTCGTGGAAGTCAAGCATAGGCGTTGAAGCTTGATGGCGTGGAGGAAGGCTTGCTCTTGGTGCCATTGTGGTGGTGGCACGAGTAGTTGAAGGTGCCCTATGATGGTGTCGACGGAGGTCATTGGCGTTTAGCGATGGTTGATGTAGGTGGCGCACTTGGTCGTCCACATGACACTCACGACGGTGATCATTTGCCTTGGCACTCTTCTTGTGCTTATGGTGCCTTCTTGAGCTTGCTTGAGCATTATGGTTGGTGCTCATCATGAATTCTTCGTCTTTATGGCGAAGATGCCTTTGACGATGTCTTGTATCCTCTTTTTGGTGGTGATGCTCATGAGAGGATGTTTGTCGATGAAGAGTCTTGTTTCTTGGCGCCTCTTGATGCATATGATGTTTGGACGCCACTCTTCTTTGGATAGGAGGTGGAGCTTGGCGCCTTGCCGGTGATGGAGCTTGGCGCCTTGGAGATGGTGGATCTTGACGCCTTGGAGGTGATGGAGCTTGGCGCCTTGGAGATGGTGGAGCTAGACGCCATCTAGGTGGTGGCGCTTGTCGCCTTGGAGGTGGATCATCGAAGTAGGTGGTGCCCTTTGGTGCGCACGCTTGGCCTTGAAGGTCATGGATTCTTGATGATGCGCCTCCTCTTGCTTGGCGTAGTAGGCTTGTTAGGGGGTAACCCCGGGGTTGGCCCGATCTTTCACGAATTCCACGAGGAACGAGGGGGAAAGCGGTGGTCGAAGGGATGAAATCGAGGGAGGCGATGAAAACCACGAACACACGCAAACCAAAACACGATACACACCTATCCCTCACACCGGTGGCAACCGGTCCAACATAATCCCTAGGATCGGTGTTGGGCGAAGCTCGCTCTCCACGCCAACAACGGGGGATGAGGTGCTTGGTGAGATCTTGACGACTTGGGGGCGAGAAACCGAGAACCCAAGGCCTTGTACAACTTGAACGCACTAGGCAAGATCCAAGAGGAGGGTGGACAATAGGTGCTCCTTATCAAGGAGCATGAGACCAATAGATTAAAACATCCACAAGGGGTGTCTTAATCTATCATTATCCAAGTCTAGGGTTTACATATGAGGGGTGGGGCTATTTATAGGCCAACCACATAAACAGGGGTAGTTCTGGAATAAAACTGGAAGTTTGGGGCGAAATTGGGGGTTACATGGGCCAGGCCCAAAAGGCCTTAACATGTCTGGCGACGGTCGGTCCGGAGACTCCGGTCTGGGGTCCGGAGACTCCGGTCTAGGGTCCGGAGACTCCGGTCTGGGCCGGAGACTCCGGTCAATCTCCGGACCCGTCTCCGGAGTGGGCTTCTGGCTGTCCCGGGCCTGGGTCTCAGGTCTGGACCGGAGGAAGGTCCGGAGACTCCGGTGTAGGGGACCGGAGACTCCGGTCTACACCGGAGACTCCGGTGTGCAGAGCTCCAGCAGCTTCTTCTCCTGGTCCTTCTTCCTTGGTGGCTTGATGTGGTGGTGCTGTTTCATATCTGAGGATACATAACATAGATGCATGAAGTAGCAAGCCATCCAAAGGTAGGTCAAAATCACATGAGGAAAGGAGCGAGTTAACCTTGGCTTGTAGGAGCTTGGCACGGGCGCGAGTCATTGGTCCACTTGGGGGACTAGGTGTTGTAGATGGAGGTGCGTCCGTAGGACGGGCTGCATCAGCTCCCCCCCTTGGGAAAGAGTCGTCCTCGACTCTTCAACCTTCTCAACTTCATCTTCACCATGGTAGGGTGATAGGTCCTTGACATTGAATGTCGGGCTCACAAGATACTTGTATGTTGGGATATCTATGATGTAGGCGTTGTTGTTGATCCTCTTTAGCACTTTGAACGGTCCATCACCTCTTGGCTTGAGTTTGGAGTCGCGGTCCCTGGGGAAGCGGTCTTTACTCAAGTGTATCCACACAAGGTCGCCTTCTTCGAAGATCATCTCTTTCTTGTTCTTGTTTAGCCTCGATGCTTGGCGAAGGACTTGTTTCTCGATCGTAGCTCTTGTATCTTCATGGAGTTTCTTCATTGTTTGGGCACGCTTGACCACATCCATATTGGCACGTTCATGAAGAGGTAGTGGAAGGATATCGAGCGCGGTGAGGGGCTCGAAGCCATAGACGATCATGAACGGGCTCCTCATGGTGGTGGAGTGCTTGGCGCAGTTGTAGGCGAGCAGCATGTGGAATACATTCCTCCCAGTCTGTAAGGTTCTTCTTTATCAACACCCGGAGGAGTGTGCCAAGACTTCGATTGACGACCTCGATTTGTCCATCGGTTTGAGAATGCGAGGCGGACGAGAAGAGGAGCTTGATGCCGAGCTTGGCCATGAGAGTCTTCCAGAAGTAGCTCATGAATTTCACGTCGCGGTCGGAGATGATTGTTCTTGGTACACCGTGTAGCCGAATTATTTTCCTGAAAAACAAATTTGCTACATGTGAAGCATCATCGGTCTTATGGCATGGAATGAAGTGTGCCATTTTGGAAAAGCGATCCACTACTACAAATATAGAATCATGACCATGTTTAGATCTAGGCAAGCCTAACACAAAGTCCATGCTAATGTCCGACCAAGGTGTATGAGGAATAGGCAATGGCATATAAAGACCAAAGGGGTTGGACTTAGACTTAGCTTGGATACATGTAGTGCATCGTTGGACGTGGCGCTCCATGTCGCGCTTCATCTTTGGCCAAAAGTAGTGAGTGGAGAGCATGTCGTAAGTCTTGTCACGGCCAAAGCGACCCATAAGGCCTCCACCATGGGACTCTTGAAGAAGCAATAGTTGGAGAGACGATTTCGGAATGCAAAGCTTGTTTTGTTTGAAAAGAAAACCCTTATGCAAATAGAAATCGTCAATCCCTTTGTCTATTGAACATGTTGCAAAAATTGGTCCAAAGAAAGGGCCTGGACAGACAAAGATTTGATGTCATCAAGACCCAAGACATTTACTTCGAGTCGTGTAAGAAGGCTTGTGTTTTTGCGAGACAAGGCGTCTGCTACCACATTTTCTTTGCCCTTCTTGTATTTGACAATGTAAGGAAAAGACTCCATGAACTCAACCCATTTTGCATGCCTTTTACTCAAGTTGGCTTGGCCCTTAAGATACTTCAACGACTCATGGTCGGAATGGATGATAAATTCTTTGGGCCAAAGATAGTGTTGCCACACTTGAAGGACTCGAACCAAGGCAAAAAGTTCTTTGTCATAAATGGGATAGTTGAGGCGTGCGCCATCAAGTTTCTCACTATGGTAAGCAATAGGACGCCCATTTTGCATAAGGACGCCACCAATGCCAATACCACTAGCGTCACATTAAATCTCAAAGGTTTTTGTGAAATCCGGTAATGCAAGAAGTGGTGCTTCGGTGAGCCTCTTTTTGAGCTCATCAAAAGCCTTTTGTTGTGCTTTTCCCCAAACGAACGTGACATTTTTCTTGGTCAATTCGTTGAGGGGGCAAGCAATGGTAGAAAAGTCTTTCACAAAGCGACGGTAAAAGCCAGCCAACCCATGAAAACTTCGAAGTTCACTAACATTTGTAGGGATGGCCAATCTCGTATGTCCTTGACTTTTGAGACATCAACTTCAATGCCATTGGAAGACACAACAAAACCAAGGAAAATCAGCTTGTCTTTTGCAAAAGTGCACTTTGGGAGATTAGCGTAAAGATTTTCATGACGAAGGATTTGAAGGACCTCCTTAACATGAGTAACATGCTCCTCTAGTGACTTGCTATAGACAAGGATGTCATCAAAGTAAACAACTACACTCTTCCCAATGAGAGATCGCAAAATATGGTTCATGAGGCGCATGAAGGTAGATGGAGCATTTGATAAGCCAAAAGGCATAACCAACCATTCATAGAGACCAAGCTTGGTCTTGAAGGCGGTTTTCCACTCATCACCTTCGGCCATGCGAATTTGATGGTAACCACTACGAAGATCAATTTTCGAAAATATAGTGGCTCCACATAACTCATCAAGCATGTCATCAAGACACGGTATAGGATGTCGATAACGCACGGTGATAGCATTGATTGGAAGGCAGTCCATGCATAACCGCAACGTATCATCCGTTTTTGGGACTAGAATCACGGGAACCGCGCTTGGACTAGTGCTTACTTGGATCAAACCTTTGGAGACGAGTTGGTTGATTTGTCGTTCTATCTCCTTCGTCTCTTCCGGGTTCGTGCGATACGCGGCGCAGTTTGGTAGTGGGGCGCCGGGTATGAGGTCGATGCGGTGCTTGATTCCACGAAGAGGGGGTAGTCCATGAGGAAGCTCTTCGGGAAATACATCTTGGAATTCCTGCAAAACAGCCATCAAAGAAGGGGGAACATTGTCAAGTCATTAGTTCCTTGCGCTAGTCCCTTGCATACAAGGACATAGTGCAAAATGGATGGGTTGTTCCGCACTTCTCTCATCTCACTTTTGGTGGCAAAAAGAACACTCTTAGTTTTTCCACTCGAGTTTGGCTTGTGGCACTCACTCACTATAGTGTGGTTCTCTCGCTCACCACTCTTCTCACAAGATGGTTTTGTGTATTGCGCCCTCGCTAAAGCCTTTGCATTGTCCGCAATTATTTGGCTAGGAGTCATTGGTTGCAACACACAAGTTTTGTCAAGCCATTTGAAGGTATAAGTGTTTGAGTGACCATTATGCAAAGCACGCTTGTCAAATTGAAACGGCCTGCCTAAAAGCATGTGGCAAACCGTCATTGGGACCACGTCACATTCCACCGTGTCCTTGTATGGTCCAATTGAGAACGTTACCGAGACGGTGTGCTTGATCTTGATGGATCCTTGGTCACTTAGCCATTGGATATGGTAGGGGTGTTTATGCGGGTGGAGGGTGAGGTTGAGTTTCTCACACAATTCCGTGCTTGCAAGATTGTGGCAACTCCCTCCATCGATGACAACTTTGATGGACCTCCCATTGATACCGGCACGAGTTTGGAAGATGTTTGATCGTTGGTCTTCATTCTCATTGGCTTGAGTAGTTAAGACCCTTGTGACCACAAGCGATGGACTTGCGTCATGCTCACACATGAGTAGCTCTTGGTCCTCTTCCAAATGTTGCCTTGTCATGGCTTCCTTGACCCTTGCATCAAACTCTTCTTCACTCAAGTATTCTTCATCGCCGTTGTCATGGATGAACAAAACTTTCTTGTTCCCACATGCGGCTGACTTGTGTCCTTTGCCTCCACACTTGTAGCACTCACCATTGAATGGTTTTTCATCTCTTGTGTATTTGCCACTTGGGGGCGGTTTTCCTTGAGGAAGGGTTGGCTTGAATGGAAGCTTGGTGGTATTTGAAGAGCTTCCACTTGGTGTTGTCGGATTAGTGGTTGGAGCTTGCTTGTATGTGAAGTATGTCTTTGGCTTGTTGAACTTGATGTCCTCTTGCACTTGACGTTCGGCCTTTGATGCAATGTGCACAAGTTCAACCATGTTGTTGTACCTTTGGAACTCGGTGATGCGCTTGATAGGATGGTTCAAGCCATTGAGGAAACGTGCCATTGTTTGTTCATCACGCTCTTCAGTGTTGGCACGGATCATGTTGAGCTCCATTTGCTTGAAGTACTCTTCCACGGTCTTTGTTCCTTGACTAAGCGTTTGAAGCTTGTTGAAGAGGTCACGCGTGTAGTGTGAAGGAACAAAGCGGGATCTCATATGATCCTTCATATCTTGCCAAGTTGAGATTGGAGGCTCTTCTTTTGATTCACGAGCGAGTTGGACTTGTTCCCACCAAAGGTTGGCATATTCATCAAACTCGAGGGATGCCATGGCCATCATCTTCTCATTGCTAAAGTTGTGCATGCGGAAGATCTTGTCAACCTTGAGTTCCCATGAGGTATTCTTCGGGATCATTGGAACCGGTGAACTTGGGCATGGTGAACTTGAGCTTGCCGAAAGTTTCTTCCTCATTGCGGTTCCGGTTGCGACGGTTGCCATGATTTTGGCGGCCATCGTCATCATCCGAGCTCTCATGTCTTGCTTGTTGATGGTGGCGTTGCTCTTGCGGTTGTTGAGGTGCCGCGTTTGGTGGTGGAACTTGGTTTGGACGACGAGCTTGGGGAGCTTGCTCTTGTTGTTGTCGCGGTTGAGGACGAGGAGGAGGTTGTTGGTCCTCACGGTGAGCTTGGGGAGCTTGCTCTTGTTCTTGTCGTGGTTGATGCCGAGGAGCATTATCTTGCGCCATGTGGCGAGGAGGACGTCGAGCCGCATGCGCAATTGGCTGCTCTCTTTCTTCTTGTTGTGGAGGAGGCTCGTCGTTTAGATCATGTTGACGGCGATGACGTTCATGTCGAGGGGGACGCCTTGGTGGGTCTTCGAGTGCTTCACGCCGCCGGCGAACTTGTTCTTCCACTTCGGATGCTTCACTTGTTGTGGAAAGAACATGTCGATGGCGATGGGCATGGTTGTCCATGTGAGGTTGTTCTTGTTGAAGCACAAGTGCCCTTTGTTGTGGCCGGTCCGCTTCACGTCTTGGAGGTCTTGCGGAGAGGTCACCCTCATAGCTTGACGTTGCGGCGTGTCTCGGCGATGGTACCGCTTGAGAAGAGCTCATGGAGTGAAGGACGGGTCCATCCCGGTGCCTTGAAGCGTGACGGCGAGGAGTACTTGATTCACTTGAGGAGTGCCGTGATGATCTTGAGTCTCGCGAGCGTGGCCTTGCCAACCCATCAATGAGGCGTTGAAGCTTCTCATCCGTTGAGGCGAGGGCACGACCAAGAGCTTCATTTTGATGACCGAGGTTGTGTTGCATGGCATGCATTTGGCCTCGGACTTCCTCGAAGCGGTTGTCGATGTTCTTGAACTCCACTCGGGCTTCGCTAAATTGTTCATCTTGGCGCCGCTCAAGGGCTTCACAACGGTAGTTGAATTCTCCTCGAACCTTCCAATGGTCCCATTTTGTCATGTATGGATTGTCGTCCTCCGGAGGTTGTGGTGGTGGTTGGGACGGCTCGCCATTCCTGTCCATGATGCAAAGCCGACAAGGGTTGTATATGGGGAGTAAAGGTGCGTGGAGTTAGCCTTTTACCTCACCTTGGAGATTATATCAAACCAATTGCCACACAAAGAAGCGAATAGCGTGCAAAGTGAAATGGCAAAGAAACTCACACACAAAGGAGCTACAACTCTCAAAAGCTTTTGGTGGATGGTTAGGATTGTGGGAAAGCCAAAGAACCAACCGAACGCAAATGATAGTCAAAAGTGGAGAAAATCCAACAAAACGCCAGTCAAAAGGAAATGGTCAACTCAAAAGGTGACGAGAACCTACGACTACACACGCGTGGAGAAAAATGGGGTTAGCACGACTATGAAAGTGAGCACGAAATGGCCTAACGAAGACTACGCTCGGGTGTCGTGCCAACGCAAGGAGAGACCACAACTCGTTTGCCAAAAGAGGGTAAGCAACGGATTTGTGCACTTGCCTTGGCGCGCTTCTTCCTCTCTCTTTTGCTTACAAGCTTGATTCTCTCTTTGTATTGGGAGACTATGTATCTTTCTATTTTTCTTTTGCTTTTTCTCTTTTTTTTTTGATTCTTTTTCTTTTTCTCCCTTGCTATGCTACTATGTTAACTTTTGTATTTGCCCTCACACTCTCACTTTCCAATGGCAAGTGCACAATGCTTAGACAAACACAAAATGAGTTGCTCTCATAGGATAGGTACACACAAAGGAAGATATGGCTACAAGGGTTGACACAAGTTATACCTTAGTTGATGGTGATGATCTTGTGTCGATGGGGCGGGGAAGAGTTTGGGGTCCGTGGTGTCGAAGAGCGCGGCGATGTTGCGGAAGCTATCTGTTAGTTGGTGACACGCACACGGAACACAAACAACAAGTGGAGAGATTAGCCAATGCAGGAAAAGAGGAAAAATGGGCAAAACTGGCGTCCAGGCGGAGGGAGACTCCGGGTGGCCTCGGAGACTCCGTAGACCGGAGACTCTGGTGTGCAGGCCGGAGACTCCGGTGTGGGATGACTGCTCGTGTTCTTGAGCGGAAATCCACGCCTAGAGTCCTCAAATCCGCGAAAATTTGGCCAAAATTATTGTCGCTGATGCTTTGTCGCGCCGTTATGCTTTGTTATCTCAACTTGACTTCAAAATATTTGGATTGGAAACTATTAACGAACAATATGTGCATGATGCTGAATTTAAAGATGTGTTGCAGAATTGTAGAGATGGTAGAACTTGGAATAACTTCGTCTTCAATGATGGATTTGTGTTCCGTGCTAACAAACTATGCATTCCAGATAGTTCTATTCTTCTTTTGTTGTTACAGGAGGCGCATGGAGGAGGATTGATGGGACACTTTGGTGTCAAGAAGACGGAGGATGTTCTTGCTGCACACTTCTTTTGGCCACGTATGCGTCGAGATGTTGAGAGATTTGTGGCACGTTGCACTACTTGTCAAAAAGCTAAGTCTCGCCTTAATCCACATGGTTTATATATGCCTCTTCCTGTTCCTAGTGTTCCTTGGGAGGATATTTCTATGGACTTTGTTTTGGGATTGCCACGAACACGTAAGGGAGGATAGTATTTTGTTGTTGTGGATCGGTTTTCTAAGATGGCACACTTTATTCCTTGTCATAAAACGGATGATGCTGCGCATATTGCTGATTTGTTCTTTCGTGAAATTGTTCGTTTGCATGGTGTGCCCAATACTATTGTTTCTGATCGTGATACTAAATTTCTTAGCCACTTTTGGAGATGTTTATGGGCTAAGTTGGGGAATAAATTGCTGTTTAGTACTACATGTCATCCCCAAACTGATGGACAAACTGAAGTAGTAAATAGAACTTTGTCTACTATGTTGCGGGATGTTTTAAAGAAGAACTTAAAATTGTGGGAAGAGTGTTTACCTCATATAGAATTTGCTTATAATCGTTCGTTGCATTCTACCACAAAGATGTGCCCATTTGAGATTGTGTATGGTTTTGTTCCTCGTGCACCTATTGATTTATTGCCTTTACCTTCTTGATTGCAACATAATTTGGATGCTACACAACGCTACCGAAATGATATTAAACTTGCATAAGACTACTAAAGATAACATTGAACACATGAATGCTAAGTATAAAATTGCTGGGGATAAAGGGAGAAAGCATGTTGTGTTTGATGTTGGCGATCTTGTTTGGTTACATTTGCGTAAAGATCGTTTTCCTGATTTACGCAAGTCTAAGTTAATGCCACGTGCTGCTGGTCCCTTTAAGGTGTTAGAGAAAATAAATGATAATGCATATAAACTTGAGTTGCCTGCAGACTTTGGTACGGTTAGTCCTACGTTTAACATTGCAGATTTAAAGCCTTACTTTGGTGAGGAAGATGAGATTGCGTCGAAGACGACTTCAATTCAAGAAGGGGAGCATGATGTGGACATCCCTACTATTGATACAACCGTTGTACCTACAACAACACACATACAAGGACCCATCACAAGATCTCGTGCCAAACAACTTAACTATCGTGTACTTTCGCTTGGAACTATTCCTCACATACATGAGAATATGATGCTGCCTAAATCAGATGTATTTCTTACTCTTAGGAATGATGGACCAAGCATGGATGAGAGGGACAAGCATTGGAGCATGGCCATGCATGGAGATGGCAGCAAGCATGTGATGATCCAAGAGAAGGCCACGGATGAAGATTTCAGAACTTTGAGGCCTCCATAATGAAGAAAGAAGGCTTGGACGAAATATTCAAGATCAATACTTTACGAATTCGTCCATAGCTTAATATGGTGCTGCGACACCTTTATTTTGGGCCAGGCCCATGTAATTTTCATAGGATTTTAATTAGCCACTTTTTAGAGTCCGTATTTGAGGGGAAAAGGACTTTTAGGGTTGGATTCGGCCACCACTTCCATGGCTGGCCGAAACCCCACCTTTTCGCCCTTAAATACTCCCCGTAGTCGACCCCCTAGACTCGGATTTTGTTTAGACATTAAGTTAGCCATAGTCGCAACTTCGCCAAGGCTCGAATGTTGTAGAGGCCTCTTGTACTTCGCACCTATTCAGGATCCCACCTCTTCAATAAAGCTTTCCTCTTAATTCCGCAATATCTTGATTGCAATATTGGTTCTTACTTGTTCTCGATTTCAGGTAGGAATTAAGACCCTCGCTGGTCAGGCTGATCGTGTTCCCGCAGGATCGGTAACCTCCAGGAGATTAGCCTAGCGATTGCATTGGCGCTCATGCTCGCACGTGTAG
The DNA here is from genome assembly GCA_023614405.1 of Avena insularis. Classification (NCBI taxonomy): domain Eukaryota; kingdom Viridiplantae; phylum Streptophyta; class Magnoliopsida; order Poales; family Poaceae; genus Avena; species Avena insularis. The sequence goes on along the minus strand of JAJUPC010000159.1, from coordinate 27,926 downwards.
TCGGATCGTCAAGCCCGAACTCCACCAAATCGACTATCATCATCTCATCGAAAGATCGGACACCTTTGCCCTATCAATTTGGCCAAAATTGGGCTGGGAAACGCAGGCAAAAGCTGAACCAACACCTTAGACCAGATTTGGTCGGATCAAAACCACCAAAAACACTCCAAAATGACAGATCGATCCAAAGGCAAATTGGGGCTGTTTTTTGGGAAATTTTCGAATTTATGGTGGATAGAAGAAAAATTGGGGGGAAATTCGTGATCAACCTTGCTCTTGATACCAAGATGTTAGGGGGTAACCCCGGGGTTGGCCCGATCTTTCACGAATTCCACGAGGAACGAGGGGGAAAGCGGTGGTCGATGGGATGAAATCGAGGGAGGCGATGAAAACCACGAACACACGCAAACCAAAACACGATACACACCTATCCCTCACACCGGTGGCAACCGGTCCAACATAATCCCTAGGATCGGTGTTGGGCGAAGCTCGCTCTCCACGCCAACAACGGGGGATGAGGTGCTTGGTGAGATCTTGACGACTTGGGGGCGAGAAACCGAGAACCCAAGGCCTTGTACAACTTGAACGCACTAGGCAAGATCCAAGAGGAGGGTGGACAATAGGTGCTCCTTATCAAGGAGCATGAGACCAATAGATTAAAAGATCCACAAGGGGTGTCTTAATCTATCATTATCCAAGTCTAGGGTTTACATATGAGGGGTGGGGCTATTTATAGGCCAACCACATAAACAGGGGTAGTTCTGGAATAAAACTGGAAGTTTGGGGCGAAATTGGGGGTTACATGGGCCAGGCCCAAAAGGCCTTAACATGCCTGGCGACGGTCGGTCCGGAGACTCCGGTCGGGGGTCCGGAGACTCCGGTCTGGGCCGGAGACTCCGTCGATCTCGGACCTGTCTCGGAGTGGCTCTCAGGCATCCGGCCCGGTCTCCGGTCTGGACTGGAGGAAGGTCCGGAGACTCCGGTGTAGGGGACCGGAGACTCCGGTCTACACCGGAGACTCCGGTGTGCTGAGCTCCAGCAGCTTCTTCTCCTGGTCCTGCTTCCTTGGTGGCTTGGTGTGGTGGTGTTGTTTCATATCTGAGGATACATAACGTAGATGCATGAAGTAGCAAGCCATCCAAAGGTAGGTCAAAATCACATGAGGAAAGGAGCGAGTTAACCTTGGCTTGTAGGAGCTTGGCACGGGCGCGAGTCATTGGTCCACTTGGGGGACTAGGTGTTGTAGATGGAGGTGTGTCCGTAGGACGGGCTGCATCAAGGCTTCCATCTCCACGCGGTGGAGGAATTCTTCATGGCTCGTGGAGGAGCCATCAAACTCGATGAAGTTCTCCGTGTCCTCCATGCTTGGCGAGGCGTCGTCGATGTCGCACTCGAAGTCATCCATGCTTGGGGAGTAATTGTTGGTGTAGTACTCCATATCACCCAAGCATGTGGAGCCATTGTCGGTGTAGTGCTCCATAGGCTCCATGCATGAGGAGCCATTGTCGACGTAGAGCTCCATGTCTTCCATGCATGTGGAGTCATCATAGGTGTAGTGCTCCGGGTCCTCAAAGCATGCGGAGCCATTGTCGGTGTTGTGCTCCGTCATGTCCTCTATACTTGTGGAGTCGTAGTCATGGTGGCTCATCATGGATTCTTCATAGATATCATCCTCGGTTCCGGAGTCCCTAGACATGATTCACAAGACCAAGCGGTGTATATGGAAGTGGTAGTGGGAGTTAGGGGTACAACGTCAAACCTTACTTTACCTTGGAAGATCGTATCGTGCAAGTGGCCACACTTGAGAGCAATAAACCAAGCAAAGTGAAGTTCACGCGGAACACCAAAACCAACTACTAACCAAAAAACAAACACACACAAGGCCTATGGTGGATAGGCATGGAAAGTGGCATGCCAAGAACCAATCCGAAATCAAGATGCTGTAATGGCAAGTAAAGAACCACAATGATCACAAAGCAAAACAAGTCAATCCACAAGATAGGAAATATATACAAGGAAACACACACGGTGGGATAAATGGGACTTGTGCGACGGAGAAAGTGAGCTAAGAACCAAATGATTACCTAGCGAAGACTATAAGCTCGTGTCACACAAGTACAAGGAGAGACGCTAGTTCGATTGCATAAGATTGGTGGGCTACAAGATATGCACAATAAGTACCACCTATATGATGTTCATCGAGCTTGCGCTTCCTATTCTATGAGGCACTTGTTTGTTTGTTTCTTTTTGTCTTTTCCTTTTTCTATTTTTTTTCTTTTTTTTCTTTTTCTTTCTATTTTTCACTTGCCTCTTCCTTGTGCCAACAACTATACAAGATAACTATATGAGATAGCGCTCACAATGTTTGCTCGGAATTCTACAAGGTATCAAATGTGCATAGCCCAAGCAATCATAAGAGGAACTAGTCTCAATAGGTGTTTGTTGCTCGCAAATATAGTGGGGTTCACAAAGGAATGCAAATGGGGAGAAGTCGCAGAATGTTTATACCTTACGTCGATGATCTTCACCCTTTATTGTTGGATTCCGCCTTGCTCACGGAATTTGGATGGAGTAGATAGCATGAACAACGTGGATGATGATGTAAAGCTCCTTCTCCTCTTCGAAACGAGCTAAAGAACACCAAAATCCGAGTTCGAATGCAAAAGTTATGCTCAAAACGGTGAGAGGCTGAAATCTGGGAACCTGCTGTTTTCTTTCTGTATTGGGCGGTAGTACCGGATATTTGGAGCGGTAGTACCGGTGAGCGGTAGTACCGGATATTGTGAGCGGTAGTACCGGTGAGCGGTAGTACCGGATATTTGGACCGGTAGTACCGCTTGGTCCAGGGACGCCCAGATTTGACGCGTTTTCGCGATTTTAGGGCAATTTGGGCGGAAAATCTTCAAGAAAAACACCAAATCGACGGTGGAAATCAAGGAATTAGGCTATGGGAACGCAAAGGAAGGTAGATCAACAAGTTTAGCAAGTCATCCACGGATCAAAACCTACCAAAACACACTCAAATCACAGATCGATCCAAAACACGAATTGGGGCTATTTTTGGTGGAATTTTCGAATTTATGGGGAAAAGACCAAATCGATGAGAAATCCGTGGCAACCAAAAGCTGCTGATACCAGATGATGGAGGGGTTAACCTCTTGGGTGGCCCGATCTTCACGGATCTCGTGGTCAAATCGATGGGAAAGCGAGGGGAGAGGGAGAAGGTAGCGGAAGCGGACACACACCTCACGAAGAACACGATGAACACACGCAAAACTCACACGATACAAGGCCGATTGCTCCTGAACGGCGGCCACCGGTCCGATAGAATCCTCGCAAGGAAAGATCGGTCAACGTGGTCCCTCAAATCCACATCGGAGATGGAAGAACACCTTGGGGAGGGTCTTGACAACTTGGAGACGAGACATCGAACTCCAAGGCCTTGTTCAACGATGGATGCGTGATGCAAAGTCCAATCGAGGTTGGTGACGATAGTCGGTCCCCTTGGATAAGGGGATGAGGCAAAACTAGAGATTCCACACAAGGGGGTTGTCTTTAGTCTATCATCTATGCCTAAGGGATACATGAGGGGTGGGGGCTCTATTTATAGGACAACCACATAAACAGGGGTAGTTTAGGGATAAAACTAGGGTTTGGACGAGCTAGAGGGGTACATGGGCCGAAGGCCCAACAGGTGCGCGCAGGTACACATGACCGGTAGTACCGGACTTGGGACCGGTAGTACTTGGTAGTGCCGCCTCGGCCCGGTAGTACCGCTTGCAGTCTGGAGCGTCGATTGAGCTGTCAAGATGCGGTATGAAGCGATAGTGCCGCTGACCGGTAGTACCGGTTCCAGATCCGGTAGTACCGCTTGCAGTCCTGGGGCTTCTATTGGCGTCGTCTGTAGGGAGCGGTAGTCGGGGGGCGGTAGTACCGCTGGCCGGTAGTACCGGTCGCCTGATCCGGTAGTACCGCTGGAGACAGAGAGCATTTGGTGATCTGTCTTCTTCCTCCTCCTCTTCCAAGCTTCCGTATTGTCGGGCTTGATGCTCCGGGCTTCCTCCCTTGCCTCCGTACTGGTCGGTGTGAACCTATCATGCATATGTGACGGAGTATGAAGTAGCATACCATTCAATAGGGTAGGAAGTGGGCTCGCATAGAGGAACTGATTCACCTTTGGAGTCCATGACGACTTGGCGTAAGTTGGAGACCTTGATGTAGTAACGACCTAGGTCGGGATGCATCACTGGGAGGAATGTATTCCACACGGCGAGTTCGCCTACAACCGCGCCAAGCACTCCACCACCATGAGGAGCCCGTTCATGATCGTCTATGGCTTCGAGCCTCTCACCGCGCTCGATATCCTTCCACTTCTGCTTCATGAACGTGCCAATATGGACGTTGTCAAGCGTGCCCAAACAATGAAGAAACTCCATGAAGACACAAGGGCTACGATCGAGCAACAAGTCCTTCGCCAAGCATCAAGGCTAAACAAGAACAAGGAAGAGATGATCTTCGAAGAAGGCGACCTTGTGTGGACACACTTGAGTAAAGACCGCTTCCCCAAGGACCGCGACTCCAAACTCAAGCCAAGAGGTGATGGACCGTTCAAAGTACTCAAGAGGATCAACACCAACGCCTACATCATCGATATCCGAACATCCAAGTATCTTGTGAGACCGACATTCAATGTCAAGGACCTCTCACCCTACCATGGTGAAGATGAAGTTGAGAAGGTTGAAGAGTCGAGGACGACTCTTTCCCAAGGGGGGGAGCTGATGCAGCCCGTCCTACGGATGCACCTCCATCTACAACACCTAGTCCCCCAAGTGGACCAATGACTCGCGCCCGAGCCAAGCTCCTACAAGCCAAGTTTAACTCGCTCCTTTCCTCATGTGATTTTGGTCTACCTTTGGATGGATTGCTACTTCATGCAACTACGTTGTGTATCCTCAGCTATGAAGCAACATCACCACACCAAGCCCCCAAGGAAGAAGGACCAGGAGAAGAAGAAGCTGCTCAGCTGCACACGGAGTCTCGGTGTAGACGGAGTCTCCCCCCTACACGAGTCTCGGACCTTCCTCCGGTCGCCACAAGAACCAAGCCGGGACAGCCAGAAGCCCCTCAGGAGGCGGGTCCGAGACTGAGTCTCCGGACCCAACACGAGTCTCCGGCCTACTCGATGCTGAGGCATGTCAAGGCCTTTTGGGCCTGGCCCATGTAACCCGTTCGCCTTTTTCAGTTTTATTCCAAAACTACCCCTGTTTAAGTGGTTGGCCTATATAAAGCCCCACCCCTCATATGTAAACCCTAGACTTGGATAATAATAGTTGAGGACACCCCTTGAGGATCTTTCATCTATTGGTCTCATGCTCCTACCAAGGGGCACCCTATTATCCACAACCTCTTGGATCTTGCCTAGTGCGTTCAAGTTGTACAAGGCCATGGGATCTCGGTTTCTCGTCCCCAAGTAGTCAAGATCTCACCAAGCACCTCGCCCCCATTGTTGGCCGTGGAGAGAGAGCTTCGCCCAACACCGATCCTAGGGATTATGTTGGACCGGTTGCCACCGGCGTGAGTTATCAGCGTGTATCGTGTTTTGTGTGCGTGAGCTCATCGGGTTCTACGTGTGCGTGTGTTCGTGGATTTCATTCCCTATCCCCCTTCCACCGCTTTCCCCTCGATTCCCGCGGAGATTCGTGAAAGATCGGGCCACCCCAAGGGGGTTTCCCCATAACAAGTACAACCCGTGATCGGAATGCGCCGTGCGCCATGCCAAGGTGCCAATGGGGCGGGTGCGGGTGCCGGCATTCTGTCCAAAACCTCCTTGAACCGAGCGTCAAGCTTGTCGTTGAAGGATTTCTCGAGTCCATCGATCTTGTCCATGGCGTTGGTGAGCTTGGTGTCATACTCCCCTAGTCGTGCATCCACATCTTCAGCGCGACCGACCAAGAGCTCGGAGAAGTGGGCATGTAGTTCTTGGTTCGTCATTGTGGCAGGGTTCCGCGAAGTATCTGTCATGGTTAGTCCTTTAAAAAGCACAGGTATATATATGCCTATAACTACGGAAATATGGTAGAAGGCATGCGTAATCCGTCAAGCAATATACGAAGCTCTTACAAGTTCTTACCAAACAGCAGGAAAAAGGCGATGTGCAACCGTGAAGAGCAGTGGGTCCAGAGATTGAACCGAGCGATTACCAGGAGTCGAGACACCGCACATGGAGAAACCTGTGGAGCTCTGGGAAGGCTTAGCAAAGGGGTTAGCAATTATCAAAACAGCAATGCAAATGTTGAAAGAATGCTCAACGATGCATGCTTGGTCCTAGGCTAGACCATTACTAGACGCGAGCCTAGATCACCAACGATGTCACAACGCGACACAACAAGCAATGTATGATGATATGGCACCCGGAAAAGCGAACCGAGATGTTGAAAATCACTATGATGGCGAGTGTCTAGAACTGATCTACGGGGTCTAAAACAGGTTAGCCCCAATTTTTTTTTGAAATTTTTGTATTATGCTCCGGAAAGCGCGCAGGCGCCAAAAAAATATCGCTATAACGACCGATGGAGAAAAGTGATCCCCTGGGCCGAAAATCAGTATAGCCAGAATTTTTTTCTCTCCTTCTGGACTTACGGCTGAACTTCTAACTCGACATGGACTGTAGCTCAACACGGAAACAAAAAAGAAGGAAAGTAAAAAGAAAAACTAGGAAACAATAACCCAACTCGGACTTGTGTCGCGACAGGAAAGGTGATCGGATCCATGTCACGGAAGGAAGGCGGTGGCGGATTTTTAGGGTTTATGGTGGCAGGGTGTATGGTGGCGGAATATGGTGGTGATCTGCGAGGGTGGCGGTGACTATTGTGATCAGAACTTGAAACTCTAAGGGACGAGGCACTAAGACCAGCAACTCGACGCGACGATGTAGACACAAATTCAACAATGCAAAACTGAAAAGATAATGCAAGCCGTAGATTAGTGATGGGATGGATCTAAACTCTAACTGTGTTTTTGGCTTTTTCGTGGGTTATAGGTAAAACAGATCTAATCTACGAAAGCAGTAAAATCTCACCGAGCAACCTGAAATCTGATACCACTTGATAGGGCAAAGGTGTCCGAGCTTTCGATGAGATGGCGATAGTCGATTTGGTGGAGTTTGGGCTTGACGATCCTACTACACGTGCGAGCACGAGCGCCAATGCAATCGCTAGGCCAATCTCCTGGAGGTTACCGATCCTGCGGGAACACGATCAGCCTGACCAGCGAGGGTCTTATTTTGATGTGGACATCCCTTCTATTGATACAACCGTTGTACCTATAGCAACACACATACAAGGACCCATCACAAGATCTCGTGCCAAACAACTTAACTATCAGGTACTTTCGTTTCTTGGAACTATTCCTCATATACATGAGAATACGATGCTGCCTAAATCAGATGTATTTCTTACTCTTAGGAATGATGGACCAAGCATGGATGAGAGGGACAAGCATTGGAGCATGGCCATGCATGGAGATGGCAGCAAGCATGTGATGATCCAAGAGAAGGCTACGGATGAAGATTTCAGAACTTTGCTGCCACCATAATGAAGAAAGAAGGCTTGGCGAAATATTCAAGATCAATACTTCACGAATTCGTCCATAGCTTAATATGGTGCTGCGACACCTTTATTTTGGGCCAGGCCCATGTAATTTTCGCAGGATTTTAATTAGCCACTTTTTAGAGTCCGTATTTGAGGGGAAAAGGACTTCTAGGGTTGGATTCGGCCACCACTTCCATGGCTGGCCGAAACCCCAGCTTTTCCTCCTTAAATACTCCCCATAGCCGTCACCCTAGACTCGGATTTTGTTAGACATTAAGTTAGCCATCGTAGCAACTTCGCCAAGGCTCGAGCATCGCAGAGGCCTCTTGTACTTGGCACCTATACAGGATCCCACCTTTTCAATAAAGCTTTCCTGATGCAGCCCGTCCTACGGACGCACCTCCATCTACAACACCTAGCCCTCCAAGTGGACCAATGACTCACGCCCGAGCTAAGCTCCTACAAGCCAAGGTTAACTCGCTCCTTTCCTTGTGTGATTTTGATACGCCCCTGGATGGCTTGCTACTTCATACGCATACACTATGCATCATCAGGTACGAAGAGAAGGACCCATGGGACGAAGGAACCTGAGCGGAAGCAACCGATCATTGACTCAACCAAGATCGCCGGTTAAGGCCGGTACTACGGTACAAAGCGGTACTGGACCCGCCACGGACGCTCCAGAAGAACCACTCCATGCCCCGGGCCAGTACTACCGCCCAGAACCGGTACTACCGGTGGCAGATTACCGCCCTCCTACCACAGCGACTCAACGGAAGCTCCAGTTCGCCAGGTACTACCGCCCGAGGTACTACAGATTCGACCGGTACTACCGGTTGCCCGACCGGTACTACCGGTCCTGACTGAACCTGAACACCTCAGTTTGGGCCAGCTGATAGGGCAAAGGTGTCCGATCATTCGATGAGATGGCGATAATCGATTTGGTGGAGTTCGGCTTGATGATCCGACTACACGTGCGAGCACGAGCGCCAATGCAATCGCTAGGCCAATCTCCTGGAGGTTACCGATCCTGCGTGAACACGATCAGCCTGACCAGCGAGGGTCTTAATTCCTACCTGAAATCGAGAACAAGTAAGAACCAATATTGCAATCAAGATATTGCGGATTAAGAGGAAAGCTTTATTGAAGAGGTGGGATCCTGAATAGGTGCGAAGTACAAGAGGCCTCTGCGACGCTCGAGCCTTGGCAAAGTTGCGACTATGGCTAACTTAATGTCTAAAAAAAATCCGAGTCTAGGGGGTCGGCTATGGGGAGTATTTAAGGGCGAAAAGGTGGGGTTTCGGCCAGCCATGGAAGTGGTGGCCGAATCCAACCCTAAAAGTCCTTTTCCCCTCAAATACGGACTCTAAAAAGTGGCTAATTAAAATCCTGCGAAAATTACATGGGCCTGGCCCAAAATAAAGGTGTCGCAGCACCATATTAAGCTATGGACGAATTCGTAACGCAAATGTAACCAAACAAGATCGCCAACATCAAACACAACATGCTTTCTCCCTTTATCCCCAGCAAGTTTATACTTAGCATTCATGTGTTCAATGTTATCTTTAGTAGTCTTATGCAAGTTTAATATCATTTCAGTGCGTTGTGTAGCATCCAAATTATGTTGCACCGAAGAAGGTAAAGGCAATAAATCAATAGGTGCACGAGGAACAAAACCATACACAATCTCAAATGGGCACATCTTTGTGGTAGAATGCTGATGCAACCCGTCCTACGACCGCTACTACATCTACTCCCATGAGCTCCCTAAGTGGACCCATGACTCGCGCCCGAGCTAAACTCCTCCAAGCCAAGGTTAACTCGGTCCTTTCCTTGTGTGACTTCGACACACCCTTGGATGGTTTGCTACTTCATACGCATACACTGTGCATCATCAGGTACGAAGAGAAGGACCCAAGGGACGGAGGCAACGGAGCGGAAGCAACAGTCATTGTCGACGCCAGCAGTACTACGGTTGAGGCGGCAGGTACTACTGTTCCAAGCGGTACTACTTCCCGGCTAGGACGCTCAGAAGAACCTCTCCACGCCCAGACAGGCCGGTACTGCCAAAGAATCGGTGGTAAGCAGTACCGCCCTCCTACCGCTCGTCTGACAGTAACCCGGAAGCTCCAGTTCGCCAATGAGTACTACCACCCTGAGCGGTACTACCGGTATGATCGGACTACCGGCCCGACTGAACAACGCCTGAATTCGGCCCTGTGCCTTGTAACCCTTCCTATAATTTACCTTTTCGTTCCGAAACTACCCCTGTTTTGTGGCTGGACTATATATAGCCCCCACCCTCTATTGTAAACCCTAGACTTGGATAATAATAGATATTAAGGAAACCCTTTGAGGAACTTATATCTATTGGTCTCATGCTCCTACCAAGGAGCACCGGATTATCCACCCCCTCTTGGATCTTGCCTAGTGCGTTCAAGTTGTACAAGGCCTTGGGTTCTCGGTTTCTCGTCCCCAAGTCGTCAAGATCTCACCAAGCACCTCGTCCCCCATTGTTGGCGTGGAGAGCGAGCTTCGCCCAACACCGATCCTAGGGATTATGTTGGACCGGTTGCCACCGGCGTGAGAGATCGGCGTGTATCGTGTTTTGTGTGCGTGTGTTCGTGGTTTTCATCCCTTCCTCCCCCGACCACCGCTTTTCCCCTCGTTTCTCGTGGAATTCGTGAAAGATCGGGCCAACCCAAGGGTTACCCCATAACATATTGGTATCAAGAGCACGGTTGATCACGAATTTTCCCCCAATTTTTCTTTGATCCTGATAGGGCAAAGGTGTCCGATCTTTCAATGAGATGAAGATAGTCGATTTAGGTGGAGCTCGGGCTTGACGATCCGACTACACGTGCGAGCACGAGCACCAATGCAATCGCTAGGCCAATCTCCTGGAGGTTACCGATCCTGTGGGAACACGATCCGACCACGAGGGTCTTAATTCCTACCGAAATCGAGAACAAGTAAGAACCAATATTGCAATCAAGATATTGCGAATTAAGAGGAAAGCTTTATTGAAGAGGTGGGATCCTGAATAGGTGCAGTACAAGAGGCCTCTGACGCCGAGCCTCGGCGATTGCGACTATGGCTAACTTAATGTCTAAACAAAATCCGAGTCTAGGGGGTCGACTATGGGGAGTATTTAAGGGCGAAAAGGTGGGGTTTCAGCCAGCCATGGAAGTGGTGGCTGAATCCAACCCTAAAAGTCCCTTTTCCATCAAATACGGACTCTAAAAAGTGGCTAATTAAAATCCTGCGAAAATTACATGGGCCTGGCCCAAAAATAAAGGTGTCGCAGCACCATATTAAGCTATGGACGAATTCGTAAAGTATTGATCTTGAATATTTCGTCCAAGCCTTCTTTCTTCATTATGGAGGCCTCAAAGTTCTGAAATCGTCATCCGTGGCCTTCTCTTGGATCAACACATGCTTGCTGCCATCTCCATGCATGACCATGCTCCAATGCTTGTCCCTCTCATCCATGCTTGGTCCATCATTCCTAAGAGTAAGAAATACATCTGATTTAGGCAGCATCATATTCTCATGTATGTGAGGAATAGTTCCAAGAAACGAAAGTACCTGATAGTTAAGTTGTTTGGCACGAGATCTTGTGATGGGTCCTTGTATGTGTGTAGTAGGTACAACGGTTGTATCAATAGTAGGGATGTCCACATCATGCTCCCCTTCTTGAATTGAAGTCGTCCTCGACGCAATCTCATCTTCCTCACCAAAGTAAGGCTTCAAATCTGCAATGTTAAACGTAGGACTAACCGTACCAAAGTCTGCAGGCAACTCAAGTTTATATGCATTATCATTTATTTTCTCTAACACCTTAAAGGGACCAGCAGCACGTGGCATTAACTTAGACTTGCGTAAATCAGGAAAACGATCTTTACGCAAATGTAACCAAACAAGATCGCCAACATCAAACACAACATGCTTTCTCCCTTTATCCCCAGCAATTTTATACTTAGCATTCATGTGTTCAATGTTATCTTTAGTAGTCTTATGCAAGTTTAATATCATTTCAGCGCGTTGTGTAGCATCCAAATTATGTTGCACCGAAGAAGGTAAAGGCAATAAATCAATAGGTGCACGAGGAACAAAACCATACACAATCTCAAATGGGCACATCTTTGTGGTAGAATGCAACGAACGATTATAAGCAAATTCTATATGAGGTAAACACTCTTCCCACAATTTTAAGTTCTTCTTTAAAACAGCCCGCAACATAGTAGACAAAGTTCTATTTACTACTTCAGTTTGTCCATCAGTTTGGGGATGACATGTAGTACTAAACAGCAATTTAGTCCCCAACTTAGCCCATAAACATCTCCAAAAGTGACTAAGAAATTTAGTATCACGATCAGAAACAATAGTATTTGGCACACCATGCAAACGAACAATTTCACGAAAGAACAAATCAGCAATATGCGCAGCATCATCCGTTTTATGACAAGGAATAAAGTGTGCCATCTTAGAAAACCGATCCACAACAACAAAAATACTATCCCTCCCCTTCTGTGTTCGTGGCAATCCCAAAACAAAGTCCATAGAAATATCCTCCCAAGGAACACTAGGAACAGGAAGAGGCATATATAAACCATGTGGATTAAGGCGAGACTTAGCTTTTTGACAAGTAGTGCAGCGTGCCACAAATCTGTCAACATCTCGACGCATACGGGGCCAAAAGAAGTGTGCAGCAAGAACATTCTCCGTCTTTTTGACACCAAAGTGTCCCATCAATCCTCCTCCATGCGCCTCCTGTAACAACAAAAGACGAACAGAGCTATCTGGAATGCATAGTTTGTTAGCACGGAACACAAATCCATCATTGAAGACGAACTTGTTCCAAGTTCTACCATCTCTACAATTCTGCAACACATCTTTAAATTCAGCATCATGCACATATTGTTCCTTAATAGTTTCCAATCCAAATATTTTGAAGTCAAGTTGAGATAACAAAGCATAACGGCGTGACAAAGCATCAGCAATAACATTATCTTTACCCTTTTTGTGTTTGATAACATAAGGAAAAGACTCAATAAATTCAACCCACTTTGCATGACGACGATTCAACTTAGCTTGACTACGAATATGCTTCAAAGATTCATGATCAGAATGAATAACAAATTCCTTAGGCCATAGATAATGTTGCCAAGTTTCTAATGTCCGAACCAACACATATAATTCTTTATCATAAGTAGAATAGTTCAGACTAGCCCCACTCAATTTCTCACTAAAATATGCAACAGGTTTTCCCTCTTGTAATAACACCCCTCCCAAACCAATTCCACTAGCATCACATTCAAGCTCAAAAGTCTTAGTAAAATCAGGAAGTTGGAGTAAGGGAGCATGTGTTAGCTTATCTTTCAATATGACGAAGGCCTGTTGTTGTGCATCGCCCCAAACAAAGGGCACATCCTTCTTGGTAAGCTCATTCAGCGGCGCGGAAATTGATCCAAAGTCTTTGACAAAGCGCCTATAAAAATCAGCGAGGCCAAGAAAACTCCTCACTTGTGTGACCGTCTTGGGTCATGCCAATTCTCAATAGCTTCAATCTTGGCTGGATCCACTTCAATAGCCTCTGATGTAACAACTTAGCCAAGAAACGAATCTCGATTGGTGCAAAAGGTGCACTTCTCAAGGTTACCAAACAAACGTGCATCACGTAAAGCATTGAAAACAGCACGTAAATGGTCCAAATGATCCTCTAAAGATTTGCTATAAATCAGAATATCATCAAAGTAGACTACCACAAAACGTCCAATGAAAGCACGTAAAACTTCGTTCATTAATCTCATGAAAGTGCTAGGTGCATTAGTTAAACCAAACGGCATTACTAACCACTCATATAAACCAAACTTAGTTTTAAATGCTGTTTTCCATTCATCTCCTAATTTCATACGAATCTGGTGGTAACCACTACGCAAATCAACTTTAGAAAACATGATAGAGCCACTCAATTCATCAAGCATGTCATCTAAACGTGGAATAGGATGACGATATCGAATAGTAATATTATTGATAGCTCTACAATTAGTACACATGCGAAGAACCATCTTTCTTAGGTACCAAAATAATAGGAACAGACAAGGGCTAAGGGACTCACGAATATGATCTCTGCCGAGTAGTTCCTGAATTTGGCGTTGTATCTCCTTTGTCTCCTCTGGATTGGTTCTATATGGCGCGCGGTTGGGCAACGTGGCACCAGGAATTAGATCAATTTGGTGCTCAATTCCTCTAATAGGAGGTAGTCCTGGTGGCAACTCAGCGGAAAGACGCCCCTCATATTCTGCAAAAGGTTAGCATCGGGTGGCAAAGAAGGAGGCATATCCTCAAATGAAAACAAAACCTCTTTTCAGACAATTGCATATCATTGAGTATTGTGTACATCTGGTTCAGCAATATCAATTTTATTTGCAAGCATACATGGACTCTTCAAGCAATTTCAGTAGCATGTGTAGAATCAGATTTAGTGTTCTTTGGTGGTATAAAATCTGCAGCAACAATCTGATTCTCACTTTTATTTTTCTCCTCTTTTAGCTCTACTAGCTCTAGCAAGATCATCTTTTAAAATCTGTTCTGGGAGTCATAGGTTTTAGACCAATTTTCTTTCCATCATGCATAAGAGAATAGTGATTAGTTTTGCCATTTTGAACAGATTCTCTATCAAATTGCCATGGTCTACCAAGTAACAAAGAACAAGCTTGCATAGGTACAGCATCACAATCAACAAAATCAGAATATGTACCAATAGTAAAATGCACGCTGCATCGTTCTTGTTACCTTGATCTTCGAGAACTCTCAAACCATTGGATGTAATATGAATGTGGGCGTTGTCTTGTTGGAAGCGCAAGCTTCTCTACCATGTCCACACTGGCCAGATTATTACAACTCCCTCCATCAATGATGATCCGTATAGCTCTTTCCTTGACAACACCACGTGTCTGGAACAGGTTGTGGCGTTGATCTTGCTCAGATTTGCTCAATTGCACACTCAACACACGTTGTGTAATTAAGCTCTTGTATTGATCGTGACTTCAGCTCCCATTACCTCGCTCTTCATCAAGATCGAATTGTCTCCATCTCGGCAGAAATAAGGGCTAGTGTATCTTCATCGAAGTCACTCGCTGAATCGTATTGACCATCTTTCGCACCATCATCACACGTTGTGTTGTGCACTCTCTCAATATGACCAAAACCCGACTTGCGGCATTGTATATCCTTTGTCTTACGTAGAAGCCATAGAAGACGCACTACGAGCAGGAGCATTGGATGATGGTGGAGGAGCAGTTGGAAATCTTGTGGTGGCCTTGGATGTGGTAGTAGCTGGTGGCGAATCACGAGGAAGCGCTGATTGTCGGGATGTCCACGAGGATGTGCGACCTGCAGAATTATTAGTCCTCCTCCATGGTGTTTGGCGATCCTGCACTTCACGTTCAGCTTTGCAAGCAAGATGAAACAAACGAGTGATAGAATTATATTCCTTATAATCTAATATGTGTTGAATGTCCTTGTTTAATCCACCAAAGAAACGTGCAAGCATTTGTTCATTAGATTCAACAAGACCACGAACCATCCCGTTTGCAATTCCTGATAATACTCTTCTGAAATTCTTCCCTTGCTCTAAACGTGTCAGATTCTTTAGTAAATCACGTTGATAAGTGGGAGGTACAAAACGAACACGCATAGCAGTTTTTAGAGCAGTCCAAGTACTAGGAATAGTAGTAGGATTTAAACGACAATACTTAGACCACCAAAGGGAAGCAAATTTAGTAAATTCACATGTAGCAGCACTAACACGCATATTCTCAGGATATTTTAAACATGCAAAACGTTGTTCGACTTCCATCTCCCATGTAAGATATGCATCAGGATTATATTTACCCTCAAAAGATGGAATATTCAATTTAAGCTTAGCAACATGCTCATCATCACGTCACGCAGGGGTGGTGGGCGTTAGTGGTAAATGTCGGGACGTCCAGCGGTACATGTGGAGGTTGTTCAACCTCCTCGTCATCGCGTCAAATGCATATCGTAAATAGTAGTACCGATAAATGCATCCCCTAATCGATAAACGGCCATGTAAGTCGAGGTGCGTCGGTGCAATGTCAGCGAACCGATAGTCCACCCGTGATCGGAACGCGCCAGCGCCATGTGTGGTGGTGCGGCAATCTGTTCAAAAGCTCCTTGAACCGAGCCAAGCTTGGCGTTGAAGGATTTCTCGAGACCATCGATCTTGTCCACGGTTGGAGAGCTTGGTGTCAAACTCCCTAGGCGTGTATCCACGTCTTCTGGCTGTCGACCAAGAGCGCGAGAAGTGGGCATGTAGTTCTTCGTTCGTCATTGTGGCGGTTCCGAAGTATCATCATGGTTAGTCCTTAAAAGCACAGGTATATAGTGCGGAAATATGGTGGAAGTCACGCGTAATCCGTCAAGCAATATCTGAAGCTCTTACAAGTTCTTACCAAACAGCAGAAAAGGCGATGTGCAACCACGAGGATCGATGGGTCCGTAGATTGAACCAAGCGATTACCAGGAGTCGAAACACCGCACGTGGAGATTATCTGTGGAGCTCTGGGAAGGCTTAGCAAAGGGGTTAGCAATTATCAAAACAGCAATGCAAAAGTTGAAAGAATGCTCAACGACGGTACTGTGCTGGTCCTAGGCTAGACCGTACTAGAGACGCGAGCCTAGATCACCAACGATGTCACGAAGCGGCACAACAAGCACTGTATGATGATATGGCACCCTGAAAAGCGAACCGAGAGGTGGAAAATCACTATGATGGCGAGTGTCTAAAACTGATCTACGGGGTCTAAAAATAGGTTAGCCCCAAAAAAAAAATTGAAATTTTTTATTTTGCTCCGGAAAGCGCGCAGGCGCCAAAAAAATATCGCTATCACGGCCGATGGAGAAAACTGATCCCCGGGGTCGAAAAACAGTATAGCCAGAAATTTTTTTTTTTTGCTCTCCTTCTGGACTTACGACCGGACTCTTAGCTCGACACGGACTTTAGCTGAACACGGAAACAACAAAGAAGGAAAGAAAAAGAAACAACGAGGGAACAATAACTCTACTTGGACTAGTACCACGACAGGAAACTGATCGGATCTGTGTCGCGGTAGGAAGGCGGTGGCGGAGTATTAGGGTTGATGGTGGTAGGGTATATGGCGGCGGAATATGGTGGCGGAATATGGTGGCGGTGATCGGCGAGTGTGGCGGTGACTACTATGATCAGAACTCGAAACTCTAAGGGACGAGACACTAAGACCAGCAACTCGACGCGACGATGTAGACACAATTTCAACAATGCAAAAACTGAAAAGATAATGCGAGGCGTAGATTGGTTATGGGATGGATCTAAACTCTAACTGTGTTTTTGGATTTTTCGTGGGTTATAGGTAAAAACAGATCTAATCTACGAAAAACAGTAAAATCTCACCGAGCAACCTGAAATCTGATACCACTTGATAGGGCAAAGGTGTCCGATCTTTCGATGAGATGAAGATAGTCGATTTGGGTGGAGCTCGGGCTTGACGATCCGACTACACGTGCGAGCACGAGCGCCAATGCAATCGCTAGGCCAATCTCCTGGAGGTTACCGATCCTGTGGGAACACGATCAGCCTGACCAGCGAGGGTCTTAATTCCTACCTGAAATCGAGAACAAGAACCAATATTGCAATCAAGATATTGCGGAATTAAGAGGAAAGCTTTATTGAAGAGGTGGGATCCTGAATAGGTGTGAACTACAAGAGGCCTCTGCGACGCTCGAGCCTTGGCGAAGTTGCGACTATGGCTAACTTAATGTCTAAACAAAATCCGAGTCTAGGGGGTCGACTATGGGGAGTATTTAAGGGCGAAAAGGTGGGGTTTCGGCCAGCCATGGAAGTGGTGTACGAATCCAACCCTAAAAGTCCTTTTCCCCTCAAATACGGACTCTAAAAAGTGGCTAATTAAAATCCTGCGAAAATTACATGGGCCTGGCCCAAAAATAAAGGTGTCGCAGCACCATATTAAGCTATGGACGAATTAAGTAAGTATTGATCTTGAATATTTCGTCCAAGCCTTCTTTTCTTCATTATGGAGGCCTCAAAGTTCTGAAATCGTCATCCGTGGCCTTCTCTTGGATCAACACATGCTTGTCGCCATCTCCATGCATGGCCATGCTCAATGCTTGTCCCTCTCATCCATGCTTGGTCCATCATTCCTAAGAGTAAGAAATACATCTGATTTAGGCAGCATCATATTCTCATGTATGTGAGGAATAGTTCCAAGAAACGAAAGTACCTGATAGTTAAGTTGTTTGGCACGAGATCTTGTGATGGGTCCTTGTATGTGTGTTGTTGTAGGTACAACGGTTGTATCAATAGTAGGGATGTCCACATCAGATCCCCCTTAAAATCGAAAATCCCACCAAAAAGAGCCCCAATTTGCCTTCGGATCGATCTTTGGATTTGGTGAGTTTTTCGTGGTTTTGGTCCATAGATCTGTTGCTTTTGGAGTCGATCTATAGCCCCTGTTGTTCCTAGCCCAACCTTTCGGTCAGATCTCCACGAATTTGAGGATTTTTGTCAAGTGGAGTTATCTGTCCCCCTTGGCGGTACTACCGTTCATTACAAAGCGTACTACCGCTACCATTACCGGTTGTTGCCAGCGGTACTACCGCTCGCCTCTGACCGTGTTTCTTTGCCCTTTGATGCCTCAATTTCGTTTGCTGACTTTTTCCACTTCACTTGTTCGTGTTTCGCGTGTTTGTCGCCATTTTCACAACAGCTTCCGCATCAAGGTCTCCACGCGCTCATCGACACCGCGATACTCGAACATTCCCCCCACCAACGGTGGCAAGTCGTCAACAATACCAAAGGTATAGCTTGCACCATTTTGACAGCCCCATATCTTCCTTTGTGTGTATCTATCCTATGAGAGCAACTCATTTTGTGTTTGTCTAAGCATTGTGCACTTGCCTTCGGAAAGTGAGAGTGTGAGGCCAAATACAAAAGCTAACATAGTAGCATAGCAAGGGAGAAAAAGAGAAAGAATCAAAAAAAAGAACAAAAGAAGAATAGAAAAAGATACATAGTCTCCCAATACAAAGAGAATACCAAGCTTGTAAGCCAAGAAAGAGAGAAGAAAGAGCGCACCGAGGCAAGTGCACAAATCTATTGCTTATCCTCTTTTGGCAAACGAGTTGTGCTCTCTCCTTGTGTTGGCACGACAACCGAGCGTAGTCTTCGTTTGGACCTTTTGTGCTCATTTTCATAGTCGTGCTAACCCCGTTTTTCTCCACGTGTGTGTTTTCCGTGTTTTTGTAGATCGTATCCTTTTGCTTTTGATCTTTGGTTCTCTACCACGTAGAACAATAACCTTTTTGTTATGGGGTAACCCTTGGGTTGGCCCGATCTTTCACGAATTCCACGAGAAACGAGGGGAAAAGCGGTGGTCGGGGGAGGAAGGGATGAAAACCACGAACACACGCACACAAAACACGATACACGCCGATCTCTCACGCCGGTGGCAACCGGTCCAACATAATCCCTAGGATCGGTGTTGGGCGAAGCTCGCCCTCCACGCTAACAACGGGGGACGAGGTGCTTGGTGAGATCTTGACGACTTGGGGGCGGGAAACCGAGAACCCAAGGCCTTGTACAACTTGAACGCACTAGGCAAGATCCAAGAGGGGGTGGATAATCCGGTGCTCCTTGGTAGGAGCATGAGACCAATAGATATAAGTTCCTCAATGGGGTTTCCTTAATATCTATTATTATCCAAGTCTAGGGTTTACAATAGAGGGTGGGGGCTATATATAGTCCAGCCACAAAACAGGGGTAGTTTTGGAACGAAAAGGTAAATTATAGGAAGGGTTACAAGGCACATGGCCGAATTCGTTCGAGGTTCGATCGGGGCGGTAGTACGGTCGACAGTAGTACCAGTCGCAGAACCCAGTACCGCTCCGAGGGCGGTAGTACATTGTGAACCCTAGAGCTTCGTCGAAGTTACTCAGTCGAGCGGTAGGAGGGCGGAAGTACCGTGACCGGTAGTACCGGTTCTTTGGCGATAGTACCATGGCGTCTGGGCGTGGAGAGGTTCTTCTGGGCGTCCCCAGGTAGTCAGTAGTACCGCTTGGAACGGTAGTACCGGTCGCCTCAACCGGTAGTACCGCTGGCGTCTAACAGCGACTGGTTGCTTCCGCTCTGTTGCCTCCGTCCCTTGTGTCCTTCTCTTCGTACCTGATGATGCACAGTGTATGCGTATGAAGTAGCAAACCATCCAAGGGTGTGTCGAAGTCACACAAGGAAAGGAGCGAGTTAACCTTGGCTTGGAGGAGCTTAGCTCGGGCGCGAGTCATGGGTCCACTTGGGGAGCTCGTGGGAGTAGATGTAGTGGCGGTCGTAGGACGGGCTGCATCAGCTCCCCCCCCTTGGGAAAGAGTCGTCCTCGACTCTTCAACCTTCACAACTTCATCTTCGCCATGGTAGGGTGAAAGGTCCTTGACATTGAATGTCGAGCTCACAAGATACTTCGATGTTGGTATATCGATGATATAGGCGTTGTTGTTGATCCTCTTTAGCACCTTGAATGGTCCATCGCCTCTTGGCTTTAGCTTGGAGTCGCGTTCCTTGGGGAAGCGGTCTTTACTCAAGTGGATCCACACAAGGTCGCCCTCATCAAAGATCATCTCTTTCTTGTTCTTGTTTAGCCTTGATGCATGGCGAAGGACTTGTTGCTCGATAGTAGCTCGTGTGTCTTCATGGAGTTCCTTCATTGTTTGGGCACGCTTGACAACATCCATATTGGCACGTTCATGAAGTGGAAGTGGAAGGATATTGAGCGCGGTGAGAGGCTCGAAGCCGTAGACGATCATGAACGGGCTCCTCATGGTGGTGGAGTGCTTGGCGCGGTTGTAGGCGAACTCGGCGTGTGGAATACATTCCTCCCAGTCTTTAAGGTTCTTCTTTATCAACACCCGGAGGAGTGTGCCAAGACTTCGATTGACGACCTCGGTTTGTCCATCGGTTTGAGGATGCGAGGCGGACAAGAAGAGGAGCTTGATGCCGAGCTTGGCCATGAGAGTCTTCCAGAAGTAGCTCATGAATTTTACGTCGCGGTCGGAGACGATTGTTCTAGGCACACCGTGTAGCCGAATTATTTCCCTAAAAAACAAATTGGCTACATGTGAAGCATCATCGGTCTTATGACACGGAATGAAATGTGCCATTTTAGAAAAGCGATCCACGACTACAAATATTGAATCATGTCCATGTTTAGATCTAGGCAAGCCTAACACAAAGTCCATGCTAATGTCCGACCAAGGTGCATGAGGAATAGGCAATGGCATATAAAGACCAAAGGGATTGGACTTAGACTTAGCTTGGATACATGTAGTGCATCGTTGAACGTGGCGCTCCACGTCGCGTTTCATCTTTGGCCAAAAGTAGTGAGTGGAGAGCATGTCATATGTCTTGTCACGGCCAAAGTGACCAATAAGGCCTCCACCATGGGACTCTTGAAGAAGCAAAAGTTGGAGAGACGATTTCGGAATGCAAAGCTTGTTTTGTTTGAAAAGAAAACCCTTATGCAAATAGAAATCATCAATCCCTTTGTCTATTGAACATTGTGCAAATATTGGTCCAAAGAAAGGGTCGGATGCGTACAAAGATTTGATGTCATCAAGACCCAAGACATTGACTTCGAGTCGTGTAAGAAGGCTTGTGTTTTTGCGAGACAAAGCGTCCGCTACCACATTTTCTTTGCCCTTCTTGTATTTGACAATGTAAGGAAAAGACTCCATAAATTCAACCCATTTTGCGTGCCTTTTACTCAAATTGGCTTGGCCCTTAAGATACTTCAACGACTCATGGGTCGGAATGGATGATAAATTCTTTGGGTGAAAGATAGTGTTGCCACACTTGAAGAACTCGAACCAAGGCAAAAAGTTCTTTGTCATAAATGGGATAGTTTAGGCGTGCGCCATCAAGTTTCTCACTATGGTAAGCAATAGGACGCCCATTTTGCATAAGGACGCCACCAATGCCAATACCACTAGCGTCACATTCAATCTCAAAGGTTTTTGTGAAATCCGGCAATGCAAGAAGTGGTGCTTCGGTGAGCCTCTTTTTGAGCTCATCAAAAGCTTTTTGTTGTGCTTTTCCCCAAACGAACGTGACATTTTTCTTGGTCAATTCGTTGAGGGGGCAAGCAATTGTAGAAAAGTCTTTCACAAAGCGACGGTAAAAGCCAGCCAACCCATGAAAACTACGAAGTTCACTAACATTTGTAGGGATGGGCCAATCTCGTATGTCCTTGACTTTTGAGACATCAACTTCAATGCCCTTAGAAGACACAACAAAACCAAGGAAAATCAGCTTGTCTTTTGCAAAAGTGCACTTTGGGAGATTAGCATAAAGCTTTTCATGACGAAGGATTTGAAGGACCTCCTTAACATGAGTAACATGTTCCTCTAGTGACTTGCTATAGACAAGAATGTCATCAAAGTAAACAACTACACTCTTCCCAATGAGAGATCTCAAAATATGGTTCATAAGGCGCATGAAGGTAGATGGGGCGTTAGATAAGCCAAAAGGCATAACCAACCATTCATAGAGACCAAGCTTGGTCTTGAAGGCGGTTTTCCACTCATCACCTTCGGCCATGCGAATTTGATGGTAACCACTACGAAGATCAATTTTCGAAAATATAGTGGCTCCACATAACTCATCAAGCATGTCATCAAGACGAGGTATAGGATGTCGATAACGCACGGTGATAGCATTGATTGGACGGCAGTCCATGCATAACCATCCACCAATCCTAACCTTCCACCAAAAAGCTTTTGAGAGTTGTAGCATATTTGTGTGTGAGTTTCTTGCCATTTCACTTTGCACGCTGTTCGCTCATTTGTGTGGCAATTGGTTTGATATAATCTCCAAGGTGAGGTAAAAGGCTAACTCTCCGCACCATTTCTCTCCTTATACAACCCTTGTTGGCTTTGCATCATGGACAGGCATGGAGAGCCATCCCAACCACCACAACCTCCGGAGGATGACACACAATTCATGACAAGATGGGACCATTGGAAGGTCCGAGGAGAATTTAACTACTGCTAGAAGCTCTCGGCCGCCAAGATGAACAATTTAGCGAGGCCCGTGTGGAATTCAAGAACATCGACAACCGCTTCGAAGAAGTCCGGGGCCAAATGCATGCCATGCAACACAACCTCGGTCATCAAAATAAAGCTCTTGGTCGTGCACTCGCCTCAACGGATGAGAAGCTTCAACGCCTCATTGATGGACTATCAAGGCCACGCTCGCGCGAGTCAAGCTCATCTAGGCACTCCTCAAGTGAATCAAGTGCACCTCGCCGTCACGCTTCGAGGCACCGGGATGGACCCGTTCTTCAATCCATGAGCTCTTCGCAAGCGGTACCATCTCTGCGTCACGCCGCAACGTCAAGCTATGATGGTGACCTCTCCGCAAGACCTCCACGACGTGAAGCGAACCGGCCACAACCAAGGGCACTTGTGATTCAACAAGAGCAACCTCATATGGACAACCAAGCCCATCGTCGTCGACATGTTCCTTCAACAACAAGTGAAGCATCCGAAGAGGACGAACAAGATCACCGTCGATGTGAAGCACTCGAAGATCCTCCAAGGCGTCATCATCGACATGATCGTCCACGTCGGCAACATGATGGTCATGACGAGCCTCCCCTACACCAAGAAGAAGAGAAGCCCATTGCGCATGCGGCTCGACGTCCTCCTCGCCACATGGCACAAGCCAATGCTCCTCGGCATCATCCACGACAAGAACAAGAGCAAGCTCCCCAAGCTCATCGTGAGGACCATCAACCTCCTCCTCGTCCTCAACCGCGTCAACCAAACGAGCAAGCTCCCCAAGCTCGTCGTCAACACCAAGTTCCACCACCAAACGCGGCACCTCAACAACCGCAACAGCAACACAACAATCACCAAGCAAGACATGAGAGCTCGGATGATGAGGATGACCGCCCAAACCATGGCAACGTGCAACATAATGGAGAAGAAACTTTCGGCAAGCTCAAATTCACCAAGCCCAAGTTCACCGGTTCCAATGAGCCCGAGGAATATCTCTCTTGGGAACTCAAGGTCGACAAGATCTTCCGCATGCACAACTATAGCAATGAGAAGATGGTGGCCATGGCATCCGTCGAGTTTGATGAGTATGTCAACCTTTGGTGGGAACAAGCCCAACTCGCTCGAGAAGCAAAAGAAGAGCCTACAATCTCAACTTGGCAAGATATGAAGGCCCATATGAGATCTCGCTTTGTTCCTTCGCACTACACGCGCGACCTTTTCAACAAGCTTCAAACGCTTAGTCAAGGGACAAAGACCGTGGAAGAGTACTTCAAGCAAATGGAGCTCAACATGATCCGTGCCAACATTGAAGAGCGAGATGAACAAACAATGGCATGTTTCCTCAATGGCTTGAACCATCCCATCAAGCGCATCACTGAGTTCCAAAAGTACAACAACATGGTTGAGCTTGTGCACATCGCATCGAAGGCCGAGCGTCAAGTGCAAGAGGACATCAAGTACAACAAGCCAAAGATGTACTTCACCTACAAGCAAGCGCCAACCACTACTCCAACACCACCAAGTGGAAGCTCCTCAAGTACCACCAAGCTTCCCTTCAAGCCAACTCTCCCTCAAGGAAAACATCCCCCAAGTGGCAAACACACAAGGGATGATCAACCATTCAATGGTGAATGCTACAAGTGTGGAGGCAAAGGGCACAAGTCGAATGCATGTGGGAACAAGAAAGTTTTGTTCATCCATGACAACGGCGATGAAGAATATTTGAGTGAAGAGTTTGATGCAAGGGTCAAGGAAGCCTTGGCAAGGCAACATTTGGAAGAGGACCACGAACTTCTTGTGTGTGAGCATGACGCAAGTCCATCGCTTGTGGTCACAAGGGTCTTGACTACCCAAGTCAATGAAAATGAAGACCAACGCTCGAACATCTTCCAAACTCGTGCCGACATCAATGGGAAGTCCATCAAAGTTGTCATCGATGGAGGGAGTTGCCACAACCTTGCAAGCACGGAATTGTGTGAGAAACTCAACCTCACCCTCCATCCGCATAAACACCCCTACCATATCCAATGGCTAAGTGACCAAGGATCCATCAAGATCAAGCACACCGTCTCGGTGACGTTCTCAATTGGGAACTACAAGGACACGGTGGAATGTGACGTGGTCCCAATGACGGTTTGCCACATGTTGCTCGGAAGGCCGTGGCAATATGACAAGCGTGCTTTGCATAATGGTCACTCAAACACTTACACCTTCAAATGGCTTGATAAAACTTGTGTGTTGCAACCAATGACTCCTAGCCAAATAATTGCGGATAATGCAAAGGCTTTAGCGAGGGCGCAATACACAAAAACACCTTGTGAGAAGAGTGGTGAGCGAGAGAACCACACCATAGTGAGTGAGAGCTACAAGCCAAACTCGAGTGGAAAAACTAAGAGTGTTCTTCTTGCCACCAAAAGTGAGATGAGAGAAGTGCAGAACAACCCATCCATCTTGCACTATGTCCTTGTATGCCAAGGGACTAGCGCAAGGAACTAACGACTTGACAAATGTTCCTCCTTCTTTGATGGCTATTTTGCAAAAATTCCAAGATGTATTTCCCGAAGAGCTTCCTCATGGCCTTCCTCCTCTTCGTGGAATCGAGCACCGCATCGACCTCATACCCGGCGCCCCACTTCCAAACCGCGCCGCGTATCGCACGAACCCGGAAGAGACAAGGGAGATCGAACGTCAAATCAACCAACTCGTCTCCAAAGGTTTGATCCAAGTAAGCACTAGCCCAAGCGCGGTCCCCGTGATTCTAGTTCCAAAAACGGATGACACGTTGCGGTTATGCATGGACTGCCGTCCAATCAATGCTATCACCGTGCGTTATCGACATCCTATACCGCGTCTTGATGACATGCTTGATGAGTTATGTGGAGCCACTATATTTTCGAAAATTGATCTTCGTAGTGGTTACCATCAAATTCGCATGGCCGAAGGTGATGAGTGGAAAACCGCCTTCAAGACAAAGCTTGGTCTCTATGAATGGTTGGTTATGCCCTTTGGCTTATCTAACGCCCCATCTACCTTCATGCGCCTCATGAACCATATTTTGAGATCTCTCATTGGGAAGAGTGTAGTTGTTTACTTTGATGACATTCTTGTCTATAGCAAGTCACTAGAGGAACATGTTACTCATGTTAAGGAGGTCCTTCAAATCCTTCGTCATGAAAAGCTTTATGCTAATCTCCCAAAGTGCACTTTTGCAAAAGACAAGCTGATTTTCCTTGGTTTTGTTGTGTCTTCTAAGGGCATTGAAGTTGATGTCTCAAAAGTCAAGGACATGAGATTGGCCCATCCTACAAATGTTAGTGAACTTCGTAGTTTTCATGGGTTGGCTGCTTTTACCATCGTTTTGTCAAAGACTTTTACAATTGCTTGCCCCTCAACGAATTGACCAAGAAAAATGTCACGTTCTTTGGGGAAAAGCACAACAAAAGCTTTTGATGAGCTCAAAAGAGGCTCACCAAGCACCACTTCTTGCATTGCGGATTTCACAAAACCTTTGAGATTGAATGTGGCTAGTGGTATTGGCATTGGTGGCCCTTATGCAAAATGGGCGTCCTATTGCTTACCATAGTGAGAAACTTGATGGCGCGCCTAAACTATCCATTATGACAAAGAACTTTTTGCCTTGGTTGAGTTCTTCAAGTGTGGCAACACTATCTTTGGCCCAAAGAATTTATCATCCATTCACCATGAGTCGTTGAAGTATCTTAAGGCCAAGCCAATTTGAGTAAAAAGGCACCCCAAATGGGTTGAGTTTATGGAGTCTTTTCCTTACATTGTCAAATACAAGAAGGGCAAAGAAAATGTGGTAGACGCTTTGTCTACTTAAAAACACAAGCCTTCTTACGACTTCGAAGTCAATGTCTTGGGTCTTGATGACATCAAATCTTTGTACACATCCGACCCTTTCTTTGGACCAATATTTGCACAATGTTCAATAGACAAAGGGATTGATGATTTCTATTTGCATAAGGGTTTTCTTTTCAAACAAAACAAGCTTTGCATTCCGAAATCGTCTCTCCAACTTTTGCTTCTTCAAGAGTCCCATGGTGGAGGCCTTATGGGTCACTTTGGCCGTGACAAGACATATGACATGCTCTCCACTCACTACTTTTGGCCAAAGATGAAACGAGACGTGGGCGCCCGTTCAACGATGCACTACATGTATCAAGCTAAGTCTAAGTCCAACCCTTTGGTCTTTATATGCCATTGCCTATTCCTCATGCACCTTGGTCGGACATTAGCATGGACTTTGTGTTAGGCTTGCCTAGATCTAAACATGGACATGATTCAATATTTGTAGTCGTGGATCGCTTTTCTAAAATGGCACATTTCATTCCGTGCCATAAGACCGATGATGCTTCACATGTAGCCAATTTGTTTTTCAAGGAAATAATTCGGCTACAAGGTGTGCCTAGAACAATCGTCTCCGACCGCGACGTAAAATTCATGAGCTACTTCTGGAAAGACTCTCATGGCCAAGCTCGGCATCAAGCTCCTCTTCTCGTCCGCCTCGCATCCTCAAACCGATGGACAAACCGAGGTCGTCAATCGAAGTCTTGGCACACTCCTCCGGGTGTTGATAAAGAAGAACCTTAAAGACTGGGAGGAATGTATTCCACACGCCGAGTTCGCCTACAACCGCGCCAAGCACTCCACCACCATGAGGAGCCCGTTCATGATCGTCTACGGCTTTGAGCCTCTCACCGCGCTCGATATCCTTCCACTTCCACTTCATGAACGTGCCAATATGTACGTTGTCAAGCGTGCCCAAACAATGAAGAAACTCCATGAAGACACATGAGCTACTATCGAGCAACAAGTCCTTCGCCAAGCATCAAGGCTAAACAAGAACAAGAAAGAGATGATCTTTGATGAGGGCGACCTTGTGTGGATCCACTTGAGTAAAGACCGCTTCCCCAAGGAACGCGACTCCAAGCTAAAGCCAAGAGGCGATGGACCATTCAAGGTGCTAAAGAGGATCAACAACAACGCCTATATCATCGATATACCAACATCGAAGTATCTTGTGAGCTCGACATTCAATGTCAAGGACCTCTCACCCTACCATGGTGAAGATGAAGTTGTGAAGGTTAAGCTCCTCCAAGCCAAGGTTAACTTCGCTCCTTTCCTTGTGTGACGACACACCTTGGATGAGTTTGCTACTTAACGCATAATGCATCATCAGTACGAAGA